>OZ022240.1:36126134-36278634 GCA_963978895.1 Erpobdella octoculata
CCCAATTTTCCAACCCACATTTGAGGTCCGGGAAACCGAATTTTCAAAAAATGGTGAAACACGTATCTTTTTATTTTTCAAAAAGAATCTATATACCAAATTTCAGAAAAAAATTTTAGAAAATTTTTTTAGAAAAAAGTTTGTTTTCCAGTTTTTTTCCCTCAGGAGCAATATTTTCAAAAATCCTTTCTTAGCGGATGTTTACGCTATAAAAGTAATATAAGTTCCAAATTTCACGTTCCTAGGATGAGGCGTTTGAGCTCGGCGTTGATTATCAGTCAGTCATCTGTCAGTCAGTCAGTCAGTCAGTCAGTCAGTCAGTCAGTCAGGACATGTTCTTTTATATATATAGATATATATATATATATATATATATATATATATACTTGCGGAGGTACCCGGCGTTGCCCGGGGTTTTTAAAGGTTTTTCTAATGCTAGTCTCTCGCTCCCGTTTCCTTCCCCGCTTGTTTTCCCGCTCCCGGTCGCTTTCCCGTTCCTGCTTGCTCTCCCGTTCTCGGTCGGTTTTTCCTCCCGGTCGCTTTCCCGTTCCCGGTCGGATTTTTGCTCCAGACCGTTTTTCCGCTCCCAGACGCTTTCCCGTTTCCGGTTTTTTCCCGCTCCAGGTCGATTTCCCGTTCCGGGTTGCTTTCCCGCTCCCGGTCAATTTACCTTTCCCGGTCGCTTTTCCGCTCCCGGTTGCTTTAACGTTCCCGGTAGCTTTCTCGGTCGCGTTCCATTTCCCGCTCAATCTTTCTCTCTCAGTAGGCTTCCCGTTTCCGCTCATTTATGTATGTATATATATATATATAGCCCCGCTCGCTCACCCGCTCTACCCCGCTCTACTACACATAGATACATACACACATACATAGATACATACACACATACATACATACACACATACATACATACATACATACATACATACATACATACATGACGGATTTCAAAATTGTTTTCTTTATATTTGATTCCCCTTGACTCTCAAGGTTGTGTGAAAATTTCATTACGATCGGATGAATGGTGTAGCAATGCATAAAGGAAATATATATATATATATATATATATATATATATATATATATATATATATATATGTATATATATATATATATATATATATATATATATATATATATATATATATATATAATTTAACATAATTGAAAGTGATTCAGTGGTCAAAAAACTAGAAAAAAGTTTTAAAAATTGAAACAGTAACTAACAAGTGAAGCAAACAGACTCAAAAACCCTTTCCGAAGGAAGCTAGCAATCGATCTTCAGAATTACTTGAACTTGTTCATTCTGATATCTGTGGTCCAATGCGTACTGAGTCGAATGGAAGAAAACTTTATTTTGCAACGTTTATTGATGATGCTTCACGTTGGAGTGCAGTTTACTTCTTGCGAAATAAAAGTGAAATTTTGAAAGTGTTCAGAGAATTTAGAAACTTTGTTGAATGTCAGTTGCAAAAACGTATAAAAGCTTTAAGGACTGACAATGGCACTGAATATACTAGTAATGAATTCAAAAGTTACTTGAAAGAAAATGGAATACACCATCAGCTGACAGTTGAATACACTCCGCAACAAAATGGCGTAGCTGAACGAAGAAACCGTACTCTTGTTGAAATGGCTAGGTGCATGATGCTGCAATCATGTCTTCCATCTTCATTCTGGGCTGAAGCAATAGATACCGCGAATTACATACGAACCGATGTCCGTCCAGAAGTCTAAAAGGTGAAATTCCTGAAAAACTATGGTCTGGAAAGCGACCGACTGTGTCTCATCTACGAACATTTGGTGTGAAAGCATTTGCCTTAAATAAAAAACCAGGCAAAGGGAAGTTTGATCCAAGATCACAGGAATACATTTTCATTGGATACGATCAAGAATCAAAGGCCTATCGGCTTTGGTCTTCCGAGAAAAGGACAATCATCAAAAGTCGAGATGTTGTTTTCACCGATGATTTCAAATATCAGCAAACGAGACAAAATGTTTTTGATTCTGACTTTGTTGAAACTGAAATCTGGAATTCTTCAAAGAAAACACAGTCACAACCTATTTTGAAAGAAGTGGATGTTCCTAAAAAGGAAATGATCGATGAGATTGTAAAGTCAAGTCCAAAATCTCAAGAATGTCCGGGTCAAGAATTGAAAAGAACGAGAGGTCGACCAAGGTTACTGCGAGACGGAAGCAGGGGAAGACCTAAGAAGGTTTACAACTTCGTTCCTGAAGACATGCTTACTGAAGAAATTACTTGTCTAGTTAACTCAAGTGATCCAGTGACAGTTAACGAAGCATTAAACGGTTCAAATGCAGATGAATGGAAAAAGGCGATGAAAACAGAATATGAAGCATTGCTAAAGAACAACACATGGACTTTGGTTGATCGTCCTGTTGATGTTAAAACAGTGAAATCAAAGTGGATCTTCAAAACGAAAGTCAAAGCAGATGGATCCATTGAGCGAAGAAAAGTGAGACTTGTTGCAAAAGGTTTTACGCAGAAGCCTGGAATCGATTTTAACGAAACTTTCTCTCCGGTCGTGAGATTGAATAGTTTACGTTTTATCATGGCCACTGCAGCTCAATTTGGACTGGAGGTTCATCAACTCGATGTACAAACTGCTTATCTCAATGGAGATTTAGAGGAAGAAATTTATTTGGAAATACCAGAAATGATGCATGAATTCATGGAATCTAAGAATAAACCAGAACTTGAGTCACAACTGAGTTCAAAGGTCTGTCTTTTGAACAAAGCTCTTTATGGTTTGAAACAGTCAGGAAGGCAATGGTATAAGAAACTAGACAAACGGTTACATGAAATGGATATGAAATCATCCACAACAGACCCTTGTGTTTACATCAGAAGAAAAAATAAGGTTATCACAATTGTAGCAATTTATGTTGACGATATCATTGTTGCATCAAATTGTTCAATTGAAATTAAACATATCAAAGATGATCTCATGAAAACCTTTGAAATGAAAGACCTTGGGAGGATTCAGTACTGTTTGGGAATTGAGTTCAATCAAGATGAAAAAACAAAATCAATCTCAATGAGTCAACCGAAATTCATCGACGAAATCATAGATGGTTTTGGAATGAGAGATTGCAAGATCGTTAAGACTCCATTGGATCCTAGTTTGAAATTGTCGAAGGATATGTCTCCGAAAACTGACGATGAACAATCAGAGATGCAAAAGTATCCATATCAGAATTTGATCGGATCTTTGATGTATCTGGCAGTATCGACTCGACCAGATATCTCCTATGCTGTCAGTGCTTTGAGTCAATTCAACATGTCTTATGGGAAAGAACACTGGAATGCAGCGAAACGTGTTCTCCGTTACCTAAAAGGAACGAGGGAATTGAAATTGACATTCAGACAATGTGATGAGAAGTTAGTTGGTTTTGCAGATGCTGACTGGGGTGCAAACTTGGAAGATCGAAGATCGTACACTGGATTTGTATTTTTGTATGCTGGAGCAGCAGTCACTTGGGAAGCCAGAAAGCAGAAAACGGTTGCTCTCTCCACAACAGAAGCAGAGTACATGGCGATGTCTGATGCTACTAAAGAAGCCATACACCTAAAGCGTTTCCTGAATGAAGCTTCGGAAATCCGTGACAGCATCAAGATCTTCTGCGACAACCAAGGTGCCTTAAAGTTAGCGAAGAACCCTGTGTTTCACAACAGAACAAAACATATAGACATCCGTTACCACTTTATTTGAGAAGCTCTTGAAAATTGTGAAATTGAATTGGACTATGTTTCAACCGAATCGATGGTAGCAGATATTTTAACTAAGGGACTGTTCACTCCTAAGCAAAAACTTTGTGTTCAGCAATTAGGTTTACTGTAATGATCTGTGAAGTCGAATGAAACTGAAATGTCTGATTAAAATGACAGAATGCATGTATGATCTTGTTTATTAGGATTATATATGATCGTGAGGGGAAGTGTTGTAAATGTCACGTTCTATATAATGTCTTTCTTCCCTCCACGTCACTTCCTTCTTCTTCGTTGTTGTTTAACCTTGCTCGCTTGTCGATGTTCGACCGCTACTTTGTTCGTTAATAAATCTAACATATATATATATATATATATATATATATATATATATATATATATATATATATATATATATATATATATATATATATATATATATATATATATATATATATATATATATATATATATATATATATATATATATATATATATATATATATATATATATATATATATCAATTTGTCTGTCTGTTTGTTTTTTAAGAATATCTAAACCACTTTTAAAAAATGTGTAAATGAATGTAGATCTTGAAGAATAAAAAAAATATAAAATTTTAATTTTTCAAATTTGTTTTTTAATTTTGTATGCCCAAAAAATTTTCCATTATTTTTTTGTATTATATCTATAAATCTATATCCGGGAAATATTACATTGAATAATTATGAAGATGCGTTCTGTTATATGCTCTTCAACATGTTTTTTTCATAGTTGAACTAATTAAAAATGCTTGAACTGATAATTTTTTTAAATTATGTTTTTTAAAGAACTTTAAAAAATCAAAAGAGATAACTTAAATAAAAATTAGTGTGAAATGTAATTTTTGTATTAGAACTAGTGAAATTTGAAAAACAAAATTTAATGAACATAGGCGGCATTTACCTGTCCAAATTCTTTCAGATAAACTTGGCGTGCATTTGTGTAGAGTTTTTGTAAATTGCATGTGATGACTGGAGATGATGCTAACAGCAAAATTGGAACCAAACATACTGGATTTACGTGTGAGCCTCAAAGATACTTGAACAATTTTGCTGAGTCTACTGAATTGAGTGATGAATCATTTAAGTCAGCTGAAAAATACCTCGTTCGTGTGTGGATTGAAGCAGGACGAGAGATTTCGTGTCAAACATTTGACAAGGAACTATTTGAAAGTTGTATTAATAGTGGTACGCCACAAACACTAGCACACCAACCTCAAGTGTCATTAGGAACCATATACAGCAAGCTTATTTTATCAAACGGAATGTATTCGCTATCTTGATTGATGATTCTCCAATTCTCAATGCAATAGATTATGGCTGGTTTTTAGATGGTAATACCATATTTCATGTTAAAGGTCTTAAACCAGTTTCAGAAAATATGCTGATGTTGTCCATATGTGGTTATGAATATGACACCAACTAGTGTTTGTATGCAAAAGAAGAACTTCTATGCGCTATATATTGTCACACATTGTTATATATTGTCACACATTGTTATATATTGTCACACATTGTTATATATTGTCACACATTGTTATATTTTGTCACACATTGTTATATATTGTCACACATTGTTATATATTGTCACACATTGTTATATATTGTCACACATTGTTATATATTGTCACACATTGTTATATATTGTCACACATTGTTATATATTGTCACACATTGTTATATATTGTCACACATTGTTATATATTGTCACACATTGTTATATATTGTCACACATTGTTATATATTGTCACACATTGTTATATATTGTCACACATTGTTATATATTGTCACACATTGTTATATATTGTCACACATTGTTATATATTGTCACACATTGTTATATATTGTCGGCAGCAAAAAATAAACTTACCAAATTTCAACACTATTGTGAAGTATAAAAATATAAGCTATTTTTGAATTTATATTTAAAAATAAACAAACATTGGTAATTTGGTTTTCGACATAAAACTTTTAAATTTAATTTTTTTTAAGTTTCAATTGTTTTTATTTTATAATTTACTCAAATGTTGTCCAATCAATTTGAAAATTTAATAAAATGCAAGATCCGTAGCAGCAAATAAACCCACCAAATTTTAACTTGATTGTGAGGATTAAAAATATATTTGTTAAATAAATCAAATTATTTCTAATTGTTTTATGATAAAACCAGTTAATGTTTCAATATTAAACAATTTTGTTCATAATTTAAACAATGAAAACATTTACTAATATAAATATTTTGACATGTTAGAAAATAAATACATGGTGAATACATTAGAAAGTTAGATATAATGACATTGAGTTTCAGGTTTTATTACACATTTTAAAAAGCACTAGATTGATTACATGACTGAAAGCTATAAAATGATAATTAGATTAAAAATATTTGTTGCAAAAACGATTACATACTTGTTTTTAGAAATAAACATTTTACAGTTTTTAATCAATTCATAATAACCACGAAAGTATACCAAATTAGCCCCTGTACATTAGGAAAAGTAGGTGAGTTATAGTAAACATCATTTAAGGTTTAAGGTTTAAGCAAAGTTTAAACAACCATGCTTCTTTATATATGACAGCCCAATTATTAATATCAGAAATTTTTAAAGTTTAAAATTTGCATCTATTGTGTGCAATCATTGAGTTTTCTAAACAAATCAGATATTAAGAATTGAAATAAATTATTATAAATACGTTTTAAGAATTTTTTTGAAAATATGAAACAACTTCACTTCACCAATTACAGCAAATCTATCAAAACAGCTATGTGATTCGATTAATAGACGCTGTAGACTTATTTGAGCCAAGATAAGCAAGTGATTGTCATTAAGAATAGGAAGCTTCTCATATAACAGGGCATTGTAAGAATAATAGCGGACATGTTTGATCTTCATTTTAAGAGAGCAGCTTAACTTCCGTGTAACTAGTTTACTGTATAATTTATAAATGTAATGATTTAAATTGTAGAAGTTATCGAAATAATTTTGCTAATAAATCTGCTTAGAATGTGTTTTTTATTGATAATTTATGTGATTTTCTCATTTCCTATACTTTCCATAACAAAAAACAAAGGTACTTTATTGATGGTAACATGGTAACACAGTTTTTTTTAAATGTCTTGCGGTTTAATTAACAAAATCAAAACAAAATTGATTTTCATATACCGTTTTACTCTTAAATAAAAAATTTGATCATTTAACTAAAAAGATATAAAATTTAAATTTTTGAAGTATTAAAAATAAGTAGCATTATTATTT
Organism: Erpobdella octoculata; assembly: GCA_963978895.1. Classification (NCBI taxonomy): domain Eukaryota; kingdom Metazoa; phylum Annelida; class Clitellata; order Hirudinida; family Erpobdellidae; genus Erpobdella; species Erpobdella octoculata. The sequence continues at coordinate 36,133,163 of OZ022240.1, forward strand.
AATTAGTAGTGTTTTTAAACAACAGATGTGAAAGTTGAACTAGTTAATATGGGAAAATCAATTGAACTTTCATGCAATTTGAGTAACACAAACATCAGAAGATTGACATGGAGTTATCAACAATATGGAACAAATATAGAAATGATTGTTTATAGTAGGAACGAGAATTTATATTGGAAAAATTATAAAGCTTTTTGTCAACGTGGAGCACAATTTTGTAATATCACAATACTCGATGCAAGAGAAGAAAGTGCCGGAACATACTGGTGTAAAATAGCAACCAGATTTGGACAGAGAAGATTTATTATTTGCACTGTTGAAGTCGTTGTTGGTGGTAAGTTTTTTTTTAATAAATAACATTTAAATCGTTTTTATTCGAAATCGCTTTATTCTATTTGCCAGAAAAACTTAAACATTGTGAAAAAAACATGATAGAAAAATTTATTTTTATTAATTTTAGTTTAGGTTGTTTCAAAAATAAGATTTTTATCAGTTTAAAAAATCAACCCACCAATGCAGTGTTTTTTAGGGTCATTTGACATTTTTTAAACTGAACAAAAATAATTTTTTTTTGTGGTTTGAGGTTCTGTTAACAATTCATGCTTATAGGCAGTCAATCAGTACTGATTTGTATTTACATTTTTTCAAAGTTATTCATATTATTTATTCACGTTTTGACTTGTCTAATCAAAAAAGATTGCTAAATGAATTTTAATTTATGCTTTCCAAAATTATTTTTTGATTGCACATTTAATTAGATAAGTTATGTAAAAAAAGCTTATAGTCTTTTTTTTATAAAATCTGAAACAACAACTGTTTTTTTAAGATGCAATGCGTTAACTTAAATGGTAAATAAATGTATTCATTATAAATGTGCTCCTTATAAAGTAGTAAGCCTATTAGAAGAGGCAATATACATGCAAAACCGGTCTATTCTCACAATTTCAGCATTGAGAAAAAAATGCTTTGAAATAACGCATCATTGAACAATAATAAAAAAGCATTAGTAAAATGAGTTAAAAAAAGTGTTGAGCACAAAATTAGATTTAAAAATGATGTATTGAAATCTGTAGCAAAAACTTTCTGCTCCTTTACTAAGCAGACGAATGTTTTGTGAACAAACTAATAATGTTAAAAATTTAACACATTTAGGGCTAACAGTATTGACAAAATTTTAATGGTTAATATAGAATAAATATGACAAATCAAAATAATAATTCCACAGCAGTTTTCGGTTTTTCAAAAAAAAGTATAGTTGAAACATTTTTAGAAAATGATAACCAAACAATTTACACGAAACGATTAATGATGTCAAATTAATTAAAAAAATTATTCTCTTGCAAAAATAATTTAGTAATCCAAAAAAATTTAAACTTTGTAAAACAAAAGTTTAACAAGTTTGTGATGTTGCTCTCAATCTAGAATGTTTCAAAGTTTTTTATAGACAGTATTTTTAATATCAACGCATTGTAATTTTTTTGAGGACAGTTTTTCTTCTTTGATTAAGGTTTTTATAGATATTTTATATTTTTTCATATCTCCAAATTAATTTTTTTAATCTAATTATCATTTCCTTGCACATATGTAAAGCTAAATAGAATATAGCAAAGTAAAAGAAATTTGAAGTCACGCATTAGTTCAGGGACGTGAATTTAGCATTTTCCAGGGGGGGGGAGTTTTCCACCATTATTTAGGTCACCCTGAGTTGCCCAAGAGTTTTTTATTTAGTTTTTTTTGTATAATAAAACGTAAAATAAATACTCTGCCGTTATTGGTGAATCTAGCATTGAGCTCAGATATGAAATTGTCTACACACACAAAAATCGTTTTAATACGTTTTGAGTCATCCCTAAATTAAGTAAAGTTAAAATTAAAAGTTATGTGGTAAACTCTAGGTTACAAATTTTAAGACTAAGCCCCCCCTGTCCCCCTCTAATAACGTCCCTGCATTAGTGGGGTAAACGTTGGAAATGTTCTTCATAATTCAATTTTTTATATTCAAAACACTAATTGTGTGCATTTTGTAACATTATCATGTTAAAATATTGTTTTTTTATTAACATATTTTTTTATTATTATTGAGAATTTAGTTTTTTTTATTTATTTATTACAAACATTCAACAAAATTATAATTTATCATAATTGTTTATCAATTTTGTCATTTTTACAAACTTTATATTAGGTTAAAATCTGTGTGTGTGTGTGGCTTTCTCTGTACGAAAATCTTGCAAGTAAAATTTAACCAGCTTATTGAATAGCTAGGAATCTGAAATTTTTAGCATATATTTTAGCATGTATTAGATGACAATACATGATTCAAAAAAAAATTAATTTGAACATCTTTTGTATTTCGAAATCGAGTGTATTTGAAATAAATGTTAGTGTTGAAAAACTCGATTTATACTTTACTTGTTGGTTATAATTGTTGTGTTAAATCAAACTTTTTACTTGGAACTAAAGAAATAAAATGCCAATCCAGCATTCATAATCTTGTGATTGGAGAAAATGATTGTCCTGGATTGAAAGCTTATGAAGATCCACTTGAACGATATTGTTCATTGGACTACTACGGCAATCCAAATTTAACATTTTGGTTTCGTTGGATTGGAAGAAAAAATAGCGATTTTAACACGTTTAAAAAAAGTACTATGAGACGATACAAGATAAAATTACTAGAAAACAATTTGAAATCCATCATACATCAAGATGAAATTGCGGTTGACAAATTTATCAACGGAATAACATATGAATGTCGCATGGAAAACAATTTTATTTTTGACTCATGTTTTCTTCCCATGCTAGAAGTTGAATGTAAAATTGAAAATTTTTAATTATAATTTATGTTACATGTATTTCAATTATTGCTATAAAGTGTTAGTTATATTTTTGTAATGGCAGATGTGAGATATCCTTTACAAAAATATGTCAATATAACACAAAGTGAAAATTTTAATGAAACTTGCTATGTTGAAAAAAGTGACAATGTCAATTGCTCATATATTTGGATCAGTTGGTGCTAATCTAACCATAATTCACAAATCAATTCTTACATCAAATGACATACAATCATCTGGTTTGTACACCTGTACTGCTATCTGTCAACTTCAAAGTTCCAGACATTGTAGCATTACAGCAGTTGAGCTTGTGGTTAAATCAACTAAACATTTTGAACGTTCTCCACATTTTGAAAATTCCGAAAGTTACAAAAATAAAAGTATGTGTTTTATTAATAATTTTAATAGCTGTTCTAAACTTATTTTACTTTTTATTAGAAACAGTTGTGATTGTGACTATCATAATAATAATCTTGATCATTGTTATTGTTGGTTCAATTTTTTTAACGATACAAAGAAAACTCAGGTAAGTAATAGAATTTATCAACTTTTCACAAAATTCACAAAAATATGTATTTTTTTATAAACGTAGCTTACACAAAATTTAGAAAAAATAAATGGGACTTCATATTTGAAAAACAAATTCGATTAATTTCAAAGCATTTTGTAATAACCTAAAAATATTAAAAATGACCAAACAAAATGAAATTATTTTTTAAAAAATCTTTAATTTATTTCACGTTTTAAATTTGTTATAGAAATTTTATTGCTTAAGCTTACAAAAATGAATGTTTTTCGGTTTGTTAAATAGAAAGTTTTTAAAAGTACTATATTTTATTAAAGGTTTCATAAACACAAATCTTAATAAAAACTTTTATTTCAGAAAAAGTACAACAAATGAAGAAGAAAATGAAAAACTAATGGAGTAAGAAAATTAAATTTTAACTTAAATACAACTAATGAAACGTAAAAAAAAGCAAAACCATGAATAAAAATTTTACTTAAAAATTGAAAAAAAAATGTAATAATAGTAAGACATAGTTTTCTTAAATTACAAACTATTTGGTTTTTAAAAGAAAACATTTGTTGAACTTTGAAAACAAATAAAAAACTTTGTTTATGTTGTTATGCAAATTTAAAATATTAAATTGGAAGGTTGCCAAAAATACATGAAAAATTCCCTTTATTTTCCGGAGATAAAGAATTCAATTCAACGGATCTTTACAAGTCTAAATATTTTTTAATTGATAACATTTAACTTGTTCATTAAAATTTAGATAATATTTTATTTCATTTTTATAAAGTTTATTATATTATTTGAAAATTTATATAAAAATATTTTTCAATCAAACTTTGTATAAGTTAATTCATTGCTTTTATTGTTTTTATTTTGCAGTGACAAAGATAATTATCGATATTGTGACACAGATTTTGAAAACCTATTTTATGAGTACATTAGACTTAGCCAGATTGTACCTGACCAGAATTGCAAGTTAATAATAAGCCAAAATGTTTGTTATATATTTTCATTAACTTTGCTAGCATTATAGAAAATTATATACAAGAACCTGTGTGTTTCTATAAGTTATGAATTTCCATTTTCCAATCAAATTTAATTGTTAATTTGAAAATTTGAATTTTTATTTTTAAAAACTCTTATTTAAAAATTACCTTATTATCTTTATTATAAAATAAATTTAAAAATTAAAACCTTTTATAAAAACGTTTTAAAAATCGTGTGCTAACATTATAGAAAATTTTAAACAAAAAGCTTAAATAAATAAAATTTAAAAATTTTATTCATATAATTCTATAATTAAAGCCTATTATAAAATTGTATTTAAAATCGTTTGCTAACATTATAGATAATTATAAATGAAAACCTGATTGCTTCTATAACTGCTTGTCTTCAATATGAAAAAAAATTTAATAAAAAAATAATTACAAAGTGAGTAATTTTGATTATATACCTTATAATAATTGAATAACATAAACATAATTCATATTAATTTATTGTTTCTAGTCTTATTTATCCACAAAATAAAAATGGCGAATCATTACACAATCCTTCAGGAAAGTATTTGGTGAAACTATATTTCAATGGAGACTATAGAAAAGTACCTTACTTTTATAAATATTGAAATATGCTTGTTATTTTGAAAAAATAAAATAAAATATTCAGTTTAATATGAAAACATTTCCAGGTTATAATTGATGATTTTCTTCCTGTTGATGAAAATCAAAAACTTCTTTGTGTATTTTCTGGCAATACAAATGAATATTGGTTGTCATTACTTGAAAAAGCTTACCGGAAAGCTGCCAATTCTCAATTAAACAGAAATGTTTTTCCTGGGGTAACAACAATTATGTTTTAAATTATTTAATAATAATTTATAAAATTATTACTGTTGAACTTACAATTACTTTAATTTTTTTTAGATTTTTAAATTAAAACTAAAATTAATAAAACAAACAGTTAATTAAAAAATAATTCATTTAAATAAAATAAGTTTTTCATATTTCATTTTCAAATATATAATTAAACTGCCCAGCATAATTTTAAGATAAACTAAATAAATAACATTTATTACAGGATTCAGAGTAACGTTTTTATTATAGGTTATGAGTGTTACTGTTTTCACTGGATGGATTTTTTCACTTAATTATTTTTTGAACTCAAAATTCAAATTAAAAAATATATTAAAAAAATTTATAGAAGGAAACTGTTTGATAAGTTTAATTGACAAAACAAAAAATTTGTTTTTTTTAATTGATGTTGAAGAAAACTTTGAGGTTAATTTTGGAATAATTGGCAAACATTGATTTAATTTAATTTAATAATTTGTTTATTTTGAAAACTTGTTATTTAATATAAACAAAAAATAGGAAGACAATTTTAAAATGAAAATAAAACAATGGAGTGACTTTTATCAAAAACATTATCCTACTATTGAAACAATTTTTAAAAGTTAGTTTTTGATTAGATTTGTTATTTGAAAACGTTATTAAAAATTATTTGTTATAATTTAAACTTTTTGTTGTGTAGAATCATAGTTACCTTAAAAATCAATTTTTTAGAAATTGAATATGACAAAATAAATCTATATTAGAATCCTGCATTGTTTAATGACTCACAATCTGTTATTTGTAGGTTAGCTAATTCTTTAATGAAAAATAAATTTTATTCTCCTTGCATTATTTTTTATTTTTTAACTAAACTCCAAAAAGGTAAACATTAGTGTTGTAATAAATCTCAGTTTGATTTATGTTTTCAAATATATAATAAATTTGTATTTGCAGTGATGTTAAACAATCTAAATTTTTTCATTACAAACTGCTAGTGGATCTTGGTAATGATGACACAACAATATTTATAAATCTTATACAAAATTTCAGTGCCCATGTAAGATATGTTAAAATTTACAACTTTGCTTTTCAAAAACATTCATTATGAACAGTGGCATCATTTGAAATTAAAATAATCATCATTTATGCTAAAATTGTTATTACAAAATTACTGCGACAAAACAATTGAGAAATAAATCATGGTTTTATTGTTCAAAACTTAAAATTAATTTTAAAATAAATAAATAATTAAGTAATTTATAAGATAATTTAGTAAACAAAATGTACGTTGATTGCTGCAATTTTAAAAGAAATAAATTACATTTTGCAGAGATATGTAGAATTGATTGTTTTAAATAACAATGATATAAGTCATCAGCATCATTCAGGTAAATTTATAACTATTCAGTTTGAATTGTATTATTTTAAATATTTTTTAAATGAAAAAATTGAATAACTTGTGTATGAATATTATTTCTTTAACAGAGATTGTTAATTATTTTTACAAGTATTATATAAAAATTCTTTAAAAATTACAAATATTTAGGCATTGTATTTTATACGAAGCTGGCGTTTTGGTTTTTAAAAAACCAATAACATTAACATTAATCAATTAGATTCTCCAATATTATATATTTTAAGAAAAGTTTTTTACCAAGATTGTTATAACAAATTATAAAAACATGCTGATTAAAGGTTTTTTTTATATATTTTTCATAATAAGATCAACGCCAATCTTGTTTGCTTGCTTGTGGATCAACTCCGAAATTTATTATTTTTATTCACGCTTTTTGCGAATGCATTCTATTAACCTTTAACAAAAACAAAAAAAAACTTTAATTTTTTATCTAAAAACAAATACAAAACAACTTAAATTTATTTTATTTTTGTCATTACCAATAGATTCTTTTATGTTTTTGACTCAACCAGTAATTGTTGGACCAGAAGACTTTTTTGAAATGAAAATTTGCCCATTATGTCGAGAGTGGAATATTATAGTGCGCGTACTTGGTGGTACTGATTATGAGCCTCTAAAATCTACTTTAAAAATTTATTCAACTTCGAAGTTTAATTTAACAAAACTTGATGATTTTAAATGTTTATATAACCGAAAGGTAGCACGTTTTTAATTTGTTGTTATTTTTCTAATTTATTTTTTGAACATAATTATCAAGCATAACGTTATTTTTATTATTTACAGAAAAGAGTTAAATTGGAGAGTATTTATGATTTACACGTAAAAAATAAAACTGGATCAAATTTCATTTTTATTTCTTTATACAGGTATAATTTTGATTAATATTCATAAATCTAAGCATTTTGAATAAATTATTGCAACTCAGATTTCAAACATCTTTGTATTCTAACTTCTATTAATGAATAATAATAACGCTGTAAAGAATTTACAATTATAATTTCAGAAAATTTAACAATAAATTCAGATTTTGCACATTAAAACTTATAAACAAGAATGGTGAATGTAAAAAACAAAACACAGTAACAAGGTAAGTTTTAATTATTTTTTTATATAATAATTGTTTTTAATTGATAAGCAATTTCGGTTATGTTTTTTTCACTTTTATTTATTTTTATTTCTTTTATACAGACATTTAAGTTGTCGTTTGGATTTGCAAAATATACCAGGAGGATTTTATAAACTTCTTATTAGTAGCAGATATTATGAATATGCGTTTTCAGGTCTAAGAATATGTGATTTGTACATTTCATCTACTTCTCCTGTAGATATAACTCCATCAACTGAAAATGTCGTTTGTACATTTCATCTACCTCTCCTGTAGATATAATTCCTTCAACAGAAAACATGATTTAGTTGATTTCTTTAAAATATTTGTTTAAAAGTAATTGTTTACACATATAGAACTCACAGACTGTCAAAATATTTTTACTTCAATTAATTTTATCTCATCACTGCTCATATTTAAAATCTTACCAATTGTTATAGAATGAAATAATATGTATTTCTTGATTTTGTTGACAAACAATTAATAAGTTCAATTTGGATATTGAAAATGTTAAAAAAATTAAAACTGACCTATACTTTAATAGAAAATTATTTTATTTGTGCGAATTGTGAATCAGATGATTTTACAAACACTCATTAAAATTAACAAATGTGAAAAACAAAACACAGTAGCAAAGTAAGTTTTAATTGTTTTTCATATAATAAAATCTTCTAATTAACGTTTTTGGTAATGTTTTCTATTTTTATAGAACTTTTTTTACAGAAAATCACACTGTGGTTTAGATTTGCAAAACATACAAAAAGGATTTTATAAACTTGTTATTAGTGGCATTTATAATTATCATGCGTTTTCATATGAAAGACAATGTCATTTGTTCATTTCATCTACCTGACCTGTAGATATAACTCCATCAATTGAAAACATGATTTAATTGATATATTTTAAAAAGTTGTTTAAAATTATTTGTTTAGTAATATGAAAACTCACTAAGTGTTTTTATTTCAATTAAATTGATTTTATCACCGTTTTTATTTAAAATTTTAATTGTTGATTTGATTTTGTTAACAAGGAAACTATTAAGTAAAAAGTTTAATTTTGAGATTTGAAATGTTAAACAGTTTTAAACGAACTTATACTTTAGTAAAAATAATTTTGTGTATGCAAAGTGTGAATTAAATGCATTTACAGACACTCATTTAAATTCAGCAGCTACTAATTGTTTGCACATTAATTTTAGTGATTATAAATCTAGCTTAAACAGTTAAAGGAAAAAACGAGTTTTTCAACACAAATTTTGATTTCAAATACACTCAATTTAGAAAAACAAAAGATGTTCAAATTAATTTTGTTTTTAATTGAATCATGTACTGCCATCCAATATAAAGCTATGCTAAAAGTTTCAGCTTCCTAGCTAATCAAAAATGCTGGTTAAATTTTACTTGCAAGATATCTATAATATAAAAGCCCTCGTCACTCACTGATTCTGTCACGCTGTAAGATGGCGCTGCAATCGCATGAAGATTTGCGTACAGAGAAAGACACATACACAAACACAAAAACAGAAATTGGAACCTAAATAAAAGTTTGTAAAAATAGAAAAAAATTCACCATAGTCTTTTAAATAATTAATATGCAAAGTATGTGAGGATTGGAAATGTAAGAAATTTCTGAATCAATGTGGAAACAACACAATCTTTAACCAAAATTTTTTTAAATTATTTATTGTTTTTTTTTAAATAAACTAAAAACTGATGGTTTGTTTTTTCACAAAAAAAATTATAATTTTGGGAGTTTTAATTAATTTTTTTCTATGATACGTTCAAATATTTTCAATTATTCTGAAAATTAAATAAAATATAAAAAGCGCAAATGCAAATTAAACCACTAAATTTCGGTTTCATTGGATAACGGAAAGTTGTCTTTTTAGGAGTCAAACGGTCCCAACTTATACCTCAAGCAAACAAAAACTAAAGCAAGTAAACACGTTGAAGTTAATATAAAGGATTCGAACATAAACTTTGTAATTCAAATTTAAATTGGTTACGATTAAGTTACAAATAGCTTACAAATTTGGGCTACAATCATTTGTTTTATGATTTTTGAATTATCTATTTAAATATGTTAATTTTATTAGGATGCCTGTCAGTGACCGCAATTTAAGGTCACCGGCTCAAACTCGACTACAAAAGACTACAGATAGTTTGGAAGTTTATTAGGAATGTAATAACAATTAATAGATAAATATTGGAGTTATCTATCTAAATATGTTAACTTTATTAAGATTCTAAGATGCAACAACTTTGAATTGTCTATGTAAAATACGTAAAGAGTAGCAACCAATTTTATCAAATAGTTTTTACTGAATTATACTTTGTTAGTTTAAGTTTGGTAATTACCACAACTACGCTAATTACGTAAATAAGCTTGATAATGAATTGAACAAATTTTTTTGAACTCATTTCAGTTTGTTCTCTTTATTCATTGATTTGTTCTTTTTGAGTTTGTGGATCTCAATACGTGTTGTGTGATTCGCGTTATATTGGCCTCAGCTGGAGATCGACTTTTACGTAGAGAACAAAGCCAATCGATTACGACTAACGCAGTCCGGGTTAAAGAAAAGTTTTTAGTTTCTAGCCTATGAATATAAAATTGAGAGTTTCACAGCAAGTTTTACGTGGATCTACAAATTCTTGAAAAGAAACGGATTGTCAATTAGAACAAGGCCAACAATAAAACAGCGACTTCCAGATAATTGGGAAGAATTATTATTAAATTTAACAAATTTCGTCCTAAAGGAGATATCTGAGATAGATCTTTCACTTTTAAATGTTATTATCATAGACAGTTCTTTTTTTTATATTCCACCAACAAAGACCATTACCCCATCAGGTGCAAAGACTGTTGCGATCACAACTACTGGAGGTTGTGCTTGACCGTTGTCTTTGCTTGCATCGCCAGTGGATCGAAGTTAAAACCTATGATTATCTTTAAAAATTTTCCTCACGTGGTTGTAGTTTGCATCAAAAAAGTTGGATGAACAGTGACATAATAAAAGTACAAGAGGATAAATGTTTTAGGGCCAGGCCAGGAAGATTTTCTTCGGCAAAAATCTTTGCTGATTGCTCATGCAATATGGCAGTATAACGTCGAACCGTATGCACAAACACAGCGATGGTCATATGCTGAAAGAAATCACAATTCCACAGCCACATCTCATAACTCAGTACAACAACGGCATGGGAGGAGTAAATAGAATGGACCAGAATGTTGCAGCATACAGAATGAGCATTCGTACTAACAAATGGTATTGGACTTTTTATCGTACTGTGCTGATGTTGCAATATAGAATGATTGGCTGCTCTATTGTATGACGGAAGGACAAAAAACATTACCAATAATGTTCTGTGAGTTTTGTATTTTTGACAGTATGGCATAAACAGATTGACTGTTGGGCGTGCAATTGGTCGTCCAAGAGATACAAATCAAAGCGTTCTTCCAAAAGCTCGATATGATTGCCAAAATAACTTGATTGCTCGTGGAGGCACCCAGCGACGATGTATGATATGTAGCAAATGTAACATTGGTCTTTATGTGTGGTGTTTTGCTGCTTTTAATAATTTCGACCACAACAATTATTCATTACCTTAAATTGTTTTAGACTTTAATTTGTCAACTTTTACCTATGTTATTGCTTATGACAATCAGAAAATAACTAATAAACTAAAAATGTATTTGATTTTTGGACCTAGTACAAAATATTACTTTGGTAATAACAAAAGTTCATTGCACATTTTGATGTTTTGCAACATTTAATTTCATCATAGGGCATTTTCAGCTAATGAGACAACTCTCTTCCCGTGCCTAGCGTCCCAAAAATGGGAGGCATGTTCAAATTCAAAATATAAAAAATAAATTGTGCACTTCCTAATTAGGTGCAATTTTTAAATTAATATATTTTATTTAGAACATTAAACCAACATAATAGCAGCAAATTAAACAAATACAAGATCACAGGCGTTAATAGGTTAAGAATTAGTAGATAAAAACAATTAGTCAAAAACTGCTTGTTGAAAAACTCAATTTATCGTTTGAATTTAATATTATCTATTTCTATAAATTATAACTATTTTTTTCAATACACATCCAAAATACCAAAACTAAAAAAAATACTAACATTTCAAATATAAAAACAACATTTCAAAACATTAAAATTCAAAAACATTAAATAAATCATGACCATCAAACAGCCATAAGCGATTTGTTGTTGAGTCAAAATCAAAACATGTTGGTTCACATTGAGCATCAAACGAATTTAAGAATTTTAAATCAAAATCAAAAATGTGAATTTTTTTCCCAATATAGTCAGCTACAAATAAGTTGGAATTGTAATCAGTTGTCAGATTGCATAAGACATTAGCGCTAGGTAATGACTCTGGAATAATTTCTTTAATGATATTTCCATTGCAGTTGATTAAATACAGTTTTTCACCGCATGCAATAGCAAAATTGTTTTTCAAGCGAACAACACTTAATGATTTATAGCGACTAAAAAAATCCGGCAGTTTACAGACAGATTTGATTTCTTCATCAAGTGCGGTTTCAAATAAATAGTTTCTCTGAATAAAGTACAATTTTTTTTCTGTTATACAAAAAACTGTGGATTTATCAATATCAAAATTAAGTTCAATTGTTTTTTTCCATTCCAAACTGTTTTGTTGTTGTTCGATGTTGTAAACTTCAAGTGATGAATCCATTAAAACGCAAAAATAGTTGTCAATTAAAGCTATTTTATCATTTTTAAGTTTCAACTTAACTGAGGTAAGACATTCAAGTGTTTTGCTGCAATAAACATCGACTGTATATGTATCTTCATGGTGATATGCTACATACAATTTTGTTTTGCTAATTGAAAACGCGTTAACATTACTAGATACATCAAATAATTTGATGAGTTTTGGTTGAATTTCATTAGTTGATAATAAATTTCCAATTGAAGTTTGTGAGAAAATAATTTCTTCATGCCATATAAATGGTTCATAAATCTGAAATTGTTTTTCACTTAAGCATTCATAAAACAGTTTTTCACTTTTTCCTAAAATTTGTTCAACATCATCTAACAATTTATTATCATTAGTCTCAATTCTTTCAACAAATTTAATTAAATCAAATTCTTGAAACCAATCTTCAAATTTGCTTTTTGTTTCTTCAAGTTCAGCTTTTAATTTCCACACCTCTTTTACGTGCAAATCAAATGTTTCTGTATTTACAATGGTTTTTCTATCAAAACCTGCAATAAAATCAGTTTTCCATAAATCAATATTTTTAGTAATTTGGTTTTCAATATCTTTTAATTGTCTTTTAAATTGTTTTTTTAAATTATCAGTTTGATACGTAACACTCAGTTTTTGTTTTTCAATTCCTTCAAATATTGCTTTTAACAAATTCAAATTGTAATTCAACTTTGAGTTTTTTTCCGTCAAATTATTGAAAAAATCTTTTTTAAACTGGACAAATGTTTTGAGAGAGCAAGATTTATGATCTAAAAGGGTTTTACAGTTAACCCATTTTTGACATAACTTGCAATATGCTACATCAATGTTTTCTTCTTTTAGATTGATTTTTTCGAAAACATGACTGTTTGTTCCCGGAAATTTCTGATGATCCGTCAAACATGAGAGACATAAATACATTTTGCAATCAAAACACAAATAAACTCCTTTTTGAAAGCACATATTACATTGTATTTGCAATTCTTTTTTTGCACAAAAATCTTCATTTTTGTTTCCAAACTTTGTGTAATTAGATTTTTGTTCGGCTATTGAAATTTTAGCTGAAAATTGTTTTTCATGTTGTGTACTTGGTTGAAAATGAATGCTTGAATTTTCCTTAAAACAATTTAAAAACAAATCGTAAACTTGTGATGCAAAATCATTATCATCTATCAAAATTTTCTTTTTTCTAATTATAGACATTTTATCTGGAATAAAATTCTTAAACATTGTTTCGTGTTTTTTGTCTCTTTCTTCAAGTTGATCTAATAGTTTTAAAATATTTTTTAAATCCAAATTCAACTGTTCTTCAACTTTATACCACTGTTGATTAATTTCATTGACAAAATCAACTTCACGTAAATCAATATGCTTGTTAAACCAATTTTTTATTTCTTCACACTGTTGTTGAACTCTTTTTTTCACGTTTTCAGCATTTTTAGCAGCATTTAATCTTTGTTCATTAATTGCATGCAGATTTTCTTTTAAAACATCAATGTTGAGATTTTTTTCATTCAATTCCTGACATGATTTACAATAACATGATTCAATATCTTTATTTTTAATTGAACTATTCTTTGCTAAAACATGACTTCGAATTGTTGGAATCTTTTCGTGAACCAACAAACACGATGAACAAAAATAAATTTGACAATTCAAGCAAAACTGTGGTATGTTTTCAATTTTCAAACAAATTCCACATTTCTCCATGTTTATTGTTCCAAAACGTTATAACTGCAAATGCATGTTTTAAATCAAAAAATAGTAATCACCTATTAAAACATTTAAATTGTTTAAAATTCTTTTAAAAGTAATAACTATTTAGATTTAAAAAAAAAACTATTTTTATTTATAAGGTTTTTTTTTTCAATTTAAATATTGAAATAAAAAAAGAACTCCTGCTATGCCACAATTACAAACGTGTATACTTCCAAAAATCTAAGATTGCAAAAAACTGTTGAATGTTATCTCGTATACATCAGTTTGTTGATGCCAATATTTCTAGGTACGGTCCCATACGCAGTATATGCACAACTTTTTTGTCCATTGTTCCATATAGGCACAGCTTGTTGTTCATTGTTCCGTATAGGCACAGCTTGTTGTTCATTGTTCCGTACAGGCACAGCTTTTTATATGTTTTTTTGTATAGGTACAGCTTTTTCTACTTTATTTTCCGTATGAAGAGCTATGAAGAGGCGCTATACAAAAGCTCTTAAACCAATTTCAGAAAATATGCTGATTTTGTGCAAATGTGGTGGTGTTTGAATGCAAAAAAAAACTTCTATGTGTTATATATTGTCACCAGTGATATTATTGTTAACGAAAACTGAATAAAAACGAAAACGTTTATTGTATTTGTTAATATTAACGAAAAAAAACTATAATTATTTGAAAAACGTAAATAGAATAAAAACTATATTTAAATGGCACAAACTGAATAATAATAACGAAAATTATTTTCTGAACGATAATAAAATAATAATAAAATTTAAATAATGCAAACTGAATAAAAATAAAAATTAATTTTTGAACGAAAATTATTGAAAATTTTGATCACAGATATTGGCATAGATAACCAATATTCTATGGTTGTGTAAATTTTGAAATGCCCACCCATTTCTTTCTTATCTTTCTTGTTATCATAAACATTGTAATCATTGAAAATAATTATGAGTTCTCTTGCAAAAATGCTTGCTGGGCAGAAAAAAGATTGTTCCGTGCAATAGTTTTTTGTTAGTCGCTGTTATTGCCCCGGCGGTTCGCCGTGATTGGAATCGGTAAAATTGCCACTGTACCGGCAGTCCCGTATTAAAATTAAACCCTAACCCTACCCCTAACCCTATCTTAGGTAGTCGCTTAACAAGTTTCAAAATATTTTTTTCAATTTCACTAATATTTTTAAATAAAGGTACAAATTTTGAGTTTGAATATAGTGTAAAAAAATAAAATTACCGCTACGGTAATAGTTATAACGTTTTTTTCTTTACGATTCCAGCACCAACAAATCTAAATGGGTCGGTGCTATTGCCTCGGTGGTTCGCCGTGGTTGAAATCGGTAAAATTGCTACTGTCACACATTACATTCAGTCTCAGATTGTCACAACAAATAATTTATAGGCATTATTTCTGCAAATGAATGGCTTCTGGTGAAGTCGTACCAGTTTATTATAAATGTCATAACATTATTAAATATGTTTTATTTTGTACCTTCACTGATGAATTACAACAAACATTTTAATTTTGTCATTGCTCTTCTCATTGTTAATGAATAATTCATACTTTATTGACAACATTTTCTCTGCTTTCGGCGCCAATTTTGGATCTTGTCAGCCATATTAGATTTTATTTGTCTCATAATTATCATAAATAAACTAATATCTCTAAAAAATAAAGTTTTGTACACCAATTAAATATATTAATGTCTGATTTAAAAAAATTAATTTATAATTATCGGTCGCCATCTTGAAAACTCAAGATGGCGGACTTATGCCACAATTTTGATAATTTCACATAGTGCCGTTTTACAGTTATATGGGTCTGCTACTGATACAAATTTACGTACTCTGTCTTATACCAAGTGTAAGCGGGTCTATATGGCAGGGCCAGGACTAAAGAAATATGACTTTTTATTTTAAAATAATTTCAAAAGATGAACCAAAATAGTTATATTAAATAATTTATCTTGCTTTATAAATGAAAAAAAGAAAATCAGATCACAGTTTGCTTAGCAATAGCACCTAATTAGGTTTTAAAACACTTGGTGTGAAAAACTTTTTGAATTAATAAAAACATTTTCCAGTACTTGTGCTTTGTAATAAAAGTTAGCAAAAAATGTATGCATTCATTTATTTGCATTCAAAAAATAACTTACCTGAGTATTTTCTTATTTGTAGCAATAATATGATCTGACTTCTAAAGAAGCTAATATGTACGAGGAAGTCAAGTAAATCTTTAACTCTACTTTATTTTACTTCATAAGCCAGACAATAGTAATTTTGTTTAAGCAGCTGGGCCCGTATTCATGACGAGGGCTTAAGAGCTACGCCGTAACTCAGTGGATGGCGAAAAGAGCTAATTCATGACACTCGACTAGCGCGACAAATAAAAAAAATAATTAAAACTTCAAAAATTATAAATTTTTTGTGAAAAAACAAACCATCAGTTTTCAGTTTATTTAAAAGAAAACAATAATTAATTTTATAATTTAAAATTT
This sequence comes from Erpobdella octoculata, assembly GCA_963978895.1. NCBI lineage: Eukaryota > Metazoa > Annelida > Clitellata > Hirudinida > Erpobdellidae > Erpobdella > Erpobdella octoculata. The sequence goes on from OZ022240.1 coordinate 36,149,808, forward strand.
TGTATTAAAAATTGTGCTGTTTCCACATTGATTCAAAAATTTCTTACATCTCCAATCCCCACATACTTCGCATATTAACTATTTAAAAGACTGTGGTGAATTTTTTTCTATTTTTACAAACTTCTATTTAGGTTACAATTTCTGTTTTTGTGCTTGTGTATTTGTCTTTCTCTGTAAGCTATAGTCGAGATTAAAGTTGGATTAACTTTATGCCTGCCAGCTAGCAGGCTTAATGGGTGTCTTAGTGACTTTAAGTAAAAATACAAGCAGCTGGTCAAACCTATCGACCCCACACATTCCTCGGTTGTACTTGTAAATAAGGTTTGGTTGTTTTACCTTCTGTAAATCCTTGCCAATTCTTTTGTTGACAGATTGCTCAGGTTCGTAAATTTTGCAATTACTTGCCAATGAGACAAAAGCATTGTCGAACCATTTGACTATGTAAACATTCCCATCACATCTGAAATCCTCTTCCAAGTTTCTTTAGATTGTCATCACAAGATGTTTTAGTGCGCACCATTTGAACGATTAGAACAATAAATAATATCGGTTTGAGTTCAGTTTTCCAATTACAGTTGACGAATGACAGTGGTGATAACCGTGGAATTTAAATAATCTCTCTTCAACCTCCGCGGGTACTTTAGCATCTCTCCTCTTTTCTCTAGCTCTCTCACTCTCCATGAGTACAGCCATTCTGATAGCCTGTTAGTTAACCCCGCCTCGCTAATTGCGAGCCAGTCCCAAGCCTGGATAAAGGAGGAGGGACAGTTAAAAGGATCAAACTTTGATCCACGACAGGAAGTACTTATGTGCTTCCTACATACAGCCAATTCAGTCTTAAAACACTTGGTGTAAAGGACTATAAACTATTATAAAAAAAGCCTGTTAGTTGCATCTCTCTTCTATTTCCATAGTTACGCCCCTGATTACATTCAAGCAAGTTAGGGAACCAGTCAGTTTGTGGATATTTTCGTCGGTAAAGGCAGCTGAATAATTTACGAACATGGCGGAATGCATCTCAAAGAGTTCCTCTCATAGCTCAGAAAGCGAACATAGCATGTAAGTTTTTAATAAATGGACATTATTTATTTCTAAGTGAAAATATATTTATTAAAATATTTCTTAAGTGAGATTGTGTTGACAGAATCAACTAGTAAAAAATCCCGTCGCTATTGATTTGTGACGTATTTTCTTGCCTGGTATCATGGTACTCAGTTGCATTTTTTAAATTACGTAATCATGTAGCACTATCCCATGTTAATTACTTTTTGCATTTCTTTAGGTTGCAAGATCCTGGACTGTGTCATATCATCCAACGCCATGGATCTTGCAGAAGAGACATCTATAAAAGGCTATTTCAAGTGCTCTGGTTTGGCAATGCTTTGGGCAAGGGCGAAAGTGGACAAACACCAACGTATGTGTACCCAAGGAAGATAAAAAATTCGGTTCGCAGAAGCTATCCCGACTCAGATGCGGGCAATCGTGATGAGATTCTTTCAACCAAATGGCTGGCTCCCCCGAAAGATTTCGCGGTCTGCAAACAGGGCAGAGGAAAGCCGTACTGACTTATTTTTGTGACACCTGGAAACTTCTTGATTTTTTTGCCTTTTTTGACAATTTTTACAATTGTTGGTGTCATGTACTGTTGTGTCACTTTCTTATGTGTAGATAAACAAATGCAACATAAGTAATGCAATGTAATTTAAATTTAAGCTTATGCAGTGAAAACTAAAAAATGGACATTCTAGCGATATTAACAAATTAAGGATGTTTAAAAAGATTTGCATAAGTCAAGAAGCTAATATTTGTTTAACTGCAAACATTTTTAAATTTGTTTAAAAAAATTTCTCAACTTTCTTAGAAACAGTTAAACAATTTATGTAATAATTTAATATAAAAATTTAGTTGTAACAAAATATAATGTTTCTATGAAAAACAAACAAGAAAACGATGTAAGAAGACAGAATTATTCAAAATGTAAACAGAAAATAATTAAAAAATGTATCCATACAAATTTATATAAAACAGACAACTTGTGTATGTAAAAGAAAGTAATTTGAAAAAAAATAAAAGTACAAATGCAATTTTAATTACAGTGTTTATTCATTACGACTATATTTCACAATACTTGAATATTAACGGATTAAAAAAAGAAGCTTCATTAGGTTTTCTCGGCTGACGTTTTCTTGTCTTTTTGTAATGCCGATCTTGTTTTACTTCTCTTAAATTTTTCATGTTGAAGCACAGGATTATAATGATATTTGAATGCAAGACTGATTTTACAGTTATTCTGAAACGAATATTTTAAATATCAGCTAATTAAGAAAGTGTCAAACAAGTTAAGAGTTAAATTTGTTGAAAAAAAAACAACGAAATACACTATACTGCAGTTTGTAATAAACAAATGTGTTAAAAACTTGGTGGGCACCGGGGAGTCACGACGACAACCCCACCACCACGAAAGGTTGCACTGAAAGGAAATATTGCATGTATTATTAAGTCATCAAGTCACTGTAAGTTTTTTTTAACTTTTCTTTTATTGATGTCATGTCTTTAAAGCAAATTTGTTTGAATTTATGTTTGCTTATTATAAAACTAGTAGAAAACAATTAAAGCAAAAAATAATGTTTTTTAGCACAACATAATTATGAATATACTTAGTGCAAAATTATAGAATTTATTTACCAGTAGTTGTTGAAAACAAAACCATTCCTACTAAAGTAACTAGTTTTTTTATAACTACTGTCTGTTTTACCAGCGATTCTGCTTGCAGAGATTTTATTTAAATAAAGACCATTAAAACATAGGTAAGTAGGTACATGTCTATAGTCATGAAAAATATGTGAATTATTATATGTTCGCGGTCAAAGCAGTTTTCCCTTCCAATAAAATATTTTTTACAAAATGTAATAAATGAGAAATAAAACAATTAATCACTATATAGCAATCACTTTTATTTTTTAATCGACAGAATTCTGTTGTAGGTTGTTTTTTTTTCTTCAAAAAACTTTGAAGAAAGGAAAAATCTCAATTATTCTTATTTTCATCCATTTTACGTTTATGCTGAACATTGTAGAGCTTTAGCCAGTTGTTTAGTTGGTTAAAAATTTATCGCAGAAATCAGTCTAAACAGATATCAGACAACAGACAAGTCAATTAAAAGAATGTAAAAAAATACTGATAACTAACACGTCAGAAGAATGGATTTATTTTGAAGTAGGATCAACGTTTAAAAATTAAATTAAAAAAAAGATTTTTATAGATTTTTAATATCTAACAAAACAATAACCTCTGTGTTATTGTTAATAACATTGTTGTTAATAAATATTTTCAAATTTTTTAGTAAATGGTTTTGATAGAAAAAGTATCGTATATACCAACCAACACTTTTCAGTTTTTGTGATGTCATCTTTCAACAGATGAGTTTCAGAACTGGCTGATTCACTTAATTCAATCTTGATTGATTCGCTTGATGCAATCTTGCTCGATTCCATCTTGTCGAGAAATGTTCGCAAGCTCGTAGGCGACAATATTGGTGGTGATGACGGGAATGTATGAGAAGGTTCATCTAGGGTTCTCCTTTCAGATATCAAAATAAATGCTTAACTCTCACCATCATCATAATAATCATTAATCATCATCATCATCACCGTCATCGTCGTCGTCATCACCATCGTTGTCAACAAATGAACCACACGTAAGGCACGCCTTTCACTTTAAAAATCGTCTTCTTTCCATTATTTTTAAAGCCCTTTTATTATATTTTTAATTAATATTTATTTTATATTTTTTAGCTTTTTTAAATTTAGGAACTCTTATTTTTTTTAATTTTATTATATTGATTTATAAATAATAGTACTTTTAAACTAAAAATAAATATTAAAACTAGTTATATTGACCTGCCCTCTATCAGTTGTAATAATTGATATGATAATCACATTTTGACCCCCCCCCTACTTCCCTGAATCTTTCGAGCTGAAATTTAGAATATAGACGTATTCTGGATACCTTAACATTATTCATTTAGAAATTATTAATTACACTTTATATTAGTATACGCAAGGTTTACATTACATATAATCTATAATAAAATTTTTCACAGAATTCAACAGATATGTGAAGCTAAAGAAAAACGTGTAAAACCTATGTTTATTCATGCTACCCAGCATGCGCTAAATAATAATAGTGATGTTATCACACGGTTGTGAGTTTAAGTTTGTAGAAAATCTTTAGCAGTATTAATAGAAATTATTTAAGGAAAGACTCGAATGATAAATAAATTACTGGTCTTGTATCATTGAGGATTCATTGATTTGGTCGTAGGTTTCTTCTGGTTCAACGATATAATCGTAGGTTGAATATCGTGCACCGGTTTGTGCGCCGTTATCGTATACCAAGTCGAGATACGGTGGAATACCGCTGTTGCCTGACTGAAGCTTGGTACAATCCATCTCCTGGAGGAGCTGGCTATCCACAGGCTGAGGTATAGCATAGTTAGTTGGAGTGAGGTAACCTCGATCCAAAACACGTTGATATGCCACTGGAACAACAGGTTGCATTTGTAGTTTAAAACGTCAAATAAATAAATAAATAAATAAAAAGTTCACAAAACGATTTCAAGGCAAACAAACCACTTTTCTTATAGTTCTTGGTTCTTCTGCTTTTAGCAAGAAAAACTGCTGCAACTATTATTCCGGCAGATAAAACAACTGCTAAAGCTATCAAGATGTTCAATTCCACTGTACCTACTTTAATTATTTACCAAAACTACATTATAGTGCTTATTGTTTTAGACTACACAAATTGAATAAATTCTATTAATAAAAACCTTTTTTTGAAACCAACGTTAGCTTTTTAGTGGTAGGTTTTTTTCTTTCAGCTGATGTTAAATGAAGAAATGTGACTTGTATTGTAACAATTATCAACGTGTAGGTTAAATCGAGAGTTTTCTAACTTTATATATTATGAAAAAGTTTATTCAAATGGAGAAAATAATAACAAACCTGTCAAATTAATCATCGGCGACATAAAGCCTGTATCAAAAATTGGCATTCCTTCAATAAAATCTTTTCTAAAATTTGTGCAGGCAAAACCAATGGATAAATTGAATTGTGTATAATTCTGAAGTAGAGCACTTCCTTTTATGGTCAACCACACATTGTCATCATTAATGCCAAATTCAACTTCATTGTCTATCAATGTTGAATTTATGTTCATTGCATGGTTATACCAAAGTGCAGTGGCTGGACAGAATTCACTTGTTTTGAATAAAACAAAGCAATTGATGGTTAATTTGTCTTCGTATGCTAAGAGAATTGTCTGAGTAATGTTCAGATGTGACAAAGAAGCGTTGTTCAGGGTACATGTGACATTATTGTCTGTTTGGAATAAACAAAAAGTTTATTTAATATTTCAAACACTTGAACTAAAAAAAACTTTGGTAAACAAACAAAAAACCTAATTCAGAATCACTCAACTTTTAATACATATTTAGATTATTTAATCTTTCAGGTGTCAATACAATACCCTAGGTTTTTTGGCTGTCTCGGCATGTATTGGTGACAGAAGTAGGGACAACCGCACCTTTATTTATTTCGAACGGCGGTGACTACGAGAAAAGGAAGAAAGGGATTTAATAAAAGAAAAAGAGTTTTTCGTTATAAAAGACTAGCAGTGCCCGTAGCGGCTTCGCTCGCATGAAATTAGAAAATTTGAACCGTGCATCCATAGGTGTCGGCTCGGGCCGTCGACAACTTGGCCCAGCCCGTTTCAAAACCAAAATTCATGGCCCGGCACGGCCCGTCTAATTTGGGCTCGGCCCGTTTTTACAGGCCTAGAAATTCTATATACTTGATGAAAAACTTTGGCCGTACCACCTTGACTTCAGGTTTGGCCCGGCCCGTCTGAAGACCCTAAAATTACTAAAATGTCTATATGCTTAGTAAAAAACCTCGGCCCGTACCACCTTGATTTAAGGTTTAGCCTGGCCCGTAAGAAGACTCTAAAATAACGGCTTGGCCCGACCGGTGATAAACTGGACTCAGCTACTTTTAACCGGCACAAAACCTCAAAATACTATGTTTTACATCTGTAATGCTTGCAGTTGTTGAGTAGCAGTTATTTTAAAATCAAATAACCCTTATTTTGACCCCACATTTGAAGTCATGGAAACTAAAGTTTTAAAAATTGGTGAAACACTTATATCGCTATTTTTTGAGGCGCTGGTGGCAGAGCGGTAGAGCGTTAGCCTGTCGATCGTTAGGTCGGCAGTTCAAACCTCGCCGGCGTCACCAGCGTAACTCCCTTAAGCAAGAAGTTAACTCGCATTAGCTAAACGGGTAGGCGCCTATAAATTGCTGCCTTTGCAAGTACCCTCCCTCTCTCGCCTTGAGCAAGACTTGTCTTGATAAGGCGTAGGCTAAATCTCAATAAAAAAATACTAAATACTAATTTTTACATCTGTAGCATTCACAGTTTTTGAGTAGCAGTAACTTTAAAAACCAAGTAATCCTATTTTCCACCCCACATTTAAAGTCCTGGAAACCAAATTTGTAAAAAATGGTGAAACACGTATATCAGAAAGATTAGAAACTAAACAATGATTTTTACTTTTGTTGCATTTACAGTTTTTGAGCAGCAGTTACTTTAAAAACCAAATAACTTTATTTTCCACCCCACATTTAAAGTCCTGAAAACCAAATTTGTAAAAAATGGTGAAACACATATATCTTTATTTTTAGAATAGAAACTAAATATTAATTTTTACTCTTGTAGCATTCACAGTTTTTGAGTAGCAGCTACTTTAAAAACCAAATAACCCAATTTTCCAACCCACATTTGAGGTCCGGGAAACCGAATTTTCAAAAATTGGTGAAACAGGTATCTTTTTATTTTTCAAGAAGAATCCATATACCAAACTTCAAAATCTCCTCATTTTTGGTTTTCGAGATATATATTGTTTTAGAAAACAATTTGTTTTCCAGTTTCTTCCCCTCAGGAGCAACATTTTCAAAAATCCTTTCTTTCTTAGTGGATGCTTACGCAATAAAAGTAATATAAGTTCCAAATTTCACGTTCCTAGGATGAGGCGTTTGAGCTCGGCGTTGATTATCAGTCAGTCAGTCAGTCAGACCGATTTTCTTTAATTTTTAACATAAATAAAAAAAGAAAGTGTCATACCCCGAGGAGAATGTTATAAATGGAGGCAGAGGCGTAGGGCGTAACGAAGGAGCACATGTCCCCAGGCCCTATTTGTGAAGTGCGCCATAAAGTTGAGTATGTATTTAATACAGTGGAAATTTGTTTTGAATAAGGTACCTACGATTTTCCGCGCAAATCATTAGCTATATTTTGAGAAAAGTTTCACGATGTCTCTGTGCACTAAACACTCCCGCAACGCCACTGAAATGGAAAATCTAACCCCAAGAGAAAATATCTCAGGAAAAATATCCTACATTTAGATGTACACTTTTTTATGCTATTATAATAAAACAACACCCCCTTGTAGAAAATGCTGTGTTTACTCCTGATCAAATAACTATAATCTCATGTGCGTAAAACTACAGTTCTTATAATTTGACAAAAGGCGTATGCTGTGAATTTTTTTAAAGAGATCCTAATATTAGGTAAATATTTGGCACATATGCCCTTAATTTCAAGCAGCCCAGGAAGTATATCCAGTTAAACCACTAACCGACAACAATAACATCAGCTCCAATGCCAGTATATTCTTGAGAGACTCCAACCAGAGATCTGGAACAAAAGTATCTTCCAGAACTATTGAGTGTTACTTCTTTTATCATCAAATCGTAGGTGGTATTACTGCCATAGTTCAATAATTCAAATTTGTCTCTATATTCATCCATTACCTCACCTTCTTCAGCTATATAGAACAAGTCTGTCTTTTTTTTCCAATATACATAAGAGCAGTTGTCACACTGGCATTTAAGTGTGACGTTATTACCTAGAATAACCAAATCACTTTGAGGATCGTTTAATGTTTCAATAATTACAAGTGCAGTTGTTGTTGGTAATATTGTAGTTCCATTAAATAATGATGTTACATTATATAAAGATGTTTCATTGTATAAAGATGTTTCATTAAGTAGCGATGTTTCGTTGAATAACGATGTTTCATTAAATACCGATGTTTCATTGGATAACGATGATGTATTGGATAATAGTGTTGTTTTTTCTATTTCATTGGTCGATAAAAATGTTTTTGTTAGTTTTGATGTTGTTACTGGTAAGGTGAGTGATGGTGATGTTGCAATTTCCTTTAATACTGATGTTGATAATAATGTTATCTGTGCAGTCCTTGAAAACGACGTTGTCTTTGATGTTGTTGCTAATGGTGATGTCGTTTTCATTGAATGTATTATTGAAGTGGCTTAAAAATTAAAATACAAAAAATAAGATACAAAATTATTTTTTAAGATAAGTGCATTTACATTTAAAATTTTCACCTTCAAAAAATACGAGCAAGAAGATTCGATAAATCCCTAAAAATACCATCTTGGAAGTTTTTTTTATGAAAATCCTACGTTATGTTAATATAAATGAGTATACAATACCGAACTTCCATTCTCAAGAAACTTTTTTCTTACGTTTTTTTTATTTTCAAGACAGCTTGTTTCATTGCTGTCTTTTGAATTTTAAAGCTTCAACTTGACCACGTGATGTAAGCTGGGTCGGTTTATAATTGAATGAATAATTATGTTTCTCTTTTAATGTAATTGTTAGTTCTATAATAAAGGAAAGTGTAGGTGCTGAACAGAATAAAGAAGAGCTGGCCTATTGCGAAGTGAATCTTTGGATTCAACTTTCAACACCCACCCCCGGTTTAATCATTTAATTTATTTATAACTCGTGAAATTAGAGATTTTCAACGTACCACGATTTCAAGATTTTTTTAAATTAATTCCGCTTTATTTCATATTACATTACCTCTTACTCATTAAATCTTTTTTATGAAAATAAACCTCGACTTCTACTCCCTCCCTGGGCATCGACTATTTTCAGAGAAAAATAAGGTAAGACAGTCATCATAGGTTACTTTTCATTACTATTTTAAATCATTATTTGCCATCCACGATATCATAGCTGATCTCTATTTTATATTATATTTCATAATCCATTTATATATATATATATATATAAACATATTAAAAAAATCATGTATTTTTAGTTATTATTGTTTAAATTACAACTCTACAACTTCTGCTGTAAACAAGAATAAAAAATAATGTTTATTTTAAAAATGTTTTTTTGCCTCTTTATCTGAGTCAACGAACTAAAATTTTTGAATCTAAAAAAACCGTTACGCTCAATCTTGTTAATTATTTTGGACTTCTGGCGACTTATACATAAACAGCTTATTACAGTCGCTAGATGGCAGGAATTAATTTGATTTGATTAATTTTAATTGGTTTAAGGTCTAGTTCATGTCGGAGACATTCAATTCATGTATTGACATCCAGAATAAAGCTTTCCTGAAAGTTTTAGAGCTCTAGTTGGTCGAAAAGTGGGTGAATTTTTGTTTCTAAGATTTGATCACCACACACAAACAAACAAACAAACAGAGAGACGAGTGAAGTTAAATAAAAAGCATTTAAAAACACTTTCTTCATTTTCCAACAAAAAACATATAATTTATTTTCAAACAAATATTTTATATATATTCTCTAAATAAAAAAAACAATATGTATATAATAACAGGATAGAAAACAGCTGTCTAAAAACACAAATTTCTTGAACCACTTTCAGAGTGTTTCACAGCTTTCAGTAAGATCATCATAAAGGACATCCTTATTGAATCTCCTGTTTCTCTTTTGCTTGCCCAAATTTGAATTTAACATCGGAGCCTTTAGCAATTAAAACTAAACATTTTAAATAACTGACTCACTAACTATGTTATTTATAATATATCTAAGAAACACTATTTAAAACGAATAAAAATAAATATGTTTTTAAAACTGTTGCTCTAATACTTTTCAATTTAGTTAAAATAAAATTCATTTATTAAAAAAACAGCTAATTACCTCGATGCCATACTGATCCTTAACTCTTTCTCTTATCAAAAGACCTCTGATCAGTTTTCTCCAGTTGCCAAGGATGCGTTCTGTTCTTTTCTGAAAATTAAAACTACATTTAAGAAGATATGTATAATGATAATTTTGCTATTTTTAATGTTCAGAGTTGCAAACTATTTTGTTTTGCTCGAAAGACATGACATTTTTTGGAAGATCTATGAAATAAAAAATAAGATTTTATGTTAATCGAGTATGCAACATCTCCTCATCAAGTATACATAAATTATTCTATGACTAATCTAATGACTATCTTTAGAACACTATTTCTGTAATTTTTTTAATTTTGTAAATATGTTTTTTGATAACTGAATAAACAATCTCATAATTTTTTTTATTTTAAAACAATAAAAAAAATAGATTGGAAGAAAATAAATAATTAAGGCATATGTTATAAAAACAGCCCTATTATGTAATAAAAACGAAGAATAAAAATAAACTGAGCAGTAGATATTATTATTTTTGTCGAAAAAAACAAATGTCAACCAATTATGTTAGTATTGTTAATACATGAAATGAAATAATGGCATAATTGATGTATTATTGAGAATTGAAGTTACCATCAAATCAACTAATGTCGGTACAAAGTTCATGCATTGCCATTTATTTTTTTTAAATACACATCTTCAAGCATAGCTATAATTGCATGGCTTCATTTTAAGCAATATCTCCTTCGAATCCAGCCATACACAAATGCACAATGTTAACATATTCTCTGAAGATCGTGTTAAATATCTGTGACGCTGAAATTTTCCAGGAGACACACTTTGTATTTCTTTAATTAAAATATTTAACGTAATTTATTCATATTTAGTTTTATTTGTTTAAGTGTGTTTTATTATTTAAAGAACAATTTAGTTAGTAAGCCAGTTAAATATGTTCAGTTTACATTCTTTGAAGAAACTAGCAAAATATAAAGAAAAACCGAATAGTTTACATTAAAACTATAAAATTAATAAGACGATTAACTATTTAAAACACGAAATAATTAAAAAAAATATTGAAAAATTATACTTCTCTTTCTTTTTCCCTCAAATAAATCTGTTCTTCTTGCCATGCGGAGGTCAGAAGTTCACACTTTTCCTCACAAACCACCCAGCCTCGTAAACTGTATTGAGAATAAACAAATAAAAGAATAATCAATTAAGCTGACGGTCGTGTTTGTGTTTAATTTCAATATTTTGATATATTTATAATTCATTTATGACAATTGAATCAAAAAAATTTATGAGAAAAAAAACATCACTAATCAAAATTATGTAGTATTTGGTATTTATTATGACCCAGAAAAAAGTGAATAAAAAGGAAAACAAATAGCTTATGATTAAAAAAAAATAAATAAATACATATGTAAATATAAATAACTAAAATAAATACATGTAATTATAAATAAAAAAATAGTATAAATAAACACATATATATAAATATATGAATAAAAAGGAAAACAAATAGCTTATGATGAAAAAATAAATAAATACATGTGTAAATATAAATAAATAAATAAAATAAATACATGTAATTATAAATATAAATAAATAAATAAAATAAATACATGTAATTATAAATATAAATAAATAAATAAAATAAATACATGTAATTATAAATATAAATAAATACATGTAATTATAAATAAATAGTATAAATAAATACATGTTATTATAAATAAAAAATAGTATAAATAAATAAACACATATATATATAAATATACACAAAAACTAACATTGGTGCGCTGACGTTTCTATGGAACTCCCACCCAAGCATGGCAGGTGCAACATCAATTTCCAGTTTCTTTGCTAGTTTACTCAAGCCAGGCATAGACTCTTTAAAAAGTATTAAAAAGTATCGAATTAATTGGTAACGATCAAACAGAAGTTAAATTGTGCCTGTGAAGACATCAAACATTCAACTTTTTCAGCACTTTTTTAAAACTAATTGTCCAATGCTGAATTCATTAATAAAACTATTTATATCAAATGGATATAAGTAATGAGCATATGAAATTTAAAATTGAAGTTTTTTTTTTACCTTCTATGAGAACCGTTCCAGGAGGTATCATCCACGGCTTGAAAATCTCTACATTTCCAAACTCATTTTTAGGTACAATGCCCTATGAAATGTAAATAAACCAAACAATATTTTATATAAGAAAAAGTCTTCAAAAAGATATTCAATCATATGACACAAAGATAATGGTTAATTTTAACTAATTATTTAAATGAAAATTAATTAGTGATGATGGTAGTGCCACCTACCATTATAATGCCAATTTATAACAAACACACATTCAGATATCAGAAATTAGTTATGTTGATAGAATTAAATCATTTAATTAGAATATTGTCATTACAAAATGCTGTTTTACATATAAATAAACAAAATAAAATTATTAAAAAGAAATATCTATATAAAAACAAAAATAATTAAAAATAATAAGAAATAAATGATAAAGTAAAAAACAAATCAATGAAACTTATTTATTTACATCAACAGCAGGCTTTGGAACAAACTGTTCGGTTTGCCATCGACCAAACAAATCCAAATTTTCATCTCCGATCGGCTTCATTTTCTTGTTCTGTAAAACCGAAGAAGAAAAAATAAATAATATTACTCAGAAATAAATTCTTAAATAATAAAATAATACTACTACTATTATTATTATTGTTATTATTATTATTTAAAAATATAACTAAATTAAAATAAAGTGTTGAAAATAACAACTTAGTTTTGAAAATTTTTTTATAAACTTTTTTCAGTTTGTATAATAATAATTTTTTAATAAATATAATTGAAATTGATGTCTATTAATTTGTTATTCTTGGAAAATAAATTAACAAATTTCAATAAAAATAATTCAGTTTCTCATATAAATAAAACGTTTCAAACTTACAGTTTTTGGTCTCTTCTTAACAACCTTGTAAGGCTCCTCACCATCTTTAACAACTCTTCCTTCAACTGTCCATTTCTCTTTTGAGTGAAGCTTGATAATTATTTGTTATTACAATCAAATAAATAAACTAATTATTAATAAATATTTCTAAAAAATAATTTATCGATTTTAAATAATTATTTTAGAACAATAGTCATTTAAGAACCAAAATCTAACCGATTTTAAAACAAAATTGAGAGGATTAAATTGAATTTTTTTTCAACAAAAAGATAAAACAAGCATATGAATAAATAACCACTGTGAACTTTCAACTTATATGAAATGTGCCATTTTTTAATAGTTTAAAAAAACAGAAGAATATCCTCCAAATGTCAACCTGATGTACACAATCTCGAGAATAAACGGGTTCATCACGAACGTAACCAAGAATAACCGATGTAGACGGATAAATGCATTCAAATTTCAACAGATGTCGTTTCAGTACATACCTAAAAAAATTTTTCAATACCAAAGGATATAAAAAAATTATTAACTAAAAAACCCATAATCATTAACAAATATTTATTATAAATATAAATTGGTTTACAGTGGGTGATTTTTGTAAGCTGATATACTGGTTGGTAGGGGCTGCTTGAAAAGATCATCTGGAAGCATAAATTATGCTAATGAGAATTACAAAACTTGAACCAAATTAAATCTCACAATCAACCTTGAATTAGTGAATCTTCACAGGCATCATCTATTGATTGGTTGTTTTTATAAAGGTCAAGTACAGATTTCCACCAATCCGGTTCCACCCTTTTTCTACAGGAAACGAGCAACCAATTGGCATCATATCTGCTTGTCAAATCTTTCACGAATCCATCTTGTTATTAAATATAAACATATATAACAACACGATTGGATGACTAATATCCTAATAACATGACTTATAAAAATAAATAAAACACAGCAGATGACTAATATCCTGTTTGTGATAATTTAATTTAACTTTGAACTTGATAGCAGTGCCAAACAAAACTGATGATCAAACGAACAATTATAAATTTATTCTTTTAATATTATAAAAACAAGAGGTGTTGTTAATAATTATGAAAAAGAAATTAACTTCTTCCACATAAAACATACTAACATGAAACATATCATCATTAAACATTCTAATATCAAACATATCAACAAGATTCTTGAGGGTTTTTATGATATAAATTGTTCTCCATCCTTAAGATTGACGGAAAAAAAGAGAACGAGAGGAAACTCATTCAAACTGGTCATTCTACAGGCACATAAACCCTGAGAGTGACCAGTTTATGGAACATACTTGCCTCAAGCACACTGATATCAAACATACAAACTTTCAAACAGTAAAAACATACAAACATCAAACATGATTACACTAGCAACCCAAAAGCCAACACCAAACAAACTAACATTGTAATATAGTAACACCACAACATACCATTATCATAAGCAAGTACATAAGAGAAAGGCTTCTTTATTGACTTCCTGGCTTCTTCTATGTCATCGATGTCACCGCTGTTACCGTTGACGACTGAAAGTCAAATGATCCCGTCAAATCATAAAATGCATGAAAATAGCATTAAACAAAAATCACAGTAAGTCAACCAATCAATGCAGAGATTTTATTAAGCATCTCCTACAGAGCCCAGCAGTGCTGTTTTTATTTGCATGCTCCCTGGGCTACTAGGCCACAATTGGGATTTGAAGCATGAACTATTTACCTTAAAATTCCTACTTAACTATCTAAGCACCGGAGACTGGCTTGCATTATGTGAGGCTTAGTGACATTTGTCAAGAAACGTGGATAATTTATAGATAGAAATCATTTAAAATCAAACAACAAACTTTTTTACTTACAAATCCATCTTTTCTCTTTCTCTAGATATATTTCACTCCACCATTCAAACAACAAGTTATCAGCAGACTGACAAGATGCGCTGTTTTCATTATCGTATTGCCCTGAATTGTCTGTAGAACTGCGAGAATCGGATCTACTTGTGCTTGCTGGGTGGGGTACATTTTTGCTTATGCTATTTTTAGAACAAGGGTTTTTTGATGAGCTATTTTTAACTTTGTTTCCAGAATCTTTTTGGCTGCTACCACAATTCTTTAATTTTTTATTCTTCTGTGATGAACTTTCATTGAAATTAAATTTTCTGAATAAAGCATAAAATTTTAAGAACTTTTAACATCTAAATAAAATTATTTGTAAATTATAAATTATATTGATAATAAAAAAATATAATACAATTAAGTTTTGATCAAATCAAATCGGTTATGAAGTAATTCAAACATAGAGCTATTACCAACAAAAGAAATATCTGGAAAATAATGAACTTACCTTTTCTTAATGACATTCGAAACATCCAGAGATGATGACTTTTTTAACTGTACATGGTGAAACAAAAAAAGAAAACATGACAATGATGACGATGACGACGATGATGATGATGGTGGTGATGATGACGACGATGATGATGAAGGCAATGATGGTGGTGGTGAAAATGATGATGATGATGTTGCAACTGGCTAAAATTAGAATGGCACATGTTTTGTGGAACTTCAAGAAGGAAAAGATCATAAACATTACATCACAACCAGCACTGCTCATATACATTCTCTGAAGGTATCACTTACCAAATCTGGAGCCTTGCTGGTGATTGGCTCAAATGAGTGAACCAATCTCGTGTTGAGACCTAGTGACCTTGACACTATGACAAATATCTGAAATTGTATACATGAATAATAATTATTAAATACTTGAATTGTTCAAACGATATCAACATATTTACTATCCGGCCCAAAGATTTAAAATAATAACCACAATCACAAAATCCTGACCAATGAAAATTCAAAGATGTTTTGAATAGTTCTGCTCTGCAATTGGTCCTTCAGGTTATCTATCTAAAATAAACAAAATTATATTAATTATCAGTCAGAATATTTATTCAAAATCATTTAAAATTGAGTTTAGATTTTATTTTACAAATATTTAATTTATTTAAAAAAGTACACATGTATTATATTAGATGAGCAAGCAACCATACAAGCTTCATGGAATTGCTATGACGATAGAGTTGACCAATCATAGCATTGGCGGAAGAAAAAAATCCACGAAACCAAGTAACAAATTCTTTCAAAAATTCTTTTTCCCAAGTAGGAATGGGCGTATTGAGGAATTCCAGTGGTAAATATGAATATGCAATGGCTTTCATCTCCATATCATTACAGATTCTATTTTTAAGCATTCCTGAGCTGAGAAAGCATAGCAGATGAACCTGTTAATTTAATGCCTGAATAAATTTACCTGAATTACGTCAAATGATGAGTATAAAATATAAAACAGTCATTTGAATAAAAAGGAAAAAAAATGAAATATTAATATTGACCTGGTGACAGTACTTTTGTGTTGTCATTTTCATTCTATTTATAGCACATCTTATTTCATCTTGCATCATCTCTTCAGGAGTCCTGAAAACACAACATTTGCAATTAGTTTACTTCTAAAATAACATTTATTCACAAGAAATAATAAAATATATTTGTCTAACTAAATATCTGTTTTCTACTCATATTGAAAGATTATGATGATGATGATGGTGATAATGATGATGATGGTGGTGATGACGATGATTGCAGTGACTAATGAAGACAGTGATGTTGGTGACTAACAATGACTTTTAAAGTTTTTATTTTTTACTTGCATACTTTTTTCCTTTCTTTGTCTTTTGAACGATTACTTCGACATCCTGGATTGGACGTTTCGGTTTGTAGTCATCATCATCATCATAACCATCAACAACTCCATCTAAAAACAAAAAGTATATCACACACACACAAACACAGTTCATTAATACATTACAGCACAACTGTGATACATGTACCAACACAACTAATCAAAGCTGTCATTCCAAATTCAGTAAAGTTAAACTATTATGCTACAACATGATTGAACTAAACCAGAGGCACTGGTGGCGTAGCGATAAAGCGAACGCCTGGCGATCGTTAGGTCGGCAGTTCGAGCCTCACCGGCGTCACCAGCGTAACCCCCTTAAGCAAGGAATTTACTAGCATTGCTAAAGGGGTAGGTGCCTATAAATGGCTGCCTTTGCAAGGACCCTTTCTCGCCTTTGAGCAAGACTTGTTTTGGAAAAGGCGTGTGCTAAATGTTAATTAAAACAAAAGTTAATTAACGTACCACTAACTTCTTCCCACTCATTGTTACTATCTTCATCTTCATCATCATCATCACCATTATCACGTTCACCTTTATTATCAATGTTATTTGTAATGCTGTCCTCATCATCATCATCGTTGACATTTATATGAGAGAGCTTATTTGATTTTCTTTTTCTTCTTCCCTTGTGGATTTTTTCAATGGGATATTTTTCTTTTTCTCTCTTTGAAAAACTTTTAATATCGACTTTTTCTTGTACATTAGCAACAGGATCGGTGCGGCATTGACCGTCGTGTTGTTTTGTAATATAAGAAGTTTTCTGCTTCTTCAACTTTTTTGAGAAACAATTACCATTATCGCCTTCTATTTGATCGATGGATTTTCGTTTTTTACTGTCGAATGAAACAGCATCAGTTTGTATTTCTGATAACTCTGCATCCTTCTGGCTGACAATCGGATCGTGACTAAAAATCGATTTTTCAAATTTTTGCTTAATTTTAGTTAATTTTACTGCAAAATTTCCATCATCTTTTTCCACTTTTTTGCATGTTCTTCCAAGAGATTTCCTTGTTTTTGAAGTTCTGTCTTCTATGTTAGTTAAGTCTTGTGTTTTGCTTTTGCTACTGTGGGGATTTTCAACAAGACCATCCGTTGACAATCGTGTGCAAGAAAAATAATGGGATTTTTTATTAATAGAGTTTTCCGAACGTTTAGCCGACTTAGCACCCTTGGCTTTTTTTCTTTTTGAAATAACATTCTCAGATTTTGTTGGCTTTTCAACCATGTTGGTCAGCAAATGGGCTAGGCCGCTTTTGCTTTCATTCCCCGTTTCCATTTAAAATACCAGTATAGTAAAATTACTAAAACATCTACTACATACGAAAGTCAAGGCCGTTCATACATACTTTGTTTACATAAATAATAATTTTTATATAAAAGTATTTTAAATTAATTTTTTTATTAACGAGGTTATCCGGCGTAGCCCGGTGTTTTTAAAGAATTTTTTATCGTTTTGCTTTCTTGCTCCCGTTTTCTTCCTCGTTCTCTCGTTCCCGCTCGCTCTCCCTTTCCCGACTGATTTCCCGTTATCAATTTCGGTCACTTTCCCGTTCCCGCTCATTTTCCCAATCCCGATATCGCTCGCTCATCTCCCGTTCCCGCTAGCGCTCATTTTCTTTCTTCCACTCTCTCCTAACTTCTTTTAACGTAAAATCGACTTGCTAAAAGTTGCTTGAAACTGTTGAAACCTTCAAACGTTGTTTGTTACGTAAACTAAATTTTAATTTTATTACGCAATAACTTTTGATGTTACTACATAGACACTTTTGGTCAAAAAAGTTTTGGTTATAAAAAAAATTAAAAACAAAAACCTTATAGGTACTCTTAGAGCTATAACTCCATGCCAAATTTTGTTAAAATTGGTCCATCGGTTTGGATTTTCATAAAAGACAAACAAAAGGTCATTTTTATGTATTTTGTATTTAGTTTTAATTTTGAAAAAATGCTATTTACTAGTCAGTTAGTTTTACCATCTATGCATTATCTAAAAAAAATGCGGTGGTCTGTGCCTAAAGCTTGGAGGCTAGGGGCATTTACCCGTGTCGAGATTATGTAACTCCCACTTCATTGAACTATAAATTACTTTATGAGAAACTAAACAAATTGCATCCTTTATCAATCTTCTTTAGCTTCTCTTTTATGTAAGTGGATTTAGACAGTATATTCCGTACTTGTTAAATTTTGCTCTCAAAATCTTCCTTGAACTGCCACTAAAAAATTATCCAAGAGTCTCTCTCTCAAACCCGCATTGATTTTAGACTTTAAGCAATTTAAGCATCGCTTAGTTGGTCGAAGCCTTAGATCAACTCAGACTTGTATCCTTTCTCTATGCATGATACTGGAGATGAAAGAATTGATAGACTTCTAAAGGTCGTGGTAGAAACTCATAATCAGTTGTTTGGATTGCCAAACTTAACTACAAATTACTGTTGAAAATGCAGAATATTCACTCACATTCTCATTAATTATAAAACTGGATAACTTTTGGAATTTATTCAACATTATTTGTTAATTCTCTCATTAATAGCAAACATTGAACACCAACTCAAAAAAAAATGTATTATCAAATTAAATTCAAAATTACAGAAAAATTAATTTAATAAGCATAAAAAAGAAAGAAAAATAATTCACATGATATGTGAGTGTTTATCTGGTGAGATTCGCTGTGCAAACAAAAAAGTGAAATGAAAAAACTTCAAATTTCTGTGCAACATAAAAATAAAAAATAATTAAAAGAGTTAGTTAAACATATACAACAAATTATAATAAATAATTAGAACAAAGAAACGGATAAGAAATTAAAAAATCCTCTGTTGATTCATGGACATATAAATATGTAAACATTCAAAACACAGTAATGTGAATCAGCAAAAAATAATTTTTTGTCTTCTTTCCATACAAAAATATCACCCACAATGATTTAAATTTGTTGTACAAAAAAGTGAATATAAAAATTCTGGCCCAGTCGATAATAAGGCAGCTATAAAAATACATACTTCATGTAACATGTTCAGAAAATCAGTCTTTGAATCTCAATAAAGGCGAGTAAATATTAAATTATTAGCAAATTTTGAAATTTTGAACCTTTAAATACTTTCAAAAAACAAATAGATAAAATCTCATTTTGTATAAATATGCATAAATAAATCAGATTTAAAAAAAATAAATAAAATTTCATTTCACTTAACCATTTATGATTAAATCAGATTTTAAAACAAATAAATAAAATAAAAGTATTATAAATATTGAGGTTTGTAAACAAGGTGAGGAACAAAATTACGCATAGCAAACATGTGAGCTCAACTCAAATTAATCTTCCTGAACCCAAACAAACAAAATGATGCTACAAATGGAAATGTGACAGAAAAATACGGTCATAAAGAAAGAAAAAAGGAGATAAAATAAAAAAAGTTTATTAAAACATTAAAAGAAGTATTGCGTAGAACAAGATCATACAATAATTGAACACTGTGTCAACAGATGATACAATATAGCCAATATTTAAACTGTCAACTCATTTTATTTTTCTTCATTAAAATTAAAAAGGAATAACGTTAATGGAATGTAATTACAATATTAAAGTTGATAAATTAAATATACATGTATACTTTAAATAAATTAAATTACCACTTTTATTCTTTGTGATAGAATATGCATGTCGAAACAGTTCAAAATAACAAAAAATTGTGATTTAAAATGAGATAAAAAAAAACATTATTCATACTATCATCACTCAACAAAAAAGTTCCAAATGTGTGAGTATATATATATATATATATTGCACCACTTCACAAAACCAATTGCTCATTATTTTTTGAATAAATTTCCACGTATAAACATTTTAATATGCTAAGCATTGCAAATCTGCTTACTCATATAATCTTAAGACAGTGCAGCTTTCAAAGTGTTTATCTAAAAAAATTAAACACCAATACAAAACAAACAAACAGAAATGAAACCAAATCTCCTCTTCTGAAAACATGTAACGTTACGAAATCGCTCCGTCCGAATCTTAATTACTTTCTTACTGGTTTGTTACTAAGAATTACATGTAACCAAAAACATTTACAGACACGAGCAAAAAAAAATTAAACAGAAATTAATTTAAGTGGATTTAAAGCTCCATCAGGAATGCAAAATCCACTTTTAAATAATTTTTCAATAATTACACGAAATCTCGAAAGACCTCACGTGGCACAGAAGTTTTTTGGACGCAAATTTCATCGTGATCGTCACCGCCAGTAACTTTTACATGAAAACTCACTGATTTACATGAAAGCCTGTAATTCATCTGCTAATTGGTCGTTCATGGCATAAAGTTCGTTTATATGGCTTGAAATCTTCTCTTGCAAGAGCTGAAGTTTTTGATGATTGGTTGGCTTCTTGAACATCTTTGCTTGATCCAGCTGTGCCATCAAGTCTTTCAGCTGAATCTTCAGCTTGCTATTCTCATTTTCAACATCCTATATATAAATTTTTTCAAAACATCAATCAATTTTTAATCAACAATAAAGCGATGAAATAAAGTGAATTAAACTTCAAGTCATTGTAAAACTCAAATCAACCGGACTGATCAGACTTACAAATCATTCCCGAAGCATGAGCAAATAATTATCCGCTCCCGATTCAAACTTATAATCCAATTTGCATATTACTCCCAAATTATTATTATTATTATTATTATTATTATTATTATTATTATTATTATCATTATTATTATTATTATTCTTATTATTTTCTATCAAATAAAATCAATAAAAGTCTAATTATTATTTAATGATTATAATAGAAACTATGACTTACAAGAAGTTTGGTTGTAAGCTTCTGATTTTGAATCTCAATTCGTCTGGAGTCGTTGAACTGTTGCCTGAGTTGGATCAACTCCTGTGAATGAAATATAAAAAAAAAAAAATCAAAATTTTTTTTTCATTTTAATTAACTAAAAAAAATTCACATAATATGTATACAATAATCCTACAAATTTTTATTTAAATGCTCACAAAGAACACCCCTCATCAGGCAAATTTAGCTAATGTTGTACTATCAAGAATTGATATATACAAAGATAAAAGATTTCGATAATATTATAGTGGTGTTATGCAGACGAATCGATTTCAAGAGCACTACGATGCAAGCAGCCGTATTCAGCGCCTCAATCGATTTATTTATCCCCAGTGAAACCATCGGTACTCATTTGACTACCACAGGTCAATACAATACAGTAATATGCATGCATTGAGTTCAAAATACATGTACCAGAATGTAATATAAGAGTTTTTTTTATTTAATAAATGTATATTTGAAATTCAATAATTATTATATATGCAAATATAATTAATTAAAATTGTAAGACCCAAATATAATTACACTCTGCTATACGACATAAATAAAATTATGATAAACAAATAAAGTACAAAATAAACTAAATTTTATATTACAACGTGCAAATAAAAGTACAAAATAAACTAAATTTTATATTACAACAAACAAATAAAAGTACAACATAAATTAAATTATTCGACACAATTATATGCGATTATAATCAATCAGTATAAATTTCACACGCTTGCCTCTTGCTTAGCAGAACTCAATCTTTCAGTTTCCTTCAGTCTCTCCCTGGCATCGGATAACTGAATGGTTAAACTGTCCAAGCTTTCAAGCTGTTGATGGAATAAAAAATAAATAGACTACAATTATCTTGGCTGCTAAATTAACCATTATACTAGATTAACCATTATACTAGATTAACCATTATACTAGATTAGTTACATCCACCAATTTATTCACTACTATTTAAACTTATGAATGTAACTTTACTTTTGTTACTACCATAATTATCAGCATCATTATCATCACTACTACCAAAATAACCAGCACTATCATTTTCACTGCCACCATTTTAATCAGCACCTTCATTATCATCATCATCATTACTACCATCATAAGCAGCACAATCATCATCACTAACACCATCTATGTCATCATCATCATCATCACTAACACCATCTATGTCATCATCATCACTAACACCATCTATGTATCATCATCATCATCAACATCATCATCATCATCATCATCATCATCACCACTAACACCATCTACGTTACCATCATCATCATCATCATAACAACCTTTTTCCGGGCCTCATAGATCTCATCATTATAACTATCAAGCTGCTTCTGCCACTCATCAGCATTCCTCCGAGACTCCTCAAGAGCAGTCGTCAAGGTGACGTTGCTGTTCCTCAGCTGCTGTAATTCTGCTTCCCACTCTCTTGTCTTTGATGAACTGGTCAGCCACAAATAATAATTTTAAATTTGTATTTATATAAAAACAAATTACTTTTTTAACTATTTAAACTAAAAAACCTTTGTGCCAATTCGAGCTTGAGCCTGTCATTCTCGGAACGCAAAAGCGAAACAAGATTGGAGCACTTTACATCCTTACACCTCGTGTCATTGGTCGTCAAAAACTGCTTCTGGGCAGCTGATTGGCTGCCGTTACTGTTATTATTGATGTTGACTTGGCTACCACTGCTGCCCGTTGAGTTGACCTGTCGTTGAAACTGCGATGCCAATTTGTTGACTGTTCTTTCTTCAATGCTGCTGCTACTACCAATACTGCCACTGTTGTGGTGTTGCTTGTGGTTGTTGTCCAGAAAGGTTGTTGTTGTTGCTGCTGCTGTGACAGTGCTAGCTGTTGCATCAGATGGTTTACTTGCAGGAATAGGCTGTAAATAATAGAAAAGTTTCAAATTGTTTACAATATTGTTGGCAGCCAATTTTCAGCTGAATATTTATAAAGATTTATAACACTATCTTAGATATTTCAAATATTATTAATACATCTGCTTTTCGATAAAATTAAAATAAATCAAATCAAATTTACATGCAATAACTACAGTATTTGGAACCATCATCTTCAATATATTTCATTCAATTTAAAATATTGAAATTCTCACAATCAACGATCCTAAAAATAGCCATGATTCTAAAACAAGGCAACAATTCCAAAAATAGCATTGACAACAATGTGCACTGACTTTTGTGGCTAGCGACTCTCCTGACTTAACTATTCTGTTGTTGCCACTAGTAGAAGGAGCTGAAAGGCCTTTAACTTCCTCAAACTTATCTGCAAACTTGTTTCATCAAAAGTTAAACATTTTAGTCAATAATTAAAATAAAAATAATTATCAGTTCCAAATGTAAAGAATGTGATGACTAAAATCAGTAGATCTAACGAACTATAAATATTAACTTTTAATAATTTTAATTATATTTCAAAAAAGCTAAATAACTGCTAAAAATCAGTAATTTATCGTTATCTAAATTCAAATAGAACTAGTGAAGTAATGATCAATAAAACATGGAAAATTACTTTAAATAAATCTCCCTCCGAGCTGAAACCGAGTCCATAAACAGTGGCTGCCTGACTGTCGATCCACTGCCCGAACTTCTGAGCTGTCTTCGTGAATTTCATGTTCGGCATGACAAAACAGTTGATCAGAACCTGAAAAATTGGAAATTTGAAAACAATACAAACCTTATTTTTTTAAAACTAAAACTAAGTTTAGTGAAGTATAAATGTAGATACATTTTTTACTAATACGTGGAAGTTTAGTTTAAACTTAATTCTTTTAAAAGTAGTATATACAAATATAAATTTATAAGAAATTGACAATAAATCCGCAATAGCAGCAACACTGGTGGATCCAGGAAACCAATCGGATCATGCCTCCCTCCTCTTTGCTTAATATGACAACAACATGGTAGGAAGCTAATCCAGCCAATCTAATTTAAAGAGTTAAGAGATAGAGTGAAAAAAAAAGAAGAACAAAGAGTAATATGAGATGCTAGACTCTAGATTGTTTTCAATCATGAGAGAAATAGAAATGTTAACAAAGTTAAAAGTCGAGCAGAATAGGCTTACAACATGGAAAAAGAGAGAAAGAGATGCTACAAGTTAGAACATACTGAACATGAAGAAAAAGAGAGATGCTAAGAAAGTTAGAAAGCTAACAAAAAAGCTGATCAAATTTTTATAGACACAATGGGCACATTACAATTTATGCACTTTTTATTTTTTTAGATATATTAAAGATACAACTAATTCTTTTAAAAAAATATATAAAAGTATACTAAAAGTGTGTATCCACCCTCAAACTTTGCCCCCCCCCCACTCTTTAATGTTTCCTGGATCAGCAACAAACAAGAAACCTTGTTATCGTCGATACATATTATTCTGTATGTATTCCTGGAGCTGTCGTGATAGAATGAAACATTGACAGCTTGCTGACTCGTTGGAAGCCACTTCTTCTTCGTTTCCGGATCGATTTGGAAAACATGAGCCGAGAGTGTTAGAATCGGCACTTCTCTGATTGAGGATTTCATTTAATAATAAACCACATTGTATTGTATACTATAAGTCTAATTTTAGTAGTAATTAAACATCTTAAAGCCTGGACTAAGTTCTTCAGATTGTCTTGAAAGACATTACTTGAAATGTTATAAAGAATCTCAATGTTTATATTTCATGTTAATAAAAAAAATTCAATGGTTAGATAAAATTGTTTACATTATATACATTAGCAAATTCTAACAGACATGTAGTAATAAGGATGGGGATGATGAGCATGAGTGGCATGAGAGATGAGCTGCAATGATGAGATGTGAGATGAGATAGTGCTGATGGTTATCTTTCACTTTAGAGTTTGGGGCCGATTGTTTCAATGAAATAGTCATATTTTAACCTTAACCCTAGCTAGTCCTAACCCTAATAATTAGCTTATTATAGCCGAGAATGTATTAATCTTTCACACATCAAGATATTGGTAAAGGTTCCCTTTGACGGCCCGTGTGGCGGATTAATACATAATTCTCGGCTATAATTAACTATAAACACGATTAAAAGTAAACACTAGTTTAAAAATTATGATAATTAGTATAAGTAATTTATTTAAAATGGGAAAATGTCATATAAAAAAATAAATAATGTAATTATAATTTATGTACGTTTGAGTTTTAAGGAAAAGTTTAAACGAAGGATTTGAAGGAAAAGTTTAAACGACGCAAATACACAATGTTCGCTTACAAATATTCAAATTTCGACGTTGCTTCGAATAAACTACTTTTTTTAACATTTATTTTTTAGTTTTTCTTTATTAAAAATTTGAAATTTCGTTTATTTAAAGAAGTTAACTTAGTTTAATAATTTCCAATTTTCTTACTTCTTGCAAACCGTCCCGAGTTACCGGGCGGTGAGTTTTAAAATTTTAATGGAATTTTTATTTACAACTGATAGTTTGTTTTATAAATAAAATTTTATTATAAACTAATTTTATTTATTTTTTATTCATTTCATTCATACGATCATCGTACCTCACCACTCACAACTACGATGTAAATAGGGCTTGAAAGGGTACTACTTACGTTTTCAAAGTCTCTCAAATTACGATAAATGTTTTTTTTTAAATTAAAATTGGTATTAAATTTGTTTTTTTATGTTATTGTGACAAAATAAAAATAATACGATTATTTTTCGGCACGGGCCGTCAAAGGGAACCTTTACCAAGATATTCATTCAAGATTATTCAAGAATCAAGATAGATAGTGTGAATTTGAATAGAAGAATTTTGTGTGCAGAAAACCTTACCCCATATTCGATATACCAAAAAAATGTAACCGACTTTAACAAACTTATGATGGCTACGTTAAAACTGGATATTATTAAAAATGCAAAACGGCACGACTTTCATCTCGCGAAACAATATTATTATTATTGTTATGATAAGAGAGCGTGCATATACACCGCATTTCTTTAAAATGATTAAAAATAAATCAAATATTTTATTTAACAAAACATAATAATTTTTCAGGTGTATTAACACCTACACCCTTACACTGTTCTGTGCTCAGCAACAGTTGACTCTAAAGTAATTTTACCAAGACGGCGTTATTTGAAAGTTTTTTGTTTTTATTTGTTTTATTTTATTTGAAAACAATTAAAAAATCAATCTATTAAAAAGTGTAAGGCGCTACGGCCAACTCTTCTTATTGGCAGAAATTTAGTTCCGGGTGGGTGTAGGTAAGCATCGGGAAGTTATCACTTTTTACAGTTTTCTGCTTAGATTAAAAAACTGGTACAGTGAAATATTAATTTATATTGTTTAATTTATTTGTTTTTTAGACTAAAAGTTATTGAATAAATCAGAAAATGGCAAATCGTCTACCGGCCGTCGTCATTGATAATGGAACCGGGTGAGTCGGCAGGAACTGATATTATGAAAAAATATTGATAGCAGATGAGATGTTCCTATTTGTGTTTTCCAATATATTAAGTTTTTGATCAATGATTCATTATAAATGTTTGTTTATTTGATCTGTGCAATTCGTTTTTAAATGTTTCATTTTTACTTCCTACACACTGAATTATATAAATAATAAATCATTTTCATTATATTATTCACTACCATTAAAATATTAGGAAAGGTTTCCATAAGCAGCATCCCTTTTTCTGCTTAAAAAACAGCTTAAATTTTTTGCTAACTTCTTGGTGACTAAGAAACACGAACCAAAACATTGATGGGATGATTCCTTTTGCCAGTTTTGCCCAGCGACTGTGCAGTTGCACATAAACAAGAGTGGAAGTGATGTATTTTGTCAAACCAAAACTTATTTTTGTAATATATAAACTTTTAAAACATAAAACTAGTCTTCACTTGTTGCAGTTTTAACCAACAGTTTTTATCATGGGAACCCCACACTTCTGTCACTGTTTTTTTAAACACAAAATTTTATTTTCTTATGTTGTAATTTAATTATAAAATATTTTTTTATTTAATTTTTGTTTAAATTGTTTATTATTACTTACTAAGTGTTTAACTAGTTGTTACTTTTCATCGTGTTTATAGCTGATATTGTTTTACTCCACCGATTTTAAAAATGGGTGAGATTGTATTACTCCGTTCTGTTTCTGTTAGTGTGAACCTATACCGAATATTATATATAATCATACTTATAGAATTCTTATAGAGTATTACACAGAAAAACTATTATCATGCATTTGCCAAAAATACAATGTGATGTTTAAAATCATTGAATTGAGGTAATTGATATTAGAGTAATGGACTAATTAACTGCGACTTTTTCAGACATTTTACAAATTCATATCTTATGTCTAAAATCAATTAATTTAATTTTAATTTTATTTCTGTTTAAGCACTGAACAATTTCTAATAATTATTTCAACCCTTGTCATCATATAGCTACACTAAAATGGGATATGCAGGGAACACCGAACCCCAGTTCATCATTCCCTCGTGCATTGCCATAAAAGAATCAGCCAAAGTAGGAGATCAGGCAAGCAGGAGGCTTGGAAAAGGAGTTGAAGATCTTGATTTCTTCATTGGAGATGAGGCCATGTCTGCTGCTAACTATGCCATCAAGGTTCGTTACGATTTTTGTTATTTTCAGTATTTTATGTTATTATTATCATGAATTGTACTATTTTATTGTTTTAGTTTGTTAATAATAATTTTCCTGGCTAAATTTTTGCTGACATTATTCTATTTTATGTATTTTTTTGTTATTTTAGTTGATTTCATGAAGAAAATGTTTTTATTGTTGAATAGCAGGTCTTATAATGGTTATAATTATTGTATTACTAATATCATTTGGACTAGTCATAATTATTTTGTGTACTTAATTGACCAATTTTCTAAATGTTGTATATTGTTTGTTTGCTAATAGTGAATGTTACTGTAAGCAATTTTATTTTTCATTTTTACTTTATAATTGTTAAAATGTTTGTTATTTTGACCAAATGTTCTGCTTTTATTAACTTTCTTGTCCGGAAGTCCATGGGATGTCCAGGAAAGTTTTGAAGCTCAGAAGATCATTATAAATTTAATCCACTTCAAAAATATTAAAATGCAAAAATTATTAAAAATTAAGTTAAAGAAGCATACTGATAAAGACGACAAAAACTTTCATCGTCATAGCAACTACAAATATCTGTTTGTTATTATTATTGACGGAGGTAATATTTTTATAATACGAAATTGCTGTGAAATTTTATAACTGTCTTAAATGGAAGTTTTTACTTTTTTTATTAACTTTCACTTGTTTATTTTATTTTTACCAATGCTTTTATTAACTCGTCGGCTCTGTTTCTCTGTCTGTTTCTCTGTCTGTTTCTCTGTCTGTTTCAAATCTTGCAATCAATTTTTGAGTCACTTCCTGATGATAGATTTTTTTCACATTTTGCATACATGCTCAAGATAGAAGACAATGAAATATTCAATTATTAGTTTTACAATAAGTCAATTAATTTAGTTAATTTTCTTGAGGATTTTATCGAGGGGTTTCTTGAGGGTTTTCTTGAGGGTTTTCTTGAGGGTTTTCTTGACCACAAAACGCTAACCGACTGGCAGACTATTTTACCAAGTTAACACGAACCACACTCACTGACCGCGATTCTCAAGCGTGTACGAAATTTTCATGAAAATAGTTGAGATATTTAAATTCGATGCTTTTTGATGATATTTTTATTATTATTACCAATGCTTTTATTAACTCGTCGTCTCTGTTTCTCTGTCTGTTTCAAATCTTGCAATCAATTTTTGAGTCACTTCCTGATGATAGATTTTTTCAAATTTTGCATACATGCTCAAAATAGAAGACAATGCAATATTCAATTATTAGTTTTACAATAAGTCAATTAATTTAGATAATTTTAATTAATTTCGATATTTCGATATAATTAAGATATTTCGACTTTAACATAAAATAAAAGAGTAATATAAGAAAAAATTGATTGCAAAATTTGTGTTTTAATTACATATAAGAGCATTGGTTTTAAAAATTCGTTTTTAATTTACTTGTTTTTATTGAGTTCACTTGTTTATTTTTTTTCATTTATTGATGTCAGAGTGTTAAATGGCTTAAATGTAACTAAAATTTAGAAATCTATGTTAATAATCTTTTTTAACATTTTTTTAGTTTAAAACAATAAATTTAAATGCAGAAATAAATTTTTCATCTAGTGGCCAATAAGACATGGAATTGTGGAAGACTGGGACTTGATGGAACGTTTAATGGAGCAAGCAATCTTCAAATATTTGAAGGCAGAGCCAGAAGATCATTATTTCTTACTGGTTTGTGATTTGTTTTATTTATTGTTATTATTTCATGAATATAACAGAAATTTTGTTTTTTCATAATTTTATTTCTTTTTGTTTTTATAGTTTTATATAAACTTTTATATGTTAAATTTAAAATTATATTAATGAATTATTTAATATTACAATGAGAATTTAATTCAAGTTGTTTTTTCTAATTTCTAGACTGAGCCTCCACTGAATACACCAGAGAACAGAGAATACACTGCTGAGATTATGTTTGAATCCTTCAATGTTCCAGGACTTTACATTGCTGTCCAGGTGAGTTTCTCCTGTTGATTAACTCGTACTAATTTTATAACAGGTGTGGCCATCTTGAATTGACATCTTACATTTTACCTCCCTAGTGTGTTGTTATGATATTCAATATTGTTTCAGTTTATTTTTTTATATGAGATATTTCATATTGAGTTTCTTTTAGTTTGATTATTTGTTCTGTATTTATATTGACGTCTGCTATAGAAAGCCATTTTTTGGGACTTGGACTTGTTTATATAAATTATTTCTTTTAAGAATATATATATATATTATAAGTTGTATTTATTTCTCAATTTACGTACAGAGGCAGTACTAGCATTATAAATTGTATATATTTCTCTATTCATGTACACAGACAGTACTGGCAATATAAATTCATAAGATTGTATATATATATATTCTTGTTTTCATCCGTACAGGCAGTACTGGCGTTATCAGCATCATGGACGTCCAAGCAGTCGTCTGAGAGAACACTGACGGGAACTGTCATCGATTCCGGAGATGGAGTCACCCACGTCATTCCTGTTGTGAGTGTTTAGTCTTATGTAATGTGATGTTGGGTGTATTTAGTGCTGTGAGTGTATAGTACTGTGAATTTTGGAGCATTGTTATTTTATTTTTAATGCTATATGAATATTTATGATGTTTAAATTAGGTTGAATTTAAACTCGTTAAATTCATTGCTTTGAACCTAGGGGTAATGATGATGATATTTGTATTGACAATAAATATAGAGTGTTCAGATTGTTTAGTATGAATCACATTCTATGTGATAATTTTTGTAAAATAAACATATGAATATTCATTAATTAGGCTGAGGGCTACGTTATTGGCAGCTGCATCAAGCACATCCCCATAGCTGGACGTGACATCACTTTCTTCATTCAACAGCTGTTGAGGGAGAGAGAAACCAACATTCCACCTGAACAATCTATGGAGACTGCCAAAGCAATCAAGGTTAAAGAAATAATCTTAGTGATATTATAATATAATTTTCTTTTGTGATTTTAATTCTTTTATGGCTTATAACATTAAAATAATGCATTGATACAGATGTTGTGATTAATTGTTGTAATCAACTTTTAGCAAGCCATTTTTAATCTAAGATGACCAATCAGCTCATTGAATTAACATTAGCGCAATCAATATTTAAATGAGCCTAATATTGAATTAAATAATTCCACCCAATAGGAGCAGTTCTCCTACATAGTGAAGGCTCATTGAATTAACATTCATGGAATTAATATTTAAATCAGCTTAACATTGAATTAATTAATTCCGCCCAATAGGAGCAGTTCTCATACGTATGTCCCGACATAGTGAAGGAGTTCACCAAGTACGACTCGGAGATGTCAAAGTGGATCAAGACTTACGACGGGGTCAACTCTATTACTAAGCAACCATTCAGTGTTGAGGTCGGATATGAAAGGTTTCTCGGACCAGAGGTTTTCTTCCATCCGGAGGTTTGTTGATATTTATTATGTTCATCCTATTCTACACTTTGTTCAAGTATTATTTCTCATTTTCATTTTATTGTTATAATATTTATTTAAGTATTTACTAATGTTAATTTTTATTTCGGAAATATATGTTGTTAAATTTATGCATTAATCAATAAATGGATTTTAATATGAATTAATTAATTCCAAATAATTTTTGCATACATGCGCATCATGCAAAATTTAAATTACTGATTGATGATAATTAATTAAATACTGCAATCGATATTTCTTTCTGCCAAACAGTTTGCCAATCCTGACTTTACAGTTCCAATCTCAGAGACAGTGGACGAGGTGATTCAAAACTGTCCCATAGATGTCAGGAGGGGCCTGTATAAAGTAGGTGCTTTTATACTTTTTCCATTTCTATGTTTATATGCACTAATAAATTTGTTCAGGTTTATCAATGATTTTTTTATTAATAAGTTTATTAACAGGCTCAATGGTTTATTATTTCAAATCTTAAACCTGAAAAAAAGCTTTGTTCCTTTTTGATATGTGGCAAGTGTCATACTGCCGAGCCTGATTGTCAGGTATGGATGGGTGTCTCCCACGAGGTTCAGTAATATTTTGAACCATTGACCACTATCCAAGCACCTAACTTCTAAGCAACCATTTATGCTTCTCTTTTTTACTTTTCTATCTTTTAAATTTTTTCTATCATTGACTTATTCTTTGACAGAACATAGTACTCTCTGGTGGATCGACCATGTTCAAGGACTTTGGCAGGAGGCTGCAAAGAGACGTCAAAAGATTCGTCGACAACAGGCTCAAGATCAGCGAGGAACTCAGCGGTGGTGTTCTCAAGGTGTTATTCTTATTTATTTTCTTTTTTATTTTCTTTTTTATTATTTATTTTCTTTTTTATTATTTATTTTCTTTTTTATTATTTATTTTCTTTTTTCTTATTTATTTTCTTTTTCTTATTTATTTTCTTTATTCTTATTTATTTTCTTTTTTATGATTTATTTTCTTTTTTATTATTTATTTTCTTTTTTCTTATTTATTTATTTTCTTTATTTTTCTTTATTTTCTTTTTTATTATTTATTATCGATATTTAGTTGGTATGAATAAAGAAGAACAAGAATGCGTTTGGTTTTTATTTATTTTTCAAATTTTCATTTTGTGTGGAATTTTTGTTTTCTTTGAAAAGTTAACTATTATCTTTTTTTCTCGCATAAATAAATATTTGATTTTATAATGGAGAAATAATTATAAGCATAAATTAAAATTTTATTTCTCAAGCCTGCTGATATTTTGATTTTATATTTGAACCGACTAATTTTTGACCTTACAGCCGAAACCGATAGACGTCAACGTGATAACTCACAACATGCAGAGATATGCTGTCTGGTTCGGTGGTAGCATGCTGGCATCCACAGTAAGCTTAATTTGATTGCATCTTTCAATGCATGCTATATATTTTAATAAATATTAGTTTGCATTTTATTTTATTTTTAATTAATTTTTGTTAAATTGAATAATTGTTTTGTTGTATATATAGATAAATGTTTTATTTCATTATTAAATTTAACGTGTTTTTATTTCCAGCCTGAATTCTACAAGGTGTGTCACACGAAGGCTGACTACGATGAATACGGGGCTTCCATCTGTCGCCACAACCCTGTTTTCGGGGCCATGTCTTAGGCAAGTCGTCCAATCGGAAAATAACGTTGTGGCGCCAGACGAACGATTTGTAAGCATTCGGACGAGAGAGAGAGAGAGAGAGAGAGACGAGTCGTCCGATTTGCTGATCTGTGATTGGTCGTTTGAGTGGTTGATTGATTGGTGATAACATCCAGTTAAAAGTGATAATCTCTCTTTTTTCCACTTCTCTCCTTTGTTGCTTCCCATCTTTGTTTGTGTATGTATTGTAAGTGTGGTTTAGTGCATCTCTTTCTATACAAATACGAATCGGGTACTGCTTAGTAAGCTGCCTAAACCTAATGTGACTTTGTGTATGTGTGTGTGCATGCTTACATGTAATTCCATTGTGTCAGTTATTGTTTGTCTGGTAATAAGTGAATAATTAATTGTATGTATTATATAATGGCTCATTAGATTACACACGGTAACATTTTATAACTTTTAAAACATTATAAATAACTTGATAATGTAGTTTATAATAAATAAATATCTTTAGACTTTGTTTTGTGTATTTGCTTTCCCTGATTACTCTCTGCTTATCTTCTGTGTGGTCTTATCTTAAGGTATGTTTATTGAAATTTTGTTGATATTTAAAATTTATTCATTATAAATTGTTAGAAAAACGATTTTTTAAGAAGGCTTCTCAAAATGCATGATAATGATTTCATTAAAGAATTAAATAAATAAAAAAGATTCTTTGTTATTTTTTCTATTAATTTCCCTTCAATTTTTCATTGTTTTACATTGGTTTCGAGTGTGAAAACTCTACCGACAATTTTTAAATCAAATAATAAATAATGAAAGCAAATAAATGATATAAAAATAATAATAAATAATGAAAGCAAATAAATGATATAATAATAATAATAAATAATGAAAGCAAATAAATGATATAATAATAATAATAATAAATAATGAAAGCAAATAAATGATATAATAATAATAATGAAATTGGCAAATTGGTTTATAATTATTAGTTTAAAAGTGAATTCATATAAGTTTGAAGCTCATTTCTTGGTGTTGTTTACAATGGCAGCAATTAAATTAGCCAGAATCCACTCAGGTAAGAGATGATTGTTTTCTGGAGGTGGCAAAATTAGGCAGGTTACTGAGGGACAAATTTATTTTGTACAAAAAATTTTAGGCCAAACCAAAGGGAAACAACCGGGAACTCACTTTATAAATTTTGTTTCACTTTATTTAGTAAATAATATTATAAATTGGGTTTGTAGAACTGATTGGGCCAATAACCTTTAATTATTTGCTTATTATTCATTATCAACAATATTTAATGCATTTTACTAAAGTAGAAGGAGAGCTTTAGAGCTATTTCATGAGCACTAGAAGCTATAATTGAGTGAAGATTTAAAGATTTTGCATAAGATTCGATATAGCGGCTAATGTGGCTAATCTAATCCATTGACTGTCGTTAACCATCTTTCCACGGTAATTATCTCAGCAACTTGAAACAGAAGCTGAATTGCAGCGACTGTCAGTCAGCCAGTATCTAGAGCTAGTTTGCTGTGATTAGTCAAAACTTCAAAATCACGGATTGATTATCACTTTTCTCACATAAATTTTTCTAGTACAAGACAACATGATGGCTCCTGCAACATGTCGTGTTAGTCTGTCGTCACTTTCATCATTTTTCGACCACCGAAAACGGTTTTTAGTATAAGATGTACCTAATTTTGAAAACTGTTTAAATTTTCTAGAGCTAGAGGTTCAAGTTTTAATTTTGGGCTCTTTTCATAGTCCGGGTTTCACTTTATCAAAAGTTGAAATCCAAAAAACCGGGCAACATCAAACTTCGTGTACCCGTGACATCTTTATCAATCATTGATCGTTACAATACTGAGTGAATAACATTTAAAAGTGTGTGTAACACTCACAGTTATAAGAATTACTCACTCGGAAGCCACACAAATGAAGATTGATTATAATGACTAAAATCTTTGCATGCGAACTTTATGACTTTTTAATGTTTGTATTTTTCAATTAGTGTACGATAAATGTGTCAAACCTAATAATCGAAAATAAAAGACGTAATTTATTTGATATTTATAGAAATCTTCATCTGTTTTCCTAGATGAACAACAAAAATTGAAGTACAACATAACAGCCACATGTAGAGAATAGTAGAGATACATGGCTTATACCAATCAACCTCTTCATTATTATTCACATATCCATCACCGTGCCTTGTATAAGAACAGCTGGAACAGAGAATGCCATAAATTAAAACCTAGAAGAAACTCTGAGCTTTGAAACTAAAAACTGAGCTAAGCTAAGCACGATATACAAATAAACTGCACGTTATTTGTATATCAAGCTCAACCCATTAAGAATCAGGGAAGGGACATCTGTATCGACTTAATCCTTTAAAAACTGATTTACATGTAAAGATATAATATAATGAGTACAGTTGATACTCTAATTGATATTTTAAAAGCACTGAATAGGAATTTATTTTTAGATTTCAAAACCCAGCAACATCTACATTGTTCACCATTATCAGTAACCACCGATGATCATTGTCCGGGGCAGGAAAAAATAGAAAATAATTAAATAAGAATACAAATATGTAAAATTTAATTTTCAAACAAAAATCAAACATACAGGATTTAAAACATTTTCACAAGTAGTTCTTAAACTTCAATTCAAACTGACCAATCAGATAGCGCTTTGCTAGAAGAAAATCGGCAGATTTCAAATCAATGAAAGGATGCACATTCACACAAAGATGAATTAATTATCAATTATACAATAGGATGGATACTCTATCAGAAAGTTAACAGTATGATCACTATGGTATAATACAAGCGTATTTTCGTTCACGTTTTCATTTCCGATATGATAACAGAACAAAATTAATAACAAACATAAACAAAAATTGCTTAATTAATGCATATGATGACAGCTGTGAATATTCATAATAAAATTTTCAAATGATTGAAAACCTTGCGATTTCTAACTCGAGCAGAATGAATTATCAAAAGCGGGACAATGATTTCTGAATAATTATTTTTATTTTTTTAATAAAAACACTTGCCACGATGCAAGTAAGCAAACTGAAAATAACAAAATGCATGCTTTATAAAGCAAGAGTGAGAAGAGATTACTGTTATGAAACTTATAGTGAAATTATTCATCATTTCTATATTAATAAGCAGTTCATTTGAACAACAAGAAGATAACACAGTAAAGTAACAGACAGACCAGGAGTAAACATAATTCGATTAAATCCACGCAAAACATGAATATATTAATTAATTATTGAATATATACGTTTATATAAGCTATTATTAGGCAGACTAAAAAAACAGAAAAGAAAAGTAAGATAACAAAATAGTAAAAACCTCACATGAATTTTCACTATTAACAATTCAGTAGTACCCAATGCAGGTTGTTCTACACACACATACATGCATACATACAAACACACACACACACAAATACATTTCTTCTTGTTTGTTTCAGTTGCAACAGCCCCCGGACTGCTGACGGTTCTGTGGGTTGTTGAGGTCTACTGCCCCTTGTGGCCTGGCCGGACCTTGAGGAGCGGGAACAGCTTTGGGAAGTTTCTTAGCTGTAAAGTAGAACATAATTTTACTTAGCTAATAAGTTCAACTTTATCTTTCAACTAGAATCTACCCATATTGAAAAAATTCATATTAAAAAATCTAACTAACTAGTTGTTCTGAATTAACTAATATTTATTGATCACATTGTGGATAATGTTCAATAATAACATTAACTCATAAAAAAATAAATTAAGAAGCATATTTATTCTGGCAAACTGACCGATAGCCAAAAATATTTCGTTGATGTTGGTTGAGTTTTTAGCCGAAGTTTCCATGAAAAGAAGTCCGTGTTCATCTGCAAACTTGCTTCCGTCCTGGTAGGTTTTAATGGCCTCATTAAATAGATTATAAAGTAATAGATACAATACATACACAACATGATTAATAAATTATGAACTATTAAATATAAATAAACTAAAACATTAAAAAATAAAATCACTTATAAATATAAGTTTTATAAGAATAAATCTTTGCTTGACCTCATGGGAGATTGCTCTCGAAGCCTCAAGGTCACATTTATTTCCAGCCAATGCCATGATGATGTTTGAATTGGCCTGCTTCTGTAACTCCTCTATCCAGCTCTTGGCTTTGTCAAAACTATCCTATTGGGTTATTATTTTTGTTACAGAAGTTACATGATTACAGTGTCAAGCAAGACCTAAACAATTTGAACAAGAAATTAAAAACATACCTCACAAAAATTAATAACCAATAATTTTGTGTTAATATAAAATCGAATGTTAAAAATTCAATTAAGTTAATTGAAACTAATGAGTTAATGAAACTATAGGCTCGGCTAAAACATAATTTATAATTTTACAACTACCACCTCATAAGCTAAAAATATTATAATTAGACTAAAAACCTAGCAAATACATAAACAATACACAATACAGTCAATTATTTCACTTTCAATGAAACTGTCGCCTGCCAAACCCAAAAAAAGCTTCTTTTTATGCTGTACATGCACACTCCTGGGTCAAAGATGGACCCCTCTCACCTCATTATACATAAACCCAAAAATCTCAACCTTATTAGTGATGTCATATACAACGATGGCAGCTTGAGCTCCCCTGTAGTACATAGGTGCAAGACTGTGATACCTCTCCTGTCCTGCAGTGTCCCAAATCTCAAATTTTATTATCGAGTCATCAAGATTTATCGTCTGTGTCAGGAAGGCAGCTGTGTGAAGATGTTTAAGAAAAATAAAAATTGTGAAATTATTTAATTAACATATGTTTCTTTTATACATTACTATTATCATGTTTGTTTAAAAAAATAAAAATTGTGAAATTATTTAATTAACATATGTTTCTTTTATACATTACTATTATCATGTTTGTTTAAAAAAATAAAAATTGTGAAATTATTTAATTAACGTATATATTATTTTTATAAATTACCATTATTATGTTTGTGTTATTGACTATTATATACG
This sequence comes from Erpobdella octoculata, assembly GCA_963978895.1. NCBI lineage: Eukaryota > Metazoa > Annelida > Clitellata > Hirudinida > Erpobdellidae > Erpobdella > Erpobdella octoculata. The sequence continues at coordinate 36,188,141 of OZ022240.1, forward strand.
CCCAAGTTACTAAATATTCTACTTGCATGTTCTATATGTGATTCTGAGTGGTAAGAGCTGTAAGTACTATATGTCCACATTCACCCCCCCCCTCCTAAAGACTAAACGATCACCACCACCACCAACCTCCGATTGTGCTTTCCTGGTATTCATGGAATTGTCCCTTGACAAACCTCAAGACAAGACTCGACTTGCCCACTGCCGACTCGCCCAACAGAACCAACTTGAACTGGAAGGTTTTCGTAGCACCTTGCTGCTGCTGTGCTGTCATTCCTCTGTAATAATTAACAACAACAAATCTACAATATCAAGAATCCAGAATACCACTATCGTGTCAAGTTTAACTGTTTTTCCCACCTATATTGGGGGTCAAAATTGGGCAGGAAATGGAGCGTCAATTTTATATAACAGTAAAGCTGTTCTACTGCTTCTTAGGATGGTGACAAAACTGAGAATGAATAAGCAGATTGCAGCAGCTCAAAAACTGAAAAAAAGTACACCGCCCAAATGACTCCGGAGACATCGTGTCGCTCTACACGAACATGCTGTCGTCTCGCTCCCTGGTCGAGTTCGTTTTGTCCGTTCTCGGCCATTCCCTACACCACAACACGGTCACCTTCGCCGAACACCACAACCTGCAAACAGATGGTTGCGCCATGGGCAAAGCCTATTCTCCTACCCTGGCCAACTTGTACTTTTAAGATTTCTATCATCTCGTCCTGGCTCAACCCGACAGCCAATGTTTACCTATATATTAGACCTCGTGGGTGCTTTGAAAAATATCTATAATAATTTTCAGAACTGAAAAAAGCTGCCGTGCCAAAATTTAGCAAACAAGAGGACTCCTCACCAAATTGATGGTTAGTCCATATGACAAAAAGAGACTGGTCATTTGCTGTGCATAAATTTAGAGATATTTATTTTCTGATGGATTTGAAAACCCCTCGTGAAATTGAACACGGTCGAAATGCTAGTTAATTTGAGCAAAAGTCCACAAGCATCTAATATAAACATAGTATTTGTATATATGTCAATGCATTGTTCATTTATCGTACATGTACCAATATTATATTCCTAAACTTTCTTTCTTCTATAACAGGATTAAACCTGATTTCGTAAGCTCTAGAGGACTCCTCACCAAATTGATGGTCGGACCATGTGAAAACAATAAGGACTGGTCATTTGCTGTCCATAAATTTAATGATATTTATTTTCTGATGGATTTGAAAACCCCACGTGAAATTGAACACGATCGAAATGCTAGTGAATTTGAGCAAAAGTCCAGGTACTGGGGATATAAATTTGAACAGTACATGACAACAGGTTACACTAATCATTTAACAGATATAAGTCTGCTGTGGAAGCTCGCATTGGCAACCACCTACTATGCAAGAATATTTATTTGAGAAATTTAAAATAGTTTATTTTCATATAAATTAGTTTTTTTTGCTACAGTTATTATTGGTGAAGTTGATTGTGCAACAAAAGATCAAGAGTATGCTGAACTCAAAACCAATGGAGAAAAAAAGTGGCTAATTATAATTATTTAAAGAATGGAGAGCCAATTGAATCAGATCCATATCGTAAGGGCAATGAACAATCTAGAAGCGAGTCATTTTCAAGATCAGAAAAAGAAAGAAATTCAGAAAATTCCTGATTCAACATCGGGAAAAAAACTAAGCCTTGACAAAAAACTGGACTTGTTAAGTAAGGTAAGCTTTTGAAGAATGAGAAGTCTACACACACAAATTTAATTAAAAATGTCAAATAGGACAAAAAAGGCTAAATTCTAGATTGGTTACTGAATTAAAAGACTGATTTTTTTTAATAACAGAAACTAATATCAGAGGTCAACAAAAAAGGACTGCCATTATTATATTATTAATATAATATATAGGCATGTCTAATTGTTATGTTATTGCTGTTATCGAGCCAAACAAGTAACCGAAAATAGGAAGACAGTCATATTCAGCAAGTCATCTGGACTTGGTGGCATATCGATAATGAATATAATGAATGCTAGCCAGATTGATTGTTAATTATTTAAACTTTTTCTATTTCATATTAAAGAATAAAGTTCAGCCTCTGCTTAATTATTCGTTTATCTTTGATGTACCTTCCAAGACAACTGTTTTCCAAATAGAAGCCAATCTAATGCAGGTCAGAACATTGGTCATGGTTGAGAGTAGGAAAGGGAGAATTTGATTGAGAGTAGGGATGGGAGAATCGATTGAGATGATATGTTGATATCATCGTAGTGTCAAATTGCTCAAGTGAAATTAATCAGATTAACCTCTTTACTGTGTGGAACGTAATATTACGTTTCGGCTGGATTTCACCACAATGTGTAGAACGTAATATTACGTTTTTAGTAACCTTTTACTTCCACACACTGTGATGCCCGTAATATTACGTTTAGTGTTGTTATTCGTGTTTATTCGCCAGATGGCAGTAATGGACCATACATTTCATAAAAAAAATGTTATCAAAAAGCAATGAATAAGTCAATACTTGACCTGTTACTTCTTTGTTTTTCTACCACGTGTATTTTGTATTTTTTTAAATTATCGGCCTATAAATCGGCCGATACTGGCCGATACCGATATATCGGTGCATCCCTAGTAAAAATAATAAATAATTACAAAATAAATATTTGTATGCCAAAATGTCACATAATCGTAATCTAAATAGAAAAAAAATACTGTCAGCAGTTGAATTGGCAGCTGCTATTGAACATATTGCTTCCAGTTCTGATGACGGCAGTGATATTTCGGATTTTGACAGTTCAAGTGAGGGGGAAAATGACGATGGAGTTGAAGATGACGGTGAAGGTGATGGATCGGATGCCGATTACGACAGTGATGCAACGGTGGAATATTATCATGACGAAGATGATTTCCACTGGAATAATGCACCACAGCAAGTTCAGCAACAACTTCCTTTTACGGACACACCAGGTATCAACGTTCAAATATCAGCTCCAGATGACCCTCTTGAATACTTCGAACTATTTGTTACTGATGACATTGTGCAATCTATTGTAACGGAAACTAATCGTCGTCATGCTCAGCTTTTTGAGAACCCACGACTGAAAGCAAGATCAAGATTGCGAAAGTGGTCTAACACATATCTAGGTGAAATAAAAGTTCTGATTGCTGTAATTTTGTATCAAGGTTTAGTACAAAAACCAGAAACAGCAATGTGGATGGTAGGAAAATCCGTAAAGAGTCAAGATACGAGTGTACCCACTGTGATGTTGGTTTGTGTGCAGCGCCTTGCTTTCAGATTTATCACACTGTTAGAAAATTCTGAAGTCAATCACATGTACAATAGAGTATTGGCTAAATTTTGATACTCAAAAAACTTATTTCTTACCTTTTTATGTCACTTATTTTGTTTGTTTATGTCAAAAAAGTAACGAAATTAACTGTTTTATTTTTCTTTTGTTTTTTCGAAAAAAAAACTCTACAATAGGTGAAAATTTTGAAAAAAAAATTCCCACAGTAAAGGGGTTAAAGATGATCTTATGAAAACTTTTGAGATGAAAGACCTTGGCAAGATTCATTACTGTTTAGGAATTGAGTTTACTCAGGATGAGACAACTAAATCAATTTCTATGAGTCAACAGAAATTCCTTGACGAAATCCTGGATTGTTTTGGAATGAAAGACTGTAAAATTCTTAAAATTCCATTGGATCCTAGCTTTGATTTTGTTTTAACATTCACCTAAATTTTTTTTTTGGAATTCTTATAAATCTTATTTCGTTTGCATAAACAACCAGTATGGAAAAGGTCTTCTAAATACCAAAGTTTTACGACGCAACCTAGCAATTAGCACCAACAGTTTCAGAAAGCCTGTCCTCGTTGAGCCACAAAAAACTACCAGTCTTGGCAAGAGTGACTTTGGCTATGCTTCAGGATTATCTGACAGTAATGTATTATTAGAAAAAAGCTGTTCAAAATATCGTATAGATCTCATTTATTGCAACAACACACGTAGGCAGTCCCTTTTAACAGGAAGAAAATCTTTTGGGTCTAACCATGGAAAAACCAAATGCTTATGACAATTATTAGTGGTTTTTAAATTTTTCTGTTCATTTCGTTTCAACTGTGGACTTTTTGCCGAATAAAGAATTCCTTAAACAAACAAAAAAAAGCTTAAACAATATGAATTATTTATTTCAGCTCTATATTTGGCTGGAATAAAATTTATTATTACTAATGTAACCCAAGGCCAATTCTTCTCCCACCTCACAATGTCTCAAGGCCAGTTCTTCCTCCTCCACCCATCCAAGCAATTGATATCCCAAGTACTCAATCACAATGACACATGCAGCTAAGACCACAACAACCTCTGAGAAGACCACCACCACCTCAAAAAACTGCCTAAAAGACCACCATCACCTCCCCCACCACCAAAAGCTGCACAGACTAGATTCAAAAGTATGCTATGATATGAGAAACGACCAAAGGATCATCCAGTCAACTGCAAAGACATGTGCCTAAATGAATTCGCTATTTCTTTTTCTAATAATACGTTACTAAAACAATCAGAAAATGCCGACATAGAAGAGTTACCTGAAGAGAAGCAATTTACAAAATGGCAAGCAAAATCATAAATAGGTAAAATTGCTATAGGCAAGTATCATCGTGAAAATGATGGCCCCCTTGTCTGTCCCTGAGTTAATTGAATTTGGATGGTGTGGGAAATTAAAGGGACTTCTTGACATCGAACTGGAGATTGGACTGAAATCGATTCACGCAGGGAGTAACCAGACCTTTGTAATAATCTCAAAAGATAGGGTTAGTTTAACTAATCCAGATACAAAACAATCACTGGACTTTTAAAAATAACTCGGCAAGGCCTCATTTAGATTTGCAAAAAATACAATAACCAACTTAAAAGTTGCTTAAGAGAAATCGAAAGAATTTCTATTATGCATTCAAAAATATTCAAAACTGTGTCTTAAGACCAAGTCCAGAACATCATCATACAATCTGCACAAAAATCAAGTCATTGATTTTACAAATTTAACACCACTAATTAAACAGGTCTGACAACCTTCTGACGAACTGCGTCATGTGGACGACGGGAAGAATCGACCGAATGCTCCACGAGGGACAGGGACTGGCGAAGATGTGCCTGGGGCCCCTGCACGCTGACATCTCTAGATTGGTTGACCAGGCCAACCAATCTCAACTAGTTCATGTCAACATGTTGTACATTAGATGCTTGGAGTTTTACCATTTCCGGAACAAGGCAATGATGGACGACTCTGTGAAACAAGCATATCGAGCAGCCGAACTGTTTATGGACAGAAATCTGTATAACGATGACAGATTTTTTATCGGTGCAGAGGCTGACTGTTTGGAACATCTAATTGCAGCCATCGCTTACGGTGTGGGGTCGATCCGCCTGGACGAGGGCCTTCCTCAGAACCCACCTGGCGCGGCTGCAACCCCACAGGAGACGGCTGCATGGAATACCAGGCTCGGGAGTGTGGCGGCTGGGGACACCTTGGACCGTGTGGTGGCTTGTGCGATCGCACACTCACTTCGGAAGAACCCGGCGAGGAGAGCTGCCACCAACACGCAGTATGCATCGCTGTTGTCAAGCTTTGTGATTGCTGTCTGCAAGAGGGGCACCTGCACCACGGCCTATCTAACAAAGAGGAGGGAAATGATTAGCTCCGACATTCACGACCCAGACATCGAGCTCGACGTTGACACAATCGACAAGATTTGGTCAACGTTTTAGAAGAGATTATGGTAACACTTTCTTGCAACTGATTGTGGACACGCACGAGAGCATCATAGAGAGGTCTGCTTTTTTGGAGTATCAAGCTCTCACCTAGCTTTGTGCAACTCGTATGTCTTATACCAGAAACTAGGAGGTAAGAAGAAACATATCTGGTTTATGATGAATGTCATACAAGACCTTATTCATGGTTCTACAGCTACAGCAGATTGGAATGAAGAGCCTTCGAACATCTATCCAAAATATCATCACAAAGCATCTGATGAAACTCGGTTAGTGGGAAAGCACAGCTTGGAGCACATCCCACCAACTGCCAAAAAGCAACTTAAAGTCAACCTTGATAGCATTTTTCTATGCTTTACTGATTGACAAATAAAAGTAACAATTGCCCTAAAATTAATAATTTTGTACTTAGCTGCCTAGGGCCGCCGAATTTCTAGGCCCGCCAATTTTGCAAAATAAACTTCGGATAAATTTTTTGAAATTCAAAAATCAAACGTCAATTCATTTTAAATTATTCTTCAGCTTATTATATTGATGGCCTGGCTACCTCTATTAAATAATTGTTTTCCATTCAGACTACAGTTGTAGAATGTAGTTAACTTTTAATCATATGTTTTGACCCAGGGGAATAATCGCTCTACCACTTGAAGAAAATCAGGCTGCCGTCAGGGCAGGAATGGACAGAGCTGGCGGGAACTATGTTGTCGCGAAAAGCATGAGGATCCGAGGTTCACTAGCAGAAATGAAGAACGGCAATGTTGCTGCGCCAACCCGCAACAAGTACCGCCTGTATTTGCATTCATTTTAATCTAGACCGTTTTCAAATTTCATCATCTTTTTATTTTAATGAATTAAAATTTGATTGAACCATGTCAGCTATAAAAGGAAATAAATGTGATTGATAGAAATGGATCTCAAACAAAAAATAGTAAGGAAAATGACAAAAGCGTTACAAAGTATTTTAGTATTTCCGCAGCAAGCAACTATAAACGTAAGTCTCGTCAATGGCAGAGAACTCAACCTTCTTCAACGTGTCAACTCTCTCGGCCACCATGAAGTGGAAAAAGTAGCACCCCGGACTAGCGGAAACCCCCCGCAAGAATCAGTCCAAAAAATAATTACAGGCGTTTCGCTAGATTATACTTCAGAAGCCATTAAAGAAAGCACCAAATCTGTATCAGCATACAGAATTAGAAAAATAATAGAAGGAGTACGTCAAGAGTCCGCCGCCGTCATTCTCACCTACAGAAAAGGAGATCCTATACCAGAAAAAGCGCATATAGGAAATGGCAGTCATGTAATTAAAACATACATTCCGATACCAACAAGATGCTTTAATTGTCAAACCTTTGGGCACTACGCCAAAAACTGCCAAAAACCAACAAAGTGTTCAACATGCTCTGGACCTCACACAACTGCGAGTACACAAAACATGAAATTAGGTGTGCAACGTGCGGACGGACTAACCACAAAACTGGATCGCTTCAATGCCCGAAATTTCTACTGGCAAAAAATATTAGCCAAACAATGGCCATCACTGGTTTCACGTACACAAGAGCTCTCTTCACCGAACTTAAAAAAGATAGAGATAGAAAACACCCAGAAAAAATAAGACAAAACAAAAACCCAACTCTGCCCAGAATAAGCAACAAAAGAAAAAACATAGAGTACAGTGACAACAAACAAGCAGATAGCAGAAAACAAACAGTGAACTCAGCAAAGCAGTTGGGAAAACAATCCTCATGCGTCACTCCACTGCTATCAATTCCAACACAACCTCTCAAAGAAACCTACATGAAATACAACAGAAAAGTCACTCCTCAACCACCCAACAAAACTGCCACAGTCACGTTGGTCAACCAAATCTCCACAAAAAAAACTTGGGAACAACAGTTTCAGAACTCCTTGAAAATTTGAAAGTTGCCTATCTATCCGTCATTAAAAACCGGCAAAAAAAGTCAGAAATCACAACCATGACAAACCCTACTCTGACTGTCACAATGCTGTTAAAAAGCGAAACAAAATGAAAAACCAAAAATTAATTAATTTTTCCTTTCACAATAGTGTCTTGCTCTGATATTCCAAAACCATCTAAAACAGGCATCAGAAAATCCAGGTTCAGTCTCATACCTGTCACCGGAAATCCAAAACTAATTCATTAGCATTCTAGCGTCAACTGTTCGAAATCAGTTGCTGATTGATATCCGGAACAACAAGTATTACGGCATATTACTTGACTCAACTCCCGATCTCGCTCACAGAGAGCAGTTGTCTGAGGTTATCAGGTTTGTGGATATCGATTATGTAACCAAGAAAGTCACGATAAAGGAGTCATTTCTGGGATATATTCAGCTTCGCGCTAAGGATGCAGCCTCTCTTGAAAAAGTAGTCACTGAGAAACTGGATTCTGACAACTTACCTCTAGAGGATTGTAGATCGCAATGTTACGATAATGCGTCTGTGATGACAGGGCATATATCTGGTCTTCAACAAAGAATCTGTGCCCGAAATCGACGAGCTGTGTTTGTCAACTGTGACAATCATAGTTTGAACTTGGTTGGAGTTCATTCAGCCAAACAAGATGCGATTGTTGTAACCTTTTTTGGAACGGTCGAAAGTATTTTTGTTTTCTTTTCTCGTTCAACGCTTCGCTGGGAAGAGCTAAAGAAAGCAATGCAGTCAAACCAATCTTCGAAGGATTAACTGAACTTGTGGAACTGCTAGAGAAACTATCAGATGACAGAAATCAGACAAATGACACCAGAACTGATGCAGAAAGGTTGCTGCCATGTATTCTGGACTTCAATTTCCTCGTGCTACTTTATTTCTGGAACACAATTCTACGAAAAATTGATCGAGTTCAAAAACGTCTTCAAGACCCCACCATGAATTTCAAGGATGCAGCGTCTGATCTGGATGCATTAGAGAAAAACATCAACTTGGAGCGCGACGATTTGTGTGAAGGCGCAATTAACAGTGCAAAGATCAGATGTGCAGAATGGGGAGTGGAAATTCAACGACGAACAAGAAGAAGGAAACGCATGCCTGGAGAGTTGGCACGGGATGCCGGGCTTTCAGCTGAAGAAGAGGTATCACGAGTTATGAAAAGGTGTGTTGGATAGATTTCAACAGGAACTAACAACGAGATTCATTCGTCTCACTGACTTAAACTCAAAATTCAGATTTCTACTGGATGTTAAAAATCTCATCAAGAGCGATGATTTGGATATTCTTCGCGCAAATCGCTTAGATCTAGCTATTTTCTACGACACAGACGTTGATGGGAGAACTATTCGACGAAATATGCGACTGCAAAATGCTGCTAAACGCGAGAGGTGATGCTGATGCTATATCATCAACTCCCTTGGAACTCATTTCTTTCATTGTGTCATATAGTGATGATGTTTATCCAAACTTGCGCATTGCTCTGCAAATTCTTTTAACAATTGCAGTATCAATAGCCAGTTGCGAGCGTTCCTTCAGCAAGCTGAAGCTAATACTCTCGTATCTTAGAGCATCTATGGGTCAGGATCGTCTTTCTGATCTTGCACTGCTAAGTGTCGAGAAGGAAACAGCTGAAAAAATCAACTTAGATGATATTATTAACAAATTTGCAAGCATGAAAGCGAGAAAAATAAATTTGGTATAACGTACGTTTATTATCACGATAATTTTAAGAATGAATGGGCCGTTGTTATAGATTGTAAATCAACTGTTGGTTAGGCAGAGTACTGTAACGAACACGGACATTTTTTGTGCGTCTGTAATACTCTGTATATAGATTAAAATTAAAATTCGTTTCACTTGAAATGGCTTCAAATTGTGTTTAACTTTAACTTCTTCATTACAACGGGAGGAGGCCCGGGGGGGGCGCAAAATTTATAGTTTCGCCCCGGGCGCCAAAAACCCTCGCTACGCCTCTGATTAATATATATATTAATATATTTATTGATGATTGATTGATTTATTAGGTAGATAGATGATTGGCTACCTGGATGATTATTCGTTTCTTTTAAGTATCTATATCCTGCATCACGATCTGTTTCACCCATTTAATTTTTAATATATTTTTTCTTACTTCTCAGAAACTGTCCTCAGTTTGCCAACAACAAGCTACTCGAGCACAGATATTTACACTTGTTTTTAAATATTCATGGCAGTTAATTACTATATTATCAGTAGTTTCTTAATGCTTTTTGTAGTTTAGGAATACAATTAACCCATTAGCGCAGGAGACTGAAAAGTTCACAAGCTCTGCAGGTCTGCCATAATTTTTTTTATGCAGGGAATTGTTTTGTTTGTTGATTGATTGATGGTTGATCAATCAATCAGATTGGTTGATTGATGATTGTTTGATTATTTATTGATGATTGATTGATTTATTAGATAGATGATTGGCTGGCTACCTGGATGATTATTTGTTTCTATCAAATAATCTAGTATCTATATCCTGCACCACGATCTTTCACCCATTTAATTTTTAATATATTTTTTCTTACTTCTCAGAAACCGTCCTCAGAAACCGTCAACAAGCTACTCGAGATATTTACACTTGTTTTTAAATATGCAATTTTTCACATATCACATCTATTTATTATTTTTTCTGTGTGAATCAAAATTAATTAATTTTTCTTTTCATTTTTATTTCTTTTCACAATTGTGCCTTGCGGTAGCCTCTGATATTCCATGTATTTATTTACACTTGTTTTTTTGATGGGCAATTTTGTTCTTTTTCACATATCACAACATCTACTTATTATTTTTCTATTCTGTTGATTTTTGTGGTTTGATCTTGTGTCGTGATTTTCAAACTCTACAAATATAAAATTTAAAAAAAGTTCATATTTGAGTTTTTATTCATTACCACTTTTCAAATTTACTACTGTGATTGTATATGGACAATATCGAATTGTAATCTAATTGATAATGAGCCCACTTTTTTGTCTTGTTTAAAATTTTATTTCCAGCATGGGAATCAACTCGAATAAACACAGCTTTCCCAGTCTAGCATTCATATGTATATGCTCATATTACAAGCAAGGTTTAATCGTAAAGCATGGAAGTTACATTGAGCAAAGAGCGAAAGGACATAATTGTCAAGTTGCCACTCAAGTTTCAATTGAGATCTTTAGAAACACTCTTCCTAATACGGAATATGATTTCACAAGATCTGATTACTTGGAAAAAGATGCTTTCAATCTTCACTGGAACACAAAAAGTGATATTATCACAACATCCTCTATTTTGGAAAAAGATGCTTTCTATCAGCACACTTGGTGCACAAAAGGCTAAGTTGTACTACTTGGGGCACAGAGAGCAGTGGAACCGCAAGCTTTGTAACAAATGGAAAAAGAGCAATATCAAAAACTTGTGAATGATTCTAGGTCAGTTTGTTATGTGCTTGGATTTTATACAAAGGTTTGGCTAATTTATATTAATCTTTGTTTAAAGTATAATTTGAACTAAATTATGTAATAAAAAAGCGATATTCAGTTATTGAAATTTAATTAAATATTGTTTTATAGCCTGGGGCCGGAAGAAGATCTTGGAATCTTGGTTGCAACTCAAGTTTCAATCGAGATCTTTAGAAACACTCTTCATGATATGGAAAATGATATTATCACAAGATCTGATTACTTGGAAAGAGATGCTTTTCTATCATCACCAGGACAAATGCCACTGCCAGACACGCACATATCTCCGGCAGATATTCCCCTGGTCTGGCTTGCTAGCAAGAGAGCTCCATAGTCTGTTTCTGTAGGCCTCTTTGAAAAGAAGCATACAGATCATTCCCTACCCATGTCTATGTAAACATAGCGTGTTCTCGAGGGTCCCCGTTTTTTCGATAAAATAGTTAATAATTAAGCTTTTTTCTCTATCGTTTCAAGTGGAACAATATTTTTAATTTTAGTCTCTACGTTAGTTTTGCTTTTTCCGCGTTTTCAACACATAGCACCGGAGATATTATCGCTCACCATGAGTATAATCAAATACAGCACTTCACAGTTACTCGACATTGGCTCCGCCGCGGCGCTTCGTGTCACAAAGACATTACGCAACACACTCTTCAAAAACAATATCTGGAAGCCAAAATCCAACAAAAGGACGATGCTCGCCGAATCTCGTGGAATTTTACGCTCCCTCAAAATGGGTGTGCTAAACACACGCTCCGCCGTACGCAAAGCGCCCTTGCTTCACGACACTATCTTTGACGATAATCTCGACTTCCTCTGTTTAAGTGAAACCTGGATAACATCTGATGCCCCAGAGGTAATCAAGCGAGACGTGGCTCCACCTGGATTTTCCGTCATCCACAAACACCGTGGATCGTATGAGGACAAAAGAGGTGGAGGGCTTGCCATCATTCACTGCAACAACCTCCTCTGCTCCCAGGTACCCACGGATCCAACGCATGAATTCGAGCATCTGGTAGCAAAAACATCCATCTCACAACAACATCTGCTCATAGCTGTTATCTACAGACCACCTGGTCACATCTCTCAGGTCTTCATTAACGAATTTTCTCATTTTATCGAATTAATATCTTCCATTGGTCACAAATTTATAATATGCGGCGACTTCAATGCACCCTCCTCTTCAACATCCATCGATCCAACTCTCCAAGAGTTGCTTGATGAACTCAACCTCATCCAGCAAGTCTCTGTACCAACCCACTCGAGAGGCAACATTCTCGACCTACTCATCTCTTGCAGCAGCACACCATACTTACTAACGGAAGTCAGCACACACAGTTTATCCTATTCCGATCACTACTTAGTCTCAACCATCATCACTCACTCAAAACCCATCATCAATCGCATCACCACCCATCATCGAAATTTAAAATCTATCGATTGGCTCGCCTTCAACAGAGACATAATCAACTCATCACTACTCGATCACAATAACCTCACAGCTGATGAGTATACCGAGCTCATGATAACAACCATGAAATGTTTACTCGACAAGTTTGCCCCTATCCGTATCAAGACGCTCAGGAAGGGTGTCACAAAGACCATCTTATCGGAAGACGCCACGAGTGCAAAAAGGCAAATGAGAAAGATGGAAAGGCTCTACAACAAGAACTCATCCCCTACAAACAAATTAGCTTACGACCAATCCAGAGAGCTGGCCAGAATTGCAGTACTTAACTCCAGAGTTGATTGCGTTCGACATGAATTGAGCTCTTCGGCCAATTCTCGCTCTCTTTGGCGCAATCTAAACAAGATTCTCCATACCACCACTGAACATAATAGACTCGATGACAACAGCTGCGAGACGCTTGTCAACTCCTTCAGTAACCATTTCATAAATAAAATAAGTAACATTCATCAAAATATAAAACAACGTTTGTCATCTCCTGCTCACTCACTTCCGTCATATGCAACCAGAGTCACGCCCTGTCACAACATGCATTCTCTCCAACCAATAACCGCATCTGACGTAAAGAAAATCATTAAAAGCTCATGCAACAAAACTTCTCCTCTTGACCCTTTCCCACATCAAGTTTTAATTAATTGCTCGGATACACTCTCCATCATCATATCTAACTTAATCAACCTTTCTTTTGAAGAAGGTCACTTTCCAAAGTCATTCAAAACAGCACAAGTCTTGCCACTCTTAAAAAAACCCCATCTCGATACCTCTGACCCTGGTAACTTTCGCCCCATTTCCAACCTTTCTACCATCTCCAAAATCATTGAACGTGCCGCTCTAAAGCAACTCCAACCGCATATTACTTCCAACCCTAATTACTCTCCTTTCCAATCAGCGTACCGTTGCACCTTTTCCACTGAAACTGCTTTACTACACATCTTTGATCATGTCTTCCACTCTTGCGGCTCAAAAGAAGCCACTATGATTGCTGGACTTGACCTGTCTGCTGCCTTCGACACCATTGATCATCCCATCCTACTTCAACGACTAAAAGATGACTTCGGCATCGACGGCTTAGCCCTCTCCTGGTTAGCATCTTATCTCACTGGTCGCTCACAATTTGTTAAACTCGGAGATCACTCATCTCCTACTGTTCAGCTCACCCATGGTGTTCCTCAGGGCTCCGTCCTAGGGCCACTCCTTTTTACCTCCTATATATCTCCTATAGCCGATTTATTATCCTCCCACAATGTTGCTTACCACCAGTACGCCGATGACACACAGCTCTTCATACCCATCAGCCCCAAAGATCCCACTGACCTTTCTTCCAGAATCAATAGACTCACTTCATGCATACAGGCTGTAGAAACATGGTTCCTACATAACAATCTCCAGTTCAACACATCAAAAACCGAAGTATCCATCTTAGGCTCACATCATCTTATCAATTCGCTCTCTCATATCAAATCAATCAATCTTGACCATGATCTCGTTCATCTTTCACCATCCCTGAAAATACTTGGCGTCACTATGGATAATAAACTAACATTTTCTAATTACATCACTAGCGTCATCAAGTCTTGCAACCATCACCTGAGGGCCATACGCCACATCAGGCCATTTCTCACTATGGAGCTGGCTTCTACGCTTGTACGTTGCCTTCTCCTGTCTAGAATTGACTATTGCAATTCTCTCCTCTACAACATAACACAACAACAGTGCGCGCGACTTCAGCGGACCTTGAATAGGGCAGCCAGAATCGTCCTGAACGTCGATACTTCAAAAGGCACACGTCATCAATCCTCCGTCAATAATCTCATCCGTCTTCACTGGTTGCCCATAACTCACCGCATTTCGTTCAAGATCGCTCTCCTCACTCACAAAACACTCACTACTTCATCACCCCCATATCTTCGCACCCTACTCAAAATCCGGATAACTGGCAGATGTCTCCGCTCTTCTGCAGCTCCTCTCCTCCAGCAACATCACACCTCCAACAATATTTCAACGCGTGCCTTCCGTCATGCAGCGCCGTGTGTGTGGAATTCGCTACCTCCAGACATAAGGGCCACTGTGTCTACGGAACTCTTCAAAAAGAAACTAAAAACTTATTATTTTAAAATATTCTCGGGGACTTTCGAAAGCGCCTCAGTTAATCTGGCGCTATATAAAAACACTTATTATTATTATTATTATTAAGTTGGAACTGACTGGTACATAAGCCGAGATTCTCAACACAAATGATCTTAGCCAAGAGGCTGAGAACCTGACTTTAACGAAGATGCACTACTTGGCGCACAAAGTCATGGGTGCAGAGGAACCTGCAATCTTTCTAACATAATCAAATTGGATATAACAAGTGAAAGGAGGGTTTATATATAGTCTGAAGTGCACAAAGGGCTAAGTCGTGGTGCAAGGGAACCTGCAATCTTTGTATCATAATGACATTGGATATAAGATCGCTCAATCGGCCGCTGACGTCAACAAAATTGCTCTACTAGGTGCACAAAGGGCTTCATCGTGGGTGCAGGCAAACTTGCAAACTCTTTAAAAATTTTGACTTTGAGAAACTAGTGATGATAAATTTTCAGAAGTTGTGTTTATATGATATTAACCAGGGTTGGTCAAACACAAAGTTAGATCTTTATGTTGTTGTGGTCATTTTGTATTTTTTTTTTTTTGAAATATTTAATTGCTCAAGATTTAACAAACTTTTAAGCTTGTATAGGCTTATATGCTGTTCTCAAGTAATTGTTATTAATGTCATTCAGAAAGTTTCTTCCAGGCTGTGCCAGAAAGATATCTGAGATCCTAATATCGACACTTATTGCTATCGAGATTTATATACAAACTTTTACCAACACAGAAAGCTCTATCATTATAAGATCCTCGAATTAGAAAACGGCTTATTTCAGTGTCCACCAAGAAGATGAATTCAGGAGACAGGAACATGTTTGCAGACAAATTTTGCAACCACTTCAGGTTGCAGTGCTCGCTTACCTCAACAAAGCTGCACTAATTGGTGCACAAAGGGCTAAGTCATGTAATAAAAAAGCGATATTCAGTTATTGAAATGTAATTAAATATTGTTTTATAGCCTGGGGCAATTCTTTGACAAGACGTCTGCATTCGTTTCCATCTCCAAAGAAAATTCTCTATTCGTACACTTACCTAAAGACAATGACTTCAGAGCCAATCCGCCATCGCAATACAAACTACCTGTAATATACTCTCCTAAATCAATTAATCTACCGGAATCTCACCTTCAAGAAATTTTAGTTCGAGAATTCTTTGGCTCTATGTCCGTTCCCGAAGTCAGAGAATACGGTAAGGAGCAAAACCGTTCTAACCTTATGAACCTCTTCCTCAGAGTTTTGGCTGAGAAAGTCAAGAAAGTTTCGAAATGCCGGGGTGACAGGCACCCGTGCGAAAAATTCCTCACTCCGCGTCCTGGTCACGTGTCTTTTTTAGATCTAGACGCCGAGACCTGGAGAGAAGACGGGACCTCGGCGAATCAACAGTAAATGACGACCCGACTGCGACGGGATTCTTTAACCTGTCGTCGCACGTCCTCTCTGAAGACGAACGACGATTGCTTTCTTTAGGATGCGGCTTCGTCCCGTCGAGACGTACCGTTCCTGTTGCCGTCCTAAAGAAAAACTTCGAAAGAATTAAACAACAAATTTAAATTAAAGATTTCTTTTTGACTCCGCGACCTTTCGTGGGGGACACTCGACCGAACGACTTACCTCCATTTTATTGCAGCACTTGGACACCGGACGACTCCTATCTCAGCAGAAATACGCGTGTCACCCTTAATTCCATAGCCGATTCTTTTAGAAACATTGTCGAAACTCGTTCTGATGGCCACGGGATCGTATCTACTAGCGACCGTCTTAACTTATCACCGATATTGCGTCGAGCCATCTACAGCCTTGTCGATAATCCGGCTCTCGTAATTAGAAAGGCGGACAAAAGTAACATCTTGTGCGTATTGGACTGTCAGTGCTGGACGCCCCCTCCTTTTTATTTTATTTTATTTCTAGTATATTTAGTATCTTCTATCTTGTGACATAGTCCTTTGTGTTAACGAGCCAATCAGAGCGCGTGTTGTTTCCCGCAATTAATAGGGGTGTATATTTTTTAATATATTGAGAAATCTACCGATTAATTAATTAAATAAATCTCGTGGATTATAGTATATATATATATGTTTATAAGTAGTGAAAATCTGATGTCTTCGCGATCGAGATTTAAGGAGCTATTAATATGTTTAGTACTTGTTTATATTGGTTTATCGATTGTTCTATTTCGTGGTTTTTTAGCCTTATATAAGGGAGAGCCTCTTTCTCGCTAGACACTCTTGCTGTTCGTGTTTGTGTGTAAGGCTACGTTTGCTTGTATATTTTTAGGAGGGAAAGTCCTACGTGACTGTTTCCACTCGATTTTCTCTAATCGTTAGTTTAAACTCGTTCCTGCTTGCTTTTTAACAGTTAATAAAAGTACTTCTCAAACTTCTTCAAATAAAGTGTTGGTGTTAGTAAAAGTTGGGTGCACGTTTACTGATATTACAGGATTAGTGGACATCGCCAATAGTTCACAGTTGGTTCATGTGAACATGATGTTCATACGTTGCTTAGAGTTCTATCAGTTCAGGCAGAAGCCGATGATGGAAGACTCAGTCAAGCAGGCGTACCGGGCGGCGGAGTTATTCATAGATAGGAATTTATATAATGACAATCGCTTTGTCGGAAACGAAGGTGAGTGCCTGGCGTATCTAATTGAAGCCATCCGATACAGCGTGATCCCTATCAGACTCGATGAAGGCCTCCCAGCACAAGCTCCTGGAGCCGGGGCCACGCAGCAAGAACAGGAACAATGGGACACTCGGATGGGGAGCGTCGTCGTCGGAGATCCTCTGGATAGGATCGTTCAGTGTGGGATCGCGCATGCGATAAGGAAAAGCCCGGCTCGACGTGCAGCGACCAATACGCAGTACGCGTCCTTGCTGGCTAGCTTTGTCATCTCCGTGTGTAAAAGAGGCACATGCACCACAGCGTACCTCAATAAGCGCAGGGAAATGATAAGTTCAGACGTGAATGACCCGGATATCGAGTTGGACATAGAAACGATCCACAAGATCTGGTCTTTGCACGCGGCACTGGGGATGAAGCTTACGGCTCAGGACGGGGGACGAGGAGAAGTGAATGCTCAAGAGTTTTTTCAGAGGCTTCACGCCTGCCTGTCTTCACCTGCTCTAGCAAGGTTGAGGATCATCGTAACCCAAGCACAACAGGTAGGCGTGGCATCCTTCTCAATGATCGCAAGTGCCGTTCGAACTTACCCCAACTTTTGTTGGGCTGCGGTCAAAACTGGACGTGTTACACTCCTTAAATCAAGTGCGGAGAAAGCAGCGATCATCACGGCGTTCAAGACGGCCCATGGAGACAGAGACCCCACACCTGAAGAGCTCACCCCTCTGCTGACATACACAGTACAGAATCACTCTGTGTTTAGTGCTTTGAAGGCTGAGTGGGAGATTTTCAGCCAGGAGTGGACCAAGATTGTCGGGTCGCCGTTCTACACGTACTCTGACGGATTCGCTGGCAAGAGCCAGAAGATTTTGAATCTTGCGTTTCTGGCAAAGACTCTACTGACAGTTGCTGGGGGCGTTAGCAGCTTGGCCCAATACAAAGGTATTGACAAGGCCAAGAGTGCCATCATCCCCCATAAAGCCTTCATCACCACGATTGTAGACCAATTTGTGGAGAATAAATTTGTCGCGTGACCAATACGAACGCGAAGGTACGAGACAGTTGTCCGACGTCCGCTTCTACGAACCGATGGATAAAGACGTCGAACCTATCGGCGTTCTAAGAGAAATTTTACGACGAGCACGTAAGAACAATGCCATTTCCAATAAACTCTACAACTTGATGTCGGAGAACCTGGAATCTAAACACCAAACTAGAAGATTCTACCTCTTACCCAAAATCCATAAACCTATATCTAAATGGCTCGATCCTCGCCTCTGTCCGCCCGGTCGTCCTATAATCTCCGACAAAGGATCGCCAGATTACGTTTTCAATAAATGGTTGGATTTTCGACTCAAAAAACTCACTTCCCACCTCTCTGCCGTCTGCTCGGATTCATACGACTTTGTTCGCCGGATATCGTCTTTTCGACACGTTACCGACGGTGACTTCATTTTGGCCACCGGTGACATAACATCTCTTTACACGAATATGATAAACTCTCGATCCCTCGACATCGTCCAAGAACTCCTTGGATCGGCTAAAGATGCCGATTTCGTTTTAGACATCTTAAGTCACTCCCTCGATAACAACACCTTCGAATTCGCCCGAAGGCTTTACCGTCAGACTGACGGGTGTGCCATGGGTAAGTCTTACTCGCCCACCCTGGCCAACCTGTACCTCTTCGAATTCGACAGGTTCGTCACGGCTCGTCCAGAAGTCTTGCTATACGTGAGGTACATCGACGACGTCTTCATTATCTGGTCCGGATCGACGGAATCTTTTCGAGAATTCGCTCCGAATCTCTCCTCTCTCATCGAACGAATCAAGGTCGAGTTCATAGTTGATGATCACCACGTCGACTTTCTGGACCTCACGGTGTTCCGCAGCGGAGATCGTCTTACCTTCCGGCCGTTCTTCAAACCCACAAACTTCTTTCAGTACCTCCACCCTTCCTCGCACCACGCTTCACACGTCTTTTCTGGCATCATCAAGTCACAGTTCGTTCGCTTTGCCCGTCTTTCCTCGTCCCTGGCCCATTTCGATTTTACGAGTTTCATCTTCATACATTTTGTAGTCGTATTTAGAGGCTACAACAGATGTAAAGTGAAACGCATATACCGTTCCATACGAGTCGAATACGAGAAATACAATTCTGCAACCATATCGATGGGCAACGAAAGAACCTTACCTGACTTCGTCTTGGTGGGGACTGACCATAGAGTCTCCCTCAAACTCTTCCGAGCCTACAAAACGGCTATTCTCGCCAACGATCGTTTCTCGGAGCACTCTATTATGAGATCTAGTTCGAGTGACAAAAACTTGCTTCGTCTCTTATTTAAAGACTAGAGCCTCACCTAACCCGTCCCTGGAGCTATCTATCGTAATTCAATTCGTTATAATTGGAAATTCTCTATTATTAATTTCTATACCCTCACCTAACCCCATTCATTCAACTTTGAATTTCTCTATTATTAATTTTGATTCCCTCACCTAACCCCATCTCTCGAAATTTTCTATCATATTTATATTCGTACTCGGATCGGGAGTTTCCGGCGGCCGTCGTGGTTCTCTGATGGCTGCGGCTGACAGTTAGGCCGAAAGCATTTCCAGTTCCAGCATAACAGAAACTAATATCAGAGGTCAACAAAAAAGGGCCGCAATGAAAAGGGCCGCCATTATTATATTATTAATATAATATATAGGCATGTCTAATTGTTATGTTATTGCTGTTATCGAGCCAAACAAGTAACCGAAAATAGGAATCTGACTCTATCTACAGCAAGACAGTCATATTCAGCAAGTCATCTGGACTTGGTGGCATATCGATAATGAATATAATGAATGCTAGCTGGATTGATTGTTAATTATTTAAACTTTTTTTATTTCATATTAAAGAATAAAGTTCAGCCTCTGCTTAATTATTCGTTTATCTTTGATGTACCTTCCAAGACAACTGTTTTCCAAATAGAAGCCAATCTAATGCAGGTCAGAACATTGGTCATGGTTGAGAGTAGGAAAGGGAGAATTTGATTGAGAGTAGGGATGGTTGAATCGATTGAGATGATATGTTGATGATATCATCGTACCGTCAAATTGCTCAAATGAAATTAATCAGATTGAAGATGATCTTATGAAAACTTTTGAGATGAAATACCTTGGCAAGATTCATTATTGTTTAGGAATTGAGTTTACTCAGGATGAGAAAACTAAATCAATTTCTCTGAGTCAACAGAAATTCCTTGACGAAATCCTGGATTGTTTTGGAATGAAAGACTGTAAAATTCTTAAAATTCCATTGGATCCTAGCTTTGATTTTGTTTTAACATTCACCTAAATTTTTTTTTGGAATTCTTATAAATCTTATTTCGTTTGTATAAACAACCAGTATGGAAAAGGTCTTCTAAATACCAAAGTTTTACGACGCAACCTAGCAATTAGCACCAACAGTTTCAGAAAGTCTGTCCTCGTTGAGCCACAAAAAACTACCAGCCTTGGCAAGAGTGACTTTGGCTATGCTTCAGGATTATCTGACAGACTTCTCAATAGCTGTTCAAATTAATGTATTGATCTCATTTATTGCAACAACACACGTACGTAGGCAGTCCCTTTTAACAGGAAGAAAATCTTTTGGGTCTAGCCTTGGAAAAACCAAATGCTTATGACAATTATTAGTGGTTTTTAAATTTTTCTATTTATTTCGTCAACAAATTTGCTCTACTAGGTACACAAAGGGCTTCATCGTGGGTGCAGGCAAACTTGCAAACTCTTTAAAAATTTTGACTTTGAGAAACTAGTGATGATAAATTTTCAGAAGTTGTGTTTATATGATATTAACCAGGGTTGGTGAAACACAAAGTTAGATCTTTATGTTGTTGTGGTCATTTTGTATTTTTTTTTTTTTGAAATATTTAATTGCTCAAGATTTAACAAACTTTTAAGCTTGTATAGGCTTATATGCTGTTCTCAAGTAATTGTTATTAATGTCATTCAGAAAGTTTCTTCCAGGCTGTGCCAGAAAGATATCTGAGATCCTAATATCGACACTTATTGCTATCGAGATTTATATACAAACTTTTACCAACACAGAAAGCTCTATCATTATAAGATCCTCGAATTAGAAAACGGCTTATTTCAGTGTCCACCAAGAAGATGAATTCAGGAGACAGGAACATGTTTGCAGACAAATTTTGCAACCACTTCAGGTTGCAGTGCTCGCTTACCTCAACAAAGCTGCACTAATTGGTGCACAAAGGGCTAAGTCATGTAATAAAAAAGCGATATTCAGTTATTGAAATGTAATTAAATATTGTTTTATAGCCTGGGGCAATTCTTTGACAAGACGTCTGCATTCGTTTCCATCTCCAAAGAAAATTCTCTATTCGTACACTTACCTAAAGACAA
Source organism: Erpobdella octoculata (assembly GCA_963978895.1). NCBI lineage: Eukaryota > Metazoa > Annelida > Clitellata > Hirudinida > Erpobdellidae > Erpobdella > Erpobdella octoculata. The sequence goes on from OZ022240.1 coordinate 36,209,936, forward strand.
TGACTTCAGAGCCAATCCGCCATCGCAATACAAACTACCTGTAATATACTCTCCTAAATCAATTAATCTACCGGAATCTCACCTTCAAGAAATTTTAGTTCGAGAATTCTTTGGCTCTATGTCCGTTCCCGAAGTCAGAGAATACGGTAAGGAGCAAAACCGTTCTAACCTTATGAACCTCTTCCTCAGAGTTTTGGCTGAGAAAGTCAAGAAAGTTTCGAAATGCCGGGGTGACAGGCACCCGTGCGAAAAATTCCTCACTCCGCGTCCTGGTCACGTGTCTTTTTTAGATCTAGACGCCGAGACCTGGAGAGAAGACGGGACCTCGGCGAATCAACAGTAAATGACGACCCGACTGCGACGGGATTCTTTAACCTGTCGTCGCACGTCCTCTCTGAAGACGAACGACGATTGCTTTCTTTAGGATGCGGCTTCGTCCCGTCGAGACGTACCGTTCCTGTTGCCGTCCTAAAGAAAAACTTCGAAAGAATTAAACAACAAATTTAAATTAAAGATTTCTTTTTGACTCCGCGACCTTTCGTGGGGGACACTCGACCGAACGACTTACCTCCATTTTATTGCAGCACTTGGACACCGGACGACTCCTATCTCAGCAGAAATACGCGTGTCACCCTTAATTCCATAGCCGATTCTTTTAGAAACATTGTCGAAACTCGTTCTGATGGCCACGGGATCGTATCTACTAGCGACCGTCTTAACTTATCACCGATATTGCGTCGAGCCATCTACAGCCTTGTCGATAATCCGGCTCTCGTAATTAGAAAGGCGGACAAAAGTAACATCTTGTGCGTATTGGACTGTCAGTGCTGGACCCCCCCTCCTTTTTATTTTATTTTATTTCTAGTATATTTAGTATCTTCTATCTTGTGACATAGTCCTTTGTGTTAACGAGCCAATCAGAGCGCGTGTTGTTTCCCGCAATTAATAGGGGTGTATATTTTTTAATATATTGAGAAATCTACCGATTAATTAATTAAATAAATCTCGTGGATTATAGTATATATATATATGTTTATAAGTAGTGAAAATCTGATGTCTTCGCGATCGAGATTTAAGGAGCTATTAATATGTTTAGTACTTGTTTATATTGGTTTATCGATTGTTCTATTTCGTGGTTTTTTAGCCTTATATAAGGGAGAGCCTCTTTCTCGCTAGACACTCTTGCTGTTCGTGTTTGTGTGTAAGGCTACGTTTGCTTGTATATTTTTAGGAGGGAAAGTCCTACGTGACTGTTTCCACTCGATTTTCTCTAATCGTTAGTTTAAACTCGTTCCTGCTTGCTTTTTAACAGTTAATAAAAGTACTTCTCAAACTTCTTCAAATAAAGTGTTGGTGTTAGTAAAAGTTGGGTGCACGTTTACTGATATTACAGGATTAGTGGACATCGCCAATAGTTCACAGTTGGTTCATGTGAACATGATGTTCATACGTTGCTTAGAGTTCTATCAGTTCAGGCAGAAGCCGATGATGGAAGACTCAGTCAAGCAGGCGTACCGGGCGGCGGAGTTATTCATAGATAGGAATTTATATAATGACAATCGCTTTGTCGGAAACGAAGGTGAGTGCCTGGCGTATCTAATTGAAGCCATCCGATACAGCGTGATCCCTATCAGACTCGATGAAGGCCTCCCAGCACAAGCTCCTGGAGCCGGGGCCACGCAGCAAGAACAGGAACAATGGGACACTCGGATGGGGAGCGTCGTCGTCGGAGATCCTCTGGATAGGATCGTTCAGTGTGGGATCGCGCATGCGATAAGGAAAAGCCCGGCTCGACGTGCAGCGACCAATACGCAGTACGCGTCCTTGCTGGCTAGCTTTGTCATCTCCGTGTGTAAAAGAGGCACATGCACCACAGCGTACCTCAATAAGCGCAGGGAAATGATAAGTTCAGACGTGAATGACCCGGATATCGAGTTGGACATAGAAACGATCCACAAGATCTGGTCTTTGCACGCGGCACTGGGGATGAAGCTTACGGCTCAGGACGGGGGACGAGGAGAAGTGAATGCTCAAGAGTTTTTTCAGAGGCTTCACGCCTGCCTGTCTTCACCTGCTCTAGCAAGGTTGAGGATCATCGTAACCCAAGCACAACAGGTAGGCGTGGCATCCTTCTCAATGATCGCAAGTGCCGTTCGAACTTACCCCAACTTTTGTTGGGCTGCGGTCAAAACTGGACGTGTTACACTCCTTAAATCAAGTGCGGAGAAAGCAGCGATCATCACGGCGTTCAAGACGGCCCATGGAGACAGAGACCCCACACCTGAAGAGCTCACCCCTCTGCTGACATACACAGTACAGAATCACTCTGTGTTTAGTGCTTTGAAGGCTGAGTGGGAGATTTTCAGCCAGGAGTGGACCAAGATTGTCGGGTCGCCGTTCTACACGTACTCTGACGGATTCGCTGGCAAGAGCCAGAAGATTTTGAATCTTGCGTTTCTGGCAAAGACTCTACTGACAGTTGCTGGGGGCGTTAGCAGCTTGGCCCAATACAAAGGTATTGACAAGGCCAAGAGTGCCATCATCCCCCATAAAGCCTTCATCACCACGATTGTAGACCAATTTGTGGAGAATAAATTTGTCGCGTGACCAATACGAACGCGAAGGTACGAGACAGTTGTCCGACGTCCGCTTCTACGAACCGATGGATAAAGACGTCGAACCTATCGGCGTTCTAAGAGAAATTTTACGACGAGCACGTAAGAACAATGCCATTTCCAATAAACTCTACAACTTGATGTCGGAGAACCTGGAATCTAAACACCAAACTAGAAGATTCTACCTCTTACCCAAAATCCATAAACCTATATCTAAATGGCTCGATCCTCGCCTCTGTCCGCCCGGTCGTCCTATAATCTCCGACAAAGGATCGCCAGATTACGTTTTCAATAAATGGTTGGATTTTCGACTCAAAAAACTCACTTCCCACCTCTCTGCCGTCTGCTCGGATTCATACGACTTTGTTCGCCGGATATCGTCTTTTCGACACGTTACCGACGGTGACTTCATTTTGGCCACCGGTGACATAACATCTCTTTACACGAATATGATAAACTCTCGATCCCTCGACATCGTCCAAGAACTCCTTGGATCGGCTAAAGATGCCGATTTCGTTTTAGACATCTTAAGTCACTCCCTCGATAACAACACCTTCGAATTCGCCCGAAGGCTTTACCGTCAGACTGACGGGTGTGCCATGGGTAAGTCTTACTCGCCCACCCTGGCCAACCTGTACCTCTTCGAATTCGACAGGTTCGTCACGGCTCGTCCAGAAGTCTTGCTATACGTGAGGTACATCGACGACGTCTTCATTATCTGGTCCGGATCGACGGAATCTTTTCGAGAATTCGCTCCGAATCTCTCCTCTCTCATCGAACGAATCAAGGTCGAGTTCATAGTTGATGATCACCACGTCGACTTTCTGGACCTCACGGTGTTCCGCAGCGGAGATCGTCTTACCTTCCGGCCGTTCTTCAAACCCACAAACTTCTTTCAGTACCTCCACCCTTCCTCGCACCACGCTTCACACGTCTTTTCTGGCATCATCAAGTCACAGTTCGTTCGCTTTGCCCGTCTTTCCTCGTCCCTGGCCCATTTCGATTTTACGAGTTTCATCTTCATACATTTTGTAGTCGTATTTAGAGGCTACAACAGATGTAAAGTGAAACGCATATACCGTTCCATACGAGTCGAATACGAGAAATACAATTCTGCAACCATATCGATGGGCAACGAAAGAACCTTACCTGACTTCGTCTTGGTGGGGACTGACCATAGAGTCTCCCTCAAACTCTTCCGAGCCTACAAAACGGCTATTCTCGCCAACGATCGTTTCTCGGAGCACTCTATTATGAGATCTAGTTCGAGTGACAAAAACTTGCTTCGTCTCTTATTTAAAGACTAGAGCCTCACCTAACCCGTCCCTGGAGCTATCTATCGTAATTCAATTCGTTATAATTGGAAATTCTCTATTATTAATTTCTATACCCTCACCTAACCCCATTCATTCAACTTTGAATTTCTCTATTATTAATTTTGATTCCCTCACCTAACCCCATCTCTCGAAATTTTCTATCATATTTATATTCGTACTCGGATCGGGAGTTTCCGGCGGCCGTCGTGGTTCTCTGATGGCTGCGGCTGACAGTTAGGCCGAAAGCATTTCCAGTTCCAGCATAACAGAAACTAATATCAGAGGTCAACAAAAAAGGGCCGCAATGAAAAGGGCCGCCATTATTATATTATTAATATAATATATAGGCATGTCTAATTGTTATGTTATTGCTGTTATCGAGCCAAACAAGTAACCGAAAATAGGAATCTGACTCTATCTACAGCAAGACAGTCATATTCAGCAAGTCATCTGGACTTGGTGGCATATCGATAATGAATATAATGAATGCTAGCTGGATTGATTGTTAATTATTTAAACTTTTTTTATTTCATATTAAAGAATAAAGTTCAGCCTCTGCTTAATTATTCGTTTATCTTTGATGTACCTTCCAAGACAACTGTTTTCCAAATAGAAGCCAATCTAATGCAGGTCAGAACATTGGTCATGGTTGAGAGTAGGAAAGGGAGAATTTGATTGAGAGTAGGGATGGTTGAATCGATTGAGATGATATGTTGATGATATCATCGTACCGTCAAATTGCTCAAATGAAATTAATCAGATTGAAGATGATCTTATGAAAACTTTTGAGATGAAATACCTTGGCAAGATTCATTATTGTTTAGGAATTGAGTTTACTCAGGATGAGAAAACTAAATCAATTTCTCTGAGTCAACAGAAATTCCTTGACGAAATCCTGGATTGTTTTGGAATGAAAGACTGTAAAATTCTTAAAATTCCATTGGATCCTAGCTTTGATTTTGTTTTAACATTCACCTAAATTTTTTTTTGGAATTCTTATAAATCTTATTTCGTTTGTATAAACAACCAGTATGGAAAAGGTCTTCTAAATACCAAAGTTTTACGACGCAACCTAGCAATTAGCACCAACAGTTTCAGAAAGTCTGTCCTCGTTGAGCCACAAAAAACTACCAGCCTTGGCAAGAGTGACTTTGGCTATGCTTCAGGATTATCTGACAGACTTCTCAATAGCTGTTCAAATTAATGTATTGATCTCATTTATTGCAACAACACACGTACGTAGGCAGTCCCTTTTAACAGGAAGAAAATCTTTTGGGTCTAGCCTTGGAAAAACCAAATGCTTATGACAATTATTAGTGGTTTTTAAATTTTTCTATTTATTTCGTCAACAAATTTGCTCTACTAGGTACACAAAGGGCTTCATCGTGGGTGCAGGCAAACTTGCAAACTCTTTAAAAATTTTGACTTTGAGAAACTAGTGATGATAAATTTTCAGAAGTTGTGTTTATATGATATTAACCAGGGTTGGTGAAACACAAAGTTAGATCTTTATGTTGTTGTGGTCATTTTGTATTTTTTTTTTAAATATTTAATTGCTCAAGATTTAACAAACTTTTAAGCTTGTATAGGCTTATATGCTGTTCTCAAGTAATTGTTATTAATGTCATTCAGAAAGTTTCTTCCAGGCTGTGCCAGAAAGAGATCTGAGATCCTAATATCAACACTTATTGCCATCGAGATTTTTCTAAAAATTTTTGCCAACACAGAAAGCTCCATCATTATAAGATCCTCGAATTAGAAAACGGCTTATTTCAGTGTTCACCAAGAAGATGAATTCAGGAGACAGGACAAATTTTGCAACCACTTCAGGTTGCAGTGCTCGCTTACCTCAACAAAGCTGCACTAATTGGTGCACAAAGGGCTAAGTCATGTATTAAGAACCTGAGGATAATGGCACCATATACTATAAGTGAAGCGTGGTGAGCATATATGTATATTAAGGCGTTCATGTTGGCAGGTCTGTTGTTTGGACTTTTATAGAGTTGGCCTTTCGGTTCAGTTTCATAATTATTAATTGGTTTTTTCTTGCATTATATCAGAGTCATCTTCATTTATTGTGTTTCATTTGTTATCTATCAATCAAAACTTTAGTTATGATACAGAAATAATTTTGGAAACTGCAGCTTTCAGCCTTCACCCAGAGAATGCCACTGCCAGAACTGCTCATATTTGCCAGCAGATATGGCGGCTATTTCTCATGGAAACGCTGCAGCACAACTCTGACGTACCTACTCTCCTCCGACTTCGTTCAACGACCAGGGGCAATCTCTTCATCCCTCGAACCAACACAAAAACATTCGGACCCCGAGGCTTTGCAGCAGCAGCAGGGCCGGCCTTCTGGAACACTCTGCCCGACAATGTCAGGGACCCAACACTGAGTCTTCCTGTCTTCAAACAACGACTTAAATTTGTTCTATTTAACTCGCCTAATTAGTTGAAGTTGTAATAGATACTTTAGTTCCGCTCGCAGAGCATTATCTGCGACAGCTTTCGCTGTAAGAAGACGCTATATAAATCTATATTACATTCACATTGCAGCGCCCGCTGACCCCGACGAAGTTGCACTACTTGGTGTCTTTTGCAATTTCAACAGAAAAGAGTTGAAGACCATCACTGACATTGAGAAAAAAACGTTCTTGAAAAATATGATTACTAACTCAATATTTCAAACCACAAAGGGCTCAGGTAGAATACATGGAAATTTTCAAATTCTGTGAATGCTTTTTCAACAGATGGATACGATAATTGGAAACATTTTACAGCAATAGTAAGCAGAGTTACGAAACATCTTCTAGTCACATCAACTCTCAAAACAACTGGATCGAATTGGAAAACAGACTAAATTCAAATCAAACGATTGACCAACAAACACAAAAAGTATTAAATTATGAGAAACGGCATTAGCGTGGCGTACTCGAACAACTCATTGAAATAATCCAACTTTTAGCTCAAAGAAATTTGGCATTTCGACGAACTAATGGGAAATGGAACACACCTAATAATGGGAACTTCTTAAGATTAGTGCAATTGATAGCCAAGTTTAATCCTGTTCTGCACGAATGTTGTCGTTGAATTAACAACAACGAGGCTAATGAACATTATTTAGGAAAAACCATACAAAATGAATTAATACAATTAATTAGTAGCAACATTTTGAAAGAAAGTGCTGGAAATTACTAAATCAAAATACTACTCAGTGATATTAAAGTGCACACCTGACATCAGCCATCAAAAACAAATGACAGTAATACTTCGACTGGTCGAAATAAAAGACAAAACTGTTAATATTGTCGAACGTTTTGTAGGATTTGTGCAAGTTGAAGAAACATACATACATAAAGTAACTTTGTTTCAGCCTCAACCAGAAAGCCCACTTGATATCTTAGTGGAAACGCAAGTAGCCATCAAAACTTTCTTGCAACTGATTGCGGACATGCTCGAGAGCATCATAGAGAGGTCTGCTTTTTTGGAGTATCAAGCTCTCGCCTTACACCCTGATGAGGATTTCAAAAGACTGGCTCGTGTGCGCTGTCAAATCATGGAGCTACTGCAGGTTCCATTGCCTGTCTTACTCGCCCAAGTACTACATGGATTGCGCTGATTTTGTGCACCGCTGCGCCGTGGCGGATTCAACTCTGTTCAACCAGGTTCTGTCCAACTGCCTTCACCATCTTCTCCGAGACGTCAAAAAATCAGGATATCACCTTCGTCCTCGAGCTCACGACAGAGTTATTCCGCATGCAGATTCCATACTCAGAAAAACCTTTATCCATAGATCGTTGAACTCAAAATAACTTAAACAATGCCGAACGCTATATTAAATCTCTGAAAAAGACAAGTTATAGATTGTCGAAACTCGAATTCCTTTTTATTTAATTCTTATTTTTATTATTTTATTAATTAAATGTAAACCGCAGTGTGTCATTGTCAGGCTGGTTAATAAGGATTTACTTACAGCTGACATCTGCCATCAAGAAAAAATGACAGTAATACTTTGACTGGTCGAAATAGAAGATAAAACGTTAATATTGTTGAACGTTTTGTACGATTTGTGCAAGTTGAAGAAAGTACTGGATTACGATTAACAAAAGCTATATTACCAAAACTCAATGATTTGGGATTATCAATTTCTGATTGTTGTGGCCAAAGATATGATAATGGTGCAAATATGAAAGGTCTGTAGACGCGTGAAATTTTTTTGAAGTTGTTCAGCAAATTTACGTTTTGCTTTCTGCATCAGTTCAGAGATGGCAGATACTCAAAAATCATGTAACAAGTCTTAAAATTAATGATGATTAATTAATAATGATGATTAATGATGGATTGCCCACCTGACCTCTGCCATCAAAAACAAATGACAGTAATACTTCGAATGATCGAAATAAAAGACAAAACTGTTAATATTGTTGAACATTTTGTAGGATATGGAGTGGTTCAGCAAATTTACATTTTTTTCTGCATCATTTCAAAGATGGCAGATACTCAAAAATCATGTAACAAGTCTTAAAATTAAGCCATTATCTAATACTAAATGGGAGTGTAAAGTGAACAGCGTTAAAGCAATTCGTTATCAAATAGGCGATTATCTATGATGCTTTGGCTGTCAAATCTTGGAACATCGGGAGATTTCAGTGCCAGTGTTACTCATACAAGTACTACCTAAAATGAAGATAAGTTCTATTCGAAATGCTTACAATCTAGAGTTGCTGCTTAAGCATTGGCAATTGTTTGTATCACAAAAAATAATAATTAAAAGTATTGAACTGAAATCTAAATTGAAGTAAAATACTAAATAAGTTTTTAATTTTTGTATAATTAAAATTTATTGTAAAAGTTTTTTACAATACCTTTGTTCAAGATGAAGAGTGAAAATGACAAAACGCTCCCACGCATGCAATATTGGCAGAAATTGCCCTGACAAAATGCGCATAGCAATTGTCTCGTGTGTTAACCCTTACTTTTGCAAATTCTAAATGTGATTTTTATCTATTGTTTACTATCTTTTCGTTGCTAACTTCATGGCCCTGGAGCTGCATTGCCATTGTGGTTTGTCGTCAGTGAATCTTTGCCCGTAAACGCGCCTTAAGACATCAGCTTGCCTTTTTTAATTTATTGACACCTTCAAACTGTCTAATCTAAACTTCTAACCTACATCCTAGTAGATCTAGTAGGTCGACCTAGGTTGGTAAGCAGTCGACGCCGAATAAAATTCAATTGAATAACTTATATAATATATAACAATACTAATAGAAGGCGCGAAATGACCAAATAAAAATAAAACAAAACTAATAGCACAACCGATCGATGGCTGTAGTTCTACGGTCAGAGAACAAGGACCAAAAAAATAACTCGCAGTTTAATTTTTTTTAAATGAAATCATTACCTGGATGAATTGGCCAATGAATTCTAGAATTTAGAACAAAAAACTGAGAGGACCAAAAACTTCCGCTCCCTCGACAAGAAATCATCAATTCGCAACTAGTAAATGTTTAAAAGTTATCTTGAGAATCTAGTAAAAATAGCTTTGAAATTATTGTTAATTAAAAAAGTTTTTAATAATACTCAATATAATCAAAAACAAACAATAAATTAAAGCTCACAGCTTCCTTGCATTACGACGAACATAGATATGTATACGTAATTATTTCAAATAATGAATTTACTTTGTCAGAAACCATTCTAATTTTATTACTTAAAAAAAAATAAAAACATATGATGTCAAACTCATTATTTCACGCAGCACAAACACCACGATCCACCGTCCTACCTGCTTCCGTGATGTCTTGATAATCCGGAGGCGTTTTTCAGGGATTTCCAAGATCTTTTAGAAAATGCTAGGTCGCTAGGACTGTTGGTGCTAGGTTAAAGGATGTTTTTGAATGAGACTGTGATTACAGAGGAAGAGGTTAAGAAGCATTGTACAAAGGAAAGTTTATGGATCATACTGGATGGTCTAATTTATGATGTTACCAATTGGCAGAAGAAACATCCTGGTGGAGCAAGGATAATAAACCATTATGCAGGGCAAGACGCTTCGGTAGATTTGGTTTTTAATCTTTGAGTAATAAATATACTGCTGTAATTTATTAAATTAAATTAATTTGATGTTTTTGAGCTTATTTTTTTTTAAATTATTTTGTATACAGAGTTTCTGTATCTAAAGGATTGTTTTAATTAATTAGATTAGGTATTTGTGCTAGTTTCTCTGATAAATAAACAATCTACTTTTTTTCTTTTAGGATGCTTGGAAGGCTATGCATCCAGACATAAAACTTGCTTCCAGGTATTTGACTGGTCTCCAGATTGGAAGGCTGTCAACAATGGATAACATAATTGATCCAGTTAGTAGATCTATTATATTTCTTCTCTTGAATTTTTTCAGTTTATGAAAAATAATTAAAGAAATTAACATGAACTTGTTCTGTTTTTTTATGTTATTCAAATTTTTATAGTTTGTTTTAAAGCAATTATTATAATTTTCAGGGATAAATATGTATGTGTTGGTAGGTTTTTTAATATGTTGTCTGTAATTTTTTATTCTTTAATAAATTATTCATTAGGATTTGAGGAAGAAACAAGAGCTGCTGAGTGACTTTCATGAGCTGAAAAAAAGAGCAGAAGATAATGGCTTCATGGATGCAAATTTCTTTTTCTATTTCTTCCATTTATCTCACATTATCATTTTCGAGTGTCTTGCTTACCTGTTGGCAGGTTACTATGGGAACAGCTGCTTGAATTTTCTTCTAGTAGCTGGTCTCTTAGTCATTGCTCAGGTAGATTTTTTCCTATTTTTTTACATTACTGTTTTTTTGTACAAATCTTGTTTTGACCATTTTTTCTTCTTTTTGTATGAATAATAATAATAACTTGTTAAAAGTTAAATTTTCTTTTAACCTGTTAGAGTAGTAGTATTTCAACATTCTAAATTGTATTAATATACTGTTTTATTAAAAGAAACAAATAAATTGCTTTCGTCATTTTTCGTTTCAACTTTAAACAATTGTTCATGATAGAAGAAATATATTAATTTAATATTTAATCTTTGAAAATGATTAGGCACAGTGTGGATGGTCCCAGCATGATTACGGTCACCTCAGTGTTTTCAAGTCCAGTAAACTGAACCATTACATGCATTATTTCATTATCTGTCACATGAAAGTAATTTTAATGATTTCTGATGACATTAAAACTGATATATATATATATATATATATATATATATATATATATATATATATATATATATATATATATATATATATATATATATATATATATATATATATATCTGTGTAGCATTAATTTTTTTTATAAAATAATTAAAATTGTAAATGTTGTAAATTACAATGTGTTATAATAAGAAATGGATTACATTAATTATATAGATGATAGTTTGGTTTAAAGATTAGTTTTAATCTTAATTTTATCCTGTAATGCATTAATGTCATAATAAATTGAATATTGTATTGAATTAATAATGTAATAAATTAATACTGTAATAAATTAAATATCGTAATAAATTAATATTGTAATAAATTAACATTGTCATCATTATCAAAACCAGGGAGCATCGAGCCATTGGTGGAATTTCCGACACTACCAGCACCACGTCAAGCCCAACGTCTTCCGCAAGGATCCCGACATTACCGTGGCCAAGATGTTCGTTCTCGGCGACGTTCAACCTTCTGTGCTAGGAAGCAAGAAGAAAGGAAGCATGCCCTATCAGTGGCAGCATCTTTACTTCTGGCTGAGTAAGTTTTGTTAGATTTTAATATGTTGTGAAATCATAATTAAGTGCCAAAAAGGAGTAAGTTATTCAATAAATATATTTTGATTGTAACTATCTGTATTATCTGTATCTTAATTATAGTTTTGTTGTTATAATTATAATTTTATTACAAAGAATTCATAATAATTAATATTTTTAGTTGGACCGCCCACTCTTCTTCCACTGTACTTTCACGTTGAAAATTTGTTTTTTGTCTTCAAGAGAAAGGACTGGGTGGTATGTATATCTATATATGTTCGTGTATTTGTGATGGTGATAATGATGGATTTTATATAAAAGATGGTGGTGATTATGATGATTATTGATTAAGTAATTATATTATTTAAGTTTTGTGATATCAATGCAGTAGATATTCCATGTTTATTATGGTTTCTTGTCTGAGATAATTATGTGATTTATTTGTAGTGATATATATCTATTCACATATTTAAAAAAAAAATTTCATTTTATTTCAGGATTTGTTTTGGATGGTGAGCTTCTTTGTACGTTTCTTTTACATGTACGGACCAATCATGGGAGGGTGGGGAACATTCGGCTTGTACATGTTTGTAAGGTTGGCTTTCTTTAGATTTGTACTGATGTTTTAGTTTAGATTATAATATAATATTTTATTATATATTTTTATTTATAATAATAATTTTGATTATTCTTAGATACTATTTTTAGTCGTTTTATTTTCGTATTAGTGTATTATTATTTTTAATTATTTAGTTAATATTCTTTATATGGTTGATTTACTCCTCCCACCAACCTAGATTCATAGAAAGCTATTGGTTTGTACTGGTGACCCAGATGAATCACATTCCAATGGAGATAGACCAGGACCACAAAGAGGACTGGGTTACCATGCAGTTCAAGGCCACATGCAATGTTGAAGGATCTTTTTTCAATGATTGGTTTACAGGAGGACTCAACTATCAAATAGAACACCAGTTGGTTACTCATTAATATTAATAGTCATTTTATCAAGCTTCTGATTGGTTTTCTTTTTAATGATATTGTGTAATAATTTGTGGCCTAGAAGTCTGCCAATGCATGCCATATTGAAGATTGACAAAATGAATTGAATTAAGTTTTGTGGTTATTAATTTTAAAATTATTATGAAAAGAACTAATAAATGATTGATTATGTAAGATGTAATTAAGATTGTGTTTCATAGAAGTTTGTTTGAATAACTTCCTTTAAATCTGCTAAGCAAGCTATTATTTCTTTGGAGCTAGCTGGTTGAAGTTTTTCGTAAGATCTTTTTTTTTTAATGTATGTTGCAATCTTTCATTTATCAGCAGTAAGTGTTACAAAAAATAGTTAAAATTCAACCAAACTGAGGCAAATTTCGAACAACCTTGCAGTAATATCGTCCGTGGCAGTTATTATTTTAATTAAAGGAAACATGAGTACCTCTTTGGTTTTTTTTCGCAATAAACGTTTTACTACTTTTTCCCCAGTTTCATCGATGGATTTTTTATTTTTAAGTCTTTTCCCGACGATGCCGAGGCACAACCTGCCGAAAGTTGCTCCCCTCGTGAAAGAAATGTCGGAGAAGCACGGATTGAAATATGTTGAAAAGTCGCTAATCACAGCCATGGTTGACATACACAAGTAAGTCTGTTGTTTTTATTGTTCGTTGTAGTTATTTTTTTTATTTGTTCTTAGCATTGATGCTGCTTGTAGTGGTTAGTTGTAATGTCGTGTGTTTTTACTACAAGCGTTGTTGTCTTAAAATGTATTTTTTGTGTTGTAATGAAATGTCAATTTCTATATCGTTATTGTAATAATTGACATCGGCGTGATTTAGTTCAATTACTGTCGTAACACGGTTAAACATTTTTACTTTTTTTTCTACAGATCACTACAAAGGTCAGGTCAATTGTGGTGGAAAGCTTACAATGCTTCTTGATTGTAAAAATAATAATAAGGATAGCAATAACAGTCTTGAAGATGGTGGTGAAGATCTGTTTGGTCCGATGTAGTTGTTTTGCATTCTGCATACTTTCTCACTGCTACATACCTGTCTCCGTTTTATTCTTGATTATAGTTTTATTTTTCTGACAGTTGTTGAATCTCGCATGTTAATTCGTAGTTTTGTTTCTTGTTTGCACCAATTTTATTTGGTTATTTTTAAAGCCATAATGCATAAGTTTAACTTGTTTTTATTTGTTTTATTATATATTCCAGAATATATTTGCATATGTAAGTACAGCAGAACGTATTTGCATATGTTAGTACAACAGAACGTATTTACATATGTCAGTACAACAGAACGTATTTGCATATATAAGTATTCCAGACTATAAGTTCTTGTGCAAGTTTTCCATAATATTCTTGCTTATATCAGTACTGCAGGTTATATCTGTTCATTAAAAGATGCTATTTATTAAAGTGACATAAATCACAATTTTTTTTATTTGCTGCAATGTGCCATTATAGACCAGGATACTTTTTAATGTTTAATATAAATAGTGGTATATCAATAACACAATATTAATGTTTATGTCTGCTCTAGAGGCGAGAGTAGCCTGTATACGCACTCAGTTTATCATTTTTATTGATATCAATAGGTAGTCAGTAGGCACCTAGAAGTATTGGACTTGAATTGTTCCTTTTCATTAAGAATGTTCGATTGGAGAAAAAAAGTATTACTAAGCATCTGCTGTTTCATCCTACATGTAATTTCATTGTCATGTCTTTCAGTCGGGTTTGATGACTATCGTTGCCGTGACGACGGTGATGATGATAATGATTATATCAGCAGAAGCCATTCAATGAATGCACAATGTTCTTTTAATAATGCCGTCAGGTTGATAGACGCGACAGTGCATTGATATAATTTGATATTAATAATCTCCAATTTATTTTACTTTCTTTGTTTTTTCACCTCCGTTTGCATACTTTCTAGTTGTTTTTTTTGTTTTGTTTTACATTACGTGACAGATTAATTGAATTTTTGTTTTACATTTTAGACAGATTAAATACTAAATTAGATTTGTAGATGTGTGTGTTTCACGATTCGACCCCCACTCGATGCCTAGTAGTTAACTCGTAATGTTATTGGACAATTATTAGCGGTTAAAATTGTTTCTCTGTGGGGCAGTAAAAACAACACATATTGGTTGATTCGTTTGTTGAAGCATGCAGCATAGGGGATCAAGAAGCTGGCACAAAAAGCTTTTTTGATGAAGGGGATCTAAACCCCCCTCTCGTGGCCATGCAGGCTGACCGGTTTTAAGCAGCGGCTCAGATGCAGCGGACGGTTTCAATAAATACTCTGAAACACGAGTAGTGTGATTTTGATTACGAATATTATCAGTCCTTAATGACCTGGTTGTTTGAAAAAGGTCTAAAATAGAATAAAACTAGTCAGTCATTGACTCATTAATATAATATTGTTTATTAATATAATATGGTTTATTAATATAATATGGTTTTATAATATGATTTATTAATATAATATGGTTTATTATTATAATAAGGTTTATTAATATAATACGGTTTATCAATATAATATGGGTTATTAATATAATGTGGATTATTTAAGAGTCCATACAAAGTCCTTTATAGAGTCGAGCTTCGAAAACAAATCAATAACCTAAGTTCTGGTAAAATATAGCACATCCTGAAACTTTAATATGTGTAAGAATTATATTAGTACAGAATTTAATTTCTTCAGCTTTATTGTTTTTCGCACTCTATTTTAAAAGAAAATTGTTACGCAAGGAAATCCTCACAAAATTAAAATTTTAAAACATCAAGAAATTTCTCCAGTTGTATGTTGTGCATCATTTGTCGGTGTTATCGGTGAGGGAATCCACCTCCATCTGCAAAGTGA
Organism: Erpobdella octoculata; assembly: GCA_963978895.1. Taxonomy (NCBI): domain Eukaryota; kingdom Metazoa; phylum Annelida; class Clitellata; order Hirudinida; family Erpobdellidae; genus Erpobdella; species Erpobdella octoculata. Next base: position 36,225,504 of record OZ022240.1, read on the forward strand.
ACAAATTTTTATTTCAACGGTGAATTATAGAAAATGTAATTCGTTTGAAGATGTTTAAGTAATGAAAATTTGAGAATATATTTTGACTATTATTACCAAGCTATCCGGCATTGCTCGGGGTTTTAGGGGTTTTTCTCTCATTGTTTCTCTCTCTCTCTCTCTCTCTCTCTCTCTCTCTCTCTCTCTCTCTCTCTCTCTCTCTCTCCCTCTCCCTCTCCCTCTCCCTCTCCCTCTCCCTCTCCCTCTCGCTCTCTCTCTCTCTCTCTCTCTCTCTCTCTCTCTCTCTCTCTCTCTCTCTCTCTCTCTCTCTCTCTCTCTCTCTCTCTCTCTCTCTCTCTCTCTCTCTCTCTCTCTCTCTCTCTCTCTCTCTCTCTCTTTATCTCTCTCCCTCTCTCTCTCTTCTTTTCTCCTTCTTCCCTCCTTTTTCTTTCTTTCTTCCTCCACACCCGTTAAACACGTTTTGGGGGGCGGCTGCAACATACGCTCCTAAGCTAAGTCACTGGGTTTTCGCCCACAAAACGTAAAATGAATAAATAGAAGATTTGTTGAAAACTGCTCAACATCCTCTGTACCATTTTTGCTTTATTCAGTCACTGCTTCTGGACCGACTACTCTGAGATTCAATCACTTGCTCCATTATTTTGGAACAGAGCAACTTTTGGCTCAGTAAAGATAACTGGAAATTAATTACGGCATACTCTTGATTGGCCAATTTGATGCATTTTTAATCTCGATCATTTAGGGATTTGAGTGCATAAATACAATTGTTTAGGCATTTAACTTCGAGTCCGAGTTCATCCCATTAGATAATGTGCTGAAGGAACCTTGCCAATTAAATTTCGGTTCGATCCAATTAATTTGTGACTGTTATCGTACCTATCGCAAACAGCAGCAACAACTGTGTCACCAAAATGATCCATAACTTACTTGATGCAATTTTTCGCCCCGGAGGTGGTGGTGGAGCTCTCTGTCCTGACAATCTCGAAGATGGGGGCGGTGGTGGCGGAGCCGATAAACTGGGTTTTGAAGGGGTTGGTTGGAAGGAGCTTTTAACTGCGGCACTGGCCCGTGCCGGAGCCGGTCCTGGCCCTGGACCTTTTTTGTTTATGTGCGAATTCGGTGGCATCGTGGGATGTCTGGAGGGAGCTGTTGATGATTGAATATGATACAAAAACAGCGTCTGTTAGTTAACAATTAACTCGATTTAAGTTTGGCTTAAAGCCTTGTACAAAATATTTTTTTTTTTTTATTTTTTTTTATAATAGTTTATAGTCCTTTACACCAGGTTTTTTAAGACTGAAATGGCTGTATGTAGGAAGCACTTAAGTACTTCCTGTCGTGGATCATAATTTGTTTTTTTTAACTTTTCCCTCCTCCTTTCTTCAGGCTTGGGACTGGCTTGCAAATGCAAGGCGGAGTTCTTGTACAAAATAACCGTCTTGTTATCATTTATCATCTTGTTGTACACAACAACGACAACCAAAACAACAACAAAAACAACAACTCACCCGCCGAGCTACTTGTTGTCGCGCCGGCACCTCCATCTATCAAAGGACCACTTTTGTCGACCATGAGATGTTTCGCTGATTTGAGTCGTGTGCCCTTTTGAATTTGGTTGAGTAGCGCTGATCTTTCCCCATCACCACCGCCACCGCTGCTGCTGCTGCTGCCACCCCCAGCAGCGGAACTTTTTTTAACTGAAGCTCCTCCAGGTTGCGGTGGTCGTGGAGCCCCTGTCATTGCAGGTGGTCGTGGGGCTCCTGGCATGGCAGGTGGTCGTGGAGCCCCTGGCATGGCAGGTGGTCGTGGGGCTCCTGGTATAGCAGGTGGTCGTGGGGCTCCTGGCGCGGCAGGTGGCGGTGGAGGTCTAGTATTTCCCATCGGAGGAGGAGGAGCTCTTGGAGCCCCACCAGATGGGGGCCCTTGCGGTCGTAAAGCTTTTGGCGCTGGAGGTCTTGGGCTTCCCATTGTAGGGGGTGCTGGAGGCCGTGGACCACCACCTCCTCTGACCGATCCCGAAGATGACGGCGGAGGTGGTGGTGGAGGTGGTGGCCCACCACGATTGCTTTGTGTTCTTGATGGGGGTGGCGGGGGAGGAGGTGGCGGCATTTAGAATTGGGTTACGTGTATTGCGATGTTTGCTGTAGGAAACTGCAAACGTTGAAAAAGCTAGTTATTAATCCGTTAAAAACCAGAAAGAATATCTACTTCCTAGTTTCATTCATATTTATATTATTTTATTTATTACAATTTTCCACACTGAAAAAAAACTCTGCAATGTGCGAACTTATTTTATTCTATTAGACATGTAAACTACTTCCAAAAAAAAAATCTGTTTTATCTCACTCGCACTAATATACTCTAAAACTTTCTTTTGTAAAACTAATCACATTCTTATATTTATTTCGATCAGATTTTTTTCTTTTTTCATCTCATCTATATTAAACAACCGTTTCTGTTAATATATGACCCAATATCGTTTCATCGCTTCACAAGAATATGCTCATTTTGCTTTAGAGGTATGCACATGTACATGTAGGGGAGACCGGGGCTAGTTGTAACATTTTTCGCAACTCGATTGTGAAGATGGAAAATATAAGCTATTTTTGAATCAATATGGAATAAAACACATAGTTTATTATAAATTTTTAAAATTAAAAATTAATATAGCTTTTTTAAAGAAACCAAGAATTATTAGTTTGTTTCTCTACATATAATATTCAATTTTTTGAAGGTATTTTAAGGTTTTATTGATTCAATTGTATAATTCACTCATATTTTGTCAAATAAATTTCAAAGGTTTGAAAGAATGTAACGTCCGCAACAACAAATAAACCCATTAAATTTTAAATTGGTTGTTTTTTTTGGGAAGTTGGTATATAGGGTCCTAACGCATGGCTCAAGCAATCAGACAAACACGTCAATTTAATATAAAAGATTTAAATACTGAATTTTTTCTTTGATAACTTGATACATATTTAAAAGCAGTTAAACAAAAATCCGTCATAATCCGTCAAAAAGTACTAAAACCGTATTTAACCAGGTGCTTAGCTACATCCCTAGCTTTATGAATATCGAATTGGGTATTTTAACTTAAAACATGAAATAAAATAAAATTATGTATTAATTAAACGCGTCCCACCGATTTCTTGTTCACTTTGTTCTTAATCTTTTGCAGTGCGGTAATCGGAGGTGTTTTTTAAAAAAATTAATAATTTAGTACTGTACTTCAGGTCATTGTCGACGTATTTATTAATTTACTATCCTCTTTGCCGTCTACGTCATCATCGTCCATATCATCATTATCATCGACGACGTCATATTTATCATCATCTTACCATTTACAACATCATCACTTTTTTGTACAGCAAAAGTCCCGAAAAACGGACACCGTCGCGAAAAGCAAAAATTTCCACTCTTTGTGTGTGTTCGTTCTTCGGGCACACATGCAACTATAGGTCAGGTACAGATTTAAGAAATTCCGTTTCGACCAATAGTTTTTTTCAACCTTATGCTGTGCAAAGAAATTACCAGAAAATCATAAATGAGTAAGATTAAAGAGGTTTTAATGTAAATGTGTTTAAGGATTCCGGATTGAGTCTCAAATACGGCACTCAGGTTATCAGAATGTTCTCACACCGCTGCTCTTGATATGCTTTCTAATTCTGCTCTTAAACATGGGCGCATGACTTGTCGGAGGTGTTTGTTTTTTGGAGAAATTAAAACTGTGAAATTAGTGATAAATAATCAAATCAATGACAAAGCTCGTCACCAAAACTAATATCCTTTTTGTATTCATCATCGTGATCATCATCGTGATCATTATTATGATTATCATCATCATCATCATCATCATCATCATCATCATCATCATCATCATCATCATCATCATCATCATCATCATCATCATCATCATCATCATCATCATCATCATCATCATCATCATCATCATCATCATCATCATCATCATCATCATCATCATCATCATCATCATCACCACCACCACCACCATCACCATCACCATCATTACCATCATCATCATCATAATCATCATCATCGTTGTCGTCAAAAGTTTGATCCTAAAATAGGCCCCTGTCTTCCCTACAGAATAAGAATGTAAGGATAAGGATACTTAAAGTTACAAGCCTACAAGACTACTTCCTAGTTTTCTTGCTGTTAGTAAAATGAACCGGTTTTTTTTAAATAATTATTAATATTTGCTAGATTTTTATGTTGAAACGTAGATTATGTTTTGCTGATTTAACGCGCTTTTATTAACTTTCACTTGCCCGGATGTCCATGGATTCTGGAATCTTTTAATCTATGTTTCTTCCACTTCCGCTTTTAAACTTTTTTACAAAAACTTATTATGTGGAACAATGCAATTATTTGAAGAAAAAATTGAAACTTGGTAGAAATAAATTTATTTTTTTTAATGACGTGATTTGTGAATGGCCAATAAGCAGTTTGCAAATAACCTTTTCAGCTTGCTTAATTGCTTAGACCGGGGCAATATTTTTGCGACATGAAGGTTTCTGAAAATAGCAAAGAAAAAGATCGGAGAATTTAATTTAACAAAAGCGAAGGTTAAAAGGAACAAAACTGGCATTTAAGAATTTTGTTAAAACATGTTTAGCATTGAAAAAAAATTTTTGTTTCACTTTAGTTTACTTTACCAGGGGATTCACGATGACCAGGTACGCGTGCCCACCTGCTTACCTGCCCACATACCTACCTAGAGGCCTACCTACTTACATACCTCTCTATAATAAACAAACAAACAAACTGCTAAAAGACGCTATAATTGTAAAAAAAAATATACAACCGCATTGAGTTTATTATAGCAATAAACAGGAGGTGGGAAATTTTTTCGGAAGTTTCATTGCATCGAAGGTTTCAAAAGTCAGTAAAATTTTTCTTAAGTTTCTTAAAAATGTGAGTGTCAAAACAAAGTGACAAAATTACGAGTGAAATCTATTAAGACCTGCGTTTGTTGCAAATTTAATAGAATGAGTCGCGAGATGAGTTATTGATCGGACATGGGGAAGTGGGGTAAAAACCTGACAACAGATCCTACTACCGCTGCCACACTAATCACGTAGACTCATATACATATAAACACATACATATACAAGTATACATATATGTATATTGGACTGTTTTCCTATATGCTATATTTATAGAGTTAGAAATGTGTTTTAACATTTAAAAATAATAAGTTTCAAGTAATAGTTTTATTTGTAGATTTGCGACTGTTTTAACTAGAAACGTTTCAATTACAGGTATTGTGGTTTATTTAATCCAGTTGAAAGCGAGGAACCTTGGCCCCTTACCATTCTTTCTGAACCCTTTCCATTGTCCAGTAGCGTAGCGAAGGGGGGCAGAGAGGGGCATCTTTCCCCGGGCGCCAGGCTTTTGGGGCTTGGGGCGCCAAAAAGCAAAAGGAAAGAAAACAATTTCACCAAAGTTTAGTCATTTTTGAACATGTAAAAGGAACAAATTGTATTTTTGCACTATTTCACACAAGTGATTTCCAAAATTTTTTTTTGAGAGGGGCCTCACCGAGCCTCGGATATGGCTCGGCGCCTTCGGTTTTGGTCATCCAATTGGGATGATAGTGGAAGATGGGGGCGCAATTTCTATAGCTTGCTCCTGGGCACCAGATACCTTCGCCACCCCACTGCCTGTTTCAGGGCTCCTGGAATCAGTGAGGTTTTTTGAAATTTTACATAGGTGTAGGTGATTGTTAGCACATTTTTAACATACAAAATGTGGTTTCTGATAAAAGACGTCGTTTCAGAAAAATCATGGGAAGATGCGGGAAATTTTGAAAGGACACATATTGTAAAATGTTTCCTCAAAATGCTCAATTTTTTTCCAAAATAGTTGATGGCCGAAGAAAAAGATAGTCGCAGGTCATTTTTTCAAACATTTTTTTAAAAACCTTTTTTTGTCAAAAAACAGTTGAAGACCAGGCAGGGCGGTATTCGTCAGTAATTTAAACCTTCCACACTTTTTTCCTAAAACAGTTAATGATTGGGAAAAGGTAGTTATAGGCACTTTCACAAAGAAATTCTATAAAAATTTTTATAAAAATTCAGAAAAAAAATCAAAAAAACATGTTCAATGAAATTATTTCAAAAAATATTTACATCAAATATTTTTAATCGATCATATAAGAGGAAGTGGGGTGAAAACCTGTCAATAGGTAGTAAGATATACATGTATTACATGCATATACCGTCATGTTGTATGTATGACAATGTATGTATGTAGGTATGTATATGTATTATGTATCTGTTTATCTTTGCATAGCTATGAAGTAACATTTCAAGCGTTTCAATGAAAACATTCCAACAAAAATTCAACAAAACTAATGAAAACTATCATTAATTAATAATTAGCAATGATTACATAGTTGAATAAATATCTCTTAAAGTAAATAAATACAAATCCCAGCAAAGGTTTCTTTCAATAGTTTTAATTATTATTTTTGACCAGTTATGACGAATAACCACTAACCACTAACTATAACTATATGACTAACTAGCATTTCCCGTCGCAATTTCACACGCTTGAAATTAGAAAATGTCAAACAATGCATCCGTAGAATCCTGTACGATTTTTTGAGACCTGGTCCGGCTTATTTTATAGGCATACAATTCCAGGCCAGACCCGTTTCATAGGCACAAAAGTCGAGGCCCGACCAGCTCCTTGCTGAACTGAACCCAGCTAGTATTAATGGGCACAAATCCTCACAGCTTGGAAACTAATTTTTCAGTCAGTCAGGACATGTTTTTTTTATACAGGGATATCAGCCAGGGTTGGACCGGCACAAGCGCTTGTCTTTTTAAACATCTAGGGTGCCTACATAATTATAAAATAATCAAATAACAGCTTTTTGATTACATAAGGATGAGAGTCAGCGTTCCAGACACAGTGACTGAGTGAGTGAGGCTGGGACATTACATAAGTAGATAATTGTATATGATATACAGCTAATAATTTGCTTTTGTATTTGTCTTCAAGCATTTACTTTCATAAGGCTTTTCCGTTGTATTTAACTAGTGTTGAAATGCAATTGCTATTTAATGCCAGTTTTAGTATTCTTTCTAATAACATTTACTGCATACAATAATAAAGGAGGTCTCCGATACTCTCCAAACAATCACAACACACCCACAATTATAGGGCTGGACTTGATCCGATCGCACCGATTGCACTCAATCGGATTTCGCTCTTATGAAATTTTATGTTACTGAAAATTATAATGCGATGAAAAATGTTATTAAGCTGCAATAAACGCCCGACGCCCGCATACTTACAAAAACACTTAAATTTTAACAAATAATATTTTATGTGGTAAATAATTTTAGTTTTCGTATTTCAATGTTATATATGTTTTTATTATTCAAAATTTTGTTATAAATCAATTAAGGAGAGACCCATGAAAGTTACAAATCGGGCTACACACCTATTGCTGACTATGCGACTATAATTGACCAATTTGTATTAAAAACAGACTTATCATCGCCTATTACAACTATATAATTTAAAATTCAGAGTTTCACTCGAAAAATACATCAAATTTTACAGAAATAACTAATTTTTAACCTCAAACGGAGCTGTACAACAATCTCCTTCTCGGCGAATACAGAATAACAGAAGTAAGTAATTATCTGTCGAAGTTGCAACAATTAAATGGCATTCGAATCCTGTATGTTTGCTAAGTATGAATCCTCACTTAAGCAGATAATTAATCTATGCCGTTGCTACACTATATTGCTTTCTATCAGTATACTTTAAGCAAAAAATCGTTAAATAGCAAACGGCTAAAAGTTGAATAACAAGCCAAAAGCAACCCTCAGATGTAGTCGTTAAATAGGCAATAATAATAATAATAACAATAATAGCTATAAATGCGACTAATAGTCTTCAATGGCATGAATGGTTCTGGCTCATAAGCCGGATCTTCGTCACAGACTGCTGGTTTGACTCAATCTAGTCGATCGAGGGCTTTTATTAGCTTCTTATTAACACGCCCGATGTAACTTTTTTAGGAGCTTCTGAATCACTCCTGCTCGGTCCATGAGAATTCAAAAGGAAGTAGATAAGAAATTTTTTTGGAGAACACGTTCAGGCAATTAACAACCCAACGAAATGAAGTTGAAAGCTGTTTGAACTATCGATGTAAGACCTTGCCACATGACCCGGTGACTCATTACAGAAGAGGTTAAGTGTGTTACTGCGCGATGACACGCGTGGATGGCTACAGCGAGAGAACGAGACACATATTTGGAGGTCAGAGAAAGTCACTGAGAAGGGGTGAAGACTTGGATTGTTCAGCTGGGTCGAATAAATGCTTATAGTGACATCTGTTATGCTATATTATTACCCATACAAACTCGACCCTTCATCGTGACACAGGAGTTTGAAACCTGAGTCATCAAAGTTCTTTAAAACTGTCATTTTCTGAAACGTGAGGTGGTCTGTTTAGTGTTTTCTAAGCTGAGGACATTCTCCTCCAAACTAAATTGAGCTTTTATAGAGGAAGTCAATAAACCAAATTGGAACTACCCTGGGTTTGTCCAGAAACGTAGTGCGATATTAAATGGCATCCCCTCTAGTTATATGAGACGTTAGCTAGTCATTTTCACGACAGTTTTCATATTTTCTGTAAAATCTATTCAACTTTTTCTCCGGAGTTGGGAGAGGGGGTATGGGGTAGTTGTATCTTATTTTCAGAAAAATTTTCTTATCCATCAGTTATCGGTTTAAAATCTTTTTTTCTAATACGTTTTATGAATAAACCTAACTTAAAATAACGTCCGGGAGGGAACATTTGAACCCTCACACCTCCCCAGGCTCAGGCTAGGCCAACACCTCTGGGCTCGTTCGCGCAACCGTGGCTGCTATGTGCATTATTAGGTTCATCATCGATTTATCAGCATGTAAAATATTCTAAAACCCCAGTTTGCTTTTAACTAACAGCAGGTTAAATGCGTTTAATGTTCAAAACGGCTCAAGAGATGACCGAGGCATGGAATGCTACCTACATAGTAACTCCTCGTAGGATTCCATGGCTGACTCCAGCGTAAGATTCAATGCGAACAGTTCCAGGTTCTCTGAAGAGCATGCAAAATCAGCCAGACAGGGTTCTATACTTAATTATTTATACTCGCATTGACTGATTGATTGAACTTATTATAAATTTCGATCCATAAATTGCGAGAGACGACTCACAGACAAGTGCAATCATTATTTCGAAGAAAGCGAACGCATATATATATATATATATATATATATATATATATATATATATATATATATATATATATATATATATATATATATATATATATATATATATATATATATATATATATATATATATATATATATATATATATGTATATACCAGAGAGACATGCAGCACGTTGTTTAGTATCGACCAATCATCTGTCTGTTAATCATCAAACTTATTTGAACTCGTTTATTTAAAGAAAAAAAGCAAGGGATGACACACGCAAACATAACTTTTTATACGGGCAACATTTAAAACAAAAAGAAAAGATACACTCGCCAAACGAGTCTAACGCTACGAAACGCACAACGTAATAATTATCTACTAATTATACACAACATAATAATTATCTAATAATTATCTTTAACTAATTTCTCCACGGATGTAAACGTAATAGATTATTTATAGAGCTTTAACGTTTGTTGATACCGTAGATGTCGTCCAATGAATAAGATGTGTGTTTGTAGTAGCGCACGTCTTCCAGTCGGGTCCATCCAAAGAATGCCAATGGGGGGGTCGAAAACGTACGGGGCTCTTGGACCCCTGAGCTCATTGCTAATCCACCCCCACCCTGATCTGCTTCGAGTCGACGTGAACTTTTGACAAGCCAGCATCGGTTTTGAAATTTCTCCTGAAATCTGAGACGGGGGGAGATAATTCAGTTGTCACGTGACCTGTTTGACAGGTAAAATAGAAGAGATCACGTGCGTTTGAGAATGAAGCATGTCATTTGATGTCATGCTAGTTCATACGCATGTGTGCGCGCGTGTGTGGGTGTGTGTATGTGTGTGTGACAAGTTAAAGTGATCAAGATGGAGGAATCATTTGGAAACTAACTTTAGAAACACAAACATACAAATTATTGTTTACCATCGAGAGCGATATAAACAAACGCACACAAACCATCAGACAAACAGACAGACAGACAGACAGACAAGCAGCCTGAAATCAAGTCCTGAGAAAAGTCTATCGAGGTTTATTATTTGGAAAAGTGAAGGCATGAATTAATTGGATGAATGATTGGGTGGATGAATGAATGATTGGATGAATGCATGAATGAATTACTGGATGGATGAATGAATGAATGATTGGATGAATGCATGAATGGATGGATGAATGATTGAATGAACGAATGATTGGATGGATGATTGGATTGATAAATGAGACGAGACGAAATAAGAAATATGCGCCTTCATTCCCGCTTGACGGAGAAAGACAAAAAATGAAATATAAAAGAGAATACTTGTCAACCCAAAATACCTAACAAGCTTAACATTCTCTCTCGAAATCGATTTTGCGACGACACGTGAAATGAAACTTTCCTGCTAGCAGGATGACGTCACTACAAAACTGGATTATTATTAATAGTAATAAGAAACTTATATTATTTTAATAAATGTCTAACTAGACGACGTCAACGATTTATACAGCGGTAGGTTAACATTCGACGACGTGACGCAAACAACTCGAAGACACGTACACACATACATACACATACATGCATACATACACACATACATACATACATACACACATACATACATACATACATACATATATACATACATACATACATACATACATACATACATACATACATACATACATACATACATACATACATACATACATATACATACACATACATACATACACACATGCATACACGAGTTGCTATATTTATAACAATACAAGGGTGGTATTTGTCACAACAATACTGCCTTGTCTGTAGCTTTAGTTGTAGTTGTAGCGGTGGTGGTAGTAGTAGTAGTAGTAGTAGATAGTAGTAGTAGTAGTAGTAGTGAACCACTCTACTGTCCTAAGGAGATTTTTTCATCAAGTTAGTTAGTGTTGGTGTTTGAAAGATATATATTTTTATGATAATGATGATTTGTTTTATTTTTACGGTGGACATAGTGATGCCAATAATATAATTTATAATGCTGATCATGATGATACAAATACTAAGAACTGTACTCTATATTTAGAGCAGCAGTTTGTATAACCTGTACTATACAAAACAAAACTTACAGAAAAAAACTTACAGATTTGTTAAAATGCTTGAACGAATGAACGACTGCTAAAGCTCAAATCGGAACACAATAGACCTAAATGTCGAATGTTCAATACAACTAACTTCGTCCTTTTACTTAAGCATGCACACAAATATCTGTCAATAGTATACACATACATACATTCATATATATATATATATATATATATATATATATATATATATATATATATATATAATTTTAAAACAACTCCGCCTCGCTTATTTCGAGCCAGTCACAGACCTGGATAAAGAAGGAGGGACAGTTAAAAGAACCAAATTTTGATAAACAACTGGAAGTACTTATCAGGTGCTTACTATATACAGCCGTTTCAGTCTTAAAACACCTGGTGTAAAAAACTATAAAAAATTATAAAAAAAATTTAAACAATACAACAAAGCAGAATTTTCAGTCAATTTTAGTCTGTCCATGATGAAACAAAGCAATTCAATAAAAAAAACATAACTGATGCGAAACAAGAAAGCTGGCGAAGAAAAAAATCCTTGTGGAGTATTTTGCAGTCGCTGTTGTTGTTGTCTCTGCAACAACTACCATGACTACCACTACGACCACTACTACTGGTACTACTACCTCGATGACTACGATGAAAACAAAAAAACGTAAGATCCAAACATTCCAAGCTGTGCAGTGGTTTTGATTTTTTTTTGTCTTCGAAAAAGTTTCATCTCAGCCGTAAAAATAAAACTGAGAACTTCGATTTTTTTCTAAAGCAAAAAAAGAGAGAGAATATCAAAGTTGATATTTGAAAATTAATACCAAAAACTTAACATTAAAGATTAATAATTAAAAATACTATTTAAAAAATTTATCTTAAAAAATTTTTTATTTTAAAAATTAATACATCTAGTAAGTAATAAATAAATAGCAAATAATAGTAAATATTCAGTGATTAAAAATGGAGGACGAATGTTTGAATAACAAGATGACATAATTGCTCATTTCTTAAACAACAATAATAACTTATTCAAACAAGGGAGGAGAACCTGACCACAAAATGCCTATAACAAATTTTTTGCCGAAAGATCAAGATATGACACACGTGGATAAAAGTGTTGAAAAAGGACTCGCCGATACCCACCCAGGTGTCTGTATCAGCTGTCTACTCCAGGAGTTGAACCTGAGACATGACACGCGCAGCAACAATCATTACCGAAGAGCAATGAAATATCAAAAATAATTCCACCTAATTCGCAAACGCCGGTATGTCTGGTATCGACAAAAAAAACTGACTGTTGACGACTGTACGAAAAGAAGGAATACAACACTACGATCATTGATGGAAATGCGCCCCCCCCCCCCCATGACGAACGACATCAGAAAATATTGCAAAGTCATCCGACAAACTCTGAGGAGAAATTAGAGGCAACCGATAACAACACAGGCCTAGTTGGATATGAACAGATCCAAGAAGATTAGAGTGGCAAAAACTCTCTATGAAGAGCACTCTGGTTTTGAAAGTCTGCTAGGGCATGGCCTGCCTCTGTCCCGCTATAGCACCGTGTCAAGAGTACTCCAATTGAGAGTCCAACTCTGCTCAATTGACATCATGAGAGTGTACTTTTTCAGACTACAAACCAGTTTGCTTTTTAACAGACAGCACATTTTTAATATTTGTGTGTGTGTGTGTGTGTGCAAGAAGACAAAGAAGCTGCCAAGAAGTTTGTTTTTTGTTGTGATTGACAGAATTTTGTTAGCATCTGTATGGCAAACTGTGAAGTGAAGATGAAAGTTTTTAAGATTAGAAAGAAAACCTAAAAAGGAAAGGAGAGGAAATGAAAGATAGAAAGAAATGAAATAGAGAAAGGAGACAAGAGAGAATAAATACCTAACAATCGATTAATTGAGTATAAAACAAACAGAAAAAAAGAAATGACTTTCAAACAAAACAATAAACAACATCATAAACAAACAAAGATACGAATGATGAATAGCAGAGAACCGATAATAATTAGGTCCGCATGTGCGTGTATTTGAAATTGATGATAAAATCCGTATCCGGGAGATTACTTTCCAGCGTCTCTCTTTCTTCGGTGGCAGTCCACCCCCACCACGCCTCGCCCCACCTGTCCACGTGACAGTGTCCACCCTTCCTCCTACACCTGGAATATTTCGATCACGACAGTTCTTCCGGCGGTGGTGGAAGCGGCAGTTCGTCGACGTGCGAGTCGTCGAAGCAGGTCTTGCTGGTGACGCTGTGAGACCAACTCTGCTTCAGCATCTCCGGCGGCGGCAAAGGCGGTAGTGACGTCACCGAAGACGACATGCAGTCGACGACGCGCGACATCGACGGAGACTTGCAGATGGCTGAGCCCTTCTTCGGCTGCTGCTGCTGCTGCTGAACTTGGGTCACGACCCCAGACGTCGGCGACCCGTTGCCCTGGATGGTGCGCTGCTCCGGTGGTGTGGAGGGAGAAGGTGAGGAGATCTGATGGACGAACTGAACTCGCATGTTCTTCCTGTTACTGGGAGGAAGGGAGCGATCCCTGAGGTTGGAGCGACGCTGCTGCTGCTGCTGTTGTGGTTTCTGCTGTTGTTGTTGATGATGATGATGCTGTTGTTGAACGGATGTCACTATGGGGTCCTTCCTTGCAATGTCAAGGACGTCTTCGGCAGTCTTCGACGTCTTGGTCAACATGAGCTCTGCAGCCGACTTGAGTGACTGGCTGAGCAGGTGTTGAGGAAACTGAAGTTTTAAATAATTTAAAACAGGTGAGTTAGTGATTGGAAAGCAGGTAAAAATATTCGTGGGTATTTAATAGTATTTATGATGACCGACAAAGCAAAATTAACACTTAAAGGCGATACTGTTTTAATTACAAACATTTTTAATTTATATACCTTTAAATAAGTTTTATATTAAAACATGTATTATTTTATCGCCATCATCCTCGTTATCACCACCACCACCATCGTCTCCATAACTAATGAACAGTTTTTAACCCAACATGGATCAACGAGCTAGCATGTATAAATAAATAAAGAACATAGAAGTGATACAGCTGCTACTATACTCACTATGGAGCTTAGATCCTTCTTCAGGGACAAATGGAGATTCCCATTCCCTTGCTGCTGCTGGGAGGCATAATAAGAGGCCAGCTGATTCATTTTGACGTATCCTTCTAATGTCATATCTGAAGTTGTTCGGTTGAAAACATTCCATGAATATTTAAATTTATATTTATTATTTCAACGCAACATTTATTCCATTTATTTATTATTTTAAAATTTTCATAATATTTAATACATGTAGTCTTATTTGTATTTGAATGTTGATGATTATGATTAATTTTGTAGTACATTTATATTAGATCTAGTATGACACATTTAAGAGTCTGTGTAATATTCTGAAGCCTTCTTTTAATTATTATTTTCACTTTTGTTTTGCATCTTTACTACACTTAGCTTCACCAAAAAACATTTATCATTATTTGTCTATCTGGCGCATCTTCCACAAAAAGAAAACTAACTCTGTCCTTTGATGAGCGACAGTTCCAAAGCAGGATTGGTGGTAGTAGCAGTAGTAGTAGCAGTAGTAGCAGCAGCAGTAGTCGGTGCAGTCGTACTTTCACTTTCGCTTTTACCAAGAGGGCTGCTGCCATCTTTGAATAACGAAAAAAATATTAAATTGCTAGTAATATAATAAAACACTTACTGTTTTCTTTTGTACCCATACATACACTCACAAACACACTCAGTCACACACAAACAAACACGTACACACACTCACTCACACACACACACACATACACACACACACTCATACCCTAACAAACATTTATAGTGGTAAACACCTTTGACAAGATTTGAATCAACGTCATCGAGAAATTGAAGCCTCGTGTAACCCTTCGTCGTATTGCCACCACCTTCGTTGCCGCCCCGGTCGCCGATGTAGAGAGGCAGGGCGTATGGATTGGTCGACTTGATGGCCGTGGTGATGATGCCGCACGTGCACTCCGGCGGCGGGGACGGAAAGGTGACAGCTGAAGTCTTGAGGCTGGCCGTCCTGCTCGGCGACGTCGGTAGCGACGACGGCGACGTCGAAGCCGGCAGTAGTAGCGGCGGCGGCGGTGGCGGCGACGTCGACGAGGACGACGACGGAGAGGGAATCACTGGCGGTGTCGGTGAACTGTGGTGGTGGCAGTGGTGGTGGTGGTGGTGGCCGTGGCTGCACTGCTGCGGCTGCAGCTTCATGGATTCGTAGCTGGAGCAGCTGAGGTGGTGATGATGATGCTGGTGCGGCTCTTTCCTCATTGCCAGCAACGCTGTCGAGTCCTTTGTAAAAATAGATTATTGAACTTATATATGCTTGTGAGTTTTAATTTTTTTTTATTTATTAGTAACAATATAATTTCAATAACATTGTCACTGTTTTGGAATTAATTTATAATTCATTCTAATAGCTTTATAATAACTGTTCCAAATTTGATAGTTATTGAGCTGAAACTGTCATCTAAATTCTGCTAAAACATGATGTATCACGCCTCACTAAAATACTGAAGCAGTTTGAAAAAAATATATATAAAAAATCTGAATATTTATTCTTTCAATTCTCTCTCCTACTACTAATGACCTCTAGAAGTAAAATTGTTAATAAATCGACATCATATTTTTTTAATTTGCTTTACTTTAATTATTTGTAGTTGATTATTTTTTTTAAAGAGCACATTAGCTGAAAGAAGACGCTACCTGTATAGGTTTCTACTAAATTACACTTCATCTGTATCATCATCATCATCATCATCATCATCATCATCATCATCACCATCATCATCATAACTACGATCATCAACAGCATGATCATTATCATTGTAACCCTACCCTCCCCTTAATACTTGCCCCCTCCCTCTCCATCGATGTAATCTCCATCAAAAGACCTGATCCCGATATCATTCTCACGTGTGTAAACAATCTTTGATGAAACTTCATCATCATTTCCCTATTTAGAGTCAGACATCACTAGCATCATCATCATCATCACTACCACCACAACCACCATCACTATCACCACCATCATCATCATCATTATCACTACCACCACCACCATCATCATCATCACTACCATCATCATCATTATAATCACTACCACTATCATCATCATCGTGGTCTTCAATAATTATAATGAAACATTTCATAGCTATCAATAATACTCTCTCCTGCTCCATTATATTCACCCAGGTACATTCTTATTCATTCAACTTACCTTGTCAGATGACTGGCCGCCTGTCTGATGTTGTGGCGAAATGACTGGATTGTTGGGAACGCTGGAAGAACTGCTGAGACTAGACTTTCTTGAATCAGATGGGTTGCTCTGCATTGGAGGCTGTATGGATGGATGGATAAATAGGTGGATGGATGGATGGATGGATGGATGGATGGATGGATGGATGGATGGATGGATGGATGAGTGGGTGGGTGGGTGGATGGACGGACGGACAGACGGACGGATGGATGGATGGATGGATGGATGGATGGATGGATGGGTAGACGGATAGTGGATGAATGAATGGATGGATGGATAAATAAAAGGACGGAAAGGTGAACGGACGGGCTGACGGATGAAAAGATAAGTCAGATGAAAGCATAAAAGTACAAGCAAACATCATAAGGGCTAAGAAAGCCTTGGGGATATGATTGAGAGAGAAAAAAAGAGACACAATCAAGTTCTTGTCACGATGTGAAAACCTTCTGTATGACCTGAAAAAGTGGGCCACAACTCACAACCTCTGAATCTCCTTTCATCCACGACTTGCATAAAATATGTGGAGATACGTACCGATAACAGATTGGTGAGTAGGGAAATGCATGGACGAATAGCTATGGTGATGGACGGATAGCTATGGTGATGGACGAATAGCTATGGTGATGGGCGAATAGCTATGGTGATGGACGAATAGCTATGGTGATGGACGAATAGCTATGGTGATGGAGGGATAACTATGGTGATGGACAAGTAGGTAGCTATTCCGATAGACGGACAATTATGTTGATGGACGAAAAATTAGGCTGATTTTCTTTTATTATAGTTTGTAGTCCTTTGCATCACGTGTTTTGAGAAAAAAAATAAGCCTGATGGACAGATGGGTTAAATAGTCATGTTGATAAACTGAAGGAGAGATAGAATGTATTGAAGGATGGAGATTCATTTCTAGATTGGTGAGCAACTTAACGAACTCGACCAACGTGCAAATAAACAGAAGATAAAGATTCAGACTACACGACGAATATAAATATAAATATAATGAAGTCGATTAGAAATAAATTTATTCATGAAAAAGTTGAAACATCGGAGATGCGCTCAGAAATTTAAAAAGTTCATCATCTATAAATAAATAAATAAATCTCGTTCTCATCTTATAAACATCATCGGCTTGTTTGTAATATAGTAATATTGTTGTTTGCTGTGTAAAAGTTGTTGTTGTTGTTGATGATGATGATGATGATGATGATGATGATGATGATGATGATGATGATGATGATGATAGTAGTAGTGATGATGATGATGGTGTTATTAGTCATGATGATGATGACATGATAGTGATAATAATGATGACGATGCTGTGATGTGAAAAGCGATAAATTTAAAACTGATTAAAAATAATAAATCATAAAAAGCAATACACCAACCTTGCCTGGGAAGAGATCCTGATATGAGCCTTTTGAAGTGTCAGGAGACGGGGGAGTCGTGTGGTGGTGCTGCTGAGATTGGGGATACTGTGGGTTGGATGATGTTGATGATGGCGGTGGCGGCGGGCAGAAGGACTGGGCGATCAAGACGTCCATGGTGTCTTGTATGCTCGATAGGTCGGTCATCATCGACAGTTGGATGTCCTGGGGGGGTGTATGGATGAGTAGATGTGTAGGTGGTAGTGAGTGGGTGGGTGCAAGGATGTGTGTGGGGGTGATAGATTGGTAGATGGAGAAGTGGATTGATAGATGGGTAGATGGAGAAGTGGATTGATGGATGGATGGATGGATGGATGGATGGATGGATGGATGGATGGATGGATGGATGGATGGATGGATGGATGGACGGACGGCTGGATAAATGAATGAATGAACAGATGGATGAAGTGAAAAGTTCTGCCCAAGGTTGAACAATAAATAGTTCAAACACACGTGTTAGTAAACACCCCATCAAAAAAAACATATAAGGGATAGAGATAACAACCGCAAGACGACGATATGATCTACAAAGACTTATGAGTACCATCTTTCAACCAAATCATCCCCACTCATCGAACTTATTATTACCATTTCATCACCCTATCATCATCATCATCGTCGTCGTCATCATCATCACCATCGTCATCATCATCATCGTCATCATCATCATCATCCTCACCACCATCACCATCACCATCACCATCATCATCGTCATCATCATCAAAACAGCCGCTTTCATCACCATCATCAACACCAAAGGCATCAAAGCATACATCGTTATCCACCCCACCACCCATCTGTCGCCACCATCCTCATTAAAGTGACAACTCGTACCAAGATCCTGCCAGTTGTACACCACTCGTTCCCATGGTAAATCACCACCAATATCCTCATCTCCTACCGACCAGCCACAATGCAAATATTTTTTCACCACCACGAATATCAAACGTTAATAATAACTTACTTATCTCTTTAATATACAAACCCTCAACAACTAACTCGAGCCGCTTCGCAACGATCTTCAACCAGCACTCCAACCCCTCAACCCGTATCCGACCACTGATACCCGATCCGCAACAAACTCACCACGACGGGTCTGAAGCAGGCCACGAGGTGGCAGAACTGCCCCCTTGAGAAGCCGACAGCAGAGCGGAGGAAGGTACGTTGGATGAGATCGAGTGTCTGCGTCTTGGATTGGTGGTCGAACATGGCCGTGTCCAACTGCTTTTGTACCTCTGGTTTGATGACTGTATTTAATAACATGTATTTTATTTTTACAACGCTTATATTAACTTTCAATATTGATTGTTTTTTGTTTGATGTTTGTTTGTTTGTTTGTTATTTCAGCGCAAATGTTGTTTTTGAAAACACTGCGTCTCATCCGATCAACGAAGTTAAGCAACGTCGAGCTCGGTTAGTACTTCGATGGGTGACATTAAGTACATTAATCCGTTTTGAATAAAAAAATTTAAATTAATGATCTATAAACCTAATATCGCCCAACGCTTTAATCTTCCTAACAAAAAGTTTAGTTCAAAAACTGTTAATTCTGTGTGGTTATGATGCTGTTTTTGTAGGTTTAAAAAAGCATTCTTTAAACATAAATATTTCATCATTTGTGAATATAACAGCATTGCATCATCAGCATCATTCAGTTAAGATTCTGATCGATCGGTTGTTATGACGCAAAAATGCCGACGATACATCGGGTGACTGAATAACTATCCAGTCCAGTGTATTTTTCCGTATAAAGCACAAACCGATTCTATATAATTTATTTGTTTACCTTTCCAACAAATACCCTGACATTCTTCGACCAATCAGAGACAACTTTCAAATGTCGTTTCATTTCAATTATGACATATATTATTGCCTGGATTTTTTAAAATTTTCTCTTGCTGTTTCTCTCTAATTTCTCTTTCTTTCTTTTACTTTCAATCTCTCTTGTTTTTTCTCTATTTTCATGTTAAATTCTTGAAATTCACGAAACGGTTGAACGAATTCCTTGTACATTATTACTCCCATAGATCTACATCTACGAATATTATTATCACATTCTCTTATTTTACATAACTATCCATGTTTTCCATTAAGATATTGGATTTCCAGTCTCTCTAATTGTGTGTCTTTCGACTGCTCCATCTATCTAATAGTTTCTCTGTCTACTACTGGATCGTTCTAATCGTCTTTTTCTATACTTTTTTGTATTCCTTCAGTTGTTTATCTTACATATGCTAGCTGCATATCTACAAAAGTTCTTTTTTCTGCCCATTGCAGTGGAGCTGAATTTTTTCAAACGACAGAGTTATGAATAAGCTGATTTATCTCAACTTAAGTCAAGTATATTGGATTACATACTTGTAAGTTTGTAAAAGAGTTTTGTATATCTCTCGCCATCTCCTTCACAGTCTGCTAGTCTCTCTCTCTCCCTCTCTCTCTCTCTCTCTCTCTCTCTCTCTCTCTCTCTCTCTCTCTCTCTCTATCTCTCTCTCTCTCTCTCTCTCTCCGTACTCTGTTCTTTTTCTCTTTTTAATATATTTATTATATCTAATTTCCATTTTCCACTATCTCATTTTCTGTCTCTCTATTAGTCCGTCTCTCTATTCCAACATCTGCCTTCATATTTCACCCTGTCTGTCTCTCTCTCCTCTTGCCTGCACTACTCCATCAGCTTTCGTATCTCTTTCTCGTTTTACATATCCATCCATTCTCCATATCTCTCCTCCAGCAGACCAAGCATGCAATGCTGGAAAAACTCTGTATTTTTTTTAATTCAGCCAATAATACATCTAAACTGTTTTCCATAGTTTTGCTCTTTTTTCAAAAAAAACTCAAGAGTGTTTTTTTAATGGTTTCAATTTATCACATATTTATGAATAATTATTAGGCACTTAACTTACCAATTTGTACATGTAATAAATTATGATAATTAATTATTAATCATTAAATATTCCCATATAACTGTCATTATTATTAGACACCATCATAAAAGGCGTGATTATTTTTGGTTGAAAAAAAAAAGAATTATCGCTTATTTATTTGGAAAATATCTATTCACAAAACTCTCATCTCTCCGTTAAAACGTGTTCTTTTTAATAAAAAAATTAATAAAATTTAGCAAAATATTTTATTATATATGTACTCTGTTTTTGTCAAAGAAAACTTATTTTCAGATTAAAAAGACATCATTTTTAGACAACAAAAATAATTTTTAGTAAAAAAAAAACATAATTTTTAGTCAAAAAAATCAATTTTAGTCAAAAAACATCATTATTAGTCATAGAACATCATTTTAGTCAAAATGTTATTTTTAGTAAAAATAAAACATTATTTTTAGTCAAAAAAACATAATTTTTAGTCAAAAAAACATCATTTTTAGTCAAAAAACATCATTATTAGTCAAAAAACATCATTTTAGTCAGAAAGACATTTTTATTAAAAAAACATCATTTTTAATCAGAAAACATCATTTTAGTCGAAAAATCATTTCTTTTAAAAAAAAACATTTTTTTAAAAAAAAATCACAATTAGTCAAACGAACTAGCCAAGCCAAGTCTGCACTTCCACTCAAAGCAGCTTGATGGAAGGTTTAATTGTCTCCAACCTTTGTTACTCTCTCTACTATTTCAACTTGTGCATCAATACAGTTTAAAAGTTTTTATTGCATAGCTGGCACACCTCATTGTAAAATGCATGAATTAATCCTTAAAAAGTTTCTTTTTAAAAAGCTGTTAACTTCAACTCAACAAATCGTTTCAATCAATGCAGTTCTACTATGTTGAAGTTGTAACAAGGGAGTTTGTTTCTTCCACTCAAATGAACAATTACAAATAAATATATCTTCCTTTTTTGGGTGAAAATTTAGCCTTCGACCTTAAGAAAAATGGGTTGCCCTGCCTAGGGGCCGAGTGGAGAACTTGTTCCCTAAAAACACCACTGGCTACTGCCTCTTGTGAGTATTTAATAGTATTTATTATTCTCAAGCACAGCTTACGATGGGCGGGGTTAAAATGGAAACCCACAATGTTGAACTATACTATTGGTGTAATAAGTTAATCATAATAACAATAATAATAATACTATCATTATTATAATTGGTATCATTATTATAACAGAGTGAACACGTTAGATTCAATTAACAATTCACTCTGCACAAACAAGTCAAATATAAAACTATAATAATTCTGTACTCTAGTGGAAGACAATTAATTCTTTTAAATAAATAAATAAATAAACAATTAATATAATTGATCATCTATAAAGAAGAGAGGAGTAGAATAAAATTACCGGCCTACAAACTACGAGCAATAAACTTTCTCACCTAAAATCACCTGGATATAAAAATAACTTACTCCAGGCAGGTAAGTAAATTGAATAACAAAAAACAACCTAATAACTGACTGCTGACTAAATATAAACAAACCAGAGATGGAAAATGAATACGAACAGATGTTATTACACTTATTACATAAATAAATCAATAAATTATAAAATAAAATACTAGCGAAATTAGCGAAACTAGCGAAATTAAATATATTTAAAAGATTATCGTTAGAACTTATTAATTTATTAATAAATTAGTTAACTTGTTCACACCTTTTTTAACCTTCTTCTTCAGCTTGGTAGCTTCAGCAGAGGCTTTTTTCAGGTCCTGCTGTGCTCTCTTGCTCTCTGTTTGAATGAGAGAGAAAGATAGAAATAAATAGTTATATAGAAATAGTTAGAAATATGTTGTGAAAGATGTCAAAAGAAAGTGAAAGAGAGATGAAGAAAAAAAAAGAGAAAACGGTAAAAGGAAAAGAGGATGATGATGATGATGATGATGATGATGACGATGATGATGATGATGATAAGATAAGATAAAATGTTTACATAGGATGCTTAGATATAAACAAACTTGTATTCAGAAAAGTATACTGAAAGTTCACCTTATTTAACTTATCCACGTGTAATAATTTATTTATTTAACAATTTAACTGAAAAATATGTGTTTAATGATTTATTTATTTATTTGAACTCTTTCACATCCGGGTTCACAGAAGAACATTTGAAATTATGTTTGATTTTATGACTTCCCAATGAGTTAAAAAGCAACTCATTACAAATTAAAACCAACCGTCGTGGAACTGACATAAACATTATTATTATTTAATATTTAATAATAACAAACACTAACTAAAACACTTTAGCCACATTAAGTCCGATAAAATAGTGCATAGAATAACAAAAAATATGAACAAATTACTAATTACCTAATAAAAAGTAACAAATTAATAAATAATAGTAATAAATCGTCGAATACTTGATAATGATAAACCCTCAAAGAAACTTTCTTGACATTTCACCACCAAAAAACTAGAAACAAAGTTATTAAAAAGCCATAAAAATATTGAAATAATCAGCCAAATAAAAACGTTTTTTTTTTTAGTTTTTAACAAAAAACAAAACATAACTTAAAATGCAAATGAAAAATTATTCCTTCCGGAAATTTAAATTTTTTTGTTTTCCAGAGAAGCCGTCGTCCGAGAGCAAAAAAATTTATTTGCATTTTTTTTTCTTCTATTTTTTATGAAAAAAAACTATTTAAAGAAATCCTTTTAAAATTGTTTTCTTCAAACTGAGAAATAAAATATTCAGATGGAGCTGCTTGCTGGATGATGGTGGTGGTGATAATGATGATGATGATGGTGATGGTTGTGATGATGATGGTGGTAGTGGAGGTGGTGGTGATGATGATGGTGGTTATGATGATGGTGGTGATGATGATGGTGATGGTGGTGATGATGATGATTGCTGAGCGGTGTGCTGGTAGTGGAGTAGTTGTGCAGAAACCTGAGAGTTGATGGTTCGAGACTGCTCGGTTTTTTTTTCAAATTGCTATTATTTTACACTCCGCAGCTCTTAATAGCATATGTGTTGTGTACTATTGTGTACGTGTGAGTTACAAATTAAACCATGATGATAGTGTTGATGATGATATTGGTGGTGATGATGATGATGATGATGGTATAAGTGATGATAATGATGATGGTATTGGCGATGATGATGGCAGTTGTGATGACAATGACAATGAAAATAGTTTAATAATTTAACTTTGAAAGTGATAAATATACCAGTGAAGATATGATGAGGATGATGATGATGATGACTAAATGAAGAAATGCGGTGAAATACTTAAGAGTAATTTACCACCCACGAAGCCAGTTAAGATGTAGTCAGTCACCTTATATCAAACACCCCAGACATGTCCATATAAACATGAACTTCAAGATGTAGCCAATTAACGAGTGGAACACCCGTAATAAACTTCACCACCATCGTATCAAATAGATGAATAGATAACACATCTGATTTTATTTATTTCTTTAAAAATTTACAAATTGAATGAAAAATTATCAGTTGAATTATAAATTATTATTATATTCGAAGATGAACAAAAAGTTATAAATTATTTAGACAAAAAAATTTAGTTTGAAGCTATCTAGGTGAAAGAGTGAAAAGACGAACCGTTCTTGTGGTCTTTATCTAAGATGATGATGGATTTGCGCCACTCATCCAGTTTCTCTTGGGTTGGTATCACCAGGGATTCAGAGAGGGAGCTGTTTGTGAGTGGTTTGTCAGTTAGTCGAGGTGGGTGGATGGGTAGCGATGATGATGTTGATTATGATGATGATGATGATGATGATGATGATGATGATGATGATGTTGTTGATTATGATGATGATGATGATGATGATGACGATGATAATAATGATGGTGGCGGTGATGATGATGATAGTTATAGTCAGTAGTGGTGAGACAAATGAAACTTGAAATAACAATCTTGTGTTCTTCTGTACATATCAGCAATGTTATATCATTTCGCTACAGCACAAACCAGCATAAACCGAAATATCCATCATCATCATTATGAACACCAATATCACCATTGTCATCGTCATCATCGTCATCATTATCACCACTGCCAACCATTGTCACCATCATCGTCATCATCACCCTTAACACCTTCGTCGTAACAACTATTAAAAACCACACTGGCCGATTCCCATCGCAATCATCATTATGATCATGATCATCATCCTCATCAACGTTTAAACACACTTCAACTAACATAAGAATTCATCTCACCATTAACGCACTTTTAACGCCGCCATTATCAACTCCTACGCAAAACCTTCGCAAACACAGCAACAATCATCATCATTAGCACAGCCATCATCATCATCATCATTACCACAATCATCATCATCATCACCGTTATCAACCAGTTAAAAGACGAGGCTGTTGGAGAATACAAAGAGACAAGCAGACACCTGTTATTAATTTATACAAGGGAAATACCGCAATGTTGCTGCTGTTGCTGCTTTTAAGGGTATCAAGTGTGGTCGCCGATAGAGACCATCCAACCAACCAACCAACGAACCAACTAGCCATCCAACCAACCAACTAACCACTAAATCAATCAATCAATCAATCAATCAATCAATCAACGAATCAATCATTCAATCGATCCATCAAGGTCCACGAGGTTTGGTCAGGCGAGCTCGAAACACCAGGGATTGTTTGGTCAGGAGGATAGCGAATGAATCGTCAACAATAAGGAAATAAATAGAAATTGAAAGTTAGGAGCAGGGACGTAAATTCAGCATTTTCTAGGGGGGGGGCAAAATTTTCCCGCCATTATATAGCTTACTGACAGGGTTAGCCGGTGTTGTCCGGGTTTTTTGTGCTTAGTTTTTTTTCGTTTTTGCCAACGAAACGTCAAAGAAATAACAGATTTTTTTTAAAATTTTTCAAAATTTTCTCATCAATGAAGTTACCTGAATGCCAAATGTTGTTAAAATTGCTCCTGCGGCTTGGATGTGATAAGCGAATGCTCTCACACACACATTACTTTTTACATTTATATAAATACGTAGGTACAAGCAGAGAGGGATGGGGAAATGCATCCCCCATCAGAGTATCAATTGAAATTTTTTTGGGTATAATACCTTGTTTTTAGAAGACGACCGTAGCTTTTTTGGGAGGAAAAATTAGAAGTCTTTGAAAAAAAATTTGAAAAATACTTACGACTACCCCTTACCGGTTATCAGCTTTTTGGAAGAAAATATAAAAATTTCTGAAGTAAATCCCCACCAAAAAATTCTATATTCGACACGCGCCACTGGGTATAAGGGGGATGAATGATTTAATCATATTGCAGAGGCAAGTACAGGATTAGTAAAACAAGTAAAGGAAAAACAAGTTTTTCAACACAAACTTTGATTTCAAATACATTCAATTTAGAAATGCAAAAGATGTTCAAAGTTTTTTTTAAAAATTGAATCATGTATTTTCATTAAATATAAAGCTGTGCTGAAAGTTTCAACTTCCTAGCTAGTCAAAATGCTGGTTAAATTTCACTTGCAAGATTTGCGTACAGAGAAAGACACACACACAAACAAACAGAGATTGTAACCTAAATAAAAATTTGTAAAAAAGATGTCCAAAATGGGGTAGGTATAATTTTGTTTTATTTTTGTGTAATAAATAATAACTTTGATGTAGACAGCTGTGAGGGAATCAACATTGTATTAATACCACTAATAGGGTAAAATTCCACGAGTTCTCTTATTGTATTTTGGCACAGAAAACAGCTAATCTTTGGACCAACACTGATACACAAATTATTACTCGCAGTTATTGGTAAATCTAGCATCGAGCTAAGATATAAAATTGTCTACACACGCAAAAAGAATTCCAATACGCATTGAATCATCACGAGGTTAAGTAAAGTTAAAATTAACATATTATATAGTAAACTCTAAGTAAAAAAAAATTTAATTTTGGAAATCAAGGGGGGGCGAATTGTCTATACACGCCGGAAAGATTCCAATACGCATTGCATCATCACTAGGATAAGTAAAGTTAAAATTAAATAAATATATAGTAAACTCTAAGTAAAAAAAAATTCAAATTTTGAAAATCAGGGGGGGGCAAATGCCCCCCCCTGCCCCCCCCAATTTACGTCCCTGGTTAGGAGGGGTGAGGGTCGGGTGCTTCCATGACGTGTGGGGTGATTCCAATTGTATGGGAAGTTTTAAATGAATGTCATTACAGCTGGAGGAATTGATAAGGATGGTGATGATGATGATGATGATGATGATGATGATGATGATGATGATGATGATGATGACGATGATAACGATGGTGGTGATGATGATGATGATGATGATGATGATGACGGCGACGATGGTGATGATAGCGATGATGTGGAGACTGAGAAAACAAAGAATTAAAAATAAGAGACAAAGTAATTTAATATTTTTAACTTGTTTCACCATCGCATGCGTGGGAAGACTTGAAAATAAAAATAAAAATATTTAACACGTGGAATGCGCTGAAGTCACCTCAGCGTTGTTGTTGGTCTGTTTATCTATTTTACTCCTTAATGAAACAAGTCCGTCTCTTTATGCGGCTCATTGCTTCTCAGTATCTGTATGTCTGTGTATGTCTACTTGTTAGTATGTGAGTCTACTTCTTAGTTTGTGTATGTCTACTTCTTAGTATGTGTATGTCTACTTGTTAGTATGTGTATGTCTACTTCTTAGTATGTGTGTTTCTACTTGTTAGTATGTGTATGTCTACTTGTTAGTATGTGTATGTCTACTTCTTAGTCTGTGTATGTCTACTTCTTAGTATGTGTATGTCTACTTCTTAGTATGTGTGTGTCTACTTGTTAGTATGTGTCTGTCTACTTGTTAGTATGTGTATGTCTACTTGTTAGTATGTGTATGTCTACTTGTTAGTATGTTTCTCTATTTCTTATTTTGTGTCTCTTAACTTCTTTTATAGATCTGCCTGTAACGATCTACTACAAGGCATCACTCAGATTATAATTATAATTATCATGTATCATCTGTGTGGATTAGCCGATAACACTTTATTAATACAGTTACATCTGTTCATACAGGAATTACTTGATTCATTTAAGATTTTTAAATTGAAAAAAATACTCTTTAAATTCATCTTAGCAATTCACATATCTAAAACAGATGTTGACTTTGTGTTGACAAGTTGTCAACATATTTCGTTTCAAAACGTTAATAAGAACGATCAATAATGATAAGAAATAAAATATTATTTTATTACTAATAACAGAAATAATAATAACAAAAGAGAATCATAAAAATAAAATAGTTCAAAAGATAGCCGAAACATTCCTTCATGTAGTAGAAAAGAAATACATAATTAAAGTTGAAAAAAATCTTTAAAACATCAAAGATCTTTTTCAGGTGAATTTCAGAAAAAGGTATTTTGTTGAGGGAACATTTTTTAGTTTTTTTTATTACAAGTTGCGGGAAATGATTTCTTTACAGTTAAGGGTCGCATAATAATTTATTTGTCAGTGTGGGCAGGGACGTAAATTGGGGGGGGCAGGGGGGGGCATTTGCCCCCCCCTGATTTTCAAAATTTGAATTTTTTACCCAGAGTTTATTATATATTTATTTAATTTTAACTTTACTTAACCTAGTGATGATGCAATGCGTATTGGAATCCTCTGGCATGTATAGACAATTCGCCCCCCCTTGATTTCCAAAATTAAAATTTTTTTATTACTTCGAGTTTACTATATAATATGTTAATTTTAACTTTACTTAACCTCGTGATAATTCAATGCGTATTGGAATTCTTTTTGCGTGTGTAGACAACTTTATATCTTAGCTCCATGCTAGATTTACCAATAACTACAGAGTAATAATTTGTGTATCAGCGTTGGTCCAAAGATTAGCTGTTTTCTGTGCCAAAATACAATCAGCGAACTCGTGGAATTTTACCCTATTAGTGGTATTGATACAATGTTGATTCCCTCACAGCTGTCTACATCAAAGTTATTATTTATTACACAAAAATAAAACAAAATTATACCCATCCCATTTTGGACATCTTTTTTACAAACTTTCATTTAGGTTACAATCTCTGTTTGTTCGTTTGTGTATGTGTGTCTTTCTCTGTACGCAAATCTTGCAAGTGAAATTTAACCAGCATTTTGACTAGCAAGGAAGTTGAAACTTTCAGCATAGCTTTATATTTGATGAAAATATATGATTCATATAAAAAATTTTTTGAACATCTTTTGCATTTCTAAATTGAATGTCTTTGAAATCAAAGTTTGTGTTGAAAAACTCGTTTTTCCTTTACTTGTTTTACTAATCCTGTACTTGCCCCTGCAATATGATTAAATCATTCATCCCCCTTATACCCAGTGGCGCGTGGGGGATTCACTTCAGAAATTTTTTTATATTCTCTTCCAAAAAGCTGATAACCGGTAAGGGGTAGTCGTAAGTATTTTTCAAAAAATTTTTCAAAGACTTTCAACTTCTCTTCCCAAAAAAGCTACGGTCGTTTTCCAAAAACAAGGTATTATACCCAAAAAAATTTCAATTTATACTCTGATGGGGGATGCATTTCCCCATCCCTCTCTGCTTGTACCTACGTATTTATATAAATGTAAAAGGTAATGTGTGTGTGAGAGCATTCGTTTATCACATCCAAGCCGCAGGAGCAATTTGAACAACATTTGGCATGCAGGTAACTTTATTGATGAGAAAATTTTGAAAAATTAAAAAAAAATCTGTTATTTCTTTGACGTTTCATTGGCAAAAACGAGAAAAAACTAAGCACAAAAAACCCGGACAACACCGGGTAACCCTGTCAGTAAGCTATATAATGGCGGGAAAATTTTGCCCCCCCCTGGAAAATGCTGAATTTACGTCCCTGAGTGTGGGGTCACTCATAATTATTTGTCAGTGTGGGGTCACTCAATTATTTGTCAGTGTGGCGTCACTCATAATAACTTGTTAGTTAAACTTACTTTTGACTTCTAAAACAGAAGCAATCACCAATAGGAAACCTCACCTTGCCTGACCGTATACTTCACCTGCACAGCTCAGAAACGAACATGAATAAACTAATATGACGTACGAAGACCACCTCTTCTAGCCAAAATAATTTCTAGCCTATAAGAAGGCTCTTATTCTGAGAATTGGGTTAGTTAGCTCCATGAGTCGCAAATCTATAAATTCAATAAATTGTCCTCAAAGTGAGACGTTGATGACGGAATATATTTACACGAGCCAATGTTCACCTGGCAGTTCTAGGAATCCGACATGACTTAGGTTTTACTATTTTACTAATATAAAATTGCTTAGAAGAAATGCAGGAAAACAGTAAGAAATTGTGAACGTATATACATTTCTTTTTCGTAATTTTTAAAAATCATATTTAGGCTAAAGTAATTATTCTAGTCAGTAATTATTATAATTTATTATTGATTAACAGTTCGTATATGTTTATTGTTTGGCAGTTCTGTATGTGAACATATACATTTCTCTTTCGTAATTTTTAAAAATCCTATTTAGGCTAAAGTAATTATTATATTTTATTATTGATTAACAGTTCGTAGATGTTTATCGTTTGGTAGTTCTGTGAATGCTGTGGAGAATGAATAACTTGAAGGTTTCATGTTATAATTGTATTTTGGAAACTTCTTCCCCGTTCTGGAGAAATGATATTTATTTCTTTGAACGCAGAGAAACTATGCATGAAAAAAAAACATGGTGGAAGCCGAACATGATGATGATGATGATGATGATGATGATGATGATGATGATGATGATGATGATGATGACGATGATGGTGGTGGTGATGACGATGATGGTGGTGGTGATGATGATGGTGGTGATGATGATGATAACGAAACAATAAACATAATGGCGGCATATTAGCAGGAGCAGTCGATATGAAAGCACATGAGCTTCAGACGAGGTGAGTCATTCATTTCCTGATAATAAACGTTTAATTGCATTGACACATTTGCAGCTGGAAGTGAAAGTTCACTATAGTGACGACACATCCAGCTATTAATAACTATCATTGTGACCGCTAGTGCGGTGGTGATAGTAATGAAATGATGATTATAAATCTGTCATTGCTGGTGGAATGCTGAATCTAACAAGGACGATGATGACGATAATGATGTTAATGATAATGTGTGATGATGATCCCCATAGTGATGATGATGATGATGATGATGATGATGATGATGATGATGACGATGATGATGATGATGATGATGACTTGTAAGGATATTATTATAACCAGGAAAACGACATTACTTGATGAGAGACTTGAGTTTATCCTCGATGCCCCTCTGTCTGAGATTGAGTCTCGTCAGACCGATGCCCATCTCGTTGCTGTACCCTGCAGGCAAGCAAGAAGAAAAAAAAATATATATATCTATATATATAAAAGAACACGTCCTGACTGACTGACTGACTGACTGACTGACTGACTGACAGATGACTGACTGATAATCAACGCCGAGCTCAAACGCCTCATCCTTGGAACGTGAAATTTGGAACTTATATTACTTTTATAGCGTAAACATCCGCTAAGAAAGGATTTTTAAAAATTTTGCTCCTGAGGGGAAAAAACTGGAAAACAAACTTTTTTCTAAAACATTGTATATCTCAAAAACCAAAAATGAAGAGATTTTGAAATTTGGTATATAGATTCTTTTTGAAAAATAAAAAGATACGTGTTTCACCATGTTTTGAAAATTCGGTTTCCCAGACCTCAAATGTGGGTTGGAAAATTGGGTTATTTAGTTTTTAAAATAGCTTCTACTCAAAAACTGTTAATGCTACAGGAGTAAAAATTAGTATTTAGTTTCTACTCCAAAAATAATGAAATACGTGTTTTAGCATTTTTTGAAAATTTGTTTTCCAGGACTTCAAATGTGGGGTGGAAAATAGGGTTATTTGTTTTTTAAAGTAACTGCTACTCAAAAACTGTAAATACCACAGATTTAAAAATTAGTATTTAGTTTCTATTCTAAAAATAAAGATATACGTGTTTCACCATTTTTTTTATAAATTTGGTTTCCAGGACCTTAAATTTGGGCTGGACAATAGGATTACTTGGTTTTTAAAGTAACTGATACTCAAAAACTGTAAATGCTACAAAAGTAAAAATTAGTATTTAGTTTCTACTCTAAAAATAATGATATACGTGTTTCACTATTTTTTGAAAATTTGGTTTTCAGGACCTCAAATGTGGGGTGGAAAATTGGGTTACTTGGTGTTTAAAGTAACTGCTACTCAAAAACTCTAAATGCTACAAAAGTAAAAATTAGTATTTAGTTTCTACTCTAAAAATAAGGATATATGAAATTTTGGTTTTCATGATCTCAAATGTGGGGTGGAAAAAGGTTTCTTTGGTTTTTAAAGTAACTGCTACTCAAAAACTGTGAATGCTACAGATGTCAAAATTAGTATTTAGTATTTACTCAAAAAATAATGATATAAGTGTTTCAACATTTTTTAAAAATTTGGTTTCCAGGACCTCAAATGTGGGGTGGAAATAAGGGTTATTTGATTTCAAAATAACTGCTACTCAAAAACTGTAAGTGCTACAAATTTAAAAATTAGTATTTTGAAGTTTTGTGCCGGTTAAAAGTAGCTAAGTCCAGTTTATCACCGGTTGGGCCAAGCCGTTGTTTTAGAGTCTTCACACGGGCCAGGCCAAACCTTAAATCAAAGTAGGACGGGCCGAGGTTTTTCACCAAGTATATAGATATTTTAGTGATTTTAGGGTCTTCAGTTGGGCGGGCCAAACCTGAAGTCAAGGTGGGACGGGCCGAAGTTTTTCATCAAGTATATAGAACTTCTAGGCCTGTAAGAATGGGCCGGGCCTAATTCAAACGGGCTGTTCCGGGCCAGGAGTTTAGGTTTTTAAAACGGGCTGGGCTAAGTTGTCGACGGGCCGAGCCGAGACCTAAAAAATTGATCTCTACTATGGATGCACGGTTCAAACTCTCTAATTTCATGCGAGCGAAGCCGCTACGGGCACTGCTAGTATACATATATAGACTCTTAAAAAATATAACTGCGCCGGTCTAAGCTGTTAGTTTTTAAATGGGTTATTTATTATTTTTTTGTTCGGTTGTTATCGAATGAGTTCGGGTATTGTTGAGTATGTTTATCTATTTTATAAGTTTGTTTATTGGCATTTTAATCGTTTTTTTAAATAAAAAAATATTGACAGAAATAAAAGACACACACGTATATATATATATATACTTCAGAGCAGGCGGTTGCTTGGTGCGTGGGCGGTGGTCCACTTTCTGTTACGAATTTCTAAATATTTGTGGCTTTGTCTTAGTTTGCACGTTTGTATATATAGATAAATAGATACTATAAATACTAGACTGGTGTAATATAATATATGTTTATTTACTGTTATTTTTAGTCGTAATATTATCCATTCTTTATCATGCACAGGATATATCGTGAAGCGAGATAGACTCAAATAAACCATAATAAAATAATATCCATTTATCCATCCTTCTCTAGAGACCGCTCTGTTAGTTGTATTTCTAGGTTCGCCTGTGTATGTGTATGTGTTTGTTTTTGTACATGTGTGTTTATTGTTTATAGGAGACGAAGAAAATGAAGAAGCGGAAGAGAAAGTAGATGGAAAGTGGATAACAGCAAATATTTACGCTGGCAGTGCTAGCTGGTCCATGGTGGGTGCTTGCTGGTCCATATTGGGTGCTGGCCTATTTTTTCCTGCTGCTTTTTCGTGATTTTTTTTTATCCGTTTGGGTCTGCGTTTATATTACTGGGTGAGCGCGTGCATTTCTGCTGATTGCGTGTGTTTATTTAAGTATTTGTTTTTTTTATGTTTGTGCGAATAGCTATGCGCATATATTTCTCTATATGTATGAATAACTGTGCGTAATGTATTGCTACGCATGTGTGCGTATTGTTTGTATTCCGTGCATGTGTGCATAGTTGTGTTTATAATATTACTGATTTTGTGTATTTCTAGGTATTTGTATTTCTGTGTATGTGTAGATTAATTTGGGTATTTTTAGATACGTGTTTGTACATCTGTGTATGTCCGAATGAGTGTGTGTGTGTGTCTAAGCAAACTTTCATATGCTTGTGTATTGAGTTAGTAGAAATGTGTGATGTAACTTCGTGTACCTCTCTAAAGTCTAGAAGAGTCGGTGTTATTTCGTTCATTTCTATCTTTATGTTAATGTTTACTATTTCATATTTATATGATCATGATCATGATTGTGCATTTTTGCGTATGACGGTGAATATATATGTGTTTTGTTTGAGTGGATGAATGAATGAATGGATGTTCAATCTTGAGACGTTCACAGGACTGGGCATGTATGGCAGGCAGGTATTTATTTCAGTATTTATAGATCAATTCATATCTATTTAGAGGCCTTAACAATACCGTTTATTTTTACATTTGTCTATTTCTGGTATTTATTACAACTTAAATAGATTTACAAGCTCGTATCTAATTCTTTAACCATCCCTGTCCTTCCCATTCTCCCATGCCCCCCCCCCTCTCTCTCTCTCTCTCTCTCTCTCTCTCTTCCGTGCCCTTTCTCTCGTTCCTTCTCTTATATTATATTTGTACTATGAAGTTTATTCCTTCTTAGAAGTTGTGCTTTTTGTTCCGTTTATCTCGTTTGGCCTCGCAAGACTTACTCAATTTCGGTACATTTTGTCAAGCATTAGAGCTCTATCTCTCTCAAACACACTCAGCAACATTCACACATTCGTACATACGCACACAGACATCTGGACATCATCGCAGACACACACGCAAGCAAACACACACATACAGAAGATGCAATCGGTCTCCGAACCAGTATTGATCTCAACACTGGTGGTCCCCGGGCTGTTTTGCTAGGTGCGAGTGCAGGCCAACAACAACAACGACGCATCGTCACATAACCAGACACATGATCACTCGTGCACACATGCACAACGCATCGTCACACAACCAGACACATGATCACTCGTGCACACATGCACAACGCATCGTCACACAACCAGACACATGATCACTCGTGCACACTTGCACAACGCATCGTCACACAACCAGACACATGATCACTCGTGCACACGTGCACAACGCACGTGTTTAAAATGACCCAAAAAAATTATTAAATTAAACATATAAAAAAAAACTACTTGTGCACAAAAACTTTTATACTTATACGAAACAAAAAATACTAACATTCGACATAGCGAATTACTCAAATGAAATAACCAATAAAGAGAAGGAAAGTCCAAACAGACGTCAAAAACAGAAGAATAGAGAGAAAGAGGCATCGAGAAACTGTCAGACAAAGACAGAAAAAAAGAGCGGAGAATCAAAGAGACAGGAGAAACCTGAGTTCGTAGTGCACAGAGGTCAGTTAATCACAAAAGTCTAGTTCTAAATTCTGGACATCAGGACGATATTAGAGAATCGATTTAATTCTAGGGAAAGATGATCACGTCTAGACTGCATAAATAACAGTCTTATAAGCTTACACGTGTACATAAATAAACGGACAGATATGTCCATGATGGGCATGGAGTTGTGTATTTAAGGTATTTAAGTCAACTTGATGCACGTAAACAGAACATGCACATACATACAAACACAGAGCAAGAGAAAGTGAATGAGAGAGAGAGAGAAAAAGAGAGAGAGAGAAAGAGAGAGAGAAAGAGAGAGAGAGAGAGAGAGAGAGAGAGAGAGAGAGAGAGAGAGAGAGAGAGAGAGAGAGAGAGAGAGAGAGAGAGAGAGAGAGAGAGAGAAAGAAAGAAAGAGAAGAAGAGAGAAAGGGATGGCGATGAAACACAACTGGAGAGTCATTGTACGATAAGATCAAACAATTAAGAAGAACACAAAGAGGCCTTTTTTATTATCAGTGTGCAAACAGAACGAAACTGACATCATATTATGCAGTGCTCATTAACTAAGTTATAAAACTTAAGACAAGCTTGTGGCAGGTGGATATGAAGAAGATGGAGGAATATAAGAATGAAATGGAGGAAAATATGTGGATGGGCTGTATGAGATGCTACAAACACGTCAAACGAAGGAAAAGAAAGCAAATTGGAAAAAAGATGGAAACAGACAGAAGATGATATAATAGTGGATGTGGATTGGCTGTGAGGATTTGAAGATTTGGTGCTCGACGTTCTGGAAAATCAAAATAGCAGAGAAGTCAGAAGATGGAAGTCTACCAAATATATAAATATATAGAAAATAAAAGAATTGAAGAAATAAAATAATATGTATGTATATGTGTGTGTATGTATGTATGTATGTATGTATGTATGTATGTATGTATGTATGTATGTATGTATGTATGTATGTATGTATGTATGTATGTATGTGTGTATTTATGTATGTATGTATTTATGTATGTATGTATGTATGTATGTGTGTGTATGTGTGGGTGTGTAAACATATAGAAAAATAAAATGTGTGAGAATTGAGAATATCCAATCCTGTGTAGTGTAACAAGCCAGGTGAACTTAGGTGCTATCCAGTCTATTCCGCATTTCTCTCTCTTTTTCTCTCTTGTCCTCTTTCTTTCATTTCATCATTAGTTTTTTTACACTTTTATTTAACTTGACTTCTCTGTCTCTGATGTGGTCAAATTTTTTAATTGATTTTTCTACCAACTTTTAGATTATACTTAAGTAGAACTTTGAAACTTTCAGCATAGACTTAAGCTACTTACAAAAACACCATAAGATATTAGATATAGAATTTTGAATAAAAATAATTCCTTACAATACCATACCTAATACCTAATTGAGAGTCTTTTCATTTAAAATAGTTGAATATTGCACTGTCAACTGAATTATTTTCCTATTCAAAGTTTTGAAATTCTAGATACTCAAACACTTATTAAAATTTTGACTAAAATATTACTATAAACATTGGTGAAACTATTATTCCATTTAGAAATCGATTTGCATAATGTAAAAATTAAAAAAGTGTGTTTTTTTTAAATATGTACAATATACATATATGTGCAATTTACATATTGTACCATGTACATTTATGTACAATGTACAAATTGTACATATATATATCAGCCCATGCGTTCTACACGACCCTCAAGATGGGAAAATGCGGAAGAAAAAAACTGTAAGACGATGGAGGAGGAATATGTACATTATGTACAAGAAACAATCCGCATGTGTGTAAGTGTGTAATATGAGCGTGTAAGTTTGTGTGCGTGCGTTCAACAACACAAGGAATTTTAACTGGAAGGCGTCAATAGTTCCAAATACTAGTTACTAGTACTACTAGAGAGATACAAACAGAAATATTTAAACTTTTAACACGTTTGCATTGCATACAGGTAGAGGAAAATGCTTTTGCATATGTACATATAGATGAATATACTTATGTACATGTACATTTGTACATATAGATGAATATACTTATGCACATGTATAGATGTATATGAATTTGTTTATGCAAATGTGCATATGTAAATGAATTATGCACACTCACATCTACAGATTAGTTGAGATTAGTATACTTATGCACTTACAAATACGGGTAGGGATAGTGGGGATATGCATATGAAACTGATCATATTAACAAAGAACGTAAGACATTGCAGATATTGAATGGACTTAGACATCATAGATTTACAAAGAAGAGTTTTTGAGAAAACAGGAAAGTTGTCATAAAGAGTGAAAGAAGAAGAAAGAGAGAAAGAGAGAGAGAGAGAGAGAGAGAGAGAGAGAGAGAGAGAGAGAGAGAGAGAGAGAGAGAGAGAGGAAGAGGAAGAGGAAGAGGCGGATGGAGGAGGGAAGTGAGCGATATATCAAGCGGGACGTTCACAACGGATGACGAATACAATCGATACTAAGGAGAAATTCTCAAGTGAACCAGCTAAAGCGTAAGTACTGTGCAGTACATCGCCCTGGCATGACTATATATATATCTATATATGGGGTGGGGTGGGTGGGGGGACAACTGTTGTTTAATTCATAGAAATTTAATTTATGCTAACATACAGCAAAATAGCACGAACATGAACAAAAACAAAAACAATACCAATATTAGTTTAATAACAGCAGTTGAAATTATATACAGATACTGAAGCATAAACAAATAATAAAAATCAAATAAAACTTAAAACTACGATTGAAACTTAGTTGTGAATTTTATTATCACATCTTAATCAGTGCCGGTGGTTATGATAACGACGTGTTAACACAAATATTATGGTAGATTTGGTGATGAAGAAGACGACGACGATGATGATGATGATGATGTGGTGGTGGTGGTGGTGGTGGTGATGATGATGATGATGATGATTATGATGATGATGATGATGGTAGTAAAAGTGATTGTGACTAATAACATTAGCATAGGTAGGAACGAGCACGTGATCGTCTTCAAAAACTAAACGGCCATACAATACACACTCAACAGAGTTTTGCTCGTAATCTCATCAATTTCATTATAAACGCTCCGTCCGTCCAGTACGTCCGCATTCATTAACCTGACAAGTTCGTTCATTCATTCAAGCAGTTCCACTTCCCTCATTTATGAATCATCATCATCATCATCATCATCATCATCATCATCATCATCATCATCATCATCATCATCCCCGCATACTACCAGTAAACCACGTGGGTTCGTTCCCATAACAATTTCTTTCCCCCGCATCGTCGACCGCTCACGGCGTCCACTAAATCACCCCGGGGCGACCCTCCCATAACTGATTTCCTACCCTAATTTCACCGGATCGTCACACGAATATGGTGACCACCTCCCCATAAATGATTTCCTACCCTAATTTCACCGGATCGTCACACGAATATGGTGACCACCTCCCCATAAGTGATTTCCTACCCTAATTTCACCGGATCGTCACACGAATCTGGTGACCTAGATTTCTTTCTCGGCCGACTACTCAAGGACTTCTTTCCAGGAAATAGTAACAACACGAGCAACAAACATAAACATTCCGGCTTGTTTGGACTTGCCGTCGTGAAGCAACATGCGGCTAGCACATCTAAAAAAACCAATTTCCAACCTTGAGATTGCGGCAGGCAGAGGCGAAAAGCAGGGGGGGTCACTTTGCTAGGTTCACCCGGCCAGGGGACTGAAGTCCAGGGGTGAAATAAATCGTCATTGTTCTGCAAATGTTCCGTGGTTTCGGGGGCTTCCCCACGGGCAGGGTCGGTACTGCAATACCTCCGAATCTACCCTAGTTAATCTAAAAATAACCAACGCAACACTAGCTTCACATTTCACGAAGCAGAGCACTCACATAAACATAATAAACATAAACATATCGTCTAAACTGTCCAATAATTAAACACACACAGACGTTAAACAAACAAACAAGACAAAATGACTGCGCTGGTCTGGCTGGATGTTTGAAAGGAATTTCTCAGACGCGAAACGGCGCCTCTACTTTCACCCGAAGATAATACGCGGGTATTTATTTTGCGGGTCGGAAATAACCCCCGTGTGTGTGAGATAAGCAGTTCATTCATAAAAGGAGGAGTAAGATTAGATGTGTCAACCTTGTAATGCGATGTAATGAAATAAACAGTGTCCATTTTCATGACGTGTATCTCAAACAGTCCCCCAATAATTACGCCAATATGAGACACTGTAATATTTTATTATCAAGCAGTTTGATGAAAATAGCTAACAAGAAGATATCTGCAATCATATCATATTTTTGACTGCTTAGTACGGAGATGATATGATTCGTTGGAGCCTAATGGATGGAATTGATATGGTTATGTATTATTATTACTCGGTAGATAGGTACTCAATAGATAGGTACTCCTGTGTGTATTGCTTTCTCGGGAAGTTAAGCCATGTAAGTTATTGTAATATTACACATATGCGTACTACGGACAAGGGAGAAGAGCAACAGAAAGACAGGCATACATATATAGAACCACCTGTAAAAATACAGAAATATATAACCAGTCTATGTTGTGTTTGTGTCTGTATGTGTGTTTGTGTGTGTGTATTTGTGTGTGTGTGTTTGTTTGTGTGTGTGTTTGTTCGTTTGCACGAAATATCTTCACGAAAGATTGATTGATCGTATAAGATCAATTTAATTGAAAAGATTTAGGACGAAGTATTCGCAGCATGGTGGATGGATGGATGGGTGGGTGGATGGATGGATGGATGGATGGATGGATGGATGGATGGATGGATGGATGGATGGATGAAATAGAAGCAACAGACGGAAGACAAATAAGTGGACAAAGACAGATGAAATGAGACAAGCTAGACGGAGTTTCAGAGACTCCACATTATATATTTTATATACTTATTAGGACAAAGAAAGGTCAGGATTGAGTAATAAGTATTGAAGAAGAGAGGCAAACATGGCCCGACAATGTTTAATAACATCTACTAAAATACATGCTGATGATGACTAATATGTCACTTTGAAATAACATCTGCTGTCACTTCACTTCAGTGTTTCAACGAGTGTCTTCGTTTTTTATGTTCGTGTGTCTGTATGTGTGCATAACTGTGTCTGTATGCGTGCATAACTGTGTCTGTATGCGTGCTTAACTGTGTGTGTATGCGTGTATAACTGTGTGTATGTGTGCATAACTGTGTGTGTATAACTATGTGTATGCGTGCATAACTGTGTGTATGTGTTCATAGCTGTGTGTATGCGTGCATAACTGTGTATATAACTGTGTTTAAGCGTGCATAACTGTGTGTGTATGCGTGTATAACTGTGTGTGTATGCTTGGATCTGTACTGTGTGTGTGTATGTGTGTTTGCATGTGTGCGTGTGACCAACACGTGCTTGACGATGCGTGACCGGCGGCACGTGACTTATTATATTGATATGCAGCCTGGAGAACTGCTCATTTTTTTCTCAGTGTTCTCCTGGTTTTTCTTTCTATCATCTTCCGTATCCATCTTTGTTCTTCTAAATGTCTTTCTATATCTTTTGTTATTTTGTGTCTTTAGATGTGTTTGTGACTCTTCTTCCTATTAAGTTGTGTGTGTATGTGTGTTCGTGTGTGATGAACCTCAGCTTGTGTGCGCGTGTGATTAACCTCAACGGTTCAACTTATCTAGGCATTCAATCATGTGAGCAATCGACTCTATGGTTTCTCACGCACCGTGAAAACATCGTCTACACACACACACACATAAACACATACACATACACAAACAGACACACACACACCTACACACACATATACACACAGGCACAGTGAAGAAAAGAAAGAGAGAAAAAGAGAAAGAGAGAAACTAAAAGTCACTAAACGTGATTTTAGTTGATTTTTTTCGCTTCCGCAATAATTTCCAGGCCTCGACAGAAGTCGG
The DNA here is from genome assembly GCA_963978895.1 of Erpobdella octoculata. Taxonomy (NCBI): domain Eukaryota; kingdom Metazoa; phylum Annelida; class Clitellata; order Hirudinida; family Erpobdellidae; genus Erpobdella; species Erpobdella octoculata. The sequence continues at coordinate 36,266,754 of OZ022240.1, forward strand.
CACTAACGAACAGTTTTGGGGGTGACGGACCCGGTTTCCCTCCCCGAAGCAAGTCTTGGCTCCCTCCCCGAAGCAAGTCTTGGCTCCCCCCCCCCCCCCCACTTAAAAAAAATTCTCACCACAGGGAAAAGTAACGCTATTGTTTCACGATAATGCGTCTAAACATGAATTTATAACCAGTGAAATGCCATTAAGCTAGCAGTGCAAAATGCTGAATATATTATTATTTAAACAATTTGATTCTTTTACACACACGGCTTAGAAATCGTATTCTTGAAAACATTTCTTTAGAAGTTTTGGAATTGTGCGAAAACCTTTGTTGCAACCCTTTCTTTCGGTCAGTACTTGTTGGCTTGGCGAACATTTATTTCCGAGAAACACCATTTGCTCACTTAGGGGAAAAAACATGTAACTATTCAACTTTCAACTCTATGTTTATTGGACACACAGGTGCAGAGTTCTCAACATCCCAGAGGGGGCAAGGGAGTGGACGCGTGGCAAATTTTCTTCAAAAAGTTGCAGACCGAAGTGGGGGTTTAAAATTGTTCATACATTTTACCAACGATAAGAAACAGGGGCTTTAAAAGTTTTGGTTGCAGCACTACTATTTATAATATTTTACTGTATACTCAATGAAATTGTTGTTCAAATGTACTTTTAAACCATCATACATATTTGAAAATTCTTTATTCGACAATTTTCCTGATGATATGGCAAACGATTTTCCCAGAGGAGGGTGGAAGACATGGTCCGGAGGGGACAGCTGGGTCGCCCCACGAACTCTACGCCTATGATTCGACAAAGAAGATAATCAAAATTAATACAGCAAAAGAGATGCACACTGACAAATTCGTGCACGTGCAGAAAAATAAAAGACGGAGACAAGTACAAACAAGTAACGTACAGAGAATTTTGTTAACAAATATTACAATGGACTTAATAAATACAAAAGACTTACACACTCTCACACATATTACACATACACACACCCTTAAGACACATACACACACACAACACACATACACACACCCTTTTTTTTTTTTTTTTTTATAATAGTTTATAGTCCTTTACACCATGTGTTTTAAGACTGAAATGTCTGTATGTAGAAAGCAGCTAAATACTTTCTGTTGTGGATCATAACTTTTCCCTCCTCCTTTCTCCAGGCTTGGGACTGGCTCGCAATTAGCGAGGCGGAGTTACACACACCCTTAATAAACATACGCACATATAATACACATAATACACAAATACTTACATATGTGTGTTTGTGTTATGCTTGAAACCTTAAACCAGTGCAGATCAAAGAGCCTGAATCGAAAGTGCGTTGAGAAATTTAAAATAAAAAATTGATTAAAATGATTGATCGCTTAGTAGATGTTTAATTGGATAAAACGAAATTTATTAACGAACATTGAAAGATTAGCGGAACGTAGTTGTTATAATTTAGAGATAGAAATCTAGATTATCCAGGTCGCTATTAGATAATATGTTTATTTAATTGAATGCTTTATGGAGTTTATACATTAAAAAATAACAATAAAAAATAATAACAATTGTGATAATAGTAATAATAATAAAATAACTAGGTCAACTAGTTAAATTCACTGACACGACATCCGTGCCATAAAGCTATTTCACAAACACACACACACACACATATACACATGCACAGAGATAAAGAAAGAAAGAAAGAGAGAGAGAGAGAGAGAGAGAGAGAGAGAGAGAGAGAGAGAGAGAGAGAGAGAGAGAGAGAGAGAGAGAGAGAGAGAGAGAGAGAGAGAGAGAGAGAAAGAGAGAGAGAGAACCACAGACAACATAGGTACACCATGGCAGTCACCCAAAGGGGGAGAAGAGTTCGGTTTGCCAGTTTCGCTCGATCATTGCACAGAGGTCATAAGGTCAATGGGGTAGGAAGGAATCGGGACGCACACCCGTGAGAGAGCTTCGTGCCTTCGACAACCTCTCCATGTAAACATTCACAACCTTTCCGTGTAAATAATAGAGTAGTAAAGTAACGTATTTATTTGAAGACAACGATTTAGTTTAGTAACCGAACGGATTAACTGTGGATAGGTGTTGCAACACTTTGGGTCGTGGGTACCAGGGGTTGATTGATTTCTTTATTTTAGGAAAATATTAATTAAAAATGAAACTTAGCAAAACTTCCCGATTTCATCGTAATGGTTTTTTTGTTTGAACTTACGCAATATTAGCAGCAAGAAGAGCCATAAGAATATTAGAAATTAGAACAGAACATCCTGGGCTCCCCCTTTGTCCATTGTTACAAGATTGTAAATAATATCTACGATTTTATTTTTCAATATAGCAAAAAAGAGTAGAATTTTAAAGAGAACAGGTATAATAAGAATAAGGATTAAGTGTGGGATAGTGTAGTGTTATATGTATATAGGATTGCACTCGAAACTTTCGGTCAGTAGGTAAACTGCGTAGAACCATATTTCATTGTATAATTTCAAATACGTGGTACACACACACACACACACACAGTAGTGAATCCAGGGGGCCAGAGGAACAATAACAATATTAGGACGAGAAATACTGTTGAGGAGCAGTAATAATAAGTGAAATATAAGTTCAAATTAAAGATAAATTTTCTTTTCTTCTCCTCAATCAAATTTGGAGGGATAAATTTACTACATTTTAGAGAAATTATGAAATTTTTAGCATCCGGGTCCCGGTTTCCAACGCGGCTTTAATATAGGTCTAAGGTCAAATATTTTCTCCTCCTTCCGTCGTCTCCCATTTTATGTCACTCGCGGTTACTGCCCCCCCCCCCGCTAAATCAGTGTAGATCCGCCACTACACACACATAGATATACAGATATACACACAAACATACACATATATTACATTCACACTACACAGAAAAAAAGAAATATATATATATAAAAGGGAAATTTACAACCAAGTCTGCTTCGAATTTCCACACACCCGGTGTTGTCACATCAATCATTTAATGGGATACTTTTCAGATGCACATTTCCACAACTTTTCTATTTTTACTTAATATAAATTTCGGTAACCTTGTGGTGTTATAATGTATTTATTTATCACGACGTTAATTAGAGGTTTGCTTATTTATCTAACTTATCGACGTTATATCATGGTTATACGATGGTTATGTTGTGACTTTTTGGTTGCTTTTTTATGATGTTGTCATAAAAAGAAGTCAGATTAGTCATGGTTTGTACATGTTTTAGAGTTCGTTGGTAGGGTAAGACGGCATCTTATCATCTTATTCTCGAGTTGCCTGATTCCTCAGTTTTTGGATGCAATGATTTACAAATTTTTATTTAATTTATAAACTCTGTTATATTTATATCAACAAGTTGATGAGTGAATACAAATAAAGTTTTGTTGAAATTTTAGTCAGTACGTTGATATGACAAGCCACTTGGTTTATTATTCACTAATCAATAAATAACCAGCTGAAACTTAATTAAAATCATTTTAATGAAAATACAGAGTTAATAAAATCAAACCTCCTTTGGTTCCAGATGCAATGTCTGCTAGTTTCTGGAATGTCTCCAGGAATGACCCCAGCACGTACACCATAGATCTTAGTACAAATACAAACATAAAAAAAACAATTAAACAGACAAAAATACCACTAGTTATCTAATAAGAAAACGAATATAAAAGTTGAACAAAATTATACATTATATATACACAAAGAAAAATAAGCTTGATTTATGCCAGAATTTTTAGGCCCAGTTTTTTGGAGTAGTTAACATAAATATTCATGTGAATGACATTTGACACCATGCCAATGATTATGATGGTTATAATGATGATGATGATGCCAGGATGAGAATGATGGTGAAGATATTACTCATGTCAGAAACTATGCAATAATACTAATAGCAAGATAAAATTGATAACAACCCAAATAAATAAATCAATTAGAAAGTATGCATGCTTTTAGAAAGTGTAAGACTGTGACACACTAACTTGATAGAAGCTTGAAGCTTTCCAGTCTTGAAAATGAATTCATCCCAGATTGGGAAGCTTGCCTAAAAGAGGATTTATTTCAAAGTTTTAATTTTTAATATGCTTCTGAAAATGTTTATAATTTTAATTTATCTTAGAGCTTACATTTAATAAACTTACAGTTTAGTTTACAACAAAAATTAACCTTTATCTCTGTTATAACTTGATGAAATTGATTCTCAACCACAACAAAATCCTGCTGTTGTTCAAAAGATTGCAGACTGGAATCCATGATTCCAATTATAACCAAGTTAATACTAGAAAACTTATATTTTATTTTCAATTTTTTAAACAAATAAAACTTTGCTTAATTAACGATAGTTAATGTAATCCCTCAATGTTAATGTTGTAGAATATTGTAGATTTAGGAGTTATAATAAAATAAAATAAAATGTAACTGTTAAATTTTAAATTAAAGACTTCCGAAATTTTAATACCAAGCGCAACAACGATCAAACTACAAGTTTATAAAAAAAATAATGCAAAACATGTTTTTAATAAATAAAATTTGCAACGAAAATTAAATCGCATCATCGGCAGACGCCGGTAAGCGCACAGCCACCGACAGGCTGTTCACAGATTTTCTGTTGCCAGTGGCAATTTATATTATCTTGTCCTGGTTAATAAAAAGTAAAAATGTAAATTTTAATAAAACAACGTATTTTGAATGTTTAATTGAAAAAGTTAATGATTAACAATGAAAACTTTTTAAAATATTTAACAAAAATTTGTTTTATATTTATAAATTACACATGGTGTATAAATTAGTAAATATTGAATTGAATATTTGATTTAAATTTTCTTATCAATTTTTCTTATTGTTACTAGCTTTCACTTTTATCGTAACCCGGCTGATGTGTTTTGTTATTCGTCGAGCACATTTTTTTTCTTAATCAAGTCTTTATAACTTTCTACTTTTTAAAAAACATTTTCAGCTGTTAAACGATGTCGCGAATTTGTTTGCATCGTCTGGCATCTCTCGGTTTGTGTCGAAAAATTCATCTGAGAAATTATACCGCACTTACGACTCATTTTCTTTCCGGACACTCAAAAATAACTTTCTCCAGAAGTAGAAATAATGAAGATTTTTTTAAAGCGCAGAAGAAGTTTTACTCGAACTCACTGAGTGTAGTTTTGAACAAAGACACAGAAAAAAAGTTCGTTGAATTGTACAAAGATCTTAAAACCATGGACCTTGAACAGGTTACTACTTAAAAATTGAAATAAATAATATGAATTATTATAGATTAATGTTTGCTAGAATATGGATGTTGTTTAATTTACTGTATATCCTAGCATATAAATTGGGAATTGCTAAAAATTATCATTTTTTGAATGTGCAACTATTATGCAATCATCAATCATTACAAAGTCTTCTTACTATATAAATTACTATTAGCAAACTGTTTATTTCTAATATGACATTTCAATGTTATATTGAACATTTTCTTTAACGATAAATTGTGATAACAATAAACGAGTGTTATTAAAATTTTCGAATTATTTATAGTCAGTACATTGACAAGGCGCACGCCATGGCATTAAGCGGCGAGATTGCTATTGAAATGGCGGAGCATATTATTAATATTATGTCAATAGCAATTTTGCCGCTTATTGCCATGGCACGCGCCTTGTCAATAGAATTAATGATTATTTATCAACTGTGAAAACTTTTGTTCAATGGATCAAAAAATCAGATCCTAGAACTGTCAAGGAATCAAGGACTTACGTTCGACCCAATTCATATAGCAATGTGCATGAAGAGAATTCATGCTCTCTTCTTGGAGTCAGATGAACAAGAAGCATTCATTGAAGAATTACACCAGGATTTCAGGTTCAAGGTTACATTAAAAAAAAAAATTCCAACAAGTTTTTGTTTTTGATTTTGTACCTAATGTTTCTTTACATCATATTTTCTTCTTTCAAGCATAAAATTTTGTGTAATAAAAAGGGAGCTAATGTTATTTTAATGAGTGCTAATTACATATTCAAACCTATCAGATAATTTCTTAAATGATGAAAACATTACTAATGAATTCTTCATAATTATGTTAATATACAGAATCTGGAAGTCTACCTGATGGTGTCTGCAAGAGATATGGCACCAACGATGATTGCAGACATGCTCAGCTTTAGCATGAGACTGAGGTGCGAGCTTCCTTACCTGTACGGCCTGCTCAGGTTGTGTACGAATGTCGTAAGCGACCTGTCACTCAGTCAGATGTCTCAGCTTACTGCTATTCTCTGTGATCTGGTGTCTGATCTGGATGAGGTGGCTTTCCTTGGTCTTAAAAGATTTGAACTGTTTTCATAGTCTTGTTTAATACTTTTTAATAGCGTACCTTTTTAGTTAATTTTTTTAAAGTAATTTTTTAAATGAAAAAGAATTGATAAATTATTATCGTCTAATTTGCATATTCAGGGATTAAGAGATAAATCATTATCAGCTCTGCATCCGGAGCAATCTGGATGGTCGGTGATGATGTCCAATCAGGTTGAGCTCCTCTTTAACAGTATTTTTGCTTTGGTTGGTTCGAAGGAGCACCAAATCCATGGACTGGACCTTGTATCGGGATCAAATCTTCTGTTTGCATTTGGTGCAGAGTGAGTTTTGATAATCATTTTGTATTTGATCAAATCCCTTATGTTGACCTTTATTGCCAGTCTTGCATGCATGCTTGTGGAAAAGTCTTGGAAATGAAAATTAACAAAATTCCCATCCAAACTGAAACAACTCATTCTATTAAATTTTGAAAATTTTCTAAAAAACAAAATTGAAATTTTACTTTTTAATTAAAAAAGTTGTTTCATCTATGTTCTAAATATCCAGAAATATAAGGCATTAAACAAACCTGATTCTGATTCTGTTATTGTTCTGATAAAATAAGGATTGATTTGAATAAATAAAGCATTATAATCAAATTACGAATTGCAGACTTCCGTTCCTTCACAAGCTACTCCGCAGTATACAAAAAAACCTCGATGTACCCTCTGATCTTTTCATCTCTGAACTCGTACCCCGACCTACAAGACCTTCTTTGACCCTTTACGAACCGGTTCGATTTTCTGTTTTATTGCAGGAAGTTTGGTTTAGTTTAGAGGTCACCTTAGGTGATGTTTTTATAATACTTGTATAACAATAATAATTTTATTCTGATATAATTATTATCAGACTAACTATCATATAATAGTTGATAATTAATAACAAATATTAATACTATAATATCACCAATAATATAATACCATAGTTATTATTATATAATAAATAAATAATATAACATCCTAATCATATTTAATAGTGTCGTAATTAATGTAAATATGATAAGTAATATTATATTACCAATCGTATAATCTCATTATTAATATAATATCATCATTAATATGATATACTATAATCACCAGAAAGAATTATCAGACAAAGAGTCCATTACTGACAATATTACTCCGATGCACGAAAAATTCTTCGCCAGCATAGAAAAGGATCTGGAATCTCGTTCTGATCTTCTTCTTTCCAAACTCCTCCCAGCCCTGCTGCGTTGCTCCACCTCTCTTGCCTCGTGTCACCAGGTCTGTTTCGGCTACGTTTTTCTTTTAATTTTATTTATTATTTTTTAGATTTCTTTTCATTGCTTTTTAATTTTTATACCGAGTGTTCTAACACTGAAATAGCAGTAGATGATACCAATGTGTTTTTGTTAAAGATTACAATTAGTTCTTTCTTTCTTTTTTTCATCCTACTTAAGCAAGACAGTTGCATCATTTTATCAATTAAGTAGTTTTTTATACTTTAAAACTTTGCTATAGTTAGCTTTGGAAGTAGAAGTTTAAACTTTATATGTTTTTACTTGTAAAAGATGTCATAAGAAGAGTAATAAATAGAGTTGAATTGACCATAGTTTGTTTAATTTTACTTTTAGGAAATTGAAATATTTTTTAAATTCCACCAGGAAACAAACCAAAGATTGCAATCAGCCTTAGCAATCCAGGTTGAAAGTTTAAAGGCGAATCTAAGAAAAAATCCAACGTCGTCAACTGACGTGAAACTCTTTGAAAAAATTAACATCGTCAACGGCGACACACGTGCCATCGAATCCGGATCGGCAACCTCGAAAACTATGCTCGACCTCAAGAGAAAGGTTTCAGTTCAAAACACCGTAGACAACTTGCTGCTCGCCTTGTTGGAGGAAGTCGCTGCAATGGAAAACGAGATGTCTTTGTCGAAAGATTCGCTGATCACTTTCTTTTCCGCTTGTTCGGCGTACCTCGACCGATGTCCGGAAGGGAAGGGAAAAAATGCCGTTCGGAAGAAGTGCATGGAAGTTTTCAAATCATTTTCTGATAATCTAGTTCATGAGGTTCTCAGTGGTGATTCTGTGTGTAATTGGACGTTCGGTGATTTTGTCCACGTCATATCTTGTTTTGGTGGAGTGGGATATTACCCTCGCTTGTTGGCGGAAATTGTGGCGGACAGTCTGGAAGAAGAAGCTGCTGGTAGTTTGGTTGAAAGCCCTGATGATTCGGTTGTCAATCTTCGGAGCATTCTAGAAAATATGAATGATAAAGATCGATTGGATTTGATTGAGATCCTTACCATGTATGAGTTGATTAATTCCAAGAAAACCAAAGAGGAGGAATCATCTTCGCTTTCTTCATCAGATGCGACTGCGAATCATTTAAACTCTTCACCGATCCTCGGATCTATTTTCAAATTTATCCGCGATCACGAATTTGATACTGCTGGACACGTTTTGTCCGGCGATGATAGATGCAAAGCTAGTCTTGGTGTGTAAAATTTTTGTCTCAGGAATTGTGTACATGAATGATAGTTGGTTGTGTGTGAGTGTGCATGAATTTGTACACGTGAATTCACAAATTTGTTAGTTTGTCTGGATATGTCGGAATTTTTTAATTATGTAGTTTATTAACAATTCTAATTTGCATTTGTTAAAGACTTTTATAATTATGTAGATAAACAGTTTATTTTTATTATGCATTAATTATTGTATCTTTCAACTGATTTATTTTTCATTCCATAGGTGTCCGTATGAAACTACTTTCGTACATACTCATCTCCGACCTGGCAAAAGAAGCCAACGAGAATGAAAACATGGAAGAAGTCACGAGAAGAAAGATTCGCACAATTTATAAAGAAATTGCGGATATAATTGACGATGATGACGCCGTAACCATCGACGACGAATTGTTCGACACGACTAGACTGTTCTTCCAAGTCATCAGTCGCTGTGGTTATTCTGAGTAGGTGGTTTTATTTTTTATTTGAAAATGATTTAAAGCCAATGGATATTTCCAAACTATTTCTGCTATTTACACAAACAATAACTAAGATTGAATTTAATTTATTTAAAATTGTGCAGTATATCTTGAATTAAAATTTATAATTGATAATAAAAGTGATATGATATAAACTGATGTATATATTATGTAGTTGGCTCTGTTGAAATCTACAAAAAAGTTTGCACTAAAAACTAATTTAATGGACATGTTACTTATATGTGAATGTCATCACAATAATATAATTAGATGATATGATCAATTAAATGTACATTTCATCAGCGTCGTGGATTGCGACATGTTACTTATATGTGAATGTCATCACAATAACTTAATTAGATGATAATTAATTAAATAATCAATTAAATAAACATTTTCATCAGCGTCGTGAATTGCGACAAACTCGAGAATCACCTGGTTGCAAGAAGTCGTAAAGGTCACAAGGCCATTGACTTGATGGTGAACAAATTGTGGAAAAGTCATCATGCAGGTGTTGTTGTATCACCTGGAGTGCTTTGCGGTTGGTTATTGTGTATTCTTAAATTTTTTGATTTATTGTATGTGAACCTTTAAATACATAAAATATGCTTCATTCGATTAAGTATTATTATTATTCTTAAAATATATTTGTTTATTTTATTTAGTTTCTTTTTGTACTTAAGTTTCATTAAAAATGATTGCAGATTACATCATAAACCTACAAAACAAAGATGGAACCAATCAGAAGTTAGATACCAATTCAATTTCTTTCTTTTGACTGCTGTAACTGGTACACAGCTGCAAGTTCACCATCATTGCTTTAATGCGGTCTAATTAACATATGCTAATTTATTAATTGCTTAATAATAATAAGAATAATAATAAAGTTGAGTTTCATTGTGCTTTAGAAAGCACTTTCTTTTTGCATGACAGAATGTAATCTAATAATGGATGAATTTTAAGCAGTGTTGTACTTCCATTAATAAAGTAAATTGGTTGCACAAGGAAGTATTTGTAGGACTTTTTCTAACATTTAATTTTCTAATTTAAAATTTTTTATGAAAATATTGATGATATTTATCAACTGATTTAAATTATTCAAACAAATTTATACAAAATGATTTCATTGCATGGCTTGCTCCCAGAGTGATATTAAATATCATGTCTGACAACAACTTCTGGAGAAATACAACGCAGATCAAACCGCTCTACTACGTTGCCACGACAACAGACCTCCTGCCGTCCAGTAGGGAGTACCGATTTGTTTTGGTGAGTCGCGATTGGTGTATTCGATAAAATTTTTTGAATAATTAATTATTTTATTTAATCGCGTGGTTTATAAAATGTTTGTAGAAAACAGGTATGTCTTATTTCTGGTAATTTAGAATCAGTTGGTGCATGCCCCCATACAACTGATCTTTCCTGACATATTTTTTATCATTTTTGAAAGTTTTCAAAACTCACAGCCTGGTCAATCTGAATGTATTTATTTAGATCACAAGTGATCATAAATTATGTTAATTATAATAATAATTATTATTTATATATTTTTTTTTCTTGTTCTTTCCTCAGTTTAATGAAAAGAAGTTCTTACAAATACCCGAGCGAGAGAGAATGAAGTACCTGAAGTATCGCGTTGAAGAACCAAACCGTTTTTCTGATCTACTCAACATCATTTAAGACTGCTTCATAATTTTTTACTTACTTTATTACCATTTTATTGAAATAAATAATTATATTTATATTTGTTTTGAATATTTCATTCGAATAATTGTCCAAAATTGTTATTCAGCACATTTGTATAAATCCTGCTTTCATTCCTTTGTAGTATAAATGAAAAATGAAAATTTGGTGCAGAAATTTCGTTTTCCCGGATTACAGCCAGTAATTTTAACTAATTTTATTTCAATACCACAGAGTTACTTGAAATTGTTTTGAAAAGTTTAGTTATAGTTGTTCATAAAAACAGTTAAAGTTCAAAGATAAAAAGCGTATTTATTATATTTAACGAGCTGTTTAAATTAAATGCTGGGTTCGACTAAAAAATAACTCTTAACCTTTAAATACATGAAATATGGTTTCATCGATTAAATAAAAAGATATGCGTGTCTATATAAATATATATTTGCATACATAATTATCTGTTGATTCCTCACCAGTTGTGCCAACTTGTTTGAGCGCGTTTAAATAGCTTCTGTAGACGAGAGTAGATGGAGAAATCGCGCCACCTTGCGAATAGTCTTTACTGCATAGTTTTTTTTAGTTTTAATTTTACGCAGATTTAATTATATAGATATTTTTTTATTTGGTTTAATTATAAAATTTTCTAAAAGTTACAAATTTTTGTGAAAGTTTCCAATATCAAAGATTATAGAGTTTACAGTTTGTATACAAAAAGTAAGTTTGTTTTCCGTTAACTCACCAACAACTACAAAAAAATTTGAACCATACCATGAGGGTTAAAACCCGCGGTCCATCCTACCACACCACGTGCCTAGAGATACACGGGACCTTCTACCCCCACCAACCACCTCCGCCTCATACTCTACCCGCGCAACAGGCCGGCGGTGCAGGCGGGCGCGCGCACATGCAAGCAACA
>OZ022240.1:36283634-36291134 GCA_963978895.1 Erpobdella octoculata
GAATTTGGCTTACAAAAGCTCTCGCTCACCTCTTTCGCCGTGCGACAACTCTGACGACAAGGCGGCCGCAAGGAGCGACGGCAGCTACAAAGACTACAACGACGTCTCAGACGTCAAGAGAAGCCACCAGAGCAAGAAGAAGAAAAAGCAGAACAGTTTGTCGCCGTCGAGTCAAAATGCTCCGGACAGATTCGACATGTATAACGACTCCAGAACCAGTTCGCCGTTAATCAACGACTCGAGTCGCCGCCGCAAGAGCGACAACGATTCTGTCGCTCTCGGCTTGACGACCGTTAACGAGGACGAGGACGGCGCCGGTGGAAACGGTGGAGTCGAAGAGGACGACGACGAGATTGAAGTCGACGCCCACTCGGCCGACAACTTCTTCGGCGACTATCGCTTCCGTGAGCCGACTCAGGCGCAGTCACAGCCGCATTTCCTGTACCAAGGTGGTGCTGGCGGCGGCGGCGGCAGTAGCAACAACGAAGCTAACCGCACCGGCGACTACCCGTTCAACATGTCCACGCCCGGAAGCGACAGCAACCACGGCAACTTGACGCTCATGGACAGAAGGTTCATGCCCTCTCCTCCACCGCCGCCTCAAAACGGCACACCGTCAAAGCAGGAGTTCGGTGGTGGCAGCGGTGGTGGTAGTGGTGGTGGCGGCGGCGGCGGCGGCACTGGTAAAACGTCACCTAATTCTGGCGGATCGTCGGGTCACCACTGGACTTTTGAAGAACAGTTTAAGCAGGTGAAAGTAATGTTAATTATAAGGACCATAAGAATGACGATGATTTATTATTACTATTGTTACGATGTAAAATAATTGTAAATTGAAATAGATTAACTAATATATTGTAAGAAACAGTTGCATTGTTGACCGATTTTGAGTAAGAAGGAGGAACGCGTTTAAGTTAAACAACAACTAAGTATTCAAAAAATACTTCGACTGAGTTACATTAATTAATTAATTGATTAATTAATTATTAATTTACTATAAATAAACGTGATAATTGTTTCTGCAGCTCTACGAGATGTCAACTGAACCGAAGAGGAAAGACTTCCTGGACGAGTTGTTTGCTTTCATGCAGAAAAGAGGTGAATTGTGATGCTTATAGCAGTTATTATACAATTTTTATTAAATCAATTTATACTTATATATATATATATATATATATATATATATATATATATATATATATATATATATATATATTAAATATTAAACAATTATAACGTATTGGTGTTTAATAAAAAAAACAGGAAATTATAAAAATTAATAATAAGTATGTATATATATAGTAAGATGGTCCAAAAAATAAATTTTACCAATGTAACTCTCCGCAAAGCCACTCCTGTTTTGAACAGTAATTATTAGTTATATAATATCTGAGTTTTAATAATTGTGAAAATTGTTAATGCGTTTTCTTCAACTTTTTATTTACTTACTGAGCGAAACTCGCGATAAAATCATTTTTCGGTCAGTTTCTAACCACTTTAGTACCGATATATGAAATTAAGTCTGTTGAAGTGATCGCAGAAATGCGACATCCTCAACTAAATCACAACAATATAAGATGAATAAAAATAAATTTCTCCATTGTTTCTCAATGATAAGCAATTATTAAAAAGTTTTTTTGACTGAGAGCTGCTTAGGAGCAGGCTAGTAGCCATGATTTTAAAACAAAGGGTGCAACCCTAATGTGAAAGGGTGCATTTTTTTTATATAAACTACCATCACTTCCTCACCCAGGGTCAAGACTCTACCATAAAACGGTATTAGGCGGCCGCCTAGGGGCCCCGAGACGTTTAACAAAAAGTAACTCATAGTAGTACTTTAAAGAAAAAAACCATGATTTTAAATTTGGTGTATCAATGTTTCTAGCAAGCTTCTCTAGCAGTTAATGCAATTAAAATATTTTTGCTCTCTTTTCTGACTACTTGAAGCTAGCAATAGAAAAGTTTTTAGTAATTAAATGAACGAGTAAGCATTTTAAATATTTTTAGATGTGGTGCACTTTTAAACTCCTACCACCTAAGGCTCTATAAAAGCTTACAGTCCCGCAAGAAAAAAAGTGACTGATCATGTGAATACATTAAAATGTACCATTTCAATCATCTCTAGATCTATCGTTACTTTGTTGACAACAGAAATGAGTCAAAAGCTCTTCTTTAATATAAGAATTTGACATCTTTTTCAAATGACAAGAAAATTAAGTTAGAGAGGCGCTGTGAGATATAAGCTTTTAGAAAGGGTGACAGTAAACGAATAATGTGGAAAATTTATTTTCACAAACAGCTGTGGAAATCCTTAATGTTAAGGCAAAAGCCAAAAGTGTTTAAAGAACAGTCAATGTTTCGTTATATGAAAATAGCATAATATGTTTGTCATCACAACAAGGTTCTTATATGGAAATAGGATAATATATAATATGCATACACCCTTTTGCACCCCACCTGGCTACGGGCCTGCTTAGAAGGAACTGAAAACTGTGTTCGATAGCTAGACACTAGCTGCCACAGATATTGTTTTTGAATTCCAGCCTTTCTTAAGGCCCCGCCGACTTTTTTTTACTTACGCTGCTGGCAGCTACACTTTTTTTACGGCTGAGTCGAACGTCAGCCGATTTTTTCCGGGAGCGAGTGCGGTTGTAGCAATTTTTCATCTTTAATTTATTGAAATATTAATTTTTTAAGTGTGTATGATTTCGAAAAATTTTGGAGAATAACTACCTACGACTACCCCCTTCGCCGGTCATCAGCTATTTTGTGAGGGCCCACTCAAGCCGTATTTTAGCCGTAAATTTGTCAGCCGTAATCGAGCAATGAGACGTTTGGCCAGGTAAAAAAATTGAGCTGTAGTTTTTCTCCAGCAAGCCGACACCCTAAAAAAAATTCGGCGCCCTGGTCTTTTGACTAAAGAGCAGACACCAGACGTTTTAAGGAGGTTTAACAATTTCAAGAATCGGCCTGTGACATAGCTGGACAGTAGAGCAGAATGATCAATGTTTTCGTACAAACATCCATGTGCTTGAATGCAGCTGCTTTTGGTGTATAAACAAGCGAAAGTTAATTTAAAAAATTAAAAACATGCGTGCTTTTAAGATAGCTAAATAATTTCATAGAGACATCGTATCGTAAAAATATTACCCCGGTGAATAGTAAATAAAAGATGTCTAGAGTTACTATGACGATGCAAATTTTTGTCATCAATATCACATGCTTCTTTAATTTATTTTTTAATAATTTATGATTTTTAAATTGTATTTTTGCTTAATATAATTTCTTTGAAGTGGGTTAATTTTATAATGATCTTCCGATCTTTAAACGTCCGCGGACATCCCATGGACATCCGGACAAGAAAAAGTTAATTAAAACATATAACAAGAAAACCGTAAAAACTTGTACTTATTTTAAAAGTCCTTGATAATTTTGTAATTTGGCGACTATAAATGTTTTGCAAAATTACAATTACATAATTGTAAGTTTTAAAATGTATTATTAATTCAGTAATAATATTATTACTATTAAATTACTAATAATCTAATTAGAAATTAAAGTTTCATAAATTAAAAAAACTCAAAAGTAGAAATAATAATTTAAATAATTAAAAACACATTTTTATAAAATGCTCTAAAATTATAAAATAAATTATAAACATAAAAGCGTGGGGTGCTTTCTTTTACACTCATACAATTGCAACAGTTGCGCCCCACGCTTTTATGTTTATAATTTTTTTGGTACTTTTTTGAGCATTTGATAAAAGCGTGCATTTAAGTTTAATATTATTTAGTTATATAATTAATTAATATTTAAAATATTTTAATTCTGAAACTGGTGCTATCTATCTCTGTATCTCATAACCGTGATGGCAGACAAGCAAAACAAGTGAAACGGTTTTGTGGCGAGAAACCTGGAATCAATGAAACAACATAAGTTTAAATATAAACCAATTGAGTTCAAATTTGCAAGTGGAAAACTAGTACCATAAGGACAAAACGAAGGCAGTTTTGTAGAATTGTAGAGCACCATTAGAGCCAGATTTTGTGATGGTGATGATTATGATGATGATGATGATGATGATGATGATGATGATGATGATGATGATGATGATGATGATGATGATGATGATGATGATGATGATGATGATGATGATGATGATGATGATGATGATGATGATGATGAATTCGATGGCAATAATGATGATGATGATGACGGTGGTGATGATGGTGATAACGATGACGATGGCGGCAGTAGTGATGATGATAAAATTGAGAGCCATATGCCAATGAACTGTCCAGCCAGCGATCTGTCCTCAATTTTCTAGCCTATAATTAGGCCAGAGCTGGGATTTGTGTCTTTGTGAGCACGTGCTGCTGTCTCTGTGTTAAAAAGAAAGAAAGTGATGAAGAGTTAATTGGTGGATTGAATTATTGATTGGTTTGTTGATTGATTGAATAATTGAATGAACGAATGAGTGTATTGTTACGTTGTTTATATGGTCTAGTTTATTTGATAAATATGCATAAGTATGTATTTATTTTAAATTATTGATTATAATTATAATTTGAATGAATATTTATAATAATAAAACAAGGACATATAATAATAATTAGCTGAATAAATACTTAATAAAATAAATAAGTAAAAAACTGCGAGAAAAAGAAAAAAACATATGTCCAAAATTTATGGCGATGAGGACATTTAAAAGGTCAGAGGTTAAAGTTCGCCATGCTGGATCGCTGGAAGACAAGTGTGCTTGCGTATGTGTGCTTGTACGTGAGTATACATGTGGGTGTGTGTCTATATACGCGAGTATGTGTGTATATATATGTAAGTATTTGTGTATATATTGTGAGTGTTTGTGTATATATATATAAGTATTTGGGGATATATGTGACTATGTGTGAATATACGTAAGTATTTGTGTAAATATGTGAGTATGTGTGTATATGTAAGTATTTGTGTATATATGTAAGTATGTGTATATATGTAAATATGTGAGTATGTGTGTATATATGTAAGTATTTGTGTATATATGTAAGTATGTGTTTATATGTAATTATTTGTGTATATATGTGAGTATGTGTATGTGTTACTGAATGTTCTTTTTGAAAAAGTTAGCGAAAAAAGATAAAAAGTAAGTAAGTAAGAAAATCAGAATGAGAGAAAGGAACTAAAAGTAAGACAGAAAGAAGAATAAGAAACACTAACAGAGACAGACAGACAGACAGAAATGCAGAGAGAGAGAGAGAGGGAGAGAGAGAGAGAGAGAGAGAGAGAGAGAGAGAGAGAGAGAGAGAGAGAGAGAGAGAGAGAGAGAGAGAGAGTGACAAAAACTCTCGGGCTACTATCATCTCATCGACCCAATCAATCTTTGGCTAATAGAATTTAAATATGCTAGCATTTAGGGGGGCATGCAAGTCGGTGAGGTGAGCACTGAGCATACATTCGGACAAACTTTAAGAAAGAAATGAGATAAAGAAAGTAGGAAGGAAAAAAACAAAAAAAAAAGAAAAATAAATAAATTGTTAGAGAGATAAAGGAGAAACGTTGGGTGACTGAAAGTGAGGAAGTAGAGAAAAAATTGAGAATATGGGAAAAAGAAGAAATAACATAGAAATTGAAAGAAATTGTTAGACAATAAATTAAAGGCAGACAGACACGCAAGCAGACAACGACACAGACAACGACACAGACATCGACAGGGACACTTGTTCACTTGGTCGCTCCCCGCGGAAATCTTACTTATTACATGCACAGTTGGACATCAACTAAATAACTATCTATCGCATTATTACATGTAACTTCATCAACCTGGGGATGTTCTTGATGGTGCTGTTGTTGATGATGTTGGTGATGATGATGATGATGATGATGATGATGATGATGATGATGATGATGATGATGATGGTGGTGGTGGTGATGATGATGATGGTGATGATGATGATGGTGATGATGATGATGATGGAGATACGGTCCTGAAATTGATGAGACAGGCAATTTGTTCATAACACAACAAATTTCCTCATCTTGTATATGATATAATACCACCAATACCTTGTATATAATATAATGCCACCAATACCTTGTATATATGATATAATACCACCAATACCTTGTATAAAATATAATGCCACCAACACCTTGTATATAATATAATTCCTCCAATACCTTGTATATGATATAATACCACCAATATCCTATACCATCAACATCGGCCCAAATAATCTTGTATTTATTCTCGGAGTTGTTTTTTAAACACTCACGTACACTCATATAAACTTCAGAACGCGTTTAAATAATCATAAAAACACATACTAATATACAAACACGCACACTGTTATTCACGCACAAAGGCATTTATTTATTTATTTCCACACACGCAAATAATATGCATAGTCACACATACACACACACATTGACACCATTGACACACAAACACGTACATGAATGTAAGCACAAATATTTTAATAAATCTGTTTTTGAGGACTCGATCGTCTCATTTTATCATATTTTCACAATCTCGTATCGGAACAACCCGACTCATCCGACAAATAAAATACGATGTAATCCAATCCGACAACGATGTGGTCTGCTATTTGATTTGATTTCGATTTCGGAATTTCTATCTGGAACTTTAAAATAGCGTACGATTTGTGATAGATTAATCGCTATTTAAATCTGTTAGTGTGATATCGACGTATGGGGTTATATGTAGGGGGTGTAAGGTGTAAGGCGAGGGGGGCACATTGGGGGATCAACACTACGTACCTTGATAGATAAACACGTTTTGTTAGACAGACTGCAGTGTTTCCATCTGCTTATAGGGGTACAGTACAAATGACGACATAAGTAGATACTCCAGTAGTCCAGCACCACAATATCACATGTTATACATAATTCATAAATAATAATACATTTTATTTTTTCCCCTTTTTATTAGGTTTCAATTTTTGTTTTAAATACATTCATGCACAACCACCGCTAACCACCCCTATAGGGCCATCCATCGTACCCACCATGACAACTATTATCACCACCGTCACCGAACTATTACCGTCGGATAGATATTAAAACATCCGTACACATATCAATACATAACTTTCGTATCCAGTTTCAGTCGGGTGGGTCTGTGATTTCCATCATCAAATTCATAAATAAATTTCTGATCGATCAGGGTTCAGATGTCGACGGCGGAGATGATGATGATGATGATGATGATGATGACGATGATGATGATGATGATGATGATGACGATGATGATGATGATGATGATGATGATGATGATGATGATGATGATGATGATGATGATGATGATGATGATGATGATGATGATGATGGTGGTGGTGGTGATGATGACGGTGATGATGATGATCACAATCATAACCACAATCATCATCATCATCATCATCATCATCATCATCATCATCATCATCATCATCATCATCATCATCACCACCATCATCATCATCACCATCATCACCATCATCACCATCA
>OZ022240.1:36296134-36297959 GCA_963978895.1 Erpobdella octoculata
GAAGTGCAGAGGTGGGCTGACATGGGTCTATTTTTTGGCGACCCAACCCAACACAGCCCACCACTTTATCAACCCAACCCAACCCAACCCATCTAAAAAGTTAACTTTTTTAATCCAACCCAACTCACAGTTAAAATATTTAAAAAAAATTTCAACCCGTCTCAAACAAACCCCCTCGTGTGTCGAAAAATGGAACCTAACCCAACCCATGGGTCAACCATGCCCATGTCCACGTCTGGAATAGGGGCCATGTTGAATTGACAATAGGTAATTTTTTATATTCCAATGAAAGAAGTTTTAAATTTTGTGGGACTAATTTGCATAATTTATGCGCGCATTTTAAACAATTATATTAAATAATAAAATTCTTATTTTTGATACACACGTGACAGTAGTGCCTCTAAAAAATAAAAACTTCGTAATTATCAGTTGAAGACAGTTCAATACTGAGAGTCAACTTTATTCTGCATTTATTTTACATTACACCTGCACCACTTGCTACACTTAGAGACTTGACCTTTAGCCTACTCGATGAGCCCTGATGGAGGCCAATCATTAGTGAGTTACATCAATTTCCACCAAGCTACAAATTCACCATTCGCTGATAGAATAAAACTTTAAAAAATTTTGATTTTCCTGAACTGATTTAATATCAACTGGAATGATTTTATACCGCGTTAAGATTTCTCATGGCAATACCTACTAGCTTGTCATTTCCTACGAGTCATTACCTCCTATATCAAGAGATGTGGGAATGCAGAGTAAAATATTACCATTTTTGTTAGCTTTCCTAGGCCTACATGCCCACAAGATGTGCCCCAGCAGAGGTTGGTGGATGATGTCCATTAAAACTTATTTGGGGTGAAATAGGATTGACCATAAGATCACAATATGGCGATTATGTCAAGGTCAAGTATGTTTATAATGTCAACAGTCAGCAACAAACGCATGTTTGATTTGAACTTCTGAACTGAACCGATGTGATCTGTTGAACTCTGACCTTTCAGTCTTATTTGAATTATTTTTTTTAAATCTCTTTTATTTAATTCACCGCCATTCTTGCTTGCTCGATTGTTTGTGGACAAATCTTGGAAGCAAAAATTAACATACTTTTCGTCGTCCAATCAAGCTGAAACTGGAATATATTTTATACTCGCTCCTTACTCTTCAATTGCATTCTAATAAATGTTTACAAATTTCTGAAAAAAAAATTTGTTTTTTTAAATTTAAAAATTAGAAATGTCTTATCTATGTTCTAAACCACAAAACTAAAAAATGGTTTCTTTGTTCTGTTATTTTTTGTCTTTCTTCCTTATTTCGTGATCAAGTCTTGAAAGTGAAAATTAATTACATGTTTTTTATTTAATAAAAGTTAATAAAATTTATTAACTTTCCATGTCCGGATGTCCATGGATGTCCCCGGACGTTTTGAAGTACGGAAGATCATAATAAAATTTGTTCACTTCAAAACAAAATCATAGTTAATTAAGCAAAAATAAAATTTTAAAAAAAATATTAAAAAATAAATTAAAGAAGCACATGATAATGACGACAAAATATTTCATAGTAACTATAAGAATCTTTTGTTTATTATTCCCGGAATAATATTTTTACGATACGATGTCGCTATAAAATTATTTAAAAAGCTGGTAATGGATACAACTTGGCCTATCTGGACTAGAGAGTAGAGACTCTTTTCAAGAAAGTTGATGACCGGGGGGGGGGGGGGTTGGAGTTAAAAATTTTCTCAAAAAAATCGATAACCGGAAAAGGAAGTGAATCGTAAATTGATTTTTTTTTCAAACGTGGCCTACTAAACCATTTT
>OZ022240.1:36298159-36363159 GCA_963978895.1 Erpobdella octoculata
ATGTCGCAGCCGCCACAGCCGCCACCGCCGCAAATACAACAACCGCTGAATCTCGCTCCGTCGGCCAACGGCCAGCTGCTAGTCGGCTCGCATCTGCTTCCCACTCACGCCCACCCGCTACAAATGACTCTGCCCGGCTTGTGCGCCATGCCACCCGGCTTGGCTGCTCTGGTGCCTCAGTCGACGCCTGGCGGAGAGAAGTTCGACTCGTCGGCTCAGTCGGGCAACTGCAAGCGCCCGTCGTTCATGGACGAGACGCGATTCATGCAGCAGTTGGCTGTCAACCACGCCAACATCAAGATGACGACGCAGAGTGCGTAGTACTTACTACTCTCTTTCGTTTAATAATTATACAAATTTATCAAATTTTATTTTATTTAATAATAAAAAACAAAATTATTAATAAAAAGTTATAATAATATAGTCTAAAAAAAAGAGTTGTTTAATTATGATGGATGGCGTTGCGGTCTGACGCAATTTGCGAGTTCATTTTCTTCCATCATAGATTGGAACATTTAAACTTTTTTTTTATTTTATTTAGAAAGATTATTTTGTTACATGTAAATCTAATAATCAATTTATTTGCTACATGTAATTTATTAAAATAATGTTATTGTTACATGTAATTTATTAAAATAATTTTTAATTTGTACATTTATTTAAAAAAAATGTAATTGTCACATGTAATTTATTAATCTAATTAATTTGTTACATGTAACTTATTCAAATAATTAATTTGTTACAAGTTATTTATGAAAATAACTTATTTGCTTCAAGTAATTTATAAAAAAAAATAGTGTATTTGTTACATGTAATTTATTTAAGTAACTATTTTACTACAGATGTGGACAATGGACCCGACCCGAGCCACCTGAAAAATTAAATTTTCTAATCCAACCCAACCCACAGTTAATTTTTTTCTAAATTTTGTTTGTACCTAACCCACGCATCTCCACCTCTGTTTTGCCACATGTAATTTTATTTCTTAGAATATTGTATTTGTTATATGTAATTTATTAAAACTATAATTTCATTACATGTAATCTAAAAAATAGATAAATTAATTTATAATAAATTTTATATTCTAAATTCTATACATTTTATAAACTTAAATTACTTCACTGTTTACCAATGGCATTAATTTATTTTAATTCTAATTGGTTGGTTTTATTTTCTCATCTTCATCACCATCACCACCACCACTACCCCCAATGGCTGATCGGGTCATCACCACCACCACCACTACCCCCAATGGCTGATCGGGTCGTGTGCAGACAGCGGCAGACTGGACGGCATGGGTTCGATGTTGGTCAGCATGGAAATCAACGGCATCGTTTACCAGGGGGTTCTCTTCGCTCAGCATCCCAGACGCATCTGAAGGTCGTCAGGAGCAGAACTGGAACACGTTCGCAAGAACTTGCAAATACTCGAACAGACAGAACAATACACACAGTTATCTAAGCACATCCAAACATATATTCATGGCTTAAAAGAGATTGTCATCTTCTTACTAGGGATTACATAGAAACTATACACAAATACAAAGAAATACCCAGACACATAAACAGGTAAATATAAGCAAACTAAAACGTATTAAATTCTACACAGACAGCCGAAAACTCGCACAGTGAAATTTGGAAACTTCGGAAGAAAATATTTATATATTAATATTGCTGTTGTTACAGTTGTTGTTATTTTTGCATTATAATAATGATGACGTATGCACTGAAGATGTATATGCGTGGGCGTGGCGTGTGTATTATTGTGTGTGTTTGTGTGCGTGTGTTTGTTACTGTGTTTATATATGTATAAAAACGAGTGCAGACAAAACGATTGGTTCTCTTCAATATCGTCGTTGTTGCTTTGTTGTAATGTGCAACTACATTCCTTCATCATCGTCATTGTCATCATCACCACAACCACCATCATCATCATCACAATCATCCTCATCCCCATAATCACAACCACCATCATCGTCATCATCATCATTGTTTCTTACTAGCATTTAATATTGCAAAGAATTAAGTAAGACAGAGAGAAAGAGAGAGAGAGAGAGAGAGAGAGAGAGAGAGAGAGAGAGAGAGAGAGAGAGAGAGAGAGAGAGAGAGAGAGAGAAAAGGTTACAGAAGATTACGTAATCACAATCACAGTATTAAATGTCGTGTCTGTAAAAAAAATTATCACATTTTTTTCCAAGTTTCTAATCTGTATATCGGTAAAATAATGTTTATTTTCGTGTTGTTCTTGCTGGCGACCAACAAATAATCTAAAGCAAAATTGTTGACATGATCACGTGTTCATATTTTGTTTACATTCTTCTCGTCGTGAGCTGTGGAAATTACTTACAACCAATTACTTTTTTGTTGTTTCGGTTTCATTTTTGATTTACTTTGCGGATTGTAATTGTTTTTTCCCGCTCATAAAAAAGATCAAATTTTGTTTTCGAGAGCAAATGATACTAAAAATCGCAAGTGATTTTAAAAATTTATTTCAAACACCGGTATTACCGTTACTATTTTTGTGATGGCTGAAAAAGTTTTTGACATTTTAAAAACTATTCGGTTTTTTATTTTATTTTTTTAAAATTTATTTCTCGGCTTTCCGTGCTTTGTTGTCGCTGTTGTTGTTGACAACGATCGATCGATTGGTGACGTAACATGAAAAAAGTGTTGTGCTGTATTGTTCAGGTGTTTTGTTATTCTTTCGTTAATTAATCGCTCGGTGTCTGCGATGGTGATTTGCGCGGGAGTGTAACAGGGAACCGAATTAGACATTTTACCCACTGTTCATAACATTTTCTCGGAGGTCAGATATCGTGGGTTCACAGTCAAAAGTGCACACAAATTAAAATAGGGGGTTTCAAAACGTTAGAAGGGTAAGAATGTGCATACCATTCAGCTCCTGCACTCACAAGGTAAATATTTCTTCGATGACCTAACTATAATACATCAGGTGTGCTGATTCATAAAGTACTGCATTGACTGATTTTTTGCGGCCCGGCCAGTCAGACAACTCGTCACGGCCCGAGCTGATCAATTTATAATCCACGATGAAGGTTGACATAAATAAATAAATAAATAAATAAATAAATAAATAAATAAATAAATAAATAAATAAATAAATAAATAAATAAATAAATAAATAAATAAATAAATAAATAAATAAATAAATAAATAAATAAATAAATAAATAAATAAATAAATAAATAAATAAATAAATAAATAAATAAATAAATAAATAAATAAATAAATAAATAAATAAATAAATAAATAAATAAATAAATAAATAAATAAATAAATAAATAAATAAATAAATAAATAAATAAATAAATAAATAAATAAATAAATAAATAAATAAATAAATAAATAAATAAATAAATAAATAAATAAATAAATAAATAAATAAATAAATAAATAAATAAATAAATAAATAAATAAATAAATAAATAAATAAATAAATAAATAAATAAATAAATAAATAAATAAATAAATAAATAAATAAATAAATAAATAAATAAATAAATAAATAAATAAATAAATAAATAAATAAATAAATAAATAAATAAATAAATAAATAAATAAATAAATAAATAAATAAATAAATAAATAAATAAATAAATAAATAAATAAATAAATAAATAAATAAATAAATAAATAAATAAATAAATAAATAAATAAATAAATAAATAAATAAATAAATAAATAAATAAATAAATAAATAAATAAATAAATAAATAAATAAATAAATAAATAAATAAATAAATAAATAAATAAATAAATAAATAAATAAATAAATAAATAAATAAATAAATAAATAAATAAATAAATAAATAAATAAATAAATAAATAAATAAATAAATAAATAAATAAATAAATAAATAAATAAATAAATAAATAAATAAATAAATAAATAAATAAATAAATAAATAAATAAATAAATAAATAAATAAATAAATAAATAAATAAATTAATTAATTAATTAACAAAAATAAATAAATAACCAATTAAATAACAAACAAGTAAATAAAATATCTTTTTAAATTCATTGAATGAGAAAATTACATTAACCCCTGAATAATAATTATAATCATAAAAAAAGTTCATTATATTTTAAAATTTAACATATAAAAAAGATTACTAAGCATCATTTAGCGATACGGAAAGACAGCTAACCAGATTTAGTAATACGGAAGGAGACTTAAGAATACAAAGTTACGAGAATATCCATCATTTGAGAGGGCACGTGACTCTGATGTGACCCGACGGATGAACTTCAGATGACCTATAATATCTCACGTGATCTTCTGATGGGGCAAACAAAAATATTTTCTTTCTTTATTTATTTATTTATGAAATTTTCATTTTATTAGTTATTAGTTTTAATGGATTATAAAACTTTTAATTTTGAAAAATCTAAATAAAAATATTTCAATTTGATTGCATAAAAATAACTCATTGTATAAAAGACATAGAAAATTTGGCAGTAAACACAATTTTTTGAGGAATAAAAACGTTTTAAATTTTTTTTTTTCTAAATTTGCCACTATTTTTCGCGGATTAACAAGATGCGGCCGGTAGAAATGATAGGAGAGATACAAATGAGAGGGGAAAAGACGTGAAAAAGAAAGAGAGAGAGGGAGAGGGAGGGAGAGAGAGGGAAGGAGAAAGAGTGAGAGGAGAAGGAGGAGTGGGAGGAAGAGAAACGTCCGAGACGGGGAGCAGCTGATATATATATATAGTTTCGCTCATTAGCGGAAACAGACTTATTACCGTCTCGTCCATTGATCATAAAATGAAAGAAGAGAAATTATTCAAGATGTCCTCTTATATCTATGGCGTGGATGTGGACGATAAATCATCGTCCATGCTTAAATAACCAAACTGAAACGGATCGCTTTATTTACTCTCTGTTGCCCGAACATCTATGGCCGCATCAACTTCTACTACTGCTAGTAGTTTTTTTTTATTACTACGGTAGGGGGTAATAACAGCTGAAATGCCCCGTGGTCACTGGCCCGTCCCAGGGAGAGTATTGAAGACACCAGTGTGATTAACAAGTCCAGTCTGAAAAGATTGGTCGCATTTTGAGGGATGACCTGTTTAAGAAGTATTTATTTGTGCTATGGGAAGAGCTTTTTAGTGGCTTGGCTAAAATAGTGCCGCTATCACTGTTTACCACCACGCCACCATCATCATCGTCGTCGTCATCATCATCGTCGTCGTCGTCGTCATCATTGTCACCTTCATTATCGACATCCTAATTATCATTATTGTCATTGTCATCATCACCACCACCATCGTCGTCATCATCATAATTGAGTAGTCCAGCATGGCAGCTTATATACATATACCATAAACTGCGATTTTAATGCAAGTTTTTTCCTTAAACATTTCATTGTTTTTTACTTCCCTCGCTCCATCTGTACGTATCTGTACATCTCTTTTTCTATATATATGCGTCCCTCCTCCTCCTCTTCCTCCTCCCTCTCTCTCTTCCTCCCGCCTCGTTAAATAGTAATGGTCTTCTATCATTCCACCAACTCAAAAACCGCCGCCATCGCCAGCCTCGCGCAGGGGTTGGAAGGCGCTTGAGAAATATGAATTATTGTTATACGCTCTAGGGTCGTTGGTGGTCGAGTGGACGGTGATGATGATGATGACGACGACGATGACGACGACGATGACGACGACGATGACGATGATGATGATGGTGATGATGAATATGAATATGATGATGATGATGATGATGATGATGATGATGATGATGATGATGATGATGATGATGATGATGATGATGATGATGATGATGATGATGATGATGATGATGATGATGATGATGATGATGATGATGATGATGATGATGATGATGATGATGATGATGATGATGATGATGATTGTCCACCGCCGGCGATGAAAATGATGGCGGCTTAAAAGCAGTCTCAACGGAAATGGGTTCAGTAATAACGGCAATTATGACGTGGACGTCATTGCTGATTGCCGTGCTAATGAGGATACCATGTGATGAATTCCTATATGCGATGCCACTACCGCTACAAGGCCCACCGCACATACCCCACCCCACCGCACCCCACCGCACATACCCCCCACCCGAACCACAAATTGTCGCAACGACGACAGGCCGATTTATGTAGCGCAAAGATTTCCGTTTTAATTAGTTTGATTATTTTTCAGTTCCAGCCAATTATCCAGGCGAAAATACTCAATCATCGCCCTCCATATATCATCGCATCATTTATGATCTTTCTGCTTCCGGTCGCGACCGTCCATTTTTCTTTGTTTACAGTTCTTTGCTGTTTGGCAGTTTGCGTTTTTTTTAAGCCGCGTTTTTCCTGTCCACGTGCATATTTTTTCTTTTTAATATTTTTCTTTGATTTTCACGTGCGTGAAATAAATAACAGATTAAATAAAAAAAATATTTAATAACAAGCTAACTATAAAATGAAAAGATGAATGCAAAATATTTTAGAAATATGTAGAAAAGTGACTGAAATAAAAGAATAGATATAGAGAGAAGAGAAAGAAACTGGGACGTCAATTGGGGTTTGAGTGGACCATTTTTATAGACATGCAGGCCCCTATGACGGTGAAGTGGACCCCTTGAGTGGTAAGCTGTTTATTAGACATTTTGGGACTAACGTCCCCCCGGTCATCAGCTTTTTTGGGAGGAACAATGAATAGGGTTTCGAAAATTTGTGAAAAATAGGTGGGCCCCAAGAACAAGTTCCCCCCCCCCCTAAGGTTTTGTTCAAATGACGTCCCCGGAAAAAAGAGTGAATGAGAGAGATAGAAAGAAAGAAACAGACACAGAAACAGAAAGAAATAAAGTGACTTCTCCAACGGCAACAGCACATTGAAATGCAGTTCCTAATGAATGCGTCAAATTCATAAGTCATTTCTCCTCCCTGCGGACGCGAAGGTGACGCCATTTCCGCCCGCCTGTGCTTGTATGTATGTCTGCCAGTGCTTGTATGTCTGTCTGTCAGTGCTTGTATGCGTAGCTATCAGTGCTTGTATGCGTAGCTATCAGTGCTTGTATGTCTGTCTGTCAATGCTTGTATGTATGTCTCTCAGCACTTGTATGTGTGTATGTGAGTGCTAGTATGTCTGTCTGTCAGTGCTTGTATGTATGTATGTATGTATGTCGGTGATTGCATGTGTGCATGGTGCTTGTACAGCGGCGGATCCAGAAATTCCGGGTGGAGGGATGCAGGTACGCCATTTCCACAAATTTTTCCCTATCACACTTTTTTCCTCATAAAAACCGGGAAATATCCGTAAATACTTTTCAAAAAAAAAAATTCAAAGACTCTGGTCCTTTTCCATAAAAAAATTTATATTCTGTTGGGTGTTCCAGTCCTGTGCTCATATGTATATCTGTATGTCACTGCTTGTATATATGTATGTCAATGCTTGTGTGTTTGTCAATGCTTGTGTATGGGTGCAAAACAGATCAAGAGAGATAAAAAGAGAGAGAGAGAGGAGAAAGAGAGAGGAAACCAACAATAGCCATGGAGGGACAATAAATTAAAATAACCAACGCACTTAAAATCACACCAGCTTCTGCTAGAACGAATAGAAACAGCGACGGCATGCTTAATTTATGTGCGTCTCTCTCTCTCGATGCTATTATCGGATTTCTTTCCATCTATTTCTCGAATAACTGATACTGTAAAATCAATTTATTGTTAGTTAATATCAATTCAATAATAATGAATAATGACATTAAAGCCTGTTCAAATTGTAGAGATTGAATCAAAAGGCAACACTGAAGAACGATAATGACAAAAGCGAAGAGGAAATATGATTATCCATCAACCCCAAAATAAATAAATAAACAAGTAAATAGATAAATAAGCAGACAAATAAATAAATTGACATACCAACGCGCATGAGACAAACTGGGGTTAATAATTTTCGGTGAACATTTGAAGCACGAATGATGACAACAACGCGACAATCTTCTGCTTACTTCCGTAAAAGGCAGACGACAAAAAAATCACTCTAGCGAACGAAATAAAATTTTTTAACGAAATAAATTTATTCCTAATAACTGAGAAAAAAAAACCTACCGAATGATTGAAAACTACAAATGCAAAAAGGACCCAAACTTAAAATACGGGCTTCCATGGTCAATATATACTATTTGAATCCTAGGAAAAAAAGAAATTGAACATACATTTGAAAAAATTAAACAAATAATATATATAGCTATAAAAAAGCTCTAAATTAAAAGCAATTTATAAACAAACATAAGTATATTAAAACACCAATAATAAGAGACTAGACATCCTCAAAGCTGCGACTCAAGCTGTCGAAGCAGAACAAATGCGACTACGAAATGAGCCGTTAAAAATATATAATTCAGAAGAAGGAAACGCCTGTAGAAAAAAAGTTAAAGAAAATCAAGCCTATAAATGAATGAATGAAAACGTTTTATTTTAAAATAATTCTGGAAAATGTTGATGTATATTGACAGCTAATATCATGAAATTCCATTAAAGAAAAATCTATGACTATGTGTAAATGGAAAACATAATCGAATAATTAACTCCAGTGATGAAAGTATAATTTTCTCTACATAAAAGACATAAAGTTGCAAACATTAAAAAAATCATATATAAGCAATTAAAATATAAATATATACAAACACAACTCAAGATTATATATTTATATATATACATATATAAACAATATTAAACAGGAGTGACATGGAAACTTATTTACGACTGAAGATTACAATTCATAAGAGACCATGAATTGAAAATTGAGATTTGTAATGTCAATGATTTTACAGTTAAAAGTAACAATCTGCAAAAGCAAGCTTTAAATTGAAGATTTAAAAACGAACAGACATTTTTTTAAACTCCCGTGAAGCCACACAAGTCTCTGAGATGAGGAAAAAAATTAATATTCGTCACAACTTTTCTTTGGTAAAAAAATACTCTCCGCAAAAAAATGAAGAAGTTTATATCACGTTAAGTAAGCTCATGCACTTGCAAGAGAAAGAGAAAAATCAGTAATACTCAGTCAGCATCAACATCTTTAAAGGACAAAAACGTGAATACGCAAATAAATAAACAATATTTTAGATATAGTAGAATTGAAGATTGTATAAATTGTTTATTAAATAATAACACACCAAATGAGTAATAAAAAATACTCAAAATAAATACACATTGAAAACAATATTTGAATTACCGAAAAGCTAAAAAAATTGAGACATTCAAACTGTTATTCCCTCTTTTTTTATTTCTAACACAAGCTGTGAAGCTCTGGTTGAGGCTTCGTTTGGCACTTCCAAGATGCCCCCACGCCCGAGAGATGACAGGGACTGTGGGCCTCCTTTACTTCCGGCAGCCCCGTTGAATTTTGTCAAGCTCGGTGAGCTGGAAGATTTTGACTTCTTCGTTTGACCTCTGGCCGCTTTTCTGTCAGCAACTGGAGACGTAACCATGGAGAAGAAATTTTTCAAGACCCGAGAGGAAAACTTCTCTTTACTTGTCGAGCACTCCTGGGGGTGATTTGGTCCACCAAGTTGAGGACTTTTTGAACTACCCTTGATTCCACTGTGAAAAGGAGGGAGACCACCACCAGCACCTGAAACGTCTGCAACACCGGTGAGTAGCTGTTGTCTTTGGCTTTCTTTGTTCGTTTGGCAAAGTTTTTCCGCTTCTTCAAAAGCCTGAATTTCTTTCAGCTTTTCAAGGAGAGCTGGGTAGTTGTATCGAACCACGTGTGTGTACTCTTTTCGAAGGACCATTTTGATTGAGCACTACAAAATTATAGAAAAATGAAAGAATTTGACAAAATTATCCTGAAAAGATTAATTTCATTGCAGGAAGAAGATCCATGAAAAAGCTTTGCTCCTAAATATCATATGAGTTACAAAGCAGAGTATTGTTTATGGAGAAACTTGAAATGAAATAAACATCCAGCCCTAACTTAGCTTACTTAGCATGGAGCAATGGAGTAACATCTTATCTTAAATGGCAATGACATAAAAAATAGTTGCACAAGAAAGACAAAACGTTCACTGATTGATATCAATAACGAATACTAAAACCCTTGGAGATGAAACTAATTCCTTACTTTTTTATCATGGTAGTACATATGAGTACCATCGACCTCATTCCTTGAATCGCCCAATAAGCTGACGCTACTGTTGACGTCAGCCGAAGCAAAAGTTGCTCCCTCGTCAAAGAACGGATTGGGCGACGGGGGCTCAGACTTCTTCTCGTCTGAACTTTCGTCGGTGACTGAGTTAAAGGTAAAGACACTGCCCTCGCCAATGGAACAGCCTGTGTTTGGCAGCTCTGCAGTTTCAGGACCAATCGGAGGCGAAAGACCCAGACCGCGTTCACTGCTTAAATTGACTCTGGGGGAGCTGACGGATTTAAAATTTTTATTATCGCTCGGGGAAGCTTCTGTTAGACAAAATCCCGACTTGGACTTTTCCATCTTAGAGTTGAGGTTTTGTTTGTTTTTTGACATTTTGTTGTTGCAACAAAAACGTTACAGTATCGTTATTAAGATCTAGAGAACCTCAAACCAACTCAGGCAGCGACTGATTACATAGAATCTAATCCAGGTTTAACTAAAACACTAACCAATCTAATCTAATGTTTACGCAAATTTTTATTTACAAAACAAGAACAAATATTTTTTTAACTAATTTTTAATTTAATCACCTTTGTAAAATTTAGTATACATTTGTGACTTCTTGGTACACTGACGAATCATGCAAAAATAAACTACTTACGGGGGCGAGCGACTCCTGTAATACTGTCATTCGTCGAACCGAGCAACTTGTCACTCACTTCTTTCGGTTTCCTATTTTTTTATTGCCGATTTTCATTTGTTCAGTTTTTTTCAAGTTTTAAGTTAATTTTTAACCCTCGTAATGAGCTCGAAACACGAAAAAGACAAGCAAAAAGCTCTACAAGAGAAATATCAGACGATTTTGTACGCCTTGTTGCGGGATGAAGATAACAAATATTGTGTCGATTGCGATGCTAAAGGTATTATAATCCTATGGATTGTTAGCACATGATATTATTTTATTTGTAAAAAGTGAAAGTGTGCCTCATGGATCCTTGTTTTTTCATAAATATTATTACAGTTGTAGAGTAGTTACTACTCAGTAGTAAGTAGTAAAAGTTTTACTATTTTCTTTTAGTTTTGTCTTTGTCAGGTCTAAGTCTAGTCTAGTCTCCAACTTTACTACTAAAATTTTGTAGTTTTTTTGGACTTTTTGTAATCCTCAGTATTGCGATGATAAGTTCCTGGTTTAAAACTTTAAAGAAATAGTTTATAATCGGGGAACCAGGTGTGTTTGGGCTGAAATAACAGTGGATAGGAAAACAAGTTGTTTCATGTCACCAGTCATAATTTGATCTTATTTGTATTGATCTTCGTCCAGGCTTGGGACTGGCTCGCATTAAATTTAGACAGGGGGAGTTGAATGGAGCATTCTGAGTTGTTTATTATCTATACCAAATTGCACAAATATCCTGCAATAATTAATATTTGCACATGCACCTGGGAAGGGGCTCAGTGGTTATGGAGGTTAGGAAAGGTTCATGAAGTGACTACAGATTGTATTTTACGAATATTCAGCTGTTGAAGTAATGTTATTTTCTATCAAAGTTAACTCAGGATGCTAGACTTGCCATGCTAGAGTAGAGGATTAAATTCCTTAGTGAGCTAAAATGTTTTTCACATTCCCGTTTCTCAATTCATTTTTATGTTATCTCATCGATTTATTTAGTGAGTCATTGCT
Source organism: Erpobdella octoculata (assembly GCA_963978895.1). NCBI lineage: Eukaryota > Metazoa > Annelida > Clitellata > Hirudinida > Erpobdellidae > Erpobdella > Erpobdella octoculata. The sequence continues at coordinate 36,309,959 of OZ022240.1, forward strand.
AAATCATTTCTCAATGAGATCGATAAGCCCACCAAACATTGCTAATTAATTAATTAATTATAATTAATTATAATTAATTAATTCATCTATTAAATAAGTGAATGAAATATGTAAATCCTTTTATGGTCATTTACACATGGTTTGATTGAATAAAATTATTTTATAATATGTGGATCAATCCATGTTCATTTACACAATAATTGATTGATTAAAATCAATTTCTCAATGGACCACCTTTACTGTATCCTAGTTGACTGACTGTTATATTTATAATATTTATTCTTTGTTTGACTGAGTTATCATATGATTGACAGATTTTTCTTGCATTGCTTGACTCACAACTTTATCATCAATAAGCCTACTGCTGATTTTTCATTTAATTGATCCTCTCTTTCTTTCAGGCCCTCGATGGGCGTCGTGGAACCTTGGAATTTTTCTATGCATAAGATGCGCTGGAATTCATAGAAATCTTGGAGTGCACGTCTCCAGGGTTAAGTCTGTCAATCTGGATTCGTGGACCGAAGAACAAGTTGCTGTGAGTGGAAAAACGCAGTTTTTGTTTGTTGGGTATGGAATAACAAATACCACTTCAATTGCAACACTAAATGGCATGGCAATTGATTAGATATTATAATATGATAAATTAAATATTATTATTATTATTAGTATTATTATCATCATCATTATTATACAGGAGTATAAGTTTTTTAATTAATTGGACAAAATTTTATAATTAAATGTAATTACTAACGATAATGGACCATAGGTTATAATTTGTTTTTAATTAATATTAATGAGCAGATGATGAAAGAGATAGGCAACAGCAGAGGCAGGGCTGTCTATGAAGCAAATGTTCCAGATAACTTCAGAAGGCCTCAAACAGACTCGTTAGTGATCGTTAATATTTATAAGCTGGTCATTAGTACTAATAAGGTATTAATTAATATTAATAAGCTGTCATTAATATTAATAAGCTGTCATTAATATTAATAATCTGTTATTATTATTAATAAGCTGGTAATTATTATTAATAACTTGCTCATTAATATTAGTGATTAATGTTTAATATTGGGACCATTTTTTGATATTATGGCTTGTTTAATATAATATTTAATGATAATACTTTAGTTTATTTAATTTAACTAATCTAAAAATAATTCATTAGATATTTAACTTAATTTATGTGAAATCTTAAATTTCATTTTTAAATTTCTTAAACAAATGTCTGAAAATCACTGCAGGAGTTTGGAATCCTTCATAAGGGCAAAATACGAGCAGAAGAAATACATTGCCAGCGAGTGGGTGCCACCCAAGCCTAAGGTGAGTTCATCAACAGTTGTTTTGTATTTCACAAGTGTGGTTAGTTGTTGTGGAGATTGTCGTAGTTGTTGACATCACTGGTGAAGTGCTTTCTTTTACTTTACATTTCAGGCACTTGTTCTTCCGCCAGATAATCTTACAGCCATTCCAGCAAAGGTTTTTAATTTATGATTTGTGAAGTCAGTGTGATGGAATGTACGGCTGCATTATTTAATAATTAGCGACTATGTGTAGAATGTGTAACAGATATAATTTCACACACTGCAGTTTCGAGTGGCAGGGACTATTTCCCATCGTTAGTTGCCGATAGTTGATAGCCTACTAATCAGTTGGAGTGCATGCATGTACAGTGAGGTGGTGCTGATGCCACTCATGGCAGTCCTATATGTTTGATTTCTTCTTGAGTCCCTATATATATATATATATATATATACATAATAGGGTTCGGCACATTCCGGTTTCGGAGACACGTGCGGGTGGCAGGTAACACTGTGTGATCCCATATGCACGAGCAGTTCCCGGTGCTGCTGTGGTATTATCAATACGAAGTAGCGCCCTAATGTTCAATACATTACATTACATATATATATATCATACATATTTACATATATGTATCATACATATTTACATATATGTATCATATATATATACATATATGTATCACACACATGCAATTACATGCATACACACTGTAAGCCAAAATAGTAAGAAGTTAAATTTTGACAAATCTAATTCAGACATCGCAGACTGGGCAGACTGGTTCCGCTTCCAAAGATTCCAAACTTCCCGGCAGAACAACTCTTGCTCAAGCTGTTTGTTATTGCATTTTTTTTCATTTTTTCTTATCATGATTATTTATTTTAATCAAGTTTATCGATGTGCGTTTTGTTTTTTAGAGAAATAATTAAGTCAGATAAAGAGATATCGTGTTCTGTTGGTTTGTTTGAAGCAAAATCCGACTATTAGTTTTTTATTATCTCATTCCATCCTAGGGCAGTAGTAGCAGCAGCAGAAATATTAGTAGTAGTAATAGTAGTAGTAGTAGTAGTAGTAGTAGTAGTAGTAGTAGTAGTAGTAGTAGACGTGGTGGTAGTAGTAGTAGTAGTAGTACTTTCTGGATCTCATGATCATAATTATTCCTACAGGCAAAGCTCACAGAATCTCCCAAAGCATCTCCATCCACTTCCTTGCCGCAACCAATCCAGCAGGTCACGCCGGTACAGAATGGATCGGCCGGTAGGGCGAAGAACGGCGAAGTAGATCTGCTGGGATTGGACGATCCTCTTCCACCTTGTGATACTAACCAGAAAGATATGTTTGGGGAATTCCTGAGCAGCTCCCAGCAACAGAAGCAGCAACAGCAAGCTCCTTCGAACCCTGCAGCACCTCTGGAGACAGCTGGTGCAACATTTGACGGATCATTGCAGGTGGGAGTCATGCCATTGATGACTTATTGGATTTGTATGAAACTCAGTCGGTAGACTCATTTCCTGGGACAATGAATTTGTCAAAATTTGGGTGTCACCTGACCACTCACACTCCCCATAAATCAGATTTTTCTTTTTTAAGTTGAAATAATTATGATAAATATTTTTGCATGATTTGAAGCTACGAGGCTTGCTATCAGGTTCAAACCTATGTTTTGTCCAAAAAATGATTACATGTAATTTTGAAGGAGAAGGGATTAATAAAAAATGTTTGTTTTTTATGTTCAGTAATTTATTGCTTATATATTGAAATGCTTTTATTCGAGGGTGCCGTTGATCCGAAAGATACAAGCTTCTTTGACGCTGTTTCCGGCGCAACGTCCTCGACGACAGAAAGCAAGAAGGTATCCAAGGATGCCATCTTGGCTCTATATGGACCTTCGCAACAATCAAGTTCTGCCATGTATGGTGGTAGGTTTATTTTAAAATTCATTTGTAGTCGTTGGTCGAGTTTCAGCCGGCCTAAATGCAAACCGAGTTCGCCTCCTTTTATTTGTTATTTAAATCGAAAGGACTGAAAAATGTACGGAAATTCAAGAACTAGAATGTTACCGTTGCGATAAATTAATAAAAATTAATAAAATTAAAATCAAGCTTCCGTTGTTTCTATCTAAAACTCTATTCATCTATTTTTCTAACAAAATATAAATATTCATACCCACTTTTATGTACATCCTTGTTATATTTAGAGGCGCCATGCGAATGCGGTAAAGTCTGTGACTTTTAAGCTCGAGGTAACGGGTTCAACTCCTTGGATGAGGAGTTCACTGTTCCGGCTCAGGTCAACTCAGCTTTTTATTCCCCCGTGGTAGTCAAATGAGTACCGGTGGTTCCACTGGGGATAAATAAATCGGTTGAGGCGCTGAATACGGCTGCCTGCATCGTAGTGGTCTTGGAATTGGTCCTTTCGATATAACACCACTATAAATCTGATCAGATTCTTTATCTTATCTTTATATTTGTATGTGGTGTGAATTAGAGTACTGTAGATTATACACATCCTTGTTATATTTGTATTTGTTTTGAATTATATAAATATATAGAAATAAATAATATAACAAGTGAAATGTTTTATTCTGTTTTATTTAGGGGGTCTCATGGTCGACCCTAACCAAGCCCTCATGAACCACATGGCCTTGATGCAAGGACAGAATATGAATGGACAGATGTCCATGCAGGTATTCTAGTGAACATGAATGAATTGCATGCATGCGCATATTGGTGTCTCTCGGATTGAGGCCTGTGTATTTTGTTTTTCAGCCTCCAGTTATGATCGGTCAGCCAAACATGATGGGCGGGGTCAGTATGGCACCGATGATGAGTCACCAGGCTGGTCTGCCTATGATGATTGCAGGTGCACAGACTCCTGGTCAGACGAATCCAAACCTGTACAACATGCAACAGGTGAGTGAGCAGCAATGGCAATGCTGGTATACGATGCCGCTAGACAGATATGGTTGCTAATACTAACTAGTAACTAGGATGATTTTTGTGCTTTTTAGTAGCATTTAACATTTTTCATGTAAATAATTGTACTTTTATTTTATTTACATTTTAATCCTGAAGTTTTTGGTATAAAAATAGTAATTACAATTAAAATGCCTAATTTTGTTTACAAGTGATGAATAATTATTTTGATTTATTTTATTTCACTCCTAACAGTTACAAAGCCAAATGATGGTCATGAATCTAGGACATTCTCAACAGCACCAGCAACAACAGCAGGCCTATTTTGCACAACAGCAGCAGACCCAGCAACAGTACGGGGGGTTTTATCCGCAGAATCCTGCAGCTCATCAGTTTATCCAGCAACCTCAAGGCTTATTCCAATCTTCACAGCAAGGTGTTGCCTACCCCGGGGCCGCCCCCGTGGCTATGGGGGTTAGGCCCTCCGTCGTACGACCTGCCACCGCCGACTGGGGTGTCTGCATGCAAGCGACACCACCCCAGTCGCTGACACAAAATTTTTGGCAGTGAGAATGAGGTCGAGTGACCTGATACATCAGATGGGTATGTAGTTAGGCGGATTGGGCATCCATGGGGGATTCTATGGGTAGAAGAAATTATTGATTGATCGCTGTAGGTAAGGATGACTCTATCTTCCTATCGTGTGTGTGTGTGTGTGTATACAATGCGTCTATGTTAATTTACGTGCTTACATGTCTGTGTCAGCTTGTCCGCGTCTCTGCGTTTATACGCCTCTACATCTTTGTGTGTTTTTCAGTGTCTTTCTTCATATCTGTGTGTGTGTGTGGGTGTGTTTGCGTTACCACAAATATAGTTACAATTAGCACCACTACCATGCTGTGAAAATTAGTTTTTACTGAATTATTTTTGTTAATACAAATTATTACTAAAGTTCTATCACCAAATGATTGTATCTTTTTCTTACTGATGACATTAAAGTTATATTATCAACTGATTATTTCTCTATATTAATATTATTATTGTCTATTCTCACATGTTCTGTAAATTTGTTGAAGTTATTACAATGGCATATTTCAACATTATGTCTCTGTCCAAGCTCCGAACCTGTGCGGGTTAAGTTCACCTGAACTAATTTTGACCCAAAGCTCCATTAAAAAACCAATTTAAGTGCTTTTTCGCACGCGAAAATTGTTTATAGTTTGTAAAATTTAAATGTGCACATAAATAATGTTAATTTTTTCTTTTTATCATTCGACCTCTTTTGAATCCCCGCTCTGCCAACGGTTGTAAATTTTTATTCGATGAACAAAATTCAATTTTTAAATAATCTCTTATTTAACAAAAAATACTGTTTGTTTCGCTGACAAATTTGAGTACTTTTTACACTTGACTTGTTTGACTGGCAAAACTTATCTCGATGATCGATCGCTTGTTAAAAGTCACGTCTCTCTGATGCTGCGTGTCAAATCTGAGATTCCGACATCTCTCTTGTGTCACACTGATTCTTCGTGCAGATGATGCTGTTCTTAATTATTATTCAACTAACTATCACTGTTGTTTTGATTTGGCTTAGACAAAATCTGATTTAATATTTAAAATTGTATTTTTCATTGTTTTTGTTCTTGAGAGATGGCATGATCCTTCAGCACAGATTAGAGGGAATTTGGTGATTTTTCTAGCTTGGCTCTTTTGTTTTCTGACAGTATTTCTAGCACATTCCAATGATCAGGGGCATGCACAAGGTGATACAAACAAAACCTACAATTTGAGAAACACTTTGGGATCGAACTTTCATGACAGATGGAGAAATTAGCAAATTATTGGGCGTTCCCCCTTTTTATTTATTCTATTAATATTCCCATCTATTGATTATCGTTGAATTTACGTGGTTTTTATATTTTATCATTCTCAAAAGAATCATTTAAAATATTCTACTTTATTAATACACTAGTAATAATGTCACATCCTCTAATAACTTAAATGTTTCCATGCAGTATTTGCAATAAATCTATGACATCATCGGTGAACTGATTTGTTGGTTAATCACTTTGCAGATTTCGATTATTTCAAATGTAATTAATCTCCTCCTTTATTTTGTTTGGTGAACTGCAAGATCAAACACCTACTACTGGACAAATTTAGACATAGAATTCTTGAATGATTATTATCATCACTGTGTATATGCATTATTATTATTATTAGCACAGTGGTTGTCTTCAGATATATTTTACATTGATTCTCGGAATTGACTGCAATAATGTCAAAAAATATGAACAAGTTGTATTAATAGAAATTTTAAACACGTCTACAAGACTGAATCATTCTGATAAAATGGTTTGATTTGCATTTATCAATAATAAAATAGATCACCATCATATTTAATAATATAAAAAATGGTGATCTAGGCAGATATCACTGATAAATACTGATAAAATATAAATATTGATCGATTGTTGCATTTATTAACAATATCACACTATTTGGTTTGATTGACGTCACATTTATTAATTATATAATACAAAAAAAAATTGTCATTACCATTCAGAGAACAAAAATACGAGACCAATTAAAAATGCAGAAAATCTTCTGTACAGAATCACTACAAGGCACACACACAGATTGAAGAATAAATATAATTGATCATACATATTCAAGTATCAAAAATAACAAACACGATACATTAAATGTTAAACACAACACAGTCAAATTTAAAAACAGAAATGAGATTTTTCCAGTGACCTTTTGAACTTGATGGATTCCGATAGGTTGTGGTGATAATTTATTCATCAGCTTCTGATACTCTAACCCTCATGGAAAACTTCACAACAAAATTATTCATCATCACCACGCTTCAACCACAAACGAGAACACGATAAGGAAGGATCAACTTTATTTTTTACTGTCACCAATGTGTTTCACCAGTCCCCACTCTTCTGCTTTCTTGAGGGCTTCCTCGGCAATTTTCGATGATTTTTGACGCTCTGGGTCGTCCAACCTTGAAAGTGCCATCAGCACCTCCATCATGGAACTCTCAACCAATCGTGATGCAATCTGCAAACCAATACAATAGATGAATTAGTATAATAATGGATGCATTATTATCTGTCAGGAAATGATTGCATATCTTAATATGGAAGGCAACACAGATTTTCTAATTAGCACTATATAAATAAACATTATTATTATTCAAAAATATTTCTAATCAACATTACACAGAAACAAGAATCTAGAGTGTGCCTATATGATACTAATGCAAAAACTGAGCAGGAAGCTAAAAAACACTATGATTTAAAAACAGTAGTAATAATTGAATGATTTTCAATGAATAACTTACTTCCTTGTCAGCGCACATCATGTTGTACACGATGAAAGCTCCTCTGTGCTGAATATCTGGAAGCTCATGGGCTAGCAGACCTTGCATAATTTCGAACCACTGATCTGTGCACTTGATTAACATAAAAAATTCAACATTAAAATATTATCATAAATTATACAAACCAGGAATCATAAACAACATGCAAACTTCAATATTAAAAGTAACTTATCATTATTCATGCAAAGTGGAAAGACTGTCACAACACTAACCACTTAATTATATGCATAAATAATACCAACTGATAATATTTTTAATGCTAATAATATCAGCAAGCAATTAACGAGCTTAGAAACTAAAGATTAGTTCTAAAAAAGCTTACCACTATAACTTTGTGGCAAATCTCAGTGTCAAAGGTTAAAGTAGCAAGAGCACCTGCAGCTGCCCTAACAATTTTTTCGTCATCGAGACCCGAGAAAAGAACCAGAAGTTTAACTCGGTCGTTTTCACCTTTAAACAATTTCACCACCTGTAATATTTATATAAATATTTTATTCAAACAACTTAGCCACCTGATATATTTATATATATTTTATTACTTGTATCAAACCTATATATTTGATCTATTATTATTATTATTTAAACTACACATAAACTAGTCAGTCCGAATAAAATAAAAAAACCGATTGAACATTGTTTTCCAGTTATAAATAAAGTTTGCATTCCTAATGCACATCATAAATATTCATGAACTCATTAACATAAAAAAGAACTGACGTCATCGTTGAGCACGAGATTGCAAATGCACTCGGTGGCTGCCAACTTGAGGTGATCGTGATCTTCAAAGCAGAAGTGCTCTATGTAAGGGAAGCCATGCTCTTGTACTATCCTCTTCCTGGTCATTTATATATATAAATATACTCATCATCATCATTTTAGTGGTAATGATAATGATGTCAGTGACGACGATGATAATGATCTCGGTGATTATGATAATAAGGCTACAGATGCTTTATTGATGATGATGATGCCTAATGATAATAAAGTATTAATCACCATACAAATATTCAAGTACCATGTGAATATTATAATAAGTACAAGAGTATAATAGTAAGTAATAAATACAATCAATTTGACTAAAGATGGCCATAATAAAAGAATATGAATAAATCCTCATAGGAAATAACCGTTTTTATTTTAATAAACATCGTCATCACAAACACTACTACAAACCTGACAGTATCATCAACAGCAGCAAGATTGGTGAGAGCCATAAGGGCTTCAAAGCTCTCAATGGCCATCCTATCGATGGAGAGAAGTTTTAAGAGAGGCCGAACAACTTCACAGGACTGCAATCAAACAGATTAAGAGCTATTAACAGCAATAAACAAATAATGCTTGGTTCATTATTTAAAGCCTTTTAGTATTCAAGGCTTCTAAACTTTTAGCATTAAGACAATCAATAAATTATGTTAAGTGCCCAGGAACAACAATCAAAACAAGGTGGAATGAATTATTTGCTGGCAGTCAGACTAATAAGCCATCTGCAGAACATTTATTCCATGACATGACAGCTGCTAGGAAACTGTATTTAAAAAAAAAAGTGAATCACCCTTTGACCGGGAAAGGCAAACTCCGGATTCTGCGTGACGGCTATCTTGGCCAGTGCGTGAGCGGCTTTGATCTTTCCGGCGTCCGTGCATTCGTTGGCCAATGGGAGAAGGCTCTGAAGTTCAAATTATAAATCGACATTAAAGCGCATCGGCTCTTTAATATTCTGATCAAGTAAGATTAAACATATCTGTGTGTTTAATAAATGCATAATAATAATAATAATAATAATAATAATATAATAATAAAAAAAATAATAATAATAACCTTTGCCCCTCCCTGCTGAACTACCAGACCTCGATGATCAGGGTTAGTACAGATAGCCAGATAAACTCTGCAGTGTCAATTTTAAAATTGTCAAAATCAATAATAACAATTATAGAGCTATCTAAATGATGGCTAAAAAATTTGTCTTTCTCAATGAATTTCTTGTTTTTCTTCTCACTCACTTAATAATTCATTAACGATTTTAAAAATAATTAATAAATCCATGTGCAACTAACTGATTAAATTTTATTTTTTCCAATTACAAATCAAATTTGTATTATTTACACATCTCATAAATGTTCATGAAATCATTAACATAAAAATTTAATAAATATGCAACAACCAAGCCAAGTACTATCAAATGACTGAAATATCTCCTCCCTCTTCTCTCATTAATTTAAACAATCATTTCTCCATTCACTCGATCACAAACAACAAACCTGGCCAACAACTCATTGCTAGTCTCGCTTTCCGACTTAGAAAAGTTGACCAATGCATTAACAATGCCTGCCTTTACAAGTTTTGTTATCCTCTCCGATACGAATGGTTCTTTGTCCTGTTCAAATGAATGATTTGAAACTTGTATGATTATATGAATTCCCAATAAATTTAATATGAACGAAATAAATTTTAATTATAATATTAAAATGTTTTGTAATAATATTATTTATCATCACCATTACAGAAATAATTGTCATCTATTAGAGAAATTATTACCACCACCATCACCTCCCATTTCATCATCTCAATTATATAACCATCCATCCATCTCCACCTTTTCGTGTTCTTCCGGAATATGCTGCTTGGCGTACTTGGCTAATTCGAGAAGTTCGGGATCGATTTCTTTCTTGTCGTAGGAGTTGGTGACGTTCACGAAGATCTGCGCCACCGGATACAAGATGCCTTTATCTTTCACCTGAGCGTAATTAATCGTCAAGTTTGGTCAATTTTTTTTTAATTATTTTAAATTTATTTGTTGTTGTTAAGGTTTCACGTATGCTTATGATTATTTTCCACCACAGCTCTGCACGTTTAGAAATTTAGTATTCATTATATTTAGTGTAATTGTCTAAAACATTGTTTGCAATGTCTTGCAATTTGTAAACACCTCTCAAGCTAAGAAAACTACAGCCTCAAAATTGTTTAAAATCACAAATAGATCAAGATAGCATCAAGGTAATGATTCTAGGACTGTTCATCAAAGGACGATTCATCAAAGGACTGTTCATCAAGGACTATTCATCAAGGGACTATTCATCAAAGGACTATTCACCAAAGGACTATTCATCAAGAGGACGGTTCATCATAAGGACTGTTCATCTAATGTCTTTTCATCCAGAGGACTATTCATCAAAAAATTTAATAAAATTTTTTAAGATGTTATTTTCAACCAAAATGTTACCAAAATGTAGGGTAATCTATATCAAGTTTACAGTGCTACTCTGCTTGCATCCAAATACTTTATTCTTTATAATAGAACTAGCGAGGTACCTTGTGTTGCCCGGGGTTTTTAGAGGTTTTTCGGTTTTTTTTCTCTCTCGCTCCCGTTTCCTTCCCCGCTTGCTCTCACCTCCCGGTCGCTCTCTCTCTTCCCGCTCCCGGTCACAGCACCAGAAAAACTAAATTCGACTGTTTTCGTAAACCATATACATTTACCAAAGGCCACAAACACGTCAAAGCATCACACATGCCCGCTATGTCAAATCTGGCACCAAGGGGCCACGCTTCAAAGACACTTTTGCCTCGAGCAATCAGCAAGCTTGTAGATGACATGGATGTAATATACTACAATTTTATTCGTCACATACAGTAAATAAAATAACTGGACAAGAAATAACGTCAAGATCTTAAGATCAAACGAGCAAAAGACAATTGAATAATAAGTTTAAAAAAAACTGCTTTCAACTGTTCGTACAAACTGTGAGTATATACACACTCAAACAGCCAGATACCATACACCTCGAAACATCACTAACACCCGCTATACCACTTCTGCCACACTTCAAAGAGACGAACACGCTCGCTTTAGCGAGGTCAGGAAAGGTCATTTCAAAGAGACGCTTACGCTCGTCAGGATCGTCGATAAATCAACCAGACTCAGATTTCACGCAAACTTCAAATAAAATCTAAATACATTGGAACTCATTTAATTGATATAAAAAACCTATTTTGTTTTTTAATAAAAGTTGCGGTAGCGAACAGCGCTGAGAACAGCTAAAAAATTTAGCGGCGCTGTCATCAACGATTTTGTCAGCCAATAGTACCGCTCTTAACAACCCTGGTTGCCATCACTATTTTTTTTAAATTACTGATATGTTTGAAATTTATTTTATCAAAGATGAAGAACTGTCTTTTAAAAATACATCAAATTACTTTACGCTGAAAATATCTTGGGTATATATTTATAAAGGATGCTGAGTGGCTTCAAAATTTGATGAATAGTCCTCTTGATGAATAGTCTTTAGATGAACAGTCCTTATGATGAACCGTCCTCTTGATGAATAGTCCTTTGATGAATAGTCTCTTGATGAATAGTCCCTTGATGAATAGTCCTTGATGAACAGTCCCTTGATGAATCGTCCTTTGATGAAAAGTCCGCATACCAAGGTAATGGACTTTGGCGCTCCTGTAATGGACTTTGTCGATAAGGGAGCGCCTAATCAAATGATTCTTTGATTTGATTGATTGATTGAAGGTCATAAGCTAACCTTAGCAAGATCGATAAGAGAGTGGAGGGCTTGCGTGTCTTCAACGAGTTCTTCTTTGACGTCAGCATCGAGAGTCAAATAAGCTAATCCTTCAGCTGCCCACTTGCGCAGGTCAACATCCTTAGTGGAATTGCATAGAAATCTGGATCGGGTAAGGATGGCGGTTAGATTATGCTAGATAAAATAAATAATGCTGATAAAAAACGTTTTGACATGATTAATTACAGTTTCATGACCACTACAATATAGACAGCTGTAGTAGGTGCTCGTCTAAAACCCCAGTAAGAATTGGAACTCATTTGACATGGACATAATTTGATTTATATAGTGAAAGAAAAAACGACCTCAGAGAGAAGAGCATGACCTTAGAGAGAAGAGCCTGACCTTAAAGAGAAGAGCATGACCTTAGAGAGAAGAGCCTGACCTTAAAGAGAAGAGCATGACCTTAGAGAGAAGAGCACAACCTCATAAAAATACTCACTTCCGACAAGCCTTTGAAAGTGTAAGATTCGATCCGTCGGCGAACGCTTTGATGCTGGCATCGTCACCACCGAACGAGCCGAGTTTGCAGAGACCCTGGTGGTGGTGATAATGATGAATATAGTGATGATGATGATGATGAATATAGTGATGATGATGATGAATATGGTGGTGATGATGATGAATATAGTGATGATGATGATGAATATAGTGATGATGATGATGAATATGGTGGTAATGATGATGATGAATAGGGTGGTGATAATGATGAATATAGTGATGATGATGAATATAGCGGTGATAATGAGTATGGTGGTGATGATGAATATGATGATGTGTGTGGAGAAAAATATTGGTGATAAGCAATAAGCATTGTAACATATACAGCGAATAACAGTCTTTGTTAATAATAAAAACAAAATTGATAAAAGTTATTACAGTAAAAAGCGCCATTCAAAACAACATTATAAAAACTGACCACTAATGCTCTGACTTTGACAGCTTCACTGGACGATTGATAGAGCTGCTTGAGAATCGGAGTAGCCTCTTTTATGACACCCGAACATTTGTCTTTCTTCGAAGCTGATTGGACGAGAGCTTCCACTGCATATTTCTAGTGATGATAATTAGTCCAATGTCAGTGCATTATCGTTATCATCTTCACCATCATCATTATAATAACTATCATCTTCATAATCATCATTATCATCTTGATCATCATCATCATCATCATCATCTTCATCATCATCAACACCATCACCATCATTCTCAGTCACTTGGCTTACCACATAAACTGCATCACCAGAATCCGCCATCGCCAGAATGATGTTCAGAACCCCCTCTCTTGATAAGATGGAATTGCCTACCATTGGAGCTCCCTGGGTTAATATAAATATCAAAAATACTATAAAATAAATGACTGAATATAATATACTGCTTCTGTTTCAATTAAAATATCATCATATGGCAACATTTTATCTCATATAATTAATAATTTAATCATATAATTTTTAATTTTTTTTATAAATTAATGAACAAGGTTACAGACTAGCAGGAATATTTGTTCTATTTCTGTTGCTCTTTATTTGTTTTTTTTTTTGGGTGAAAATTGTGATTTTTTATGAATTAAAAAAAAATATATATATATAATCATTCTCCATGTATTAACAACCTGGAGTAAGGCAGCCAATGCAAGAACCGCTTCAAGTTTCGAATCCATAATTTCATCCTTGAAAAGATCTCTGTAAAATGAATAATTGCGTCACTAAAATGTTGAAGATTATAACGAGATGACGTTATGAAGGACACGATGATGATAGCTAAGCAGCTAGATTCCATAGTTATGACCAATAACTGTGACCTATGTTGATGACAATCACCACATTTACCACCCCAAATTAAACCGTATAACACATTAGAATCTTAATAATAATCATCATCATCACGCTAATGGGATATGCGCCAAAATCAGTACTATCATGACCGTCACCACCACCATCATCATCATCATCATCAGTCCTAAATCTCTCCACTGAAATTTACACAGAAACAAATCTTACATGAAATATGCCTCACATCCCTCCTGGAACTGTTCCCTTTCCTGATCGCTGATGAGATCCTCATAAATCTTCGACAGCATAAGAGAAACGTGCATCCTGCTGTTAGAACTGACCGCCAAGGTCTTGTTTTCGGGGACTGCACCGGCAACTGCAAGTAACTGCTGTAGACCTGTCGATGGGAAGAAGAACAACGATAAATTCAGTCGAGGTTAGCCAACTAAACGATTCATAAAATATCTTTCTTCTTCTTTTACTGCTTTAAGTTTGTTTTTCCGTGCTTGAACGGGTTGGACGGCTTCTTTCCAATTTGACACCCCCATTCAGTCCCATCCTGTATCAACTTGACCCGAAGAAGGTCCAGATTGTACAGGTCATGTCTGATGCATTCTTCTCATGATTTTTTGCACCTGCCCCCTTAAAGTTTTTACATGCAGATAACCGAATCATCTTTGTTTTTCTGCTTGAGATACCCAAAAAATATATAAATATGATCAGAAACATCTCTGCTTTTCCGCTTGAGATACCCAAACTATATAAATACAATCAGATACCCAACCACGTCCGCTTTTTATGCTCGGGAAACCATGGAAAACTCACCGCCGGCATCGATGAACTTGCACGACCAGCCTACGCCGTCCTTCCTGGTGACGAACTTAATGAGCAACTCCATGACGTTGTCTCTTCCGTGGCTCGAGAACTTGCCCTTGTTGAGTGAAGTCACGAAGGGTTTCAGGAAAGTCGCATCCAGGTATTCGATGTCCGTCCGATCTGGAGTGATTGAAAGATGAACAAAATTATATACCTCAGTAGCACCAGGAACAGATTGTGCTTATAAAACCCAAAAGATTTTAGCAGTCACTTACATGTTATATCTAAAATATAAATGCAGTAATAAACCCGATCATGTCATCATCATTATCGTCATCGTTAACGTAATCATGTTACGTAATGATTTATCATGTGTGCTATATCATCTCTTCACAGTCTTCCTTTTCATCTCCAATGCCACTCACCATAAATTTAAATGATATTTAATAACCACACCACTAATAAAGTCATCATTACTGGTAATACTATCATCATGACAGCTACAGCATCAAATAACCATTTTATATTACATTATGTTGCACAACCTGCATGAACATCAAATTAACTTTTTAAATTACATTACACCTGAGCAAACATCAAATTTGACATTACATTAAATTACAATAAATTAAACTACCAGCGCATACGACTACCACCTGCACCACTCACCGATTTTTTCAAAACAGAACGGGTACGGTCTCATCCTGGCAGCGGGATTCGCCTTCCTCGTTGACTCGTGTTTTTCTCTTTCTTTCTTTATCGTTTCAAGCCCGGACACCGTGTTGATGACCCCCTGCAGGAAGTGGGTCATCGCCGTGGAGACGGACTCATCATCCAGCCCGATGTAAGCGAGTACCCGTCGTAATGTGACTTGTTCTAAGATTGTCTTTGCCTGGATGATGATTCGTGGCGTCAGTCGAATAATTAAATAAATAACTAAACGACAATGTTTCGATCGTTTATAATCTAATCGATAATAAATCATCTTTACTACGGCAATTTAAGCAAGAAACGGAATTAAACGCTGGGAAATCCCGACCGACCCTAGATTTGTCATCTTTCACAAGGCAGGATAGAACTCTGATTGCAGCCACTTGTAGCTCTCTATCCCTCTCGGTATCCAGCAAAACGAGGAGCTTCGAAACACCCCCATCCTTGAAGATCTTCTCTGCTCCTGACGGCTCTTTGGCCAGGACTATGAGGTTGTTGGCAGCCTGTTTATAAAAAGAGAGCATTGAAAAAATTAATAGCTAATAAGTAAAAATACTTACGAGTAAAATGAACAGATAAAATAAAAAATATTAACATATTTTTATTTCTAATAAATAATATTAACATATTTTTATTTCTAATAAATAATATTAACATATTTTTATTTCTAATAAATAATATTAACATATTTTTATTTCTAATAAATAATATTAACATATTTTTATTTCTAATAAATAATATTAACATATTTTTATTTCTAATAAATAATATAAACACATTATTTCTAATAAAAAATTTGAATAAAATTCACCTGTCTCCTTTTTTCACCTTGATCATCATCATCGCTCAGTTTCCCTTTGAACGTCAGATCGAACATCTGACTGATCCTGCTGTCCGTGCTCATCTCTTTGGTCAGCTGGATGAACAATTTATACTCTTTGAGAAATACAAAATAAATGCTTAGGGAAAATAAAAATCCCGATATATACGAGTAATCAATTGCCTATTATCGCTGTAATCAAGAAAAGGAACTACCTTATCCTGAATGGTAAAATGAAGCCGCCTTAGAACGGGCTGAATAGCCTGGTTTTTCGGATCGACTTGCGACAACTTTTTAGCATCTTTGTAAGCATCTTCCAATTTACCAAGAGATTCAAAAGCCTGACACCTCCTGAACAGGGCTTTGCTGTCTGCTGGACATGTGTCCAAAACTGAAAGAAGAAAACAAGCAAAATAAATAAATAAATTGGAAATCCTAGACAGACCTCTTTTGAAAAAAATATATTACATTTTGGAAAGATCAAATTAAATACTATGCAGATTTATAGATTACAAAATCTAGTTATTAGGTCACATTCTTTTAATAATCAAGTTTTTAAAGTAAAATACTATCTAGATTCTATACCAAACAAGTTTCTTTATCAGCTAGGCTAGCTCTAGCTAGCTAGTATAGCTACATTCTGCTACCAGCAGGGCTCCCACCAATGACTAAACCTAAACAGTATATAGTCTAAACTTCACTAAACTGACTAAACTAAAAACTCACCCTTGGTGCAGTCGATAACTGCCTCATTAAACTTTTCAAGTTTAATGTAGCAGGCGGCTCTGTTTTTGAAAAACACGATTCGATCGTTTTCTTCTAAAGATTTGAGAGAAAGTGCTTTCGTGTAATACGTTGCTGCTTCTGAGAATTTATGTTCACTAAAAGACTTGTTTCCTGCTTCTTTAAACTTTGCTGCTTCTTCCATGTTTTATGTTTCTAATACTAATACTAACTAATAAAACCTAATACTTCACTAATAACAAGCTGATCGTATTATTTATAAATAAATAAGCCTTTGGCAATAACTAATTCACGACTATCTTGAAATTATAACTACCGGCAAACTATCACGAAATAAAATAGCAGAATAGGAAACGCGCACATAAAAACGAGCTTTCGCAAAAGTTATAAAACTTTGAAGAAACTCAGCTCTACAATGTGTTGTAAGTGAAGAATTTTGTGTATATAACTACTTTATTTCTGAACACGTGAAAATTCTAGAAGTTACTAGAACAAGATAAAAATTATAATTTGCCAGATAAGAAAACTCCAGCAGGTGGAGGCAAGCAACGCAGCACTGATGCCAAGTTTAAGAGCCCACCTCAGCCTCCTCCTATGCCCTCCTATTTTTCAACTTATATCTATTCTAAAAAAAATTAAAAAAATGCATTATGGTAAAATAATTATTTTTAATAAATTATGTTTAGTTAAATAGTCATTAAATTGTATGAGAAAATGCATACACTTTTGAAATTTCACCTGATACCGCTAACATACTTACTAGCTTTTCAAGTAATTTGCTTTTTTTCGGGCAACCGGACAAGAGTAATCTTTAACTAACATTTTGATTTTGATACGCGTCTTGGAAATTTAGTTTCAATTATTACTGTAGGCAATGGATTTCTGATTTGTTGTTTGCTAGTTTTAATTTTATAACACGAACTGTTTCTTCAATCTTCACGGTCTTCTTCACGTTGGTCAGTTTTTCAAGAAATTCACCTCCCAACCGTCCTAAAAATAGCCTTGATAAGAAAAAGGCAAAGTCAAAAGTATATTAGCAAGAAACGGATGAACGAGTCTTATGTGTAATATCAGCGTTGCAAAGAGCACTTGCGGACGTTTACATTCTTATAAAATTATATACAATTATACTTATTACTTACTATATAATATACATAACTAACAAGATAAGCAAGCGCGTTTTGTAAGGTGTGTTAAGAAACGGTAAGAAAAAGAGATACTTTTTTACTGTCATTATTCCATAATAGTTTTTATTGTCGACCCATTTGTCTAAGTCTAATTATTTTTATAATCTTATCTTATCTATTTCAGATGATTACTTTCACAATGTCTTCAGCATTTTGTTCAATGTTTGTGTATTTTGCACTGTCTGCACTCATTTATCTCACTGGGAATTACCCAATCAACGGAGAACTTCTGTTCTGCAAAAAAGACATAGCCAAAGATGATTTCAAAAAAATCTCTTTCGACGTAATCAACGGCCGCCTGTTCGTCATGGGCAAGAACAAAGTTTACGAATTGGACCCGGCTAATTTGAATCTTCTCAGAGAAGCGAATCTCCGAGACAACGTAGACTGCAGCACAAGCAGCTGCTCGCAGAATGATTTGTCACAAAATATTGCTCAAGCGATGGCTATTGACCCGCTCAACAAAAACCTGATAGTCTGCGACACGACTCGCAACGGCAACTGCAGGACTCTCCCGCTGGAAGATATTTCCGTTACGAGCGACAAAAGCAGGGACTGGATCGTGTCTCCCGACGTGTCGGCGTCGGTTTACAGCTCGATCTTCTTCTTCCGAAACGGCGGAGAGCCGCTGTTGCACGTAGGAAATTCTGTGGAAGTTTCGAGCGACGCCCCGCCTCTCGATTCGCTCAAGTTCGTGGCGATTTACGGCGCAACGACGTTTATCCCTAAATTTTCCATTCCGTACGCTACTCGGTTTCTCAAGAATCCTTCTTCTCTAGAGGTGATCAGCTCGTTTGATTACTCTGGCCACACGTACTTTGTCATCAATAGGCCAATCGCCGAGGGGAGTGCAATCAAAACAGCACGTCTCGTTCGCGTCTGCAACAAGAAGCAAGGGCTGGAGTCTTTGATTGAAATTCCGCTCGAGTGCTCCAATAAATCGCTTACTTTCAATAAATCTGTTGCTGCGACTGTGACAACACTGAGCAAGAAGATGGCCGAAGTCCTCAAAACAGACAAAACAGAATGGCTTTTTGTTTTGTTCAGTGCAAGTTCAGCTTCCTCTCTTTGTCTCTTCAATCTGGGCACGATTGATATACACTTCGGTTCATTGATACGATCATGTCTGGGAGGAGATGAGCTTGTTGCTGTGAAAAAAGGAATCTTTTATCTCACTGATGACCCGATTGTTACATGTCAGAAAACTGTGAGTGACAGTTTTGAATTTTGTTTTGATGATGATGATGATGATCATGAAGATGATGATGATGTTGATCATGAAGATGATGATGATGTTGATCATGAAGATGATGATGATCATGAAGATGATGATAATGATGGTGATGAATATGGTGATAAATATCTTGATGGGCCACTTAGGACTGTGGAATTATATTGACTCTAAGCAATTACAGGTGGGAGATTGTAACTTAATTATCTTGCTATATTAGCTTTAGTATTCAAATATAAATAATACTTATATTTGAATACTAAAGCTAATATAGCAAGATAATTAAGTTATAATCACATATGCTGTGTTAATAGTTCATCTTTGTTGTTAATTTCTCATGCATTTGCGGATGTTGAGCCCACATGCATAAGTTATTAAATTTATTTATATTAATTAATAATAAGAAGAATTTTACACACTGTCACATACACACACACCATACACACAAAAAGTCTTGTAATTTTGCAATTTTTTGGCTTTTAGGCAGAGATAAAGTTTGCTTTAGATTTACGATAGTGCTGAAAAATAGTTTCCGATGCTCTTTAAAGTATGCCATGAAGTGAATTTCTATGCAAATTCTTTTGGTTCTGAAAATCTTTGTTTTGATCATCACATTTGTATATTTTAATATTTTCAGCTTTTTTTGATGAGAAGCCAAGATGATGACGAAAGTTTTCTTCTTTAAAATAAATTTTGTATTTGTGTTAGTAGTATGTGTGTGCGTGCATGCGTGTATTGTAATGTAGTTAAAATTTCTATAAAAAAAATAAAAAAAATAAAAATTGTTTATAAAAAAACATAAAATCATTTATAAATAAATAAAGAGAAACAAAATAAAAACTGTGAATTGCTCGAAGGTGATGACTGTTGAATAATCTCCATTGGAAACAATTCCAGATGGTGGAATCATTCATTCTCAGTCAATTTTTTAGGATCGGCACACAGAGAACATCTAAGGAGTTTTGTGCTACATGCAAAAATGTTTTTATATTATCATGTGTATGTGAATTGCATATTTATATACATGTATATTGAATATTTGTATGCGTGTAAATTGAATATTTATATGTCTGTATGTAGATTGTAAATTTCTTTACGTACAAAAAAGTATATTTTTTCTTTATAAACAAGTAACCGTAAAAACATTGAAAAAATGCTTTTATTTGTTTTTTGGGTTTTATGTGCTTATATTTTTGTCCACGAGAACATCTTCCGTAAAAAGTTTTGTTTTTCGTTGTAATTCCGTCTCTGCCTGAAATCAAACACACTTGTAATTTGTAGGTCAAACAAACCGAATTCGTTTCATTATACAAGTTGTTAAAATAGCATTGATACTGTCGATCACCTGGGAGAGGTCGAATGACGTTTATATCAGTGGTTCTTAACCTTTTTTTCCCGTGCCCTCCATTTGGACGAACTCAATTTGACAACGAGACGGACTGATTGTTTTGACCCGTCCCGTCGACAACTCGGTTCGGCCAACCCGTTTCATAACCCGAAATTCCAGGCCCAGCTCATCCGAAGACCTTAGGTTCTCTAACGGGAACCATTGCCAAAGTTGAAGATTTAAAAAAATTTCTAATTAATTCTCAGAAAAAATTAAAAATGCCTAAAATATTTGTTTCAAATTCCAAAATTTTACTTTTTAAAAGCTTTATTTTTCTCACTCCCCCAAATTAGAACGGCACCCCACTTTGGTGGGGGGTGAACCCCACCGGTTAAGAACCCCTGGTTTATATGTAACTGATCATCAGTACCACCTAGTAAAACATAAAATGTATTAAATGTAAATGGTGTTACAGTCTCCTACAAGACTCAAGAATTTGATATCTTTCAGTTTTAACATGCTTTCTTTCTTCGCCTATATATATATATAGCTTTTTTCATTAGAGGAAAATATTTTCTCTAGTTAATATAATTGTCTTCTCTTTCTTCCACATTTTCAGACTCTTCAGAACATCGACTTCCGAAACTACTGCGGCGAGGATGAATTCAACTATCCGATATCGGGAACGGTCGCACTGGCCAACGATTACGACAAGGGTCACACGTTTTATCACATCAATTACCCCGCTTCATCGCTGCTGGTGACCGATGCCAATGACTACAACGTTGCCTTCGTGTCGGCTGGAAAGTACATCTTCAAGGTTTGCATACTTCTTCATGGCTTGTTACTATTGTAAAAGTTTTTTTTACCCAGTATTGCTAGCCGAAAGGAACCCTAATTTATACTTATATTTTTTGTAAATGTTATATATGTTTAAATACACCTATATTTATCTTTATTTATTTATTTTTTTATTTTTTTAAAATATATTACAGTTAAAACGTATAAATAAACACATACAAATATATGCACATTTTGATTTGACTCTCGGTTTAATAACTCAAAGTATAATAAGGTTGTATACACATTAAGGTGATATGGTTGCAATGTTTGGTTGGCAGGTGAACTGTTTTGTTTGATCACATTTGAATGAGCTTTTTTTATGCCAGTGTGCATTTCGTGGAGTATTATTTAATTAATCATATTTATTCTCTTGACTGGTTACTTTTATGCTGGTTGATACGTTCTTTATTGTATTATTTATTATTTACTTTTTATGTTTCCATTTCTATTAAGTTTTTATTTTTTTGAAATTGATTAAAAATACATAATTGTTTAAATGTTTGTATTTAAAAAAAACCTCAGATCAAAATGCCTCTTCTTCCCCCACCATCATCATCGTCATCATCACCATATGAAAAGTGGAAGATTCTCAACGAGCCAGTTTTGAGGGAGATGGTGTTCGACCAAAGTGAGGGGTTGTATGCGCTGAGTGAAGATGAGGTAGGTGGAAGAGAGATCGTAAAGAAATATGGTTGAAATAAACTTGGTTGCAACCGAATTCTGGTGTGATATAATCGTAATAATCATGCTACAATGTTTATGTCTGTTTGTACTACTGGTAATCCTAATAATCATGATGCAATGTTTACATCTGCTTGTATTACTAGTAATCATAATAATCATGATGTAATTTTTACGTCTACTAGTAATCGTAATAACCATGATGCAATGTTTACATCTGCTCGTATTACTAGTAAATTATTTTTTAGTTATTAGATTATTTATTTTAGTCAAGTAAATTACTAATCTATAATTCAATGAAATAATTAATTTAATATGAATTAAATGTTTGAGTGATTTAAATGAATGATATTGACACAATATAATACTTGAATCGTCCAATGAATGTGTCGATTTCATATTCGTAATCCAGGTATGTATTGTGAAGAGAGCAGTCTGCAGCCACACGACCTGTGAAACTTGCATCATCGATCCCTATTGCGGATGGTGCATGCAAACTAAGAAGTAATACTTATTATAGGCATGATTTACTCTAAAAAGATGTAATGCATGTACATAAATTGTATCTTATTAAATTTATTATTTTATGACACAAACTTTTAATTTTCAAATAAAAACTATTGATTCTCATTATGTTAAAATAATTATTTTAATATAAAATTTTATAATTTTTAATTTCGGACATGCCATAGTTTTTTGTTTGTTATAGTAATAATATTTTATGATAATGCAAGGTGCACCCAGATTGCTTCCTGTCAAGAGAAGGGAACATGGCTGAGTGACAAGTGTCCAGTGATGGTGAAACTGGCACCACAGAAAATCTCAATCTATGAGTTTAATAATAAAAAGGTTAGACGATGACGACGATGATGATGATGATGATGATATTGATGATGATGATGATGATGGTGGTGATGATGATGATGATGATGATGATGATGGTGGTGGTGATGATGATGATGATATTGATGATATTGATGATGGTGGTGGTGGTGATGATGATTATGATGATGATATTGATGATGATGATGGTGGTGGTGATGATGATGATGACAATGGTAGTAGTGATTATATTTTTATTATTGATTTTAAACAATGTGTTTCTTACACCATGATTATTGCTTACGATGATAAGATCCGACTCGAAGTCGCTAACATACCCGAGCATTTCTCGACCTCCGAGTGTCACTTGAGCTTGCCGCCTGGGGTTAGCGGCTCCTCCCCCCAGTTGGTAGGCGACAACACCCTGAGAGTGAGTGCCTCGCCAGTGGACAAGTCTCACCCGTCATCGAGTTCTCTGTCGTTCACCTGTACGGAGTTCAATGTTCAAGTCACCTCATGGAATGATCAAGGTCTGTTTGATAATTAATATATCATTATGACTTATGCATGAGAAAAGAAGCTTGTGGCTTGTTATTTTAGGGGTCGCTGCTATTGCCCCGGCGGTTCGACGTGATTGCAATCGGTAAAATTGCTACTAACCCTATCCCTAGCTCTAACCCTAACCCGAACCCTAACCCTATCCCTAACCCTTAACCCTATCATAGGTAGTAGCATAAAAATTTCAAAATAATTTTTTTTTAATTTTATTCATATTTTTAAATAAAGGTACAAATTCTGAGTTTGAATATACCATATAGTGTAAAAAAAATAAAATTAATAAAGAGATATCGAATCAAAGATCGCGTACCGCCGTGGTAATAGTTATGACGTTATTTTAGTCCTATCATTATGATGGGGGAATAGTGGTTTGGGGTTCCTCTGTGAGTAGTAAGGTTGGTGCCTTCATCAGACTACTTTATTCTTTATTTATTTATACAAAATGGATCAAAGGACCTTTCAAATGTTTTTTAATAGGATAAAAATCAATTAATATTTATATGAAAAAAAAACAGTAATCGTGAGCAAACAGAAAAAATGGAATGAAAGCAAGTTTTTAAATAAGTTACTGCGTAATCACGCACTCGAATGAGAAAGTAGTGATCGAGTGAAATATGGGGCAGATGTCTTGTCACGAGGAAGGTACAGAGAAGGATACAGAGGAGGGTACAGGGAAGGATACAGGGGAGGATACATGGGAGGATGCAGGGGAAGATGCAGGGGAAGATGCAGGGTTGCTACTTGCTATCATCTCACGAGTGGTTTATTACTAACTTATCTTTCGTGATTTTATGATCTTAATATTCTCATTCATCATTCTTCTTATTGCCAGCAGACATTGCTTTATTCTTCTTGTTATTATTATTTTTATTTGTTTTTATTATTATTATTATTATTATTATTATTATTATTTCAGCTTACATCAACATGACGTTGACTCTGGTTCTCGACAAGATCGGCTGGATTTCCGACGTCGTGTCCATGTACAGTTGTGACAGATTCAAAAAGTTTGTTATTCTTTGATAAATTGATTTTGCATGCATGGTTGTTTGTTTGTTTGTTCATTTATTATTAGTTGGTAATGTTATTGGGATTAGTGATCAGTGTTGCTGAATCAGGCAGTACAATCACTCCATCATTTTTGAGAGCTAAATAACATTAATCTTTTTTAGTATTCACATTTTGTCAATATGTTCCGGTGTTTTATCATCATCATTATCATGATCATCATCATCATCATCATCATCTTTATTACAACAAAATAAACACCATTGTTATTGTAACATAATTACATTTCTTCCAGCTGTTCGTCTTGTGTGTCGTCCGAAGTGAGGTTCCCCTGTTCGTGGTGCGTCTCCACCCACCAATGTATCACAAATGAGGACAGAAATTGTCAGGCAAATCCCTCTGTTAGTGTGCTTTTTATGTAGTTCTATTGATTTGGTTAGGGTGTTTAGATAGTTTGTAGTAGTATTGATTTGGTTAGGGTGTGCAGTAGCAGTATTTATTTGGTTATGATAAATGGTAGCCAGTAGTAGTATTGATTTTATTAGTTATGATATTGATTATTTTTAGTTTTGTACTGATTGTTAGTGCTATTGATCATAATTATAACATTGCTTATAATAGCACTTATATAATCAATTCTCTTGCAATGCTACTGGTACCATAATGCCACCCATAACAAATTTCTTCAGGGCGCCAACCCCATCACAACAAGCACTGATGCATGCCCCATCGTTCAGTATCTTGACGGACAGCCAAAGATGTTGACGTCTGGCAGTTCCGTCAGCTATCAGCTGATGAGTAGGAATGTCAAGGTTATTATTATTTTTTTGTTTTGTTTATCAATAATGTTTTTTGTAGTATTTTTAGTAAACAAATAAAATTAATTCTTTGTGCTCTTATATTAATTTTATGTTGACATTCAGTGTTAATATATTTTTATACCGTTTCATACTAATCTTCATTTTTTTGAAATTCAAATTAATATATTTTGTTATTTTTCGCGTTACTTTTTTGTTATAATTTTGAATTAATGTCTTTTTTTAACTGTTTATATTATTTTTTTTATTATATTTTAAAATTAATCTTTTCTGTTAATTTTTCATGAGTTATCAACTATATTTATATAATAATATTTTTTAACTTTTGAGGAGTTAATTGTAAATATTTTTAGAAGTCAAGTCTCACTCATTTATAAACTGCAGAAATTCGTGTTTGTGTTAACAAGCTGGCCTATAAACCACACTTATAGATAGATAACTGTCAGAATTTCATTTTATGTTGGTCTTATTTTGAGTTATGGCACTCATGTATGCATATGCCACCAATTGAGAGCTACACTATACATTGTGATCTTATAAATTGAGAATAAATAATAAATAATCATAACATCAATATTGAAAATATGTACTGCCTTTTAGAGTATAAAACAAGCCCTAGGCATGCCCAGAGGGGTTGGTAAACAAGACGTAACTCTTGAAAAATCAGGAAATGTTGATAGGTAAAACTAGCTCAAAATAATATTGAGAATGCATTTTACCTATCAGTGTTTCTTGATTTAAAAATGATTTTATGTTAGCCACATTGCACCTTTTTCACACGTTAACAAGTGAATGAACCTTAGAGTTTATATGATGTTTGGATTGTTATGTTTTAGTAACTGAATAATTTTTTATTTTGTCGATCATATTTCTTTATTCTTTCATGACAGGAACACTACGTATCTGGATTGAGCTGCCGATTCAACATTGTGGGTTCAACTCCTATCTTTTCTCCTGCCTCTATAATGTCAGTTGGTGGTACAAATAATGCAGTTATGTGCGAATCTGCTACTGTGAGTTGATTGTTGAAGTTATATATATATATATATATATATATATATATAGAGCTAGTTGATAATTTCGTGATAGAAAACTTGACACCACGACTGAATCTGATATTGGGACATTGAATCTTGTAATTTTTCAAATTTTTTTCATTGAAAAAAAATTACAGCTTACATGATTTTAAACTACTTTCTTGTAGCTAAAAAAATTAATATCAATAAATTTCATAATTATAAGAATAAGTCATAATTTATTGGCCAAGTAAAGATGGAAATCGGTTATAATTATCAGATCTGTAATTTCTAGAAACTTTGTTATGCAAACAACATTTGAATTTTTTTATGCAATAACCCTTTATGTTTTCACATAGGCCTGGGATGTTTTTTGACCATACAATTTTTTTAACTACTTTATCTTTTTCTCATCTTTAAGACATACTTCCACGCCAAATTTAGTTGGAATTGGTCCAGAAGTTTAAATTTGTGTAAAAGACAGACAGACAGTCATTTGCATATATAGATAGATTATTAGGTAACCGATTGGTTTTAGCTAAGTCATTTAAAGAAGTCTGTTTTTTACTATCATATAGAAAAAGAAGTACTATTATTAATTGTGAAAATAGTTGAAATGTTTGACTTATTTAATTAATTAATTTATTCATAATTTTTCCAACAGCTGGGCTACTTAGCTGACGAGGCGAGACAAGTGGTCGGAATAGATCTGGTTGCTGATGCAAATACTCCTTCTATGAAAGTCATTGACAATCCTGATTATGTCAACAGTTGGTTTACTTTTGTTGTTGATGTTCTTCGTTGCACCATCCCAGTCATCCTCCATCATCATCATTGAGATTGTAGTCATTCGGTGTACATCATATTTTTAGTTCTTGATGAATAACTAAAATAAGATAATTTTTTTTAATGGTAGCAATAGTTAATGCCTTTGAATTTAATTTGTTAGTCACAATTTATCATTGATTGCCAGTGTAAAGTAACATAAGTTATCAGCTGCTAATATAATATTAATAATTTAATAATAACTATATTTCCATAACACTTGTGTTTTCTTCCACCAATCAGTTACAATACACAAGTGTCGATTCCTGGAAACATCATGTGGAAAGTGTCTCGTGCTGGATGCGTCGTATCAGTGCGTCTGGTGTAAAGCAGGTAGATGATGGTGTTGTATTGTGATCATGTTGTTTGTGTAAGACAATGGTGGTGGTTGAAATGAATACAACCGATACTGATCATTGATTTGAACTGATGTTATTTATTATTATATATATATTCGGTTATTTTGTTTATCTTCAGGTTTCTGCGGCACAAAGGGAGAGTGCAGTTCAAACTTCTTAGACAGAGGCGAAGTTTGTTCCGATCCTAACATCGTTTCGGTTCGTACTTTGTTGATTCACGGTGTCTTCATTCAAATATAAATTATCATTTTTTATGTGAATTATGTGTCTATGTTATAATAATTTATGCTAATGAGTCATCGTATAATTATTTATTTAAATGAGTCTCACATGTTTGGCTAATCAGGCTTTTGCTTTCCAGACATTTATTGTTTCTTGTAATAAACAAATTATATCATTTTAACTCGTCATTACAATTTTATAAGAAATCGAAATTACATTACTGCAACAGTTTTCTCCACCCGGTGGACCGGTCATGGGTAAAACAAACCTGACCATCTGGGGTACTAGTCTCGGTCGTTACGAGGCTGAGGTCAAGGTCGAACTCGGGTCAAAACCATGCACCATCATTTCTTATGTGTCCACCGAAAGGTTTAATTGATCTTTATTTTTTTTTTTTTTTGGTTTTAATTAATATGATAATCACCTTTTTTTAAGTTAGTTTTCATTTCTTTGAATGATCAATTGATCAATTGATTGACTGATTCATTGGATGATTGGTTGATTGAATGATTGATCATTCTTTGGCATAAATCTAGACTAAATTAAGGTGTTCTGCTGTCTTATATTTGATTATATTTGAAATGCCTTGTTTTTTAGCTAAATCACAACATCTGATTTCAATCCATTATTTTTTAGTAACTTTTTTATGTAACCTTTTCTCCTGTAGAATTTTCAGTCAGATTTCTTTCTTGCACTAATGGAGTTAAACTGGATTTTGATCAGTAACCTATATGAAATCCACTGTATGCGTCACTGATTTAAAGCTAGGATTATTTTTATGCTTAGCTTTTTTTTTCAGGATCACTTGCGTTACTCCGCTTGCAGACAATCCAGGCCCAATCCAGATCAAAGTGATTGTTGACAACAAGTTTAGCAGTCTGTCTGTTAAGTCTTTTGAGTACAAGGTTTGATTGTTTATGATACATGATTGTTTAAATGTTCACATCTTTTTTAATTAAATTTTTTTTGAATTATAAGAATCTAATTACAAACCCTCTTAAACTAGAACTAATTAAGATTTTCTAATTTTAATTATTCATGTGTTGTCTCAGTTAAATACGTTTCTTCCTAATGTCGTCGGTTCGGTTCGTGTAATGCTTTGCCTCTTGCTAAATAATGCTATCTACTTATATGATCTCCCAGCCCCACTCACTCCTAAACCAACACAGCACGTGAATTAACAAGGTCCAAGATCACTAAGCCCATCCTCATAAGACATCTCCAAATAATCTATAACTATGCTGACTAGATGTTTACAAAAAACACAGGAGCTTCCTAGAACTAAAACCTAGTATAAATATAGTTATTTATTAATTGATTGATAACTCTATCTTGTTGATGTTTTTATTTTAATCTCTTTAAAAAGAGTGTTTTAACGATCCACAGAATCCCGAAGTATTGGACTTCAATCCCAAGGAGAGCATGAAATCCGGTGGCAAGAAGGTGTTCATAAGTGGAAGATTCCTCGACTTGAGTAATGATTGTTACGTTCAGTTTGAGAACAAGAAGGTGTCCGTCATAAGGTCAGTCGGTACCCGTCAGTACTGTTTTGTTGTTTTTTATTCGATTTTTTTAAATTTTTTGATTAACTTATTATTTGAATAACCAAAAGGTTGTTTAGTTGATCACCTGATTAATGATTGGTTGATATATTATGATCAACAGTCGTAACTCCACCCACATATTGGTCAAGACGCCAGTACAGGATAAGTCCAAAAATGTCGATATCAAAGTTGTCTTTGATGAGTACCTTGTTCCAGTGACTTCAGGCAGGTTCAGATTTGTTCCTGATCCAGTCATTGAAAATGTTTCTCCTAAGGCTTCCTTAGTGAGGTTAGCAATTGTGGTGGAAATGAGGGGATAAAATGTTTGGGAGGAATAAATGGAGAAATCATGTTTATATTATTGGGTGGTGATGATGATTATGATGTGTTTCTATGTTGTCCACGATGTTCTATCTTCATGACATTTTGTCCTCATGACATTTTGTCCTCGCGACATTTTGTCTTAGAACCTAATAAATATATGGTTGAATGAAATTGATTTAAATTTGAATTAAATTTCTGCATCACCCCGGATGGATGGATGGATGGATAGTGGTGGCAGAGAAGTTCTCGTACAAGGAAGATCGTTCAGCATCATCGAAAATGCCTCGATTTCTGTCGAGATTGCTTCGGTTACCTTCAACGGGGTAATTCATTTTATATTTAAAATTCTTTGTTCAATTTTATATTGCTAATAATATAACATATTTTGATTATATTCTTACTCATGAATGTTTGTTATGATAACATTAAAATTACATAATAATACTAATTAGATAGTGCATTTGATGATGATGATTCCCTATGTCAATGCTAAAAGCTAATTTAATTTCCATTATTTATTTACCTAATTTTTTTCCACATCAGTCATGCAAGGTGAAATCGAACGTAAGCATGATTTGTTTGACCCCTGACCTGCGAGGAAGGAACGAAACGTTTCATTACCACACCATCTACAACTACGTCCCTGCCAGCTTCCGCTTCTATCTCGACGGTGCCAAAATCCCCGTTAGGTGACGAGGGAGCAATTAATTATTATAGTTGTTGTATTTGTTATGCGTTTTAATAATGATGATGGAGCAATTAATTATTATAGTTGTTGTATTTGTTATGCGTTTTAATAATGATGATGATGGTTATGTTTGCAATTCTTATTACCTGTATATATATATATATATATATATATATATATATATATATATATATATATATATATATATATATATATATATATATATATATATATATATATATAATATATATATATATATATAATAGTCCTAACTGCTGGCTGATACCTCCAGAACACAGTGGGATGGGGCACTCTTAGATACAATATAGTAATGGTGATTATGATGATGATAGTAAGGATGCTGCAGCTGATTATGAAGCAGTGATCCTGATGTTGATATGACTAATGCTCTTGCATTAATTATTTTTTAATTAATAAGATTTTTTTCTTTTTTAACATATATATATATAGCGACACCATCACCTACTATAGCCACCCCATCATTAAAAAGTTTCCCTCTGTCTATGCTGTGAAGGACGTGCATCTGGACATTCCTATTGAGGTAGATATTCAAGGAAGGAGGGAGGGGGGTTGATAGCAGCTGCTTCTGTTTTAATGGAGGAATACGAGTGACTCTGATTCAGTTGTGTGCATGTGAGTGAAAGTTTGGAAGAATATGGAACTGTGAGGCTGTGAAAGTCACCATTCTCAAAATGTTCTCTAAGATTTGCGCATTCGAGAGAGTAAAAACTCTGTTTTGATCTTATTCATGGTAAAGAATTTTTCTCATCTCTTCCATCTTTATTATTCTTCATTGCAGACCGAAAATTCGGACTGGTTGGGTGAGTTTTCGACGGACATCAAAGTGAACGTCGGGGGGGTCAACTGCTCCCATGCCCTCTTCGACCCGCAGACCAGCAATATTCTGTTCAAACTCACCGACTGTCGAGTGAAGGAGAAAAGTGAAGCGTTACCTGTCCAGGTGAGGTTGCGTGCGATTGGCTGAATCAGCAAGAATCACTCGATATCGCTTGTTGTGTGGGACAACAAGGATCGGTTAAGTGAAGCTGTTTTTAGAAATGATGATGACGATCATGATTTTGATGGATATATTATTTATATTATTAATGAATTGTATAATTAATGGACTATATATGTTAATTGAATTTATATTGTTAATTAATGAGCTTGTCATTCAGCAATTTTTTTAAATTATATTTTTTAAATTTTATCAATCAATCAGGTAACAATCAACCAATTTTCTGCCTTTGTTGGCCATTTGAAGTATCCTGCTCAATTCAAGGCAGGTCTGATAGTTGGCATTGTTCTCGGACTTCTTCTGCCGATCATTGCGGGCGGCCTGATATTTCTCTACTGCTACCTTAAAAAAAAACATCGAAACGAAAAATTACAACGCGGCTCTTCCGAACCTTCGGCCCATTTCAACAATCGAACTACTGTTTCCCAGAATGTGAGTGGTCCTGGTCGATTTTTTTTTATTATAATTGTATTCATTTGCTGGGCTGTGACCTATATAGGTAGGCTTACCTGTAGTTTATTCATTTGCTGGGCTGTGACCTATATAGGCTTAGATATAATTTATTCATTTGCTGGGCTGTGACCTATATAGGCTTAGATATAATTTATTCATCTGTCAAACTGTGACTTATATAGGTTTCAATATAATTTATTCATCTGCTGAGCTGTGAACTTTATGAGCATAGATATAATTTATTCAGAGCCATCATTATTTTGATTCCTGGTATGGCATAGAAAACAGTAGAATCTACTATGAGTCATTCCTGGTTCTACTGCGATAGCTTATTATAAAGCAAAAAATTTGTCAATATCACACATCCTTTAAATACATGTTGAAGAAGCATAAATAAATATACATTCTTCGAACAGCCTTACAACTATCCGGACCCGAATGCCACTAACGAGGAAATCGTACCGCTGACCAGCACAGAGAATGTAGATCCGACAGCCACTATGGGTCAGTTGAAGAAATTAATTATTCATGTTTTAATAATTTAAATAAGTTCCCATAATAATATTTCTATATATTATTTATATTTCCATATGATATTAAAGAAATTAATTATTCATGTTTTGATCATTTAAATAAATTTCCATAATAATATTACTACTAATGTCTGAGCTGAAAGAGAGAGTAATGTGCATATCGAGCTCATCAGAGAAAATATGAGCAAACGGGAGGGAAAGTATTGCAACGGTAGCCGATTTAGACCCGGTTTCCATTAATCTGTAATTGGTTATAAATGAAATATTCTGTTTTTAAAAAATACCTTAGTCTGAAAAAATATAAAATTGTTTTTTCATGTATTTGTCTAAAATACTTGCCTGTTAGATGATGCCCAGTACTTGGAAGCCCTGTTAAAAAGATTGGATAATCAGAAGATCAGAAATGAGGCGAAGGAAGTTTACGTTGCCAGAGAGAGACTTGAACTGGGAAATCAACTCGGAAAAGGTCAGGAAGTATTTTTAAATTCGATTTTCATTGGAGAATTTAAACATTTTTATTAGCTTTTAGCTATAACTTTATTATTATCTCATAAAAGGTGGTTTGCCTTTATTTGCTTTTCATCAAAGTTTTTTCCCTGAACAGCTTAGCCTTTAATTCACCCATACCTACTAAATGATTATCAGCTTTAGTTGCAGAATAAGACAAGCGAGGCAATGAAGTTGATGTTAATAATCATATTTAAATCTTTATCTTTTTCTGTCTACAGGTCATTTCGGCTGTGTTTATGCTGCTACACTGCGTGATGCTGAGTTGAAGAATCCGCTTCAGGTGGCTGTAAAGACCATTGAAGGTTGGTTGATTGCATGCATGTTGGTTGATTGCATGTTATTCAATCCTTTGATTACTGTCATTGTTTCTTCATTATATACATTGTCACTCTCACTGTACAATACTATAACTATATACTATCACTCTACAGTTTCACTAGCATCAAAATTGTCAACGTAATTTAAATTCAAATTCATTTTAACAATTATTCATGAGACATAATAAATCCATTGATTTCTAAGGTGCTAGGTTAGCTGAGTTGGTAGAGTGTTAGCCTTGAATGTGAGAGCTTCACGGTTCGACTCCCACTCACTGCCTAGTGGCCCATGTCAACGGAAAACTTAGCGGGTAAAATATTTTCTCTCCGTGGGGCATGTAAAAGAAACAGCGCCTCTGAGCTCTGTAAGATGCACTATATAAATTACCGCACACTTACATTTACCCCGCAAATAATTTTCATTGTTAATTTTTTATGATTTCTATCTGTACAAACATGCGTGCACGTGAAATCGTTTGCAGACGCCGAACTCGATCAGAAGACGCTCGAGAATTTCTTGAAGGAAGGAATCCTGATGAAGAACTTCAACCATCCACACGTTCTCAACCTCATCGGCCTCTGCCTCGGTTACAAGAAGCAGCCGATGGTCGTCTTGCCGTTCATGGCCAACGGAGATCTCAGGACTTATGTCAAGGATAAGAAAAGGGTGAGCGAGATAGATGTTTATTAGCGGTTGTTTTTTTAGATAACAGACCAGCGGCCAAGATGTGGTGATGAAAGAAGTAGATTTATCTGCAAAGGTGGTTTTGATGATGATACTTGTGACCTCGTTGACCTTGTTGTTCTGGCTTGCAGCAGGCTGGCAGGAAGGTCGTCTGAATATAAATTATGTTAATGATGCTCTTCTGCTAGTGAAGTTATGATGCCAATGAAAACGATGATAATGATTACGACTAATCGGAGTTGGAAGATTTATCGGTCAAGAAAAAGTGTTTTTTTTTTTTTTTCATGTCCCTGACCCTTACTAACTTCAAACTTGTACAGAGTTTCACAGCCAGGCAGCTGCTTCATCTGGCCCAGCAAGTGTCCGAAGGCATGTCGTATCTCGCTAGCCTCAATTTCATACACAGGGATCTTGCTGCCAGAAATTGCATGTTAGTACTTAATATCGGTGATGATGATAATGGTAATTATGATGGCGATTATGATGATGATGATGGTGGTGATTATTATGATGGTGGTGATTATGATGATGATGGCGATAATGATGATGATTTTGCATGTTAGTAGTAATATTGGTAATGATGATGATGATGATGATGATGATTTTACATGCTAGTAGTAATATTGGTAATGATGATGATGATGATGTTATATCTCAGGATCGATGACAAGAGTCAGGTGAAAGTGGCAGACTTCGGTCTGTCGCACGAGCTCCTCGACAAGGAATATTACAGCTCGAACAATCGACGCGCCAAACTGCCGATCAAGTGGATGGCTCTGGAGAGTCTGGAGAATTACGTGTTTACAATCAAGTCAGACGTGGTCAGTGTGACAATTTAAAGTCAATACATGTTTGAAGTTTTTTTCAAGATAGTTGCTTCAAAAACACATCGATTCCGGATTTCCATTTATTTTCGGAGTTTTTGTATATAATGTTCATTTATTTTTTTTAGTGGTCATTTGGAGTGTTGCTATGGGAACTGATGACCAGGGGCATCACCCCGTATCCGGATGTTGAAGTTTTTGAGACGAGGAACTACTTGGCATCTGGCAGGAGACTTTATAAACCCAAGTTCTGTCCTGACAACGTGTAAGCGTAATTCGTTGTTTAACCCAGAGTGGATTTTTATTAGTGATTAGTAAGCATCTGCGTCCCGATATCGTTATCTCGAATTCAATCGAGATTTCAAAACGATACGGGATTCCCGTATCACCATTGAAACGATACAGCCTGCGGAAGAAGTCTCGTATCGATATTAATTGGCGATACTTAAAATTTCATTCTCGATTAAAATCCCGAAAAATATCGGGATTTTTTAAAAATATTTTCCAATAAATAACGAAAGTCATACATATTTGAAGTCCTGGAAACCAAATTTTCAAGAAATTGTGAAACCCGTATATCATTATTTTTAGAGTAGAAACTAAATACTAATTTTTACTTTTGTAGCATTAACAGTTTTTGAGCAGAAGCTACTTTAAAAACCAAATAACCCAATTTTCCAACCCACATTTGATGTCCGGGAAACCAAATTTGTAAAAAATGGTGAAACACGTATATCTTTATTTTTAGAAAAGAAACTAAATAATAATTTTTACATCTGTGGTATTTACTGTTTTTGAGTAGCAGTTACTATGAAAGACAATTAGCCCTATTTTCCACCCCACATTTGAAGTCCTGGAAACAAAATTTTCAAAAAATGCTAAAACACGTATTTCATTATTTTTGGAGTAGAAACTAAATACTAATTTTTACTCCTGTAGCATTAACAGTTTTTGAGTAGAAGCTACTTTAAAAACCAAATAACCCAATTTTCCAACCCACATTTGAGGTCCGGGAAACCAAATTTTCAAAAAATGATGAAACACGTATCTTTTTATTTTTCAAAAAGAATCAATATACCAAATTTCAAAATCTCCTCATTTTTGGTTTTTGAGATATACATTGTTTTATAAAAAAGTTTGTTTTCCAGTTTTTTCCCCTCAGGAGCAAAATTTTCAAAAATCCTTTCTTAGCAGATGTTTACGCTATAAAAGTAATATAAGTTCCAAATTTCACGTTCCTAGGATGAGGCGTTTGAGCTCGGCGTTGATTATCAGTCAGTCAGTCAGTCAGGACATGTTCTTTTAATGTTCAAATTTCAGAAATCGTATCGTATCGTATCGTTCCAAAAAAATAACGGGACGCAGAAGCTTAGTGATTAGTGATTAGAAGAACCGGTTACTGATTCTATTGCTGTTGAGCGAGTTTGCTTGGCTAAATATTGATTGGGACCGAAGTTGACTGTAGCTGTTCTACTACATTTTTAAGCATTCACACTTGCATGTTTCAATTCAAATTCGGCGACCAGGGTCGTCAAAAAATAGCTGGACGATGTGTCAATCGACACTTGAAATTGAAAAATCCTGTTGTCGATACCAAATGATTATACTTTACAAGACATAGGCAATAACGACAAATGATCACTGATCACTCTGATAGTATATTGTTATAAAATAATTTTTTAATTATTTATATATGTTCAGGTACTCCTTTATAATTGTTTATATATATGTTCAGGTACTCCCTTACAATTGTTTATATATGTTCAGGTACTCCCTTATAATTGTTTATATATGTTCAGGTGCTCCCTTATAATTGTTTATATATGTTCAGGTACTCCCTTATAATTGTTTATATATGTTCAGGTACTCCCTTATAATTGTTTATATATGTTCAGGTACTCCCTTATAATTGTTTATATATGTTCAGGTACTCCCTTATGATGGAATGCTGGGAGGAATCACCGGAGAGACGACCGACCTTCACTGACCTGGTCAATCGCATCGAGATTCTCCTCAACCCCCCTCGCCAACGTCCGCCAGCATCGGGCAGCGCCTCCCCGGGCGAGCCCAACTACATAAACGTCAGCGGCCTCGACCCGCCCCAGGACTACCTCAAGCCGATCTCGTCGCCGCCCGACGAGGAGCAGAGTGACGCCGAGATCGGAACTTCTGCTGCTAGTGCTGGTGGTGGCAGTGATGTCGAAGAGTTCCATCCTCTGTCCCAGAAACAAAAGGGGGTTCATGGACAATACGGGGGTGGTCGTAAGCATAAGAGTTCTTCTTCTTCTTCTGAGGATGAAGATGAAGGTATCGAAGTGTCGCATAGTTTTAATAAGAATAGAAAGTTGAAAGAAGCCAGCGTTTGAGAGTTGAACATTATTTTGTGGAGATTGATTTCTTTTTCACTTTTTGCTACAATTTTGTTTTTCAATGTTTTTATTACTGATTTCATTGGTATGTGTGCATTTTCTTATGTGGTGTGTTCTCTCTTTCTCTTATCCCTTTATATTTCGCTTTTCACATTCAAGCTTCATGAAGAACCATTGATTTTTTACCGAGTAATTTCCAATTTTGCAACAACATTTTATTTCATATATTATTGTTTGATATGCCTACAAATATAAAACCTCAGTGTATTCTTTACCCTTTTGAGAAAGTTTACAGAATTCTCTATTGTTTCTGTTGTTATGTTGTCTAACTACAAAGCTACAATAAATTAACAAAGCATCACTGGGGCTAGGATTTCTGCCACCATACTTACAGTGCTATGCATGCTACCACACTTGCATTACTGTGCCACTGCGTACATGCTACCATACCTGCAGTACTGTGCAACAGCGTAGATGGTACCATATATGCAGTACTGTACCTCTGTGTACGCGCTACTGTACTTGTGGTACTGTACCACTGTGTACATGCTACTGCACTTGCAGTATTGTACTTTCTATGTTCATTTGTTTCTACCTGTGCCTGGTTACACGTACTGGCGGCGTGTTGTTAATTGCACTTGATATTTGCACATTCCCTCTCTTTTTATGGGTTGTGTAAATCTTATCAGCATCTTTGCGTTACAATCATGCAGAACTTGTATTTTTTCATCATGAATGTTTTGTTTATCTTTCTCTCTCCTACTTTTTATTACTCATCTTTTACTTTTTCTCCAAATATGTTGGGTCAGTCTTACTGGTCATAATTCCTCCTCAGGTGTACTTGCTGTATGTATATGTTTTTCCTCGAATAGATGATGTTTCTGAGCTTCGGAAAATGGCTAACAGTGGATGGATAAATTCTTTCAAATGAAGTGGTGTTACAGTATATATAGTATATCTATTTAATTTAATTTTTTCTACACAACAACAGCCTTATTTATAGCCTTTGGTAGTTTAGTGAATCCATCCATGGCTGCATGGATTGATGAACGGATGGGAAGAGAGATGGGAAGGATGGCAACAAATGAGTGGGATCTATTTTTAGCATAATCTTCATCTAAATTTTGGTTGTTCATTATAAAGTTGTTGTTATTATTGTTAACATTATAAATAATAGTAATAATAATAATATTATTATTAACATTGTTATTATTATTATTATTATTATTATTATTATTATTATTATTATTATTTTTATAGAGTGATTAAACATATTTTTATGAATGTGAAACTGTATTGCTTCATCACACAGTCATATGAAAATATGTTAAACTAGGAGCTCACATTCCCTCACGACATATGTATGCCTTAAGTTTGTATGAGTACATTGATTTGCTTTATTCGTATAATTAATATGATTTAATATTCTAATGAATCATAATTTTCTGTTAATGTTTCTTCCTCTACCCATAATCTCATCTCTATGCATATATTAGCTTATATTATTAACTGTTTGTTTTGTTGTTGCTGCAATGATCTCTCTTTCTCTCTCTCTCTCTCTCTCTCTCTCTCTCTCTCTCTCTCTCTCTCTCTCTCTCTCTCTCTCTCTCTCTCTTTTTCTCTCTCTCGCTCTCTCTCTCTCTCTCTCTTTCTCTCTCTTTCTCTCTCGCCTTAACCACATATAGAGTTTAGAGTTTTATACTTAAACTTAATATTAAGCAGAAAGATAAATAAATCCTCGATTTGGTCGTTAGTTCTGAAATAAAGATGGAATTAAGAAATAAATGTTTAATTTAGATAAACGTATGTTTGTATCTGTGTGTGAAATAAAATACTTTTTTTTATTTCGTTTCATTTCACATCTACAAATCAATTGTTTTCCTACGAACCAATTCATTGACTGATTTATTTTTTGAGATTTCATGCTTGTTTGAAAGTTTTCTCATGGATATAGGCATCTATTTTTATAAATGTATATATATTCATATATACATACACTTGTATACATACACACACACACAAAATACTGTAACAGGTGTTTTTTAAGGTAATTGGTATTAATTTATTATTATTATTATTTTTAAATTTTTCCTTTAATTGAAAATAAATTGGTATTTAGTTAGTATAACTGAATATTTATCATTATTATTAAATTTCACTATTGCTTTCTTTATTATTTTCATAAGTTATTTGCCTATTTACGTGTATGTGTGTATTTACGTGATACACGTGTATTTACGTGTTATGCGTTTATTTACATGTTCCGCTTTGATAACTCGTTGTTTGTTTCGAACATTCAAATTCGTTGAATGCTTTTCATTGCCACGTAGTTTTTTTCTGATATATCCTTTATATTATGAATCATAATTAATCAATACAATAATTATTTTTCAGACTATCATTATAAATTGACCAGAGGACTAAGTATTGAGGTCTAATAGCCAACTGAGATAATGGTATCTTTTCTTAATTAACTTGCTATAAATATTTTCTATAAAGAGTGTAGTAGTAGATAAATGGATTGATGTATTTCTTGTATTTGTGTTTATATGTGCTTATCTCGTAAGTTTTAAGTAAATAGTTTTATGCATGCAATTCTGTTTTGCTTCTTGCTGCTATGACGATCAGCATACAAAATTTCCGATGAATGTCTGTATGTAGGTATGCAGCCATATGTTAGTAATTTTGCATAATGCCGCTGTCAGCTGTTGATAAACGGTTTGCTTGTAGGCCAGTTTTACACAACGAGGTCAAAACATTCTGCTTCGGGAAATTCCCGGAAAACTGTAGTGTAATGGAAATGATTGAATATTCAAAAATAAAAAAATAATTTGTCATTACAAAATTTTCTGAAAAATTAGTTTTTTATAAAAAAAAAACTAGCGGGATATCCGGCGTTGCCCAAGGTTTTTTTTAGAGGTTTTTCTCGCTCCGTTTCTTTCCTCGCTTGTTCTCCCGCTCTCGGTCGCTTTCCCGCTCGCTCTTTCGCTCTCGGTCGCTTGTCCGTTCTATTTACTTTCCCATTCCCGCTTGCTTTCCCGTTTCGGCTCATTCTCCCGCTCCAGATCCGCTCAATTTGTGACCGATTTCAATTTTTTTTAACGAAAACCTTCTCCGATCGACTCTCAAGGTTGTGTGATAATTTCATTACGATCGGATGAATGGTGTAGCAATGCATAAAGGAGACACATCATAGACATAATCTCATTTCTTATCTCTGTTTTAAAGAAAAACAAGTTAAACATAATTATATAGATGTTTACATAAATACATTCAAAAAATGGCGTTTACAAGACAACTTTGTAATACATGAAAAGCCGGCAAATCCTGATATTTAAAAAATTTGTGAAAAACCTCGTTTTACGGCTTACTTAATTACCGCTGCTGAAGTTAAAAAAAACTTTTATTGGAACATCAATGGAACAATTTGTTTAATTCAAATAAAACTACTAATAAAACAAGTAAATTAAAAACGAATTTTTAAAACCAATGCTCTTATATGTAATTAAGACACAAATTTTGCAATCAATTTTTTCTTATATTACTCTTTTATTTTATATTAAAGTCTGGCCTGGCGTAATATGGTTCGAAGAGCATTGCGATTTCCATTAAGCTCATAAACAAAAATTTTGCAATCAATTTTTTCTTATATTACTCTTTTATTTTATATTAAAGTCGCAATATACAACAAATAAATATAATAAACATATATATATATATATATATATATATATATATATATATATATATAAAATCCTCAAGAAAATTAACTAAATTAATTGACTTATTGTAAAACTAATAATTGAATATTGCATTGTCTTCTATCTTGAGCATGTATGCAAAATTTGAAAAAAATCTATCATCAGGAAGTGACTCAAAAATTGATTGCAAGATTTGAAACAGAGAAACAGACAGAGAAACAGAGCCGACGAGTTAATAAAAGCATTGGTAAAAATAACTTGTATTCTTCTAAGTTCTGTATTTCAGTCAATAACTGTTCTCCTCCATCCATTTTTTCAAGTTCCCAAATAAAATCGTATATGAATATAGAGCAAAACGTTGAAACAAATTTAAATAATTCAATTGCCTGTGGAATAATTTTACCATGAAATTGATAATATTTTTGTAACAGTTTTAAGCAATGTGGAGATTGATTAATGTCATATCTTAAGAAAGGATCAAGAGCTTGAAAAGATTTTTCCTGTTTAAGAAGAGTAGAAATCCATACGTTGTCTTTCAACAATTCTTTCCACATTTCATCTGGCAGATCGAAGCGAAAAATCTGTACAATTATCAGAACATTGAAATTTTCATGAACAGCTTGATACATTATGACATTGAAAAATTTTTGGAATAAGCTTTTTGGTAATCCAATTTTTACTAATATGCAGAAAATAAAAATACTCGTGGAGCCATTACCATGATAAGCACAATGAAAATATAAATCTTTGTGCAAGTTCTTCATTATAGCAGACAAATTATTTCTTATGAGTGAGTGATTTTGATCATCACTGAGAAAGTTTAAAAAATGTTTGAAAATATTATCACGAAATGACCATTCACGAGGACCGTATCTCATTGATTTTATAATATTTTCAACACTATTGCTCAAATCGCTTATACTTAAATCACGAAAAAAATAATTATCAATTGGTTTAACAACATCTAAAAATAACTTTGAACATTCGTCTTTTGTT
This sequence comes from Erpobdella octoculata, assembly GCA_963978895.1. Lineage (NCBI taxonomy): Eukaryota > Metazoa > Annelida > Clitellata > Hirudinida > Erpobdellidae > Erpobdella > Erpobdella octoculata. The sequence continues at coordinate 36,351,875 of OZ022240.1, forward strand.
ATTTCAAAGTAAGTAATAATCGCAGCATGCTCAAGTTGTTTCGGGTGAGTGTATGGAAGAGATTTTTTATAAATTACTTTTAAAAACCCCAAGTCCAAATGTGATAAAACCGGCAAAGTATCAATCAGCTTGCACAATGGCGGCATTAATAAATTTAGATTCTCTTTCATATAAATGTCAATAAGATGTAATTTAAGCCATTCCAACTTTGATAGACCATTTATTGCACTGCAAATCACACGATAAGGTATTGAATAATCACGTAAACCTCCTATCGATAGTTTTACAATATTTTTAAAAGTTTTTAATCTATCCAGAAATTCTATTGTAATATTGCATCTAAATACTTCAAGTTCTAATAAATTCTCATCTGGAAAATCAATTTTCAGGAGACTGAAAGTGTTTATCTTACTATACCCACTTAGATAAAGGATCCCCTGTAGACATAGTCTATCTGGATTTTGCCAAAGCCTTCGACAAAGTACCACATACACGGTTGATGAGAAAAATAGAAGCGGCTGGAATAGGAGGTAATATTCGAGGATGGATCAAAGAATGGCTAGCTGACAGAAGACAAAAAGTGGGAATTAAAGGGAAATACTCGGAGTGGAAAAGCATAAAAAGTGGTGTACCGCAAGGATCCGTTTTGGGACCATTACTATTTGTTCTGTTCATTAACGACCTTGATTTAGCGACTTGTTCAAAGGTCTCGAAATTTGCTGATGACACAAAGTTATCCATGAAAGTAGAGTGTGAGCTGGATGCCGACATTTTAAGGAAAGATCTTGCAAAAATATACCAATGGTCCCTAGACTGGCAAATGATGTTCAACGTAGATAAATGCTCAGTGATGCACATGGGTAAGAGAAATCAAGAGTTTCAGTATGAGATGGGAGGAATATTGTTGAAGACATCTGAAGAGGAAAGAGATCTGGGAGTTGTAGTACACAATAGCGGCAAACCATCAAGACAGTGTGCGGAAGCAGCAAAGCGAGCCAATAAGATCTTAGGATTGGTCAAGAGAACAATAATAAGTCGAAACCAGGAAATAATTATCAGACTATACAAATGTTTGGTAAGACCACATCTAGAATATTGTGTACAAGCTTGGAGCCCTGTTTTAAAAAAGGACATCGTAGTGTTGGAGAAGGTACAAAGGAGGGCTACAAAGTTGATTAAGCATTTAAGCCAGTTACCTTACGAAGAAAGATTAAAACAATGCGGCTTAACAACTCTAGAGAAAAGGAGAAGTAGGGGTGACTTGATCGAAGCCTACAAGATAATAACAGGAAAAGAGGATTTAACACCAGCAATGTTTTTCGAACAACCACCGATTCAAAGCACTAGGGGACATAGATTCAAGCTTTTTAAAAAACAAGAAAAGACTTTAAAAAAGGCTTTTTTTAGTTCTAGAGTGGTAAACATATGGAATGACTTGGACGATGACACTGTAGCATCTGAGACTACCACATCTTTTAAAGTAGCGCTATCCAGGCATGGATACTGATTTTTTATGCAATTATTTATTTTTACCAATGCTTTTATTAACTCGTCGGCTCTGTTTCTCTGTCTGTTTCTCTGTTTCAAATCTTGCAATCAATTTTTGAGTCACTTCCTGATGATAGATTTTTTTCAAATTTTGCATACATGCTCAAGATAGAAGACAATGCAATATTCAATTATTAGTTTTACAATAAGTCAATTAATTTAGTTAATTTTCTTGAGGATTTTATATATATATATATATATATATATATATATATATATATATGTTTATTATATTTATTTGTTGTATATTGCGACTTTAATATAAAATAAAAGAGTAATATAAGAAAAAATTGATTGCAAAATTTTTGTTTATGAGCTTAATGGAAATCGCAATGCTCTTCGAACCATATTACGCCAGGCCAGACTTTAATATAAAATAAAAGAGTAATATAAGAAAAAATTGATTGCAAAATTTGTGTCTTAATTACATATAAGAGCATTGGTTTTAAAAATTCGTTTTTAATTTACTTGTTATTAGTTTATTTATCTATTATTATCATTTATTTTATTTTATTCTATTTATTATTATTTTTAATTCGAAGTGGTTGTCTATAGGCGTAAAGTCTTCTAAACCACTATAATAAACGTTATCTTATCTTATCTTATGTCCCATGCCAATGTGGTCTGCTTTCCTACATCGAAAAAATATGCGTTTTAATTTTGGACATGACCAAACAGAAGAATTCAATTTGTGAAAATTTTCTAGTTGACAGCAATAAACATCTAATTCTAAAGATTCAAGGATAGTTGATGAATATTGACAATACCATATGGTTTTATACAAGGTCAGCCATATATAAGGAGGGATGCACAAATTTACCAAATCATAGATGTCTTGATAGGTAATGGAAATTACGCGAAAGTACTTTTTCGCAAGTATTTCTTCAAATGGTTTCAAATGTTTTTCGACTACAAAATTTTGTAGTACTAACTCATTGGAACTGCATAACTTTGGTTCAAGTAAACAAGGGAACAAATATGCGTGAGGAATCTACATTCCCAGTTCCTGGCTTCTTGAAAGAATTGATTGAAAAATCATTGACGATAAATTGACAACTTCTTTTACTCGATAATTTGGAGCAACTTCTTCTGAAGCAGAAGATTTTAGCAGAACATCACTATAATGAAATATGACAAAATCTGTGCACGTAAGTTTTAATGACATTGGTCGAAAATCTTTAGGACTCATTTTCAGTTTTATTTGTATTGTTCAAGTTTATTTAGTATAATGCATAAATAGGAAAAAGTTTCATTTGATACATAAATATATATATATATATATATATATATATATATATATATATATATATATATATATATATATTTATATAATATATATTTATATATATATATATATATATTTATATATATATATATATATATATATATATATATATTTATATAATATATATAAATATATATATATATATATATATATATATATATATATATATATATATATATATATATATGTATATATATGTATATATATATATATATATCCTCAAATGTTCTCGTTTGAAAGTAAATGGAGGAAGGAACTGGATGAGTACGAACAATTGTCATCAATCGGACATTCTTCTTCGACACAGGTGCGCGCGGTATCATCAGGACTAACAGGTTGATCCAAGTCATCAACAACGGTCGTGAAGGAACATGGACTTTCTGTGAGGATATTTTCTAAAGTATCTTTAGATGACGGATCTTGCGTGGTATCGAAATATTGCGAAAAGGAGCATGCGTCCAAAACGTCAGGACTGTTTGTTTTATACATATCACACTTATGATTAAGCTGAAACTCATCAGGTGAATCAGTCTCAAGAAAATTATCAAGTGATTGAACCAGATCAACAGAGCAGCAGTTACCGATGTCGTGGAATTCATTAACATTAGAAACATCAAGAGTCGCATTAGAAAAGGTATCGAGAAGATGACCATTTGAAAGATCAATAAGTTTTAGGTCGGTGGCTCAGTTGGTAAGAGCGCTTGCATTTAGGCAAGGCGGTGCTGCCGTAGACACGTGGGTTCGATTCCTAGTAGAGTCGTATATATATATATTATATATATATATATTATATTTTATATATATATATATATATATATATATATATATATATATATATATATATATATATATATATATATATATATATATATATATATATATATATATATATATATACATATATATATATACACACATATCATCACGTGTCCGACGCTAGTTCTAACGACCTTTTCAGCTATTATATTTTAATTTTATTTCTTGTTTATTTTAATTTTGGTTTATTCATTTCTTTTTATTTTATCTTTTTATTTTATTTTTTTATTTTTTAATTCTTAATTTATTTTAATTTTATTTCTGGTTTATTTCATTTCTGTTTTAATTTAATTCTGGTTTACTTTATTCCCTCGTTTTATGGTCACGGGATGAAACTTTATTTTTGCTACTTTGATTTGCTGTCGAAATTACCGTATTGTCTTTTAGTAAGTTTAAATATAAATAACGTACCTGTAAATTCTGTGCACCTGTTCCCAGGTGAGTTATACGTAAACAGTTTCGTTAGCTGTTGTAGTGTCGTAGCGTTGGTTTTAATGAAAGTTGTATTGCTGGTATGTGTTTAGAATTTTATGTTTTTAGTTTTATATTCGAATGGTTTTATTAGTGTTTCTCTATCTTTATATATACGGCTTTCGTCTAATATTCTATACATTGATTTTCCTTACATTATTATAGGGGTTCTGAAGATGGATAAAGCCGAAACCGGCCGGTCAACCCCTTGTGACAATAAAGTTTTGTGTACTGTTGACTGTATAGTTAATTCGGGAAGAAAATTTAGACGGTTTGAAGCAGTAGTAAAGAAATGGTGTTGTAGAAAATGGGCTGTAGCATTTAATAGAGCGTGTTTATGCGAGAATTTGATACCCAAATATTGTCAAAATATATATATATATATATATATATATATATATATATATATATATATATATATATATATTATTGTTTGTTTTTTTATGATAGTTTATAATCCTTTAAACCAAGTGTTTTAAGACTGAATTGGCTGTATGTAGGAAGCACATAAGTACTTCCTGTCGTGGATCAAAATTTGATCCTTTTAACTGTCCCTCCTCCTTTATCTAGGCTTGGGACTGGCTCGCAATTAGCGAGGCGGAGTTGTATTAATGTTTGTGAGTTTGTCTGTCCTTTATAGAAATCTGAACCTGGAGCGATCTTGATGACAATTGGCATGAAGGTAGTTCTCATTACAGGGAAAAAAAGTTAAAAAGGTTTAGACTCCCTACTCTGATCCCCTGGCTCAGGGGGCCAAAAGTGCTTATACATGATCATTGCATAAGTTGTCGAAGCACTGTTTACAATTGCGTAACAGGCATTACTTGCTTGACAGTCTTGCATAATGTGACGGATTGCGTGTCATTACAAATAATGGATATCTCGATATAACAGTAGTTATATCAATATACCCATGTTACAAATTATTAAGAGATAGATGGAAAACAAGTAAATTAAAAACGAATTTTTAAAACCAATGCTCTTATATGTAATTAAAACACAAATTTTGCAATCAATTTTTTCTTATATTACTCTTTTATTTTATGTTAAAGTCGAAATATCTTAATTATATCGAAATATCGAAATTAATTAAAATTATCTAAATTAATTGACTTATTGTAAAACTAATAATTGAATATTGCATTGTCTTCTATTTTAAGCATGTATGCAAAATTTGAAAAAATCTATCATCAGGAAGTGACTCAAAAATTGATTGCAAGATTTGAAACAGACAGAGAAACAAACAGACAGACATAGAAACAGAGACGACGAGTTAATAAAAGCATTGGTAATAATAATAAAAATATCATCAAAAAGCATCGAATTTAAATATCTCAACTATTTTCATGAAAATTTCGTACACGCTTGAGAATCGCGGTCAGTGAGTGTGGTTCGTGTTAACTTGGTAAAATAGTCTGCCAGTCGGTTAGCGTTTTGTGGTCAAGAAAACCCTCAAGAAAACCCTCAAGAAAACCCTCAAGAAACCCCTCGATAAAATCCTCAAGAAAATTAACTAAATTAATTGACTTATTGTAAAACTAATAATTGAATATTGCATTGTCTTCTATCTTGAGCATGTATGCAAAATTTGAAAAAAAATCTATCATCAGGAAGTGACTCAAAAATTGATTGCAAGATTTGAAACAGACAGAGAAACAGACAGAGAAACAGAGCCGACGAGTTAATAAAAGCATTGGTAAAAAAATTTACGATTTCGTAACGCGTATTACTTGCCAAATGGGAACGGGAGAGCAGTGGGAGCGGGAACAGGACATCGAGTAGGAGCGGAACGGGAGAGCAAGCGGGAGCGAGAAAAAGGCGAGATAACGAGGAGATCAAGCGGGAACGGAAAGCAAGCTGGGGAGGAACTGGAAACAAGAGAGGGAGAGAGAAATGAATGCGCCGGCCGATCTGCGCAGTGCGCCGCCATTTTCATCGCGCCGCACCGCCGAAATTTCTGGATCGGGGCGCCGCCGCCGCCGACGACGGTTTTTTTCAATTGATTTTTTTGCCGAATCATTGTTAGAAATAAACATATATGCATTCCTCTATCTTCTTAAAAAAACGATCCGAGGTTTCAGTGTCTTTTTAATTTCCTATTCTTCATAGCATATTGTTGAAACAAAACCAAATTAATTTTATATATAAATATAAAGTATAACAATATTTTTTTTTATAAAACAACGTTCCTATACTAATGTACTAAAAGTTTAAAAATAATATTAATGTTTACTTATTAACATTTATGGAACTAAACATTTTTGTTTGGAAAATGAAAGCGTTGGGCGATAGAAGGTTATAGATAATACAAGTAAAGGAAAAAACAAGTTTTTCTACAGAAACATTTATATATATATATATATATATATATATATATATATATATATATATATATATATATATATATATATATATATATATATATATATATATATATATATATATATATATATATATATATATATATATATATATATATATATATGTATGTGTGTGTGTGTGTGTGTGTATGTATTGTCATCCAATATAAAGCTATGCTGAAAGTTTCAGCTTCCTAGCTAGACAGAAAGCTAGTCAAAAAGCTGGTTTAATTGTACTTGCAAGATTTGTGTACAAAGAAAGCCACACACACAAACAGAGATTGTAATTTAATATAAAGTTTGTAATAAAAATAATAGTGTAAAGTTCCACGAGTTCGCTGATTGTATTTTGGCACAAAAAAAACAGCTAAACTTTTGACCAACGCTGATACACAATTTATTACTCTGCAGTTATTGTAAATTTAGCATCGAACTCAGATTTAAAATTGTCTACGCAAAAAGGATTCCATATAAATTGACAGTACTCCAAAAACAAGTAAAGGAAAAAACGAGTTTTCAACACAAACTTTGATTTCAAATACACTCGATTTAGAAATAAGAAAGATGTTCAAATTAAGTTTTTTATTGAATCATGTATTGTCATCCAATATAAAGCTATGCTGAAAGTTTCAGCTTCCTAGCTAGTCAAAAAGCAGGTTAAATTTTACTTGCAAGATTTGCGTACAAAGAAAGCCACACACACACACAAATAGAAATTGTAACCTAAATAGAGGTTTGTAAAAAACTAACCCATAAAAACAAAGTTTTTATTATAAATCCTTTATATACGATCCTAGATTTTTATTTTATTTGAATTTTTGAAAAAATTTTGAATTTTTTGAAAAAATTTTTTGAATTTTTTGAAAAACTTAATTATACAATATCCGATCAAACTGAAATTTTGATAGATTCAATTGTCTCGCAGCCCAAGTCGATGTGCCAAATTTCAGCTCGATCGGATAACGGGAAGTGAGTTAATTTTGAGACTCAAAGTTTGTGACCGACAGGAAGACAGACAGACAGACAGACGGGAAGACAATCGAAAATAATATAAAGGATTTAAAAAAGAAAAAAGTATGGCACAATCCATAACCACAAGATTGAGCAAATGACTTGCATATGTGACAAAGGGACAATTGAATTCACTAGTTAAAGCCTTGTTTATGCATCTTTTCTTACTTTTTTTCATGGCCGCCAAGAGGGGGAGTCTGGGATTATCCTGGAGCCCGTACTTTTTGGAGGGCCCGGGTCTAAAGAAATTCTGAAAAATTCAGTAGGAAAAAGTTGAGAAGCCTTTTTGACTAACCTCATCCCAGGTCATCAACTATTTTAAAAAGGAAAAGATGAAAACTTTAGAGAATAAAGTTTTGGAGAATTTTGAATAGGGCCTGGGTTAAATATTTTCCCAGGACCCATGTTTTTTTTCGGCAGCCCTGTTCCTTTCATAATAAATTAATTAACACATGCCTTGCTCCGACAACCTTGGATAATCAACTACATGCTTCAAAAATGACTCTGGGAACTTGTTTTCTGCTATTTCATTGACTTAAGGATAAGCAAAGATTTTTGCATATATGTCATTTATTGATACAAATGAAAACACGCGCTTATTTATATTTACCATATTAGAAAGATTGTAGTGTTTTAAAAGGTAAACTGAATTTTGTGTATAGATGACTTGGCTCCTTTAAGTCTTGCCCCCCTCCAAAATGGGGGGTTTGGGTGGCCCAAGAGGAAGCTAGTCGTAGGTAATTTTTGAAAGTTTAAGACTTTTCTTTGAAATGTTCCACTTACTCTGTCGAACATTTCTCGAGTGTTCTGTCCGAATTTCCAGTCCGTTTTGCCTGCAGCTCGTACGCATTTATTTGCTTTTCTGTTATCTATTTGGTCTTGTAATCAATATTTATTTTAAACACCTTCCAGACTAGCTAGAGTTCCGAAGCTTTCAGCACAAACGAAAAATGGATGACAACACGCTATTTAGAAACTAAAGACTTTCTATTTTGGAAAAAGCTAATCTTCAAAATATTTTTTTTTCATTTTATTACATTGTCATTGTTTGTAGATAAATAAATTCTTACTTATAATATGTTATCTTTATATCATCAAGAGCGCCTCAAGATAAATATCAGAGACAAATGATAAAACGTAAACTATAATATAATAGCTGACTGACAAACGTCTTTATTTTATTTCAAAGAGTTCGGATCCCAGATAAAGGTGTGACACCTCTAGTTCCAGACACACGGGAGCTGCTTGTAGCCACCAAACCGCCTAGTAGCTATAATAATGAGCTTTAGTTGTCAGGATAACTATGTTTTAAAATTTATTAATATACTTACTAGGTATTTACGTGTATAGGTTTTCGAAGCCTACTTTGATGAAATGCTACTTTCGTGGTTACATTGTCATAACATAATGCAAAATATCCGGTAAATGAAGTTTTGTATGGAAATTTGTATTAAGCGATTGTGATAGTTGAAAGCTTTCCACTCCGAAGAAAAACTGGGAAAAACACGAGCGGGACTGGACAATCAGTCCGGGTGGGCGATGATGGGCTTTTGTCCTGTGACGTTGTAACTGGTTACAAATGAACTCAATTAGAGGAACACGAAGCGGTCCAATTCATAATAGCTCATTTTTATTCTTTCAACGGCACACGAAATATGATTATTCTTCTTCATTTGGGAATTCATTTAAAATGTCATTACGGGAACAATTGTTGCAGTATATGAGTGTGTGTGTGTGTGTGTGTGTATGTGTGTGTGTATACACAGGCGGAATTCTACCAACAGTTCCAATTGCATAGCCTTTCTACAACTAATATTCCACTTCGTCTGTTTGGCAAATAGCAAAATTCAACAATAAATAATTATATGAACAAAAAAGCTAATATTTCATGACAAATAAATTTCGATGCGCGCACGTGTACGTGTGAATGTGTGTATTTGAGTTTGCGGGTGGTAACTTTTGTCAACAAATGAAATTTAACAAAAAAAACTTAACAAAACTGATGAATGAAAACGAAAATAACAAAAACTTTTAGAAGCATTCATTACGATAATATACAGTGCTTGTTGCTGTGTCTTTCTCCTTTTTTGCGCCTGTGGCCACGTTTAGTCGACTCGCTAGGTTTCGGCGCGCCGTCCGGTTGCGGCGATTGTGCAGGCACCGCCGGTCGATCCAGATAGTAGTCGAACTCGGAGTCGCTCGAGCTGCTGCAAGTGCTACAGCCGTCCCACCCGCCGGCGTCCATTTGGCTCATCATCTGCTCGACCATCCACTGTTCGTTGTCCATCCAGGAGTGGTGGTGTCGTCGTCGATCGCCGCACTGTCGCTGCGGCGGTCGCTTCGAGCATTCGCCTCCATTCTCGTCGTCATCGTCGCTCGAATGGTTGACTATAACATCAGGGGCGAAGGACACCACAGGCGATCTCACTGCCTTAGTCGTAGAATCTCTGGTCGGCTTCAACTGATGCGGCGGCCGAGTTTTTGCAGTCGCATCTTTACGGGGCGCCTGGAGTTTGGTGTACCTGTGGCGGTTCGATTCGTCGGACGCGTAGCCGCTCTGGCGCACAGATCGTACGCCGGAATCGCCATCGGCACTGTTGTTCTTCGTCCAGAAGCGCTGTTGATTCTTCGGTACGAAATGACTAGGTGGGGTGCCGCCTGCCACGGCCGTGGCCACTGTAGCAGCAGCAAAGCCGACGTAGTTGTCGTCGCTGACTGCAGGCAAAACTTGATTCAGCATTTGCTGTTTGAGATGATTTGTGGGCGGTGAAATAAGCTGGTAATTATTAGGGCGCGTCGTGTCGTCGCCCGTAAATGACCTCTCAAGGTCGGTACCGTAAGCTTCAGAATCGGTTGCAAGGTCGGGCAGCGAAGAAGACTGCAGGTTATTTGCCGGCGGTTGATTGAAATTAGGCTGGAGTGGTACTTGTGGTAGCGGCGGTTGTTCCCTTACCATCCACACGTCATTATTGCCGGCTGTCGGCGGCGATTGGCTTCGTCGCACGCTAAACAGCGACTGTTCGTCGCGAAACTGAGCCGGGATGAGTTCAACTTCGGCTATCGTCTCGACTATGTGGCTGCTAAGTCTCGCGGCTCCTTTGTTTTGATTATCCCCGATACCTACAACGGGTTTGGCTACATTTGCTCGAGGTTTGCATTGCTTGCCCATTTGTAGCTGGACGTGTTTCGGAGTGTGTTGTAGCTGCTGTGTTTGTTGCAGCTGCTTATTCGCCGCTTTTTGCATCCCGGATAGCATATAATCGGTAGGACATATTGCTTTTACTGATGCCCCAGACTTTACATTTATTGCTGCTTCTCTCGAATGGCTGTGGCCGCACCCACCACTGCAGTTGCTGTAGTCGCCGCAGGCGCCGACTTGACCCTGCGACAAATTTTCTTCTATTATATCATAAATCGAAGAAGAGGAATCGATCGGATCGGAGTTGTTACTCTCGCAGCCGCCGACATTCTGGACGGCTAGCCGTCTCGAGTCGCCCGACGCTGACTGATTGAGGCCGTCATCGGAGTCGTCGAGATGCGCCATTACATAGCTCCCGTAGCCGACGTCGAAGGAAGAGCCTGCGGCACTCGAGACCTGGTCCGAGTCGACGTTTAACTGTCGGCGAAAGCGTTGAAGCGACGACGGCGAATTGGTCGCCAGGAATGGCGACGACAGGCCGCTGTAAACGCCTTCGGGAGCTTCGAAATGTGGGTCTATGCGCAAAAGGGAATCGTTGTTTGGGTTGCTTCTATTGCTTCTATTGCTGCCGGCACTTTTGATGCTTCCACCGCTG
>OZ022240.1:36373159-36380659 GCA_963978895.1 Erpobdella octoculata
AAAAATGGCTGCACGTCATATTGAGGTTCATCACTCTCACTGAGATCATCATCATCATCATCATCATCATCTCCGTAGCCATCATCGTCATCATCGTCGTCGTCCTCACCATCATCATCTTCGTAGCCATCATCGTCATCATCATCATCATCATCATCTTCGTAGCCATCATCGTCATCATCGTCGTCGTCCTCCTCCTCCTCCTCATCATCATCATCGTCATCACCAGCACCACCACCACCACCACCATCATCATCATCACCATCACCACTACCATATCATCATCATCATCACCATCATCATCCTCATCACCATCACCACTACCATATCATCATCACCATCATCATCATTGTCCTCGTATCACTCATGGAGTCTTCTTGCACACGCCAGGGTCATGAAACTTTAAAATAACTTGCCCACCTCACAAACGAGGCAATGAAAGAGGGCGAAGAAACAAAAGGAGAGAGAGAGAGAGAGAGATACAGAGGAGAAAAAACGACGTGAAGAGATGGAAAGAAAAGGAGAAAGGATGAAAAAATAAATGAACAGAAAAAGTAGGACACACAGAAACAAATATAGAAACATTGTCAGAAATATCGAGTAATATTCAGACATACCCAATATGATTTAGAAAAACAAGTCTCAACAACCACATTGGTTGGTACCGACTAGCTAGCGAGTCGAGACTGGCTTCATTACGCTGACGACACGCAGCTCTTCATATCGCTCACTCCTAAACACTACTCTTCCACAATCCAAATACTCACTTCTTGCATCAACGCCATTGAAATGTGGTTTCTGCAAAATAACCTTCAGTTTAATACCACTAAAACCGAGATATCTCTCCTCGGATCATTTCATCAAATCAACTCACTTTCACATCTTTCATCGTTACAATTGGGCTCAGAATCCGTTAATGTTTCGCCTTCTCTTAAAATTCTAGGCGTATTTTTAGATAACAAACTTACATTTTCTAACCACATCTCATCTATCATCAAATCATGCAATCACCACCTTAGAGCTATACGTCACATTAGACCACTTCTCACTACTGAGCTCGCTAGTATGCTCATTCGCTGTCTCATACTATCTAGAATTGACTATTGCAACTCAATTCTCTACAACATCTCAGCTCACCAAACATGTCGTCTCCAAAGAATCATGAAGCGTGCTGCCAAAGTAGCTCTCAACATCCCTAGCTCAGTCCATCAACCTGCCATCAATTTCTTCGCCAAACTACACTGGTTACCTATCCCCTATCGCATCCATTTCAAAATAGCACTCATAACCTACAAAACCCTTGCCACTTCATCTCCTATATACCTACACAAACTCATAACTGCAAGATCTATTTCTAAACAACTTCGCTCTACATCCTCCCTTCATCTTCTACAAAAAACTACAATCAACAAAATCTCTAGGCGTGGCTTTCGCCACGCTGCCCCAGCTGTTTGGAACTCTCTTCCTCCAGATATTAGAAACTCTCCAAACGTCAAAATTTTTAAATCTAAACTTAAGACTCATTATTTCAATTTTAGTCTAAAGGAACCTTCGTAAGCGCCTCAGACTTTCCTGGCGCTCTATAAATACATTATTATTATTATGTATAAAAATTTTTTGGTATCGCGTTCTAAAAACGGTGGCGGCACACAAAAAAATACGTTTACAAACATTCGGTATCGCATGGCACAATAAGACGCAGCGAAAACTATCAAATACTCAGCAAGAATGGTAGACGTACACAGAAGAACTCGGACATACCTAGCGGCGCGGCAGACAAGCATACACACAGACAGTTAAAGTGTTAAACAACAAGCAACATACAGAAACACACAACAACAACAAATCAACATTACACAACAAATGATGATGAGAATGATGATGATGATGACGATGATGATGGTGATGATGATGATGCTATGATGATGATGATGATGATGATGATGATGATGATGATGATGATGATGATCTTCACAGAATAGACTGAATAGAGCATAGAATTAGAACATAGAACATACAACAAAGCAAACAGGTCTCAAGAAGAGATTGATGTTTTCTTTCTCTATTTCCATCGCTTATTTCTTAAACAGCAAAGAAATTTGTAACAGATTTTGAAGTGAACGTCATAAACAAGTCAACAAGTCTTAAATACACGTTCACACATACATCCAAACTGACGTTCACACAGACGCAGAAAAGCAAAATTAAAGCCGAACGTAGTTTTTTTTCTATTCTGCAATAATACGATAACATTTTGATTTGACCAGTAAGGTCGCTGGCGACTTACCACCACCGGCCGCGTCGACGACAACTACCACGACGACAACGACTACCACCGAGTCGACAACCACCGCCACCGCCACTACTAGCAACCACGCTCAACCACAACCGCTAACATCTCTCTCCTCTTGGTCCTCCTCCTCTCGACTAAACGGCGCCACAGCAAACGAGTCGATCGTCCTCGCGGTTAAGCCGGCCAGACAAATACAAGAAGCCACATCGTCATCATCTTACTCGTCATCTTCTTCTCCATCATCCCCAACATCGTCATCACCACCACCACCATCATCATCATTATCATAATCAGCATCACCAACATCATCACCACCATCATCAGAAGCATCATCATTATCATCGGCATCATCATCATCATCACAACCAAAATCCTTATCGTCATCATCATAGCTACCACCATCAGCATCATCATCACCACATTCTTCATCATCGCCACATTCATCATCAACATCGTCATCATCATCATCATCATCATCATCATCATCATCATCATCATCATCATCATAATTAGCATCGTCATCAGGACTAATAGCGAGTACATAAATTCATCATCGTTGATTCGTTCGACCAAACAACGGCGACGACGACGACCAACCACACCACTTCAACCATTCTGAGTTTTATGGTTTTATGACGCACGCAAACCACAGGCTCGATGGGCCATTTTAATATTTTATAGCATATTTATAATATCTTGTTTATTTACTTTAAGAAAATTTTTATGTACAAATACTTCGACGAAATAATATTCTATTATATTCTATTTTATCGAATTTAGGATTCTAATAATATTTTTTAGAATTAAATAACGCTCTGATAGTCGCATATATAGATAGCGAATTAGCTGTTCATCAAGCAACCTGAATTTTGCTGTATGCGAATCTTGTTTGTTATATGCATGAAGAACTCATTTAAACCGTTCAACAATAACTGAAAATTAAAACAAAAAACTAACGACACAGATAAACAAACATACATATAAACAAACATACATATAAACAAACATACATATAAACAAACATACATATAAATAAACATACATATAAACAAACATACATATAAACAAACATACATATAAACAAACATACATATAAACAAACATACATATAAACAAACATACATATAAACAAACATACATATAAACAAACATACATATAAACAAACATACATATAAACAAACATACATATAAACAAACATACATATAAACAAACATACATATAAACAAACATACATATAAACAAACATACATATAAACAAACATACATATAAACAAACATACATATAAACAAATATACATATAAACAAATATACATATAAACAAACATACATATAAACAAACATACATATAAACAAACATACATATAAACAAATATACATATAAACAAATATACATATAAACAAACATACATATAAACAAATATACATATAAACAAACATACATATAAACAAACATACATATAAACAAATATACATATAAACAAACATACATATAAACAAATATACATATAAACAAATATACATATAAACAAACATACATATAAACAAATATACATATAAACAAACATACATATATAGAAACAAACATACATATAAACAAACATACATATAAACAAACATACATATAAACAAACATACATATAAGCAAACATACATATATAGAAACAAACATACATTGAAGTATAGAGGAAAACAAACAGGAACAGATATAATCAAACAAAACAGAGAAATACATAGGAAAACAACTGAAAGCATTCAAAGAAAGGAATGTGCACGATCAGAGACGTACAAGGAAAGAGACATACAAGAACCGAGACATACAAAGAAAGACACAAAAACTGTGTGGTCTTAAAAACATTCCGCCACGAGATAAAAAAAAAGAACTTTAAAAAGTGGAACTAATTATGAAGATGAGGAGAGAGCATCTGCATTTCAGGGAGAGAATAGAGAGAGAGAAAGAGATATGTATGTTTGTTTATATGTATATTTGTTTATATGTATATTTGTTTATATGTATGTTTGTTTATATGTATGTTTGTTTATATGTATGTTTGTTTATATGTATGTTTGTTTATATGTATGTTTGTTTATATGTATGTTTGTTTATATGTATGTTTGTTTATATGTATAGGCAGAGACAGAGAGGAAGAGAGAGATATAGGGAGAGACAGAGAGGAAGAGAGAGATAATATAGAGAAGGAGAAAGAGAGACAAAGACAGAGAGGAATGTATAAAAATTAATAACACATTTGACCATGTTAATTATTGAGATACCTTGATGTTTAAATGAGTATAACCTTGTAGCATATTGATTGACATCATATTCGGAGGGAATGCGTTCATATAAACAATAGAGTTGAATTGAATATTCAATACATCATATTCAAGGAGGAAAGAGAGAGAAGAAGTAAAAAAAAGGGTAGAAATCCCAGCCACCACCACCACCACCATCACTACCATCACCACCAATACAACCCTCACTACAACCGTCATCCTAACTACCACAAACATAACCACTACCATCATCATCATCATCATCATCAACGACCACTACTACACTACTACCATAACCTCCATAACTACCATCACCATCGTCTTCTGTGGTTATAAGAATTAATAATATTCAAAAGAAGCATTTTCTGAGAAAGCTGGAATTGTTTTCTAAGAAACAAATGCTTTAATTTTGAGAGCTAATAATAATGAATCTCTCAAAAGTTTAACTCCTTTGGCACGATAGCATGGCGGATCAGGTCTGAACAGTTGAGGGGACCGGGGCAGAAATTTAATAGTTGAGGGGACCGGGGGGAGAGGGTTAATAGTTGAGGGGACCAGGGCAGAGGGTTAATAGTTGGGGGGGACCAGGGCAGAGGGTTAGTAGTTTGGGGGACCAGGGGGAAAGGCTTAATAGTTGAGGGGACCAGGGCAGAGGGTTAATAGTTGAGAAGACCGGACAGAGGGTTAATAGTTGGGGGGACCAGGGAGAAAGGCTTAATAGTTGAGGGGACCAGGGCAGAGGGTTAATAGTTGAGAAGACCAGGACAGAGGGTTAATAGTTGAGGGGACCGGGGGCAGAGGGTTAATAGTTGAGGGGACCGGGGAAGAGGCTTAATAGTTGAGGATACCGGGGTCTGAATAATTGAGAATCCGGGAAGGTGTGAATTTTTGAGGGAGACATGGGAGGTCTGAGGGTCGTAAAATGTGAGGGTACATGGGAGGTATGGACAGATGAAGAGCCGAGAGGGGCTGTTTTAATTTATAATTTGTTTAAAAACCAGAAAATAAGGAAAAACTTTAAAAACATTTTTTACTGGGTCAAAAAAGGAAGATTTAAAAGATATTAATAGTAGGTTCAAACTTAAAACTTTCAATATTTAAGTTATATATTGTTTTAATGAGCTTAATGTTTTTTTATAAATTAACCAGAAATTACCGCTAGAGATCATATTTTCAAATAAAATTATTTTCATCTTTTTCAATTTCAGATGTTAAATCTATTTCAACTTAAATTTTCATGATAATAATAATAATAATAATAATAATAATAATAATAATAATAATAATAATAATAATAATAATAATAATAATAATAATAATAATAATAATAATAATAATAATAATAATAATAAATAATTCACAATTATAATTATAAATCCGCACATAAGAAAAATTAATTTTTAAAAAATTTTCAAACGTTTCAGGCGTTTGCCAAACTTTTAAATCCAGTGAGTCATTCATCAAATTTTAATTGGTTGCCTGTTTGTATATTTATTTGGTTATATTATAGTTGCTATCGTCTTCATCAACATCATCCTCATTATATCACCACCACATTTAACATCATCATCACTACCTACATCATCATCAGTTATCATCACCATCACCATAATCAGAATCATCATCATCATCACCATCATCATCATCATCATCATCACCACCACAAGCATCACAATGATCGTCATTTGTATTAATAGCAAATATCGTATTTCAGAAAATTTAATATTAGGCTTATTAAATTATATTATTTTTGTACACAATTAATAAAAATCAACATCAGGACCACACGCACATACACCCATACATACACACACAAACACACTTTGACACACAAATGCCTAAACGAGCTGACGCCAACGCAGTTCAATAACATCCCCTCATGATAACCAAAATGATTTATACCACCAACTAATAAAGGTTAGTAGTATCGGCAGGTGTGCTACGGTTAATTAGTTACCTGTAGTGGTGTCAATCCGGGCGGTATCCAGGTGTATTCCTCCAGTGCGCAGCCGCTGTCGTCGTCGGAGGCCGAATGTTGAGCTTTTTTCGCAACATTTGTTGCCGGACTCTGTTGCAACTGCTGTTGGTAATACTGCAACTGTTGCTGGTGCGGATAGTGTTGCTGCTGATGTTGAGACGGGTGTTGAAGCAACTGTTGATGTTGCTGCGGCGTGACCTTCATCTGTTGAGAGTGTTGAGAATATTGTTGCGCAACATGCCGCGTGTTGACGGCCTTGAGTTGGCCGTGTTGTATTCTCGGACTGGGTGTTGCAGGAACGTTCGTCGTTGACATATTCGTTGGTTGCCGAATTTAAGTAGTGATTTACAAATTTGTAAACAAATTCTTCAAAGTCTCCAAAAAAAAAAAAATTATTTTTTGTCAAAGCGATTCCATCGTGCGTTTCATTTCTGTAAATTCTTTACAGTCTGGTGATCCTGTAAAACGTAAACAAATATAAAATAATTCATGTAAAATAATATATGTAATATCAGCAGTAATTTAAAATTTTCGTTTAAACTGGAAATCAGAACCGTTCGCGTGTCAACTGAGACTAAATCATAAATAATCGCGTAAAGATCAAGAAAAATCACCTCTCAAAAAAACCTGGTTATATCTAATAATCATAAGATAATGAGAGTCCTGTTTTCAATACAGTAAACCATCAGCAAGTGCTATTAATCGTTTATTATTAATCGTTTATTAACGGGACCACGCAGACACACATACATACATGTCTGACACTGGATAGTTATTTAGTTGCTATTTGGAAGGAAGTTTTTCCTCATTTTGGCTGCCTCGTTGCTCATGCTGGCCTACCTTGACTGCTTTGAGTTTACATTTTGTACTGATTTTTCGCTTGCTTTGTTAGCCAATGCGTGTACGACTCGCGTTCGCAATTTACAAGAAGCGATTCACTTTGAAGGAGATAAAA
>OZ022240.1:36385659-36403159 GCA_963978895.1 Erpobdella octoculata
CATTCACTCATTCACTCATTCATTCATTCATTCATTCATTCATTCATTCATTCATTCATTCATTCATTCATTCATTCATTCATTCATTCATTCATTCATTCATTCATTCATTCATTCATTCATTCATTCATTCATTCATTCATTCATTCATTCATTCATTCACTCAATCACCGACCCACCCACTCACTCATTTCACTCTCACGACAGAAACTTCTTTAAAAAGGAAATAATGTATTTGTTTTTGTATTCAATAAAATATAAACTATGATCACACTTCCGACTATATTTAATGGCTTAAACGCTTCACTGCTGTAAATAAACAATTATTTATTAATTAATTAATTAATTTGAGATTAGGCTAGTTAGTTGGTAGGCTAGTTAGTCCCAGACGTAGGCAGGTAGGTGTGTAGTAAACGTTACAGAGGCTACAGCTGTGTAGGTGAGCTCTGGAGAAGAGGGAGGAGTTAATCTGAGCGCCCCTGTCCATAGTCACGAAGGGGTCAGTTAAAGGGCATTTCGTGCCGTCTGTGGACATTCGGCGACCCCTGTATATAAAAGCAGTGGGCGAGCTGAAAATGACTCCATAGATGTTTATGTTGCAAAAGCAAACCCACCCCACCCCCCCCCCCACCAGGGACTCCTACCCCGTTAAAGTAGGCTGGTTAAGTTATAAAGTCACTTAATAGAAGCAGTTCACAAAGTCGTCAGCGACAACACCACGTCGAAGTTAAGAGGGTGGTGGTGGGGTGGGAGTGGGAGTGGGGATGGATGATCAATGAGTCATCGAATTAAAACTCGTGAATTTAAATTATTAATTATTTCGATTGTGTATAAATAATTAATTGATTTCAGTCACCTAGGTATTTATTTATCGTTAGGTGTTAACATTAAAAGACAATTTGTACCTACACAGCAGTAGGGAAATGATATTGTTATAAATTTCATTATGAGATCGTAAATACCATTGTCACGAGAAGGACAATATCAAATCTAACTTGTCAATCGTCACCAACATCATTATCATCATAATCACTGTCGTCGTCATCACCCCATCATCATCATCACCACCACCGCAACCACCATCATCATCATCACCACCATCACCATCACCACCATCATCATCACCATCACCATCGTCATCATCATCACCACCACCACCATCATCATCATCATCATCCCATCATCACCATCATCATCATCATCATCATCATCATGTTTTACTCATATTCCCCCCTCCTCCAACTCTCCTCTACCACTCAAGTTCGATTGCCATTTTGTTCGGCCATCCACTTGAGAACGACAGAACGCAAATCCTCTCTCACGGGTGGGAATCAAGATGGCGCCCCTCGTCATCATTACTATGACCATACTCGCCAGCGTCACCGCTGAGTCATCGTCGTCATATCATCATCACCATCATCATCACCACCATTATCAGCATCATCATCACCACCACCACCACCACCACCATCATCATCATCATCATCATCATCATCATCATCATCATCATCATAATCATCATCATCATCATAGTCGTCCTCATCTACAACCACTGAGTAATTAGGTTTGTCAACCCATTCCATTTGTTCACCCATAACCCATGCGTCCCGTCCCGACTCCATTAATGTTTTCATCGGCGTGTCATAATAATCCAGCTGAAGTTTTCCCACAACGACGACGAAGCAACCTGCTTTGGTGAAATTTTTTTAAAGAAAGAACAAAGTCAACGTGGTCTTTGAAGGAAGCCGATTATAAATTGGTTGTATCAGATGATATGGACACGAGTCATCCATTTATTAGTCATTAAATAATTAAACATCAATTATCATCATCATCATCATCATCATCATTATCATCATCATCATCATCATCATCATCATCACCACCACCACCGCCATCATCATCATCATCATCACCACCACCACAACCACCACCACCACCACCACCACCACCACCATCATCATCATCATCATCATCATCATCATCATCATCACCTTCTTCATTGCGAACAACTACACGACTAAAGCAACGATCATAAATAAGCAAATAAAATCGAAATCCGACTCGCAACGCAGCTAAAATTGAAAACCAAAGACACTCGACCAGCAGTCATTTGAAACTTCTTTATTAATTTATTTATTAATTTATTTATCTGATGTTATGACGTAGCGCCAACGTATAAATCACGAGAATACTTCTTTTATAATAATCTACGGAGATACGCACGTTGAGGGTCGATTAAGGCGTTCTGGAGTCAATGAAGGACGAATATCGATCCAGTGGTGATGATTGTAGTCTTCTTTTTTTGTAGCGGTTGTGGTAGCCGCACTCGCAACTGCGTTAGTCGAGTTGTTTCAGCTGTAGCTGCAGCGGAGCGGAGATGATAGTAGTTTCGGCGCAGAAGCGCCCGTGATAGCGAAAACGAGAGCGTATAAAAATATACACTTTGAAGAAATCTATGGATCTTTCAGATCAATCTCGCCTCTGATCTTGGCGCGTAAACGAGCCCAATAAATTATCTATGCTCGCCTCGCGTGTGGGCGGGCGATAATAAGATGAATTCCAAATCAAAACCGACCGAAGATATTTATTTTTATTTGTCGCAGCAGATTTTTCATAGAAAGTACATTATAAAATATATTGAACACTTTAGCTGAGATTGGAACATATAATTAAAATATATATATTTATATATATATATATATATATATATATATATATAAATAAATATAAATTATATAAAATATCACTGCTATAATTCCACCGGTTGAAATTCCTTCTTAAAATAATAGATCTAAAAATAGATATCTTTTGGCGGTTGTTTGCAAGGCTGTTGATAGGAGGAGTTGCACAAACAAAAGGAGAAAAAAACAACATAGACAAAAAAAATCAAAGAACAAAGAACAAAAAATGTAAAAAAAAAGTATTTCTTCTAAGCAAATACTTTTCCAATTATCGCTCACTCCTCTTCCCGAGTGATGTTATGAAAATCTCTGCTGGGTCGTACTGGTGCCGTCGCCGGTGGATTAGGAGTGAAGTGAGGAAAGGAGTGAGTGGATGGATGGATGGATGGATGGATGGATGGATGGATGGATGGATGGATGGATGGATGGATGGATGGACGGAATGATAGAGTGGGTGTTGAATAATTGAATATATAGATCTATATATGGAAGGAAGGACGGGACGAATTAGTGAATTTACGGACGGATAGATAGATGAAAGACTACATGAATGAATTAGTGAGCGAAATGATGAATTGACAGACAGGCGGATGTACAGACAGACAGACAGTACGGAGCGTATAATAACCCAGCATTCGGTAAACAACCATTTGATATTCGACCAACCAATTCGGCACTAATTCGAAACAATCCATCAATCAACCAATCAATCAATCAATCAATCGACAGACGATACACGTGCACTTGCCCAAGTCTTCGCGACCTTCAAATAGCGGAAAGGCCATCTGCATACTTTTGGAATGTATGGTCTTCTTCGTTAGGCGTTCATTCCATCATATATTGGACTGCCAAGCTCGAGTGGCGGTCCACAATTCAGTCGAAATCAGTTAGTGTTGAATGATAGAGAAGTTTGATTAAGTGAGATGGTCCTATTATTTTTAATTATGGAGAGAAAGAATGTAAATTGAAGGGTACAAACTTGGAGAGAGAGGGGGAAAAGAAAGAGAGAGAGAGATACAAAGATTTTCTCCGCCACCATGCGTCTGATCTATATAACCCCTTGCAACAAAAAGACAGACAAAAAAAGTAACCAAACAGCAAACATAGAACATACAACGTATAAAGCAAAGAGAACAAAGAACTAAAAGCGCCGACCAGTAAAAAAAGACATTCCAAAACGTTTTCTAAAACAAAAAAAAAGGTTTAAAAAATTTGCCGACCAAAAAATGAGAAAAAAAGTTTAAAAAATAAATAAAAAAATCTACTTTTCTTTCAGCTGTGAGACGGAAAAGCAGATTTGTTATCTGGTGGAGGAGAAAGAACCATTTCTTAGAAACCAAAGAGTTTATTAATGATGGCAGTGTAATCGATGATGATGATGATGATGATGATGATGATGATGATGATGATGACGACGTTGATGATGATGATGATGATGATGATGATGATGATGACGACGATGATGATGATGATGATGATGATGATGATGATAACGATAATTTAGACGCTCATGATGCCACGTTAAGCAACATTTAAACTCTTTTTAGTAACAAAAAAAAACTATTCCACCAAACCGGAAATTAAGATCTCAGTCACGTGACGATACGATAAGTAAACACATCCTGTCGGACGGTCGTAAATCTCCATATATTATCGCTCTGCTCTTACGAATGCCATCTCTACTGTATTTTCATACACATACACATACACATACACATACACATACACATACACATACACATACACATACATATACACATACACACGGACACACACACACATACATACAAATACACAGACATATAAATACGTATACACCATCCGTGTCGAAGAAACAAAACATTGCAATCAACGGCAAAGACGTTTAAATCACAGCGACGACTATGCAAGAATAAAAAAAATCCCATCCTTTCACGAGCGCACAAAGTCCTGCAAAGAGCTACAGTTCCCGGAAGCGGAAATAGCGATGAAAGTTGCCGATCCGAAGATCGTAAAGAAGGAAAAGAGTACCCGAGGTATCGATACGTAACCGAGGGCCGGGTAATTTACGAGGGACTGTTCGATGTTTTAGCTGTCGCACGGTATGAGGATGGGGATGTTATTTGGAGATGGAGATGATACGGTACGGTACAGGGGGGCATCGTGGCGGTGGTCTTGAAGACAAGTGGGGTGGAGGTGTGCCTGGTGGATGGATTGGTGGATGTGTTGGTGAATGAATGGCGGATGGTTGGATGAAAGGAGAAGGTTAACGGACGTTTAAGCACAAGAGTGAAAAAATAATGGAAGAAGAAGAAAATTAAAATAAAAAATAATTCAAAACATAAACAATTCTATTTTTATCCTTTCAAGTTCATCCTTTGTTCCTCCCACAAATAGTTAGTGATAATGATCGTCACCATACTTGTTGTCATCATCATCAACATCAACACCACCACCACCACTATCATCATCATCATCATCACCATCACCATCATCACCGTCATCATCACCGTCATCATCAATGAACATGGTTCTGTATCTTTCAATAAAACTCCGACCAGAAACGGATCTAAGGGGATTAGGGCATGCAGCCCCCATACAATTTTTTTTAAATAACCGTAGTTGAAAGTAAAACATACAAAATTGTTGGAAAATACCTACGACCCCCCCCCGGTCATAAGATGTTTTTTTTGAAAATTTTTTGAAGTGAAGTTCTCGGATTTTCTGGATCAGCTTAATCCAATATGCAAAAATCGTGGTGGTGATAATGATGGTGATGATGATGATGATGATGAGAACCGTGATGATGATGATGATGATATATATCTAGGGTCCAGTGCAAGGAACAAAATATAAGCAGAAAATAGCAAAACAACAACATTGATAACAGAAGTTTTGAGTAATTAATATTTTATTCTCATTTTATGATCTTTGGTGCAGAAGCTGAAAATGTCTTCCTGCCGAGACCACAGCTTGCAAAAAAATGAAGAAAATAACGATGAAAGTACCGCATTTTGTTGTTATGTTAGTGATTGTGGTGGTGATGACGATGGTGGATTATGTTGGTGATGATGATGATTACGTTGATGATGATGAGGTCTGTGTGATTGTGAATAACATTATAATTTATTGTTATAGACAATAATAATCATCATCATCATCGCTCTGAGAGAGTAGGAGAGAGTAGGGAGAGAGATAGAGGAGGAGGGGAGAAAAGCAATAGAGGTTAAACAAGTCTAACCCAATAAGCAGTAGTGCATAAAAACCAAACACGACTGCAAGTTATGCGTTTGTATACGTGCATAAGTGTGTGCATGTGTGTGTGCATGTGCGTATGTGTGTGTGTGTGTGTGTGTGTGTGTGTGTGTGTGTGTGTGTGTGTGTGTGTGTGTGTGTGTGTGTGTGTGTGTGTGTGTGTGTGTGTGTGTGTGTGTGTGTGTGTGTGTGTGTGTGTGTGTGTGTGACCAATGTCTGGTTTGCCGCAGTTGAATAACAATGTTTCAATGAAATCGATGAAAGATATTGTTCTTTATTGATTGTTCATGATAACAAGACTCACTAACAAAGGAAAACATTACATGAAGAAAGTACGGATGGATGGATGGATGGATGGATGGATGGATGGATGGATGGATGGATGGATGGATGGATGGATGGATGGATGGTTGGATGGATGGATGAATGGATGGATGGATGGACGGAGGTCGGATGGGTGAAATGTAAAAAAAAGTAAGAGAGAGAAAGAAACGTGTAATGAAGATGGGTTCAAATCTGTGGAAAAGATTATGAACCAGAGATTTGGTTTCAATACTCTTCCGTACGTGCTGGGATGTTTTGCACTTATTTATTTTGCTCAATCACTAATTTATTCACTCCACACACACACACACACACACACACACACACACACACACAGACATACATACATACATACATACATACATACATACATACATACATACATACATACATACATAAATACATACATACATACATACATACATACATACATACATACATACATACATACATACATACATACATACATACATACCTACCTACCTACCTACCTACATACATACATACATACATACATACATACATACATACATACATACATACATACATACATACATACATACATACATACATACATACATACATACATACATACATACATACATACATACATACATACATACATACATACTTCCACCCACTCAAGATTAGCCTTCTGAAACGTTTTTTCCTCATCCTCAGGTTGGAAGAAATCTGCATTCTTTTACAAGCGGATTATCTAACGCAAATTAACCCAGATTTAACCTTGAACTGTCGACGATTGTACCGACGATAGGTATAGAAGTTGAAATAGCCGGTAGTGATGATGATGATGACGACGACGGTGATGATGATAGTGATGATCGTTGTGGTTGTAATGATGATGACGATGATGGTTGTGGATGTTAAGGCGTTGATGATGATAGATCACGAAGATGGTTATGAAGATGATGATTACTGCGATTAGTTTACAAATGTAATGACAACCTGTACATAATAATAATAGAAATAATAACAAATAATAACAAATATTTGTTAAAAATAAGTGAAACAACTGAAGAGAAAGAAAGAGAAAGTAAAAGAAATGAAGAGAAAGAAAGTGAAAAAGAGAGAAAGAACGTGGAGGTGATGATAACACGAGCCAACTTTATCACTCAACTCAACTCGAAAGTTCAGCGTTAGATAATGAACGCTCTCGGCGTTTAAAAGTGCATTCAACTGTAAAAAGAGATTCATAACCCTCCCCCCTCACAACCACCCCTCGTTTTCTAGCTGAACAACAAGAGTTAGGCTGTGATGGACTAGTATGGACTACTAACTACTAGGTATAAACAGTTGATTTGGCACACAAACACACACACACACAAACCAGCATGTGCAGGTAGACCCAATGAAAACTTTAGCAGGTTGGAGAGAAATTAATAGATCGATATACTGGAAGAATTTTGAATAAAAAAAATAGAAAAATCTCTATTTGTTTTGTTGCCATGCATTGACTGGAGCAGCAAAACTCCTTAAATATGGCGTTATGAAATTTCTGCAGTTTTTTTCCAGGCACAAGAAACTATTCCCATTTCCTTAGGACTTTTCCATCCAATGTGAGACGTTATGCTTCCAGTCGTATCCAGTTAACAGTCGGATGTACTGGAAGAGACATCTAACGACCATTTTTAAAATTATTAAACCTTGAAAGGTCAAAACCGATATTAACAGCATTTTTACGGTCAAGTGGAATGGAGAATTGTTTTGTAACAAAAAACTATATAAATTCCAGGCCGTACACCACAGCATAGTTCTTCACATACATAACGCATAAACACGCACACACATGCGCACCTACAGTCGAAGAAATAACGAGACGAAGACACACAAGAAGAGACGAACCAGATTGCATAATCATGTGAAACACTTGAGAAATGGAGAAGCCAGTCCTTGTAATTATTATTTATCTATTTGCTTGCTCTCTTTCTCTCTCTCTCTCACCATCTCCTCTATCTCTCTTATTCTCTTTCTTTTACCCCTATTGATATGGAAACGATATATTATTATATTATTTAATTATAATATAATTAATTATATATATATATATATTTATATTATATTATTTAATTATATATTATAATATAATTAATTATATATTTATATTATATTATGTAATTATATATTATAATATAATTAATTATATATTTATATTATATTATTTAATTAGATATTCGGACCCATCAGAACTACCATGATTCTTTGCAGAATGAAGATTTTTTCCCTTGTGTCATCTGCTTAACGTCAGATGCGAACATTTTGGACAGTTTAAAAAATGAAAGTGAAAGAAAAATTTATTTCCATTTGTTTGTTTTATAAAAATAAAAATATTTTTTTTTTTCAACGCAGCAATTAAATGTTACTGAAGCACGTGGGTGGGTTGTTTTAATTACATAATCAGTTCCTGTTTATATCATTATTGTTTTACATTCTCTCTCTCCTCTCTCTCTCTCTCTCTCTCTCTCTTTCTCCTACCCAGTCACACTCCCCCTTTCGTCATAAATAACAAAAATATATATTCGAGTGAGTGCAATTGAGTTGTTGGCGACAACGAAGAGTTGACATTTTAGATAACCATGAAGGAATCTGGTCCGCTTCGTGATCTTTCACTTTCAATCTATCTATCACATATAAATAAGCTCATCCGTGTACCCATCCATCCATCCATCCGTCCGTCCGTCCGTCCGTCCGTCCATCCATCCATCCATCCAGCCAGCCAGCCATTTTTCATTTTCAATTGCAACACCATTCCGTCCATCCAGTTATTCACTAATTCATACACCTCTCCATGCATTCTTCCAACATATCAACACCATCCGTTGTATGTAACAGTCAATATGTCGTGTTAGCGTCAGAGCAATTTCTGACGGAGAGTCTGAATTTCCTTGTGCCAGAAGAATACAATGAGTACTTGTCGAGTGAGCCGAGATGAGTAATACTGGTGATGATGATGATGATGATGATGATGATGGTGGTGATGATGATGATGATGATGATGATGATGATGATGATGATGATGATGATGACAAAAGCATCTAAATTTTCCACTATTATTATGGCCCCCATTTTTTGTTTAAATTGTTATACCATTCTTCATTTTATACAGTTCTTCCTTATCTGTGACTACTTCACTCTCTCTCACTCACTCACTCACTCACTCACTCACTCACTCACTCACTCACTCACTCACTCACTCACTCACTCACTCACTCACTCACTCACTCACTCACTCACTCACTCACTCACTCACTCACTCACTCACTCACTCACTCACTCACTCACTCACTCACTCACTCACTCACTCACTCACTCACTCACTCACTCACTCACTCACTCACTCACTCACTCACTCACTCACTCACTCACTCTCTCACTCATTCACTCACTCACTCACACTGACTCACCCACGCATTAACTAGTTGATCTGCAAGTAGCACATGTGTTGTAGTGTAGTGTAAAATGCCGAACTCTGAAATTATCTTATTACACCTGTGGAAGAAAACAATGAATGAGCGCTAAAGGAATGTTTGGAGAGGAAAGAGAAGAGAGAATGAGGTTAAGAAAGTTTGTGTGTGCGTGTGCGTGTGTGTGTATGTGTGTGTGAGTGTGTGTGTGTGGGTGGGTGTGGGTGAGTGTGTGATAGAGAGAGAGGAAGAGAAAGAAGAAAAATAGAGCATGAAAGAAGGAAAGAAAAATCAGAAAAAGACGTCCCATCCATCTATCCCAGCCGTTGATCAGGCACCCAAGTGACCAATAACTCACAGGTCTGCTATAAATAAAATCTTGGAATTTCCCGCCAGGAATTTCCCGCCGCCGAGAAAACCGATCGATCAATCTTTTTTGGAGGACTAGTTAATCATTTAGATTTGAGGAGTTGAACGAGAAGTCCTACAATTCAACCCTCAACTTGACGCATCAGAGCAGTTAACTGTTTATTTAATGAGCATAATTTATTCAAATACTCGACTAAGCGATCTCATTAGCATAATGTTATTATTAATTATTCACCATCAAAAGCCCGGCCCTGCCCATACTTGCGAACGGTGGGCGTATACAACTCGAGAGGGCAATAAAAATAACTTATTATCCCATAACATCAATGTAATCATTCTTCAATTTTTGTTCTTTCTTTATGCCTTCCTCATCTCGTTCCACCCTTTTTTTCTTAAAGTTCTTTTTTTTACAAGCTTTTAATTAGCTTCATTTGTCTTATGTCTGATGTCTGGTTAAGCGGAATCTTGTAATCAATTTCTAAGTAGCTTCCCTCCCGACTAGTTGGAGGTCGGAAACTTTCGGCATAAAAGCAAAATGGATGACAACGCGTTTCATTTAACACCTAATTTTTGGTTTTTTGGTTTTTTTAAACTTGTTTTCAAGATTTTTCTATTCTTGTTTCCAAAAACACAGGTGAAAACAAATTGTTTTAAGAAATGATTAAATGTGCTCAATAAATTTTAAGACGTTCAAAAAACTGAATTTAAAAACAAGAAACGAAACTTTAATATTTATATTCCTATTTATGCTCAACAACACACACTATTATATATCGTATATATGACTCAATGTTTTGAAGGTTCCTTCTATCTCAATAATTGCTACACAAGAAAATATACAATTATCGAATAATACTAAACAATACTAAATACTATTAAATAACACTAAATATTATTAATAGTATTAATAATACTAAATAATACTAAATAATATTAAATAATACTAAATAAAACTAAATAATACTAAATAATACTAAATAATATTAATAATACTAAATAATATTAAATAATACTAAATATCAAACGAACATTACAATCATTAGCAACATCAATGCAAGAAGGCTTTCTACTACTTCTACGTATGCAACATATCAATATGTGTGCTTCCCAATATCTCACTCACTCACTTACTTACTTACTTACAACAACAACAGTGATTATGCACTGCGAATGAATATGACGGGCACCTGCGAACATATCAGTATCCCCTATCTGCCTCCACCTCTCCTGTCCCGACCTCCCCCCCCCATACACAAGCACCCTACCACAGATGCGTGCGATAACTTCAAACGAATAATTAGAACTCAAAGAGGTGAAAATCTGCTAAAATAATAAATACATTTATGATAAGATCGATTATGATGAAAACAATAAAACTAGTTGTAGAAATATTGGTGATAATACAATTATCTATTATTGTTTAAACTTTATTATAAGATTATATAAATGCAATAATTAACGGTATTATTGATATTGTGATTATTAAAAAAGAAAGTAATTTATGAAGTGACAAATGGTTGAAGTGCACGAACGCAACATCCCATGTAGCAGTCAGGAAACAATCGGGTGGGAATTAATTTAAGAGATGAAAAGTTTGTGATTAATTAGCCATTTACCTGTTTCCCTCCTCTCTCTCTTATACTCTCTCTCTCTCTCTCTCTCTCTCTCTCTCTCTCTCTCTCTCTCTCTCTCTCTCTCTCTCTCTCTCTCTCATTTCTTCAACGCTACAATGTTCTTTCCATCCGTGCAATTCTGTACAATGTTTTGATTCTCTTGTTACTTAAGACAGCGCCCATAAACACACACACACAGACACACACACCCTTCAACTAACTACCCACTCACGTCCACCAACCCTCGTTCACACACCCACTCCCCCCCCCGTTTGTCTCCCTTCTCGCGGTCACCTGAAAGTGAACCACCCACCCACCCATCTATCACTCCATACATTCCATCTTTTTTTAATTCAATAGCAATGCATTAACAAACGAATTCACGGCACACTGTGTGTATTTAT
Organism: Erpobdella octoculata; assembly: GCA_963978895.1. Taxonomy (NCBI): domain Eukaryota; kingdom Metazoa; phylum Annelida; class Clitellata; order Hirudinida; family Erpobdellidae; genus Erpobdella; species Erpobdella octoculata. The sequence continues at coordinate 36,397,710 of OZ022240.1, forward strand.
CAAAATAAGAACGAACCCTGGCGAGTGAAAGAAACAGATAGTTAGAAGAAAAAATACATAATCAAACAGAGTAAGAACGACAAATACATAAACAAACAGAGTAAGAACGACAAATACATACACACACAGAGTAAGAACGACAAATACATACACACACAGAGTAAGAAAGACAGAGACATAAACAGGTTCAGAATGAGTCAGCGGATGAAAATAGGAGCGTATAATAAATGAAGACCCCTTTCAGAGGGGTACATAAATCGTCATCATCAAATCCGATAGCTGTCCACTTTGCCCTCATTACGCCATCAACATGGACACCATCTGCGACCGGTCTTGGAATATAATGAATATAGAAAGAAAAACTAGCGTTCTAAATGTATATTTAAAAGTCCGTTGTGAGATTGTTTCGCATGAACCACACACAAATACACATACATACATACATACATACATACATACATACATACATACATACATACATACATACATACATACATACATACATACATACATACATACACACACATACACACACATACATATATACATACATACATACATACATACATACATACATACATACATACATACATACATACATACATACATACATACATACATACATACATACATACATACATACATACATACATACATACATACATACATATATACAAACATACATACATACACACACACATACAAACAACCAAACAACTGCAGAACAGTAAACTGCCCATCAGCTCACTCAGCACGGCACGGCAAAGGCGAAACTCGAACATTTAACTTTACAACTGAAACACTGATATCTTTGTATATTCACTCTCTTTGCTCTCTTTCCTACATCCGTCCTTCCTTCCTTTCTTCAAGATATGTACATATTGTACACACACGTACGTACACACACACATATACACAAACACACATTCAAATATACTTCGTGTCTTCGCCAGTAAGAAAGTCTCAAAAGCGATCACATCCTGGCTCAGTTTTTGTTTTTGTTTCATCTAGTAAGCAAATGAGCACTTACGCACGCACGCCTAATAGCTGAATGAGAGGCAGCAAGACAAACAGAACGATACTGACAGATAGAAAGACATACAAAAGGCCACTGACACATAGGGAGACATATACAGTAATGCTGGCTGACAGATACAGAGACATACATAATGAAATGCTAATAAATACAAGGACTTGCATTAACAAAACACAAAAATATGATAATAACAATCACACGACACAGACAGAGAAGTACCTAACAACAATCATATACACGTACACAAACACTGACGGAGTAATACCAAGAGATATGGAGACACAGAAGAGAGAGAGAAAGAGAGAGAGAGAGAGAGAGAGAGAGAGAGAGAGAGATAGAGAGAGAGAACATGAAGATCGCCCAGTCAAAGAGGCACCACCTTAGTTTGCCGAGTTATTAGCCGGTTAGACAGATACGATTTCCTGCACAGCTGACCACAAACCCTCGTGCCCCCAATAATCTCATGTAACAGGGGGGGGAGGCGGCGAGTTGGTCCACCCACCAACCCTGGATAATTCACCAAGCTTTCTCTAGCCACTCATTTGTTCGGATTCTGATAACTATTTATGGGGGTAGATATGGCTGTGTAGAAGTTTTGCAGTATATGTGTGTGCCTCTGCAAGGTTTATAGCCGCCTAAAAAACAGCGATATGCATAAGAATACGTTTGCAAACAAGCATCTTCAGAAATATGTGTACGCAGCAGTGTACAACTACATTTAATATATCATTGCATAGCTGCTGCCGGTGACCCAGGGGTTAATATTTGTTTTTAAATATTTTTTTTGAATAATTGTAAATTATAATTTATTTATTATATACAATATTATTATTCGGTGTGCTTAAAATTATAAGTTGTCAATATATTTTAACGAGTGTAATGAATCAATCAATAAATCCTGTCATTTGAGTCGTTAAAAGATGTCAGGACCAATAATTGAAGTCGTTCAGACATGTGGCGTGTTTAATTAAATTGAAATACTACTTGAAAATTAAAATTATAAACGAATTTAGTCAATAAATAAAATTTAAATTAAAAAAAAATATCGTGATAATACGAGAATGTTTTGAGTGAAAACACAACTTTAAATCATCCAATCATGAAATTAAAGATTCAAACTTTTATTAAGTTACTGAATTTTTAAAAAAAAAAACTGTAAAATTTATTTTTCGAAAACACAGAAAGCCTGGAAGAGCTGTGCAGCGTCCAAGAAGCCGTTATCACTGATGATTATCATCCATGATGATGATGATGATGATGATGATGATGATGATGATGATGATGATGATGATGATGTTGATGATGAAGATGATGATGAAGATGTTATTTAACTACAAACAGGAGTTTCAACTAAAGCAGTGTCAGTAGTAGATATTAGTAGATATAGTTTTAACAACCATCTGTGAAGCCAGCTAATCAAGGTGGGTTCGACTAATAATAATGTTTGACAATATTTAGAGTGGCGTAAATCCTAAAGGACTTCAAAGCCACTGAAGGGTTCTTTGCAGAGGCAGCCATTTATAGGCGCCTACCCCTTTAGCAATGCGAGTGAACTCGTTGCTTAAGGGAGTTACGCTGGTGACGCCGGTGAGGCTTGAACTGCGACCTAATGATCGACAGGCGAGCGCTCTACCGCTCTGCCACCAGCGCCTCAACTATAGTATGGGATTTCATCTGAGCATTTGGACAAAAAAGGATGTACTACCAAAGAGGGGACCGACACGTACAAGGGGGAACTGTTATCCCGTTCCCACTCCCCCACGTGTCTCCCCACGTCGTAGGTGCACGGGGAGCAAATTACAACATCAAGGTACTCTGATAAAAAAATAACTAAAAACGAACATGCAAGAAAATATACAAGCATTCCTTATTGCTGAAAATTTCAGTTCGCCACGGATCGACAAGTTAGTATTTTTCTTTCACTTTCTTTTTCTTTTAGATTTTTAACAACTCATATTTCTAAACGATTTCGTTAGTCCCTCTCAATGTCCGCGTGTTTGTACGTCTCCGTATGTTTGTCCATCTGTCTGTGTACTTGTTTGTTTGTCTGTGTACTTGTTTGTCTGTCCGTGTACTTGTTTGTCTCTTTATCTGTTGGTCTGGCTCTCTTACTTTGTATCTATCTGTCTGTCAGTTTGTCTGTCCGTGCCGGCTTTTGTTCGACAGGTGTATGGAAATCTTCATCGTCATTAGTCGGCACACTCGCTCGCACTCCTGTTGAAGAAGTGAGTGAGTGAGTTGGTTTGTTGGTTGGTTGGTTGGTTGGTGATGCATGGATGGGTGGGGGAGTGCAAAAAGGAGGAGGGAATGAGAGAGAGAGAGAGAGAGAGAGAGAGAGAGAGAGAGAGAGAAAGAGAGAGAGAGAAAGAGAGAGGATAAACGAAGCATGTAAAAAAAACAGAAAGAAAGAGAAGGGAGCATAATTAAATATGCATATCAGAGATAGAAAGAAAAAAGGATACGCATATATGGAAACAAATTAACCAATCTAGAGAATAAGGGAGCGCGATATGGCAGATTAAAATTGTTTTTGTTGTCTTGCAGTAAGTTTCTATGTAGTTGTTCTCGTTGGGCGATAGTAGTAGCAGTAGCAGCAGCTGCTGCTGCTGCAATCGTTGCAGCTGCTGTAGCCAGTCGCTGTCAGTACAAGTAGTAGTCGCTTCTACAGTATCTACAGCCGTTTTAGTAGTAGAGGCAGTGAGCGCCACAGCGTTTAATAGTCGCTTAAACTGTATGCGGCGTTGATAGGAAGGGGGCACGCAGTATAGTAGCGATAGTACCAGCCTGAAGATGCGTTTATTAATAGTTGCTGATGGAAAGTGCGAGATAAGAATTCCTTCATTGTCGGAGTAGTTCTTCTCGCGAAAGCTGTCAGCGGGCGTCGGTCCAGATTTTCCAGGTACGCCATTTCATACCGGGATCGTGACCCTTGCACGCGGAATGGGTGAACTTTTCCATTCAGTTATCGACCCGAGAAGCCACTCGATATATTATCTCCCACCCCACCCCACCCTAGCATAGCACAGCATTTCAGGACCGTAACTCTAAACTAACTCAAATATCTCGTCAACAATTTAAATCAGTAAAATAATTTAGTTAATTAACTGTGCAATAAATATCCGTGTATATTCTTCACGTTCTTGTTTGCTCGTTAGAATGTTCGTAGATGTAGTCAGAAGATGAGTGTTTTATGACTGTAACTAAAGATTAGATCAGAGTAAGGTATAAGAGAGAGAGAGAGAGAGAGAGAGAGAGAGAGAGAGAGAGAGAGAGAGAGAGAGAGAGAGAGAGAGACGGATGTAAAGAAGATATAATTTTTGTTTAAATCTGATCTCAAAGGTAACAGAGCTGAGGAACATCATCAAGCAAAAGAGGAAAGCTGATGAGTTATTTAACCTCTTTCTCTACTCTATCTCCCTTGAACGGAAAGGGTTCTAGGGGGTGGGTGTAGAGCTCATCCACCCACCCACCCACCCACCCCCCCCACACACACACACACAAACAGTTACACACGTCCAAAAGCAATCATCAGAAGTCAATTAAGCAGAACGATGTACAGACAGACTTATAAATGAGCTTCGATTATTATTATTATGTAACAATATTGATAGCCATACATATCAATTATAACATAACAATCCAAAGATTATAGATAATTGTACAGAAAAATATTGCATAATATTAATTGTATGCGTTGAGTGTTTAATTATTTATTATTATAATAATAATTAAGGGAGATGTTTTAAATGAAACAGAAGAAATATATAGGTACAGTTACAGAGAGAGAGAGAGAGAAAGAGAGAGAGACGTATAAAAAAAGATTTAGAAATAACTTAAAAGTAGGGAAGTTGAAAAACTAGAAAGATATGTTGGAACGAAGCAAAGAAAAGAAAAGGAGAAAGAATTTGAGGCGTGAAAGTTCAGCACCATCCCAGGCACCCTGAATATATAATAATTATTACAAGAACGCACAATTATACACAACAGAACACATATTCACACTGATTGCGAGGAAGTAGGAAAGGAGTCCTGAAAAGAAAGAAATGTTAGGAAGCGAATTTATCCTATCTATCTATCAGCGACTTCTGACCAATAATATCTCGTGAAAAATAAGCAAAAGAAACCGAGCGAGCCACGAAAGGGATCGAAAATCTCCTGAAACACAATCGAACTAACAAGATTCGAAATGAAAAATACCAAACAATTCGATAAAAACGCAGAAATCAGACGTAAGATCAAATCTCGAGGAGCGCAAAAAATAGCGAACAAGAAGAAAGAAAAGCCAGAAAACACGCCCGACAGAAATATAAACGCAAGCTGATTGCATTTGCAACACTTCGGGAAACAAATTGGTCGTGAAAATGTCAAGACGATCGGTTCAGCGTCTTTGTCGTAGTCAGTGTTGTTCTCTGGT
>OZ022240.1:36415659-36535659 GCA_963978895.1 Erpobdella octoculata
AGTTTTTCGTGGGTGGTCCGCTAGATACAAGCTGACCACTAGCCTTCCCTTTAAAAGTGGCGGTGTGGTGGTAAAGCGGTAAAGCGTTCGCCTGTCGGCTTATATGTCGGCGGTTCGAATCTCACCGGAGTCACCACTGCAGCAAGAAGTTTACACTACAGGCATTGCTCAGGTTGAGTGTCTCGCGGGGTTAACTAACTCCTTTCATTAATCTTAAAAAAAGCGAAAGCAGAGACTAACCTTCCCTTTGAACACAACAACACATCTAGAATACTCAGCACGACCTTTTGAACGTTTCTATGATGACCTTTTACTTTGATGACCTCCATAAATGTTCCACGACAGTGCCGAACAAAGGAGACAAGTTATCATTTTCTTCTGTGAATGTTTGACAAGCATTTTAAAAGCTACTGTTTTCGTCTTGTAAGAAAGATTTGATGTTGTTTATCAGAATGCTGAATACGGTTGCTCTATACCTCTAAAACATAAAATTCTCGTGTCATAGTGTTTGACTTCAAACTCCTCCGAAACGGCTGAACCGATTTGTATGAATTGTTTTGTGTACATTTGGTAGGTCTGAGAATAGGTTGTAGGCTATTTAGATTTTTTTTAAATTATTTAAAAAGTTATTTTGGAAAACAATAAGGTGCAATTATGTCCTTTTATAGGAAAATGCAACAGACAGACTGACATATAATGATAATGATAATAATGATAATGAATCCGAGTTCATGTTCTTCAAAAGAACTTCAAGACCACTGTAGACGTTAGGGAAAAGATTTAGTGAACAGAAATGTCTTTAGTGCTGTGTGGAAACTGGCTGAACTGGATGTAGAGATGATGTGGAAAGGGAGTTTGTTCCACATTTCAGGCCCAATCACGTCGATAGATTTTCCGTCGAGCGTCGCGGTGTAGTGAGGAGGCCCTTGGATGCTGATGTGAGCCTCTGCCGACCCGGTACATTGGCAACATGAGCAAAACACAGGTATGGAGGAGCCTGGCCGTGCAGAGATTTGTGTACTATTGTGGAAATATGGTACTCGATTCGTTGCCGAATGCGAAGCCAGTGGAGATCTTTGAGAAGTGGGGTGCTTTGAGAAGTGGGGTGACATGGTCATATTTCCGAGCATTGTAGATTATTTTGGCGGCTGTGCTGATGAGAGTTTGAAGCCGATCCAGATGACAAGAAGGAAGGCCGGCTAGAGTTGAATTTCCGTAATCAATCTTTAGAAGAACCAGGGCGGTTATGAGAACTCTCCCGGCGTCAATTGAAAGATGAGAGGAGATGGTTTGCCCACGCGAAAACATGCCACATATATATATATATATATATATATATATATATATATATATATATATATATATATATATATATATATATATATATATATATATATATATATATATATATATATATATATATATATGAATATATATATCAAGCTATATATATAGTTTGATCAATGATTTACGTTTATACTGTTTCCTATAAAAGAGTATCTGAAATTGAAAATGATCGAAGCCAGCATTTTGAATGGCAAGTTCCGAGGCGAAAGTGTTTTGCTGCCACGGATCTCAATGATTTCCAGAGATTTTAAATGAATTCAATTTCCAATTAGATTTGCATTCGCAATGACAATATTTAAGTCGCAAGGCCAGACGATGACTGTTTGTGGCTTAGATTTGGGCACGCCATGTTTTTCTCACGGACAATTATACGTGGCATGTTCTCGCGTGGGCAAACCATCCAGTTTGTTTGTGTTGGCTAAAGATGGACTGACAAACAAGTAAAGATAAAAAATAAATGAAAAAAATGCTTTTATTTGCCTCTAAGTAAATTACATGTTTAGATTAGTAAACGCTATTGCAAACTCGGACTTAGATGCAAAATATCAATCGCCAGTGCTATGTCACCGGTTGTCAAACAAATTAAATTCTGCCATCTAGCGACTATAATAAACATTTGATTAATTTAATTGATTTAATGCCTAATTCATGTCAGAAACATTAAATTAATGTATTGTCATCCAGAGTAAAGTTTTCCTAAAAGTTTTAGAGCTCTAGGTGGTCGAAAAATAGGTGAATTTTTGTTCCTAAGATTTGACCACCACAGACAAACAGAGAGAAAGTAAAGTTAAATAAAAGCATTCAAAAAACATTGTACACTCGATTGCTCTTCGAGATTGATTTTTTAAATTGACATAATTTGTACATTAAACTTTTAATAAAAAAACCAAAATAATTTATAAAGCAAAACAACGTTTGCTGGGTCAGCTAGTAGTTCTATAAGAAATGTTACATATTGCTGTTTTTTTTTTTAAATTGTACACTTACTACAATTTAAATCATTTAACGAGGATCTATTGGAAAGGGGCTCTGGTACCAGCGGTAATTCCAGCTCCAGTAGCTAAAACGCCTCATCCTAGGAACGTGAAATTTGGAACTTATATTACTTTCTTAGCGCAAGCACACACTAAGAAAAAGTTTCTGAAAATTTTGCTTTTGAGGGGATATGAAACAGGAAAACAAAATTTTTCTAAAACAACGCATATCTCGACAACCAAAAATGATAAGGTTTTAAAGATTCTTCTTAAAAAAATAAAAAGATACGTGTTTCAGCATTTTCTGATAATATGCTACAAGCGGCCTTTTACATTCATTGCCGTGGTGATGATCCGCCTCTTCCTTCTTCTCTTCATTATCATCAACGTCGTTGTCATCATTCATAGTCGTCATTGTCGTCGTCATCATCATCCTCATCATCATCATCGTCATCGTCATCGTCATCGTCATCGTCATCGTCATCGTCATCGTCATCGTCATCGCCATCGCCATCGCCATCGCCATCGCCATCGCCATCGCCATCGCCATCGCCATCGTCATCGTCATCGTCATCGTCTCCGTCATTAGTTTTATCAAATGCCAATCACAGCCAGTACCATTCTGATTTCATTATGTGAACATGCAGTCTTTTGTGAAATGCTTTCAAACAAACACTGATAACAGGCGAGGTGATACGATGATTGTCATAAAATTTGCGTGTTTGTGAATGAGATACAGAAAAAGAGAAAGAAACAAAAAGAAACAGAGAAAAACGAAAGAGAGAAAGAAAGAGAAAAAAAGAAAGAAAGTAAGTAAGAAAGAGAGAGAGTTATCATCACTTCCATATAAGAATTTTCTTAAAGATTATCTGTCCATTCGTTCAATCCTACACTATAAACGATTTTGAAATGTTTATGTCACTGTCATCATCACAATTTCCATCATCATTAATCGTCATCGTTACAATCACCGTCATCTACCATTACACCACCACCACCCTAAAGGAAAGCCATGGGGATATAAAATTTAAAATTGAACGTTTTATGATCCAATATCATAGCATAAATCCACTTATAATTTACACTTAAAACAAAATTAAATACACATACGTACAATCAGTGGCCGATCTAGACTTCTTTGGCGGGGGGCAAAAACGACCGGGGTGGGGCCAAAAACAGCGGGAAAAGCAAAAATTTGATCTTTGACCCACAAACCCCACTGGAAAACAAATGCCGGTTTGTATAAATTTTGTAATTTACTTGAAAAGTAGTCAATTTTTTTTCTAAATTTTGTCAACTTTTTGAACTTTGATTTGAACTTTTTTTAACTTATTTCTAGTTTTAAACGTCATTTCTCGTAATAATATTGTTATAACTATTTTTTAGTATTTAAAAAAAAAAGAAGTAAATTTCGAAATCCACAAGGGGGCCATTGCGTACGATCATGGGCGTTAAAACCGGCGTGACGTGTCACTCACAAAAACTTGGCTAAAGGACAGTCTAGGCTTTGTCCCCCCATTTTTATAAAAAAATTGCCAATGTTTGAGCCCCCGATCATTGACTACTTTTGGAATAAATTTGCTAGGTTTCCACCCTCTTCCAATATCTCGGTCTATGCGTGCAATAAACACTAACACAGAGTAAATAAGCTCTTCTGCATTCAAAATCTCGCGATAAAGTCTCCGATTTCCCCATCCCTTCGTTCCGGTCGCCATGGCCACGCATTGGATCACGTGACACGTCGGCACTTCCGGTCAGGTTGGCGATAAATGGCTAAATGGGAATGGCAGTGGTGATTAAGGGCGCCTCGAGAGAGAATAAATGTCTATGGTGCATAGAATATATATATATATATATATATATATATATATATATATATATATATATATATATATATATATAGTCGTTATCAGCGTGAAAGCGTCGTTCATCTCGTCGTTTCAGGCATCCATCACATCACTCATTTACGGAGCCACTCGCCCTTGTTATCACTCGTACGATCTCTGGACGGTGGTCGTTGTAAATCACATGTTAATTTTTTAAATTAAAAATTTCAATTCGAAAAATATTAAAAAATTCATAAAAGGAAACTGTTTAATAAGTCTAATTGACACAACTCATAAATTGTTTTTCCTACTTGATGTTGAAGAAAACTATAAGGTTAATTTTCTATTGATTAACAAACACTAATTCAATTAAATTATTTGCTTTGTTGTCAAATTTGTTATTTAATTTAATTAAAACAGGAAACAAAACGCAGAATAAAAATAAAATGATGGAGTGGTTCTTATCGAAAACATTATTCTATTATTGGAAAAATATTTGAAAGTTAGTTTTTTTATTAGATTTTTTATTAAAAAAGAAATTTAAAATTATATGTTATAATTTAAGCATATTTATGTAGACACATTTTTACTTTAAAAATCAATTATTTTTAGAAAATGAATATGATGCGATAATTATATATTGGAATCCTGCTATGTTTTATTACTCACAATCTGTAATTTGTATGTCAGTAAATTATTGAACAAAAAATATTCATTCTGTCAGCACATACATACATACATACAGACACACAGACATAATTTCATTTTTATATTATAAAAACTAGCGGGGTTACCCGGCGTTACTCGGGGTTTTCAGGGGTTCTTTTATCGTTTTTCTCTTGCTCCCGTTCCCTTCCCCTCTTGCTCTCCCGCATGCTCTCTCGCTTCCAGTTGCTTTCCCGTTCCCGGTCGCTTTTCCGTTCCGGTCACTTTCCTTTTCCCGGCCACTTTCCCGTTCCTGCTCACTCTTGCTCTCCCGTTTCCGTTTCCGCACGCGCTCATTTTCTCTTTCTTATTTTAGCCCATAAAACGTAAAATGGAATTGGTAAAAGTTGCTTGAAGCCTATGTTCGTACATAGGCACTTTTGCTCAGAAAGGGTTTTTTGCCCCCCTTGAGCCGGGGAATCGGAATAAGGAGTCCAAACTTTTTTAACTTTCCCCTGTATAAAAACTACCGCCTTGCCAAATTTCATCAAGATCGCCTTAGCGGTTCAGATTTCTATAAAGGATAGACTTACAGACCCAAATTCATTTATATATATATATATATATATATATATATATATATATATATATATATATATATATATATATATATATATATATATATATATATATACCAGCGGGGTTACCCGGCGTTGCTCGGGGTTTTAGAGGTTTTTCTATCATTTTTCTCTCTTGCTCCCGTTTCCTTCCCCGCTTGCTCTCCCGTTTCCGTTCCCGCTTGCTCTCCCGTTTCCGTTTCCGTTCCCGCTCGCGCTCATTTTTTTCTTTTCCACTCTTTTATAACTTATTTTAGCCCATAAAACGTAAAATAGATTTGCTTGAAGCCTTCAAACGTTGTTACGTAAACAAAATTTGAATTTTATTACGCAATTACCTTCGATGGTCGTACATAAGAACCAAGGATATCTTGATATAACAACTGGATCCACAACCTACTCTAGTAGGCCTAATGTTTTATCGCTTCTTATATCATAATTATAAATAAATTGATGTAACAAACTACAAAAGCATAATAGTTATATCATATTTCTACAAATGTTGATGTAACTATGACGTAATTGGCTGAGCTGTCTAGGCCTACTAGAGTAGGTTGTGGATCCAGTTGTTATATCAAGATATCCTTGATAAGAACTTTTGGCCTGGAAAGTTAATAAGGGGAAAAAGTTAAGAAGGTTTGGACTCCTTCTCCGATCCTCCAGCTCAGGGGGCCAAAAAACCTTCCGGGCCAAAAGTGCCTATACATGATCATTGCATAAGTTTTCGAAGCACTGTCTACAATTGCGTAACAGACTTTACTTGCTAATGGACTTCTTAATATTAAGAGGTCCATGACTTGCTTCCCAGCGACCGGAATCAGGAAAGTGACCGGGAGCGGGAAAGCGACCGGGAGTGGGAGAGCAAGCGGGAACGGGAAAGCGACCGGGAGTGGGAGTGGGAAAGCAAGCGGGAACGGGAAAGCGACCGGGAGCGGGAGAGAAAACGGGGAATTAAACGTGAGCTAGAGAAAAACGATAAAAAACTTTTAAAACCCCCGAGCAACGCCGGATAACCCCGCTAGTATATATATAGTTCCCGCTCGCTAACCCGCTCGCTCCGCTCATTTTGTGACAGATTTCAATTTTTTACCAATGCTTTTATTAACTCGTCGTCTCTGTTTGTTTCTCTGTCTGTCTGTTTGTTTCTCTGTCTGTCTGTTTGTTTCTCTGTCTGTCTGTCTGTTTCTCTGTCTGTCTGTTTGTTTCTCTGTCTGTTTCAAATCTTGCAATCAATTTTTGAGTCACTTCCTGATGATAGATTTTTTTCAAATTTTGCATACATGCTCAAAATAGAAGACAATGCAATATTTAATTATTAGTTTTACAATAAGTCAATTATTTTGTTAATTTTAATTAATTTCGATATTTCGATATAATTAAGATATTTCGACTTTAATCTATATATATAAAAGAACATGTCCTGACTGACTGACTGACTGACTGACTGACTGACTGACTGACTGACTGATAATCAACGCCGAGCTCAAACGCCTCATCCTAGGAACGTGAAATTTGGAACTTATATTAGTTTTATAGCGTAAACATCCGCTAAGAAAGGATTTTTGAAACTTTTGCTCCTGAGTGGAAAAAACTGGAAAACAAACTTTTTTCTAAAAACATGCATATCTCCAAAATCAAAAATGAGGAGATTTTGAAATTTGGTATATAGATTCTTTTTGAAAAATAAAAAGATACGTTTTTCACCATTTTTTGAAAATTCGGTTTCCCGGACCTCAAATGTGGGTTGGAAAATTGGGTTATTTGGTTTTTAAAGTAGCTTCTACTCAAAAACTGTTAATGCTACAGGAATAAAAATTAGTATTTAGTTTCTACTCCAAAAATAATGAAATACGTGTTTTAGCATTTTTTGAAAATTTGGTTTCCAGGACTTCAAATGTGGGGTGGAAAACAGGGCTAATTGTCTTTTATAGTAACTGCTACTCAAAAACATGTCCTGACTGACTGACTGACTGACTGACTGACTGACTGACTGACTGAGGTCAAGGTGGGACGGGCCGAAGTTTCTCATCAAGTATATAGAACTTCTAGGTCTGTAAAAATGGCCTTGAAATTTTGAAGAATACATATATATATATATATATATAAATCTCGTGTTATAGTGTTTGAACTTCTCCGAAACGGCTGAACGGATGCTTTGTGTACATTTGGTATGCCTGAGGATAGGTCCTAAGCTATTTAGAATATTTTTTTAAATTATTTAAAAAGTTACTTTGTAATTATGTCCTTTTAATGTTTGTATGTATGTCCTTTATGCATTGCTACACCATTCATCCGATCGTAATGAAATTTTCACACAACCTTGAGAGTCAAGAAGAATCAAATCTAGAGAAAAAAAAATTGAAATCCGTCACAAAATGAGCGGAGCGGGAGAGCGAGCATAAACGGGAATTAGAAAATGAGCGGAGACGGGAATGGGAAAGCAAGAAGGAACGAAAAGCAACTGAGAGCAATATAGCGAGCGGGAAAGGTAAAGCAACCAAGAGCGGGAAAGCGTCCTGATCGGGAAAGCGATTTAGAGTGGGAAAGCGAACAAGAGCGAGAAAACTGCCGGGAGCGGGAAAGCAACCGGGAACGGGAAAGCAACCGGGAGCGGGAAAGCGGCCGGGAGCGGGAAAAGCGGTCGGGAGCGGGAAAGCGACTGAGAGCGCGAGAACAAATGGGGAAGGAAAGGGGAGCGAGAAAGACAAACATTAGAAAAAGCTCTAAGAATCCCGGGCAACGCCGGGTGCACCGCTAGTAATAATAATAATAATGATGAATTTATATAGCGCCAGATAAGTCAGAGGCGCTTACGAAGGCTCCTTTGGATCGGAAACTTCGAAGAACACGCTATTTTCATAGACATGAGAAAGCAATGCGAGTGAACTCCTTGCCTAAGGGAGTTACGTTGGTGACGCAGGTGAGGCTTGAACTGCCGACCTAACGATCAACAGGCGAGCGCTCTACCGCTCTGCCACCAGCGCCTGTCAGTTTAGTATATATATAAAAATGAATGTTTGTATGTATGTATGTATGTATTTATGTATATATGTATGTTATTTATGCATTGATACACCATTCATCCGATCGTATATATATATATATATATATATATATATATATATATATATATATATATATATATATATATATATATATATATATATATATATATATATATATATATATATATATATATATATATATATATATATATATATATATATATATATATTTTCTTTCGTGCATGCTCCGTTAAAAATAACTGCCCATTTTTTGTTTATAATTTTTTTAACATAAGATTCTAATCTACGGACAAAAAATGGGCAGTTATTTTTAACGGAGCATGCACGAAAGAAAATCTACTGCCGAGCTACGCAAAAAACACAAAATATATATATATATATATATATATATATATATATATATATATATATATATATATATATATATATATATATATATATATATATATATGTATATATATATATATAAATATATATATATATATATATATATATATATATATATATATATATATATATATATATATAAATTAATGTTTGTATGTATGTATGTCCTTTATGCATTGCTACACCATTCATCCGATCGTAATGAAATTTTCACACAACCTTGAAAGTCAAGGGGAATCAAATATAGAGAAAACAAGTAAATTAAAAACGAATTTTTAAAATCCAATGCTTTTATATGTAATTAAAACACAAATTTTGCAATCAATTTTTTCTTATATTACTCTTTTATTTTATACTAGCAGTGCCCGTAGCGGCTTCGCTCGCATGAAATTAGAGAGTTTGAACCGTGCATCCATAGTAGAGATCATTTTTTTAGGTCTCGGCTCGGCCCGTCGACAAATTAGTATAGCCCGTTTTAAAAACCCAAACTCCTGGCCCGGCACAGCCCGTCTGAATTAGGCCCGGCCCATTTTTATAGGCCTAGAAGTTCTATATACTTGATTAAAAACTTCGGCCCGTCCCACCTTGACCTCAGGTTTGGCCCGGCCAAACTAAAGACCCTAAAATCACTAAAATATCTATATACTTGGTGAAAAGCCCCGGCCCGTCCCACTTTGATTTAAGGTTTGGCCTGGCCCGTGTGAAGACTCTAAAATAACGGCTTGGCCCGGCCGATGATAAGCTGGACTTAGCTACTTTTAACCGGCACAAAACTTCAAAATACTAATTTTTACATTTGTAGTACTTACAGTTTGTGAGTAGCAGTTATTTTGAAATCAAATAACCCTTATTTCCACCCCACATTTGAGGTCCTGGAGACCAAATTTTCAAAAAATGCTAAAACACGTATTTCATTATTTTTGGAGTAGAAACTAAATACTAATTTTTACTTCTGTAGCATTAACAGTTTTTGAGTAGCAGCTACTTTAAAAACCAAATAACCCAAAAAATGATGAAACACGTATATCTTTTTTTTTTGAGTAGATACTAAGTATTAATTTTTACATCGGTGGCAATTACAGTTGTTGAGTAGCAGTTACTTTAAAAACCAAATAACCCTATTTTCCACCCCACATTTGAAGTCCTAGAAACCAAATTTTCAAAAAATTGTGAAACCCGTATATCATTATTTTTAGAGTAGAAACTAAATACTAATTTTACTTTTGTAGCATTTACAGTTTTTGAGTAGCAGTTTCTTTAAAAACCAAGTAACCCTATTTTCC
The DNA here is from genome assembly GCA_963978895.1 of Erpobdella octoculata. Taxonomy (NCBI): domain Eukaryota; kingdom Metazoa; phylum Annelida; class Clitellata; order Hirudinida; family Erpobdellidae; genus Erpobdella; species Erpobdella octoculata. The sequence continues at coordinate 36,425,765 of OZ022240.1, forward strand.
ACCCCATATTTGAAGTCCTGGAAACCAAATTTTCAAAAAATGCTAAAACACGTATTTCATTATTTTTGGAGTAGAAACTAAATACTAATTTTTACTTCTGTAGCATTAACAGTTTTTGAGTAGCAGCTACTTTAAAAACCAAATAACCCAAAAAATGATGAAACACGTATATCTTTTTTTTTTGAGTAGATACTAAGTATTAATTTTTACATCGGTGGCAATTACAGTTGTTGAGTAGCAGTTACTTTAAAAACCAAATAACCCTATTTTCCACCCCACATTTGAAGTCCTAGAAACCAAATTTTCAAAAAATTGTGAAACCCGTATATCATTATTTTTAGAGTAGAAACTAAATACTAATTTTACTTTTGTAGCATTTACAGTTTTTGAGTAGCAGTTTCTTTAAAAACCAAGTAACCCTATTTTCCACCCCATATTTGAAGTCCTGGAAACCAAATTTTCAAAAAATGGTAAAACACGTATATCATTATTTCTGGAGTAGAAACCAAATACTAATTTTTACTCCTGTAGCATCTAGAAACTAAATACTAATTTTTACTTTTGTAGCATTAACAGTTTTTGAGTAGAAGCTACTTTAAAAACCAAATAACCCAATTTTCCAACCCACATTTGAAGTCCGGGAAACCAAATTTGTAAAAAATGGTGAAACACGTATATCTTTATTTTTAGAAAAGAAACTAAATAATAATTTTTACATCTGTGGTATTTACTGTTTTTGAGTAGCAGTTACTATAAAAGACAATTAGCCCTATTTTCCACCCCACATTTGAAGTCCTGGAAACCAAATTTTCAAAAAATGCTAAAACACCTATTTCATTATTTTTGAAGTAGAAACTAAATACTAATTTTTACTCCTGTAGCATTAACTGTTTTTGAGTAGAAGCTACTTTAAAAACCAAATAACCCAATTTTCCAACCCACATTTGAGGTCCGGGAAACCGAATTTTCAAAAAATGGTGAAACACGTATCTTTTTATTTTTCAAAAAGAATCTATATACCAAATTTCAAAATCTCCTCATTTTTGGTTTTCGAGATATACATTGTTTTAGAAAAAAGTTTGTTTTCTAGTTTTTCCCCCTCAGGAGCAAAATTTTCAAAAATCCTTTCTTAGCGGATGTTTACGCTATAAAAGTAATATAGGTTCCAAATTTCACGTTCCTAGGATGAGGCGTTTGAGCTCGGCGTTGATTTTATATATATATATATATATATATATATCAAATGAAACTTTTTCCTATTTATGCATTATACTAAATAAACTTGAACTATACAAATAAAACTGAAAATGAGTCCTAAAGATTTTCGACCAATGTCATTAAAACTTACGTGCACAGATTTTGTCATATTTCATTATAGTGATGTTCTACTAAAATGTTCTCCTTCAGAAGAAGATGCTCCAAATTATCAAGTAAAAGAAGTTGTCAATTTATCGACAATGATTTTTGAATCAATTCTTTCAAGAAGCCAGGAACTGGGAATGCAGATTCCTCACGCATATTTGTTACCTTGTTTGTTTGAACCAAAGATATACAATTCCAATGAGTTAGTACTAAAAAATTTTGTAGTCGAAAAACATTTTAAACTATTTGAAGAAATACTGGGGAAAAAGTACTTTCGCGTAATTTCCATTACCTATTCAGACGCTTATGGTTTGTACAATTTGTATATGCCTCATCCTGAGAAATGGCTGACCTTGTTTAAAACCATATGGGATTGTCAATTTTTATCAACTACCCTTGAATCTTTAGAATTAGATGTTTACTGCTGTCAACTAGAAAATTTTCACAAAGGGAATTCTTCTGTTTGGTCATGTCCAAATTTAAAACGCATATTTTTTCGATGTAGAAGAATGGTCAAAATTAGCATGGAACATAGTAACATAAACACTTTCAGTCTACTGAAAATTGATTTCCCAGATGAGAATTTATTAGCACTTGAAGTATTTAAATGCAATATTACAATAGAATTTCTGGATAGATTAAAAGCTTTTAAAAATCTTGTAAAACTATCGATAGGAGGTTTATATACATATTCAATATCTTTTCATGTGATTTGCAGTGCAATAAATGGTCTATCAAAGTTGGAATGGCTTAAATTACATCTTTTTATTACATCAAGTGGAGATAATCTAGATTTATTAATGCCGCCATTGTGCAAGCTGATTGATACTTTGCCCGTTTTATCACATTTGGACTTGGGGTTTTTAAAAGTAATTTATAAAAAATCTTTTCCATACAGTTACCCAAGACAACTTGAACATGCTGCCATTATTTATTACCATGAAACAACAAAAGACGAATATTCTAAGTTATTTTTAGATGTTGTTAAACCAATTGATAATTATTTTTTTCGTGATTTAAGTATAAACGATTTGAGCAATAGTATTGAAAACATTATAACATCAATGAGATACGGTCCTCATGAATTATCATTTCGTTTTCATATTTTCACACATTTTTGCAACTTCCTCAAAGATGATCAAAATCACTCAATCATAAGAAATAATTTTTCTGTTATAATGAAGAACTTGCACAAAGATTTATATATTCATTGTGCTTATTATGTTGATGGCTTCAAGAGTATTTTTATTTTCTGCAAATTAGTAAAAATTGGATTACCAAAAAGCTTATTTCAAAAATTTTTCAATGTCATAATGTATCAAGCTGTTCATGCAAATTTCAATGTTATGAGAATTTTACAGATTATTTGCTTGGATCTGCCAGATGAAATGTGGAAAGAATTGTTGAAAGACAACGTATGGATTTCTAATCTTCTTAAACAGAAAAAATCTTTTCAAGCTCTTGATTCTTGTTTAAAAATAAGAATTAATCAATCTCCACATTGCTTAAAAGTTTTACAAAAATATTACCAGTTTCATGGTAAAATTATTCCACAGGCAATTGAATTATTTAAATTTGTTTCAACGTTTTGTTCTAAATTCAGAAACGATTTTATTTTGGAACTGGAAAAAATGGATGGAGGACAACCGTTATTGAATGAAATACAGAACTTAGAAGAATACAGGTTATTTTTTTGTTAGTAGTTTGATTTTAATTAAACAAATTGTTCCAATAAAAGTTTTTTTAAAACTTCAGCAGCGGTAATTAAGTAAGCCGTAAAACGAGGTTTTTCACAGATTCCTTAAATATCAGGATTTGCCGGCTTTTCATGTATTGCAAAATTGTCTTGTAAACGACATTTTTTGAATGTATATACCTATGTAAAAATCTATGTAATTGTATTTGACTTGTTTTTTCTTAAAACAGAGATAAGAAATGAGATTATGTCTGTATGTGTCATCTTTATGCATTGCTACGCTGTCAAGATAGACATGTTGTGTATGTGATTGTTGGTGGATGGGATGTGTTGTGTGTGCGCTCGCTATTTGTTGGAGTATGAATGTTCACCTGGAGTATGAATGTTCACCGGTAGTTGTAGGTGTAAACGTAGAGGAATATGATTTCTAGCGATTCGTAACGTTAAAGTCGAAGTTATTTATAACACAATATTTCTCGAATTTATTTTAACTTTATTATTCTTCCTTGAATATAATTCTTTTCTTGACTCTAAACTGAATTATCTCACTTTGCAGAAGTTAGCCCGGTTCTGACAAATCTTTTGATAATTCCAATTTCTCTCCCTAGAACACTTCATTTTCTTATTGAGGACCACAAAAAGGAAAAGGACCAATACCAATTATATATATATACACACACACACACACACACATATATATATATATATATATATATATATATATATATATACATATATATATATATACATACATACAGTGATGGGTAGTTACTAACTATAAATAGTTAACTACTAGTTATTAACTACTCTACAGTAGTTAAGAAATAGTTAATAACTACTTTTTGTTAAACTAGTTAACAACTAGTAGTTAACTACTTTTTAAATAGTTATTAACTACAGTAGTTAACTATTTTTTTAACTACTTTACTTTTTTGGTGGCTGAAAACACTCTATAGATCATGAAACTGAAGTGGATGAGCCAGTGTATGACATGTATGCAAATAATAAAGATCTAGTGGTGAAAGTATATCAGATTTGATAGAAAGTGAGCAAGATAATATTGATAATTCTTACGATGTGCTTCTTTTATCTCCTCATAAGCACTGTGGTAATCTACATACATAATTTCCATAACGCAGAGGCCGCGGTGGTCAGCAGTCAGCAATTGGTAAAATTAGTGCGCGCAGGCGTGTAATTAAAGTTATTACGCTATTGTACACTATCAGTTCCAAATATCCAAAACGTTTTTCCTAAGCTTTTATGCAAGAGGTTATCCGATTGCATGTAATAAAAGTTTTAATAAAAGTTGTACACTGTCAGTAGGTAAAGATCAAAAACGTTTTTCTTAGGCTTATTATGCAAGAGTTTTATCCGACTGCATCAAACATAATGCTGGATTTAAAGTTTAAAATAAAACATCGCTAGATGTTGAAACTGTCTTACGAAGGTACGCATGAAATTCAGTGTTTTTAATCTGCTTAAACCTGGTTCGATCCAAAGCATTGAAAATTTTTTTGATATTGCTGAGCATCCATTTTTAATAATGGTAGAGAAGAAAACCATCTTTATTTAATATCTGATAGTTCGATAAAAATCACAAAAACGGTCATTTTTGACGGGCTACTTCTAGTTATATCTTAGATTTTGTGGCAAGTGTTGGTGCATTGAAAGTAAGGGATAATTTGAAATACAAACAACTTTATGATAGATCAATGGCAAAAGTTGTATCGTTATCAAACTTCATTCATCGCAATGTAAAAAATGCTTAGGATGTACAGGATATTAGTGGTTCAACATTTATAAAGCCAAATGTTACACGGTGGTGCTCAAAATTCTATTTGATTGAAAGGATTGTTAATCTAGTTTTCAATAATGTTTGTGATTGTCAGAAGAAGTTAGGGCAAGTTGCATTTAAAGAAATCGAGTTTGCTTTTTTGAAATCGTTCATTCAGACTATAAAACCAATAGTCACCGCAATGAATATTTTCTAAAGTGAAAAGTCATACATTGGTCACATTATTCAAACCATTATAGGATTAAAAAAATAGCATCATATTCAGATAAAACCATCAATGCTCTTTTACAAGCACTATCTCAAGGTATAGAAAAACGATTTGGTCGTGTTTTGGAAAATGAAGAATATCTTTCAGCAACAGCGATAATTTCCTAATTTAAATTAAATTTTTTGAATAATGAACAAAAAATATTTGATCAAAGAAAATTTTTTGGCATACATAAATGAAATGAACCAAAAGTTTGAAAAATAAGATTTATTTAAGTTATATTTAATTGCAAATGTTTAAAGGTTTTTTGGTTAATGTTAAAAAGTAGTTAACTACTAGTTAACTACTAGACAGTAGTTAAGAGGTAGTTAATAACTACTGCTGTTAAAAGTAGTTAGGAAATAGTTACTAACTACTTTTTTTATGAGTAGTTAAATAAAGTAGTTAACTACTTTTAAAGTAGTTAAAACCCATCACTGCATACATACATCCATCCATGTATATATACACTCAAACACACATATACATATATATATACATTAATGATACAAAAATTATACGCACACACAATGTCACAGGAGCACAAATATACATATATACATACACATACATATATATCTATATATATATATAAAAGGAAGTCGGGGTTTGTGTTACGTCACTTATAACTCAAGAACGGCTGAACCGATTTTAGAGATTTTTGATTTATTGGATTTCTCTCAGCTCCTATTAACAGAATAACTAAAAAAAATTTGACATTGAATCATGGAGTGGCCCATGGAGACCGCAGTATGTACCCCGGTAGCTATACAGCCTTAACAGTGCGTCCTAGAAAAAAACTTCAAATGGCAAAGTTGTAGAGCACCCTCTATTTGGTCTTACGGACAAAATAAATTTTCAATTTGGAGTTTGAGTTATCGAGATATACAGATGTTTAATTTTCCGCGACATGACATTTATGCGCAAATGGGGTAGAGCGCATGTTATTAAATTTTCTGACTATTTCATTGTTTACAATTGAAAATCTCACAGAAAAAAATTAAGTAAATATCTTTTTAAATTAAAATATAAAATAAAATAATTGTTTATGGGCCATAAAAATATTTTCCGTTTTCCATTTGGCATTAACAAAGTGTCAATGCAGTTCCGTCAATATTATATTTTCGTTCGTTGGAATTAATTTGCGAGTTTTAAAGTTTTATTACTTTTAACAAAAACATTATTAATAGCAAAACAATGCCGCGACCCAGAAGATCTAATCTTTCCCAAAATAGCCGTCGGGCAATTAGGAATCGGAACAATGTTAACCAATCCACCGCGGAAGAACTAGAATTAGCGCGAGAAAGGCGCCGCGTTAGTATGGCCCGGCTTCGTGCTTCTCGAAGACAAGAGCAAAGAGATTTACTCCCCGAAACTGCAAATTTGAATCGAGCAGCATTTCTCTACGATTGCACAATTGATTACGGCTCTCATCCTTTCGTGTGCATTGGTCCAATGCACATTGTTTGCGAACATTGTGCCGCATTGAAGTTTTCTGGAGAAACGCCTGGATTGTGCTGCCTTAATGGTAAAGTGAAATTGCCATTATTGACACCACCGCCAGAGCCACTGCATTCATTGCTTCGTGGCGATACACCAGAATCACGTCATTTTCTAGCAAACACTCAAAAATACAATAAGTGTTTTCAAATGACTTCATTCGGAACAGACATTGTTGAAGAATACGGATTTAATCCCACTTTCAAGGTTATTTATGTTGAAATTGTTTAATAAAGTAAACGTTCATTTTCTTTAAAATATTTAATTAAATTTAGCTTCAATAATACTTTGGAAAAGTTTTGTTATATTTTTGTAAATCATTTAATGAAATTTCTAATCAATTACAAACCAGTTATACTTACTTTGTTTTCAAATTTACAGATTCAAGGCCAGATTCACCATCGAATTGGATCATTGTTACCTCTTGAAGATGCACGTCATAAATTTTTACAAATATACTTCATGGGCAATATGGAGGAACAACTTGATCGGCGTCAAGAGATCAACACAGCAGTGAAAAGAGCAACTCTTCATGATCTTCAGCATCTACTTCATGAACATCATGCATTGGTCAGGCTGTTCATGACTGCGTTAAAGCGCATGCCAACTGATGACTACAAAGTCGTGATCAGAGCAGATAAACGACCAACTGGAACACATGAACGCACATTTAACGCTCCAACAATAGATGAAGTAGCAATACTGATCGTTGGTGAAAACTTGGAAAGACGTGATATTGCGCTTGCACGTCGTGATACTGGGCAAATACAACAAATATGTGAAACGCACCGTTCTTATGACACTTTGCAATATCCACTGATGCTTTGGCAAGGAGAGGATGGATATCACTTCAATATCAAGATGATAAATCCATTGAATAGTGAGTATCAATATCAATTTATATTTCAACATGATATAATTTTTACACCGTTTGTTTTTTTTTAATTTTCAATCACTCAGTTGATTATAAATGGGCTCAAACTTCGGAATACTAATTTTAATATTTTTATTTCAGGTGGCGAAACTAGCAAGAAAGTTAGCTCGGTGAATTTTTATGCATATCGTATGATGATTTGTCAAAACGCTGACAACCATTTGCTTCGATTTCGTCAGTTGTTTCAACAATATTGCGTCGACATGTATGTCAAAATTGAAACGGAACGCCTAACTTTCATTCGACTGAATCAAGCCAAACTGCGTTCAGAGGAGTATATCCATTTACGCGACGCAATCAGCACCGAAGGAGATGCAGCTAACATTGGTCGATTAACTATTCTACCGGCTACTTACATAGGTAGTCCGCGTCATATGCATGAATATGCGCAGGATGCAATGACATATGTTCGTCATTACGGTCGGCCAGATCTATTCATTACCTTTACCTGTAATCCAAAGTGGATTGAAATTGTTCAAATGCTGCTTCCCGGACAAACATCAAGTGATCGGCACGACATCACCGCACGTGTCTTCAAACAAAAAATTCGGTCGCTGATGAGCTACATTGTAAAGCAACACGTTTTTGGTGATACTCGATGCTGGATGTATTCAATCGAATGGCAAAAACGAGGCTTACCTCATGCACACATTCTCATTTGGTTAGTTGAAAAAATTAGACCTGACCAAATAGATGACATCATAAATGCCGAGATTGTTGATCCCGAAATCGATCCAGACCTACATGATGTTGTAGTTATGAATATGATTCATGGACCGTGTGGCGCCATCAACCCCCAATCACCGTGCATGGTCGACGGCAAGTGTTCCAAACGTTATCCACGAAAATTTACGACAGAGACCATCACTGGCACTGATGGCTATCCATTATATCGACGTCGATCACCCGATGATAACGGTCGAACTGTCACAAAGAAAGTGAAAGGAAACGATTTCGTGGTTGACAACAGTTGGATTGTTCCATATTCGCCACTTCTTTCCAAAACATTCAAGACACATTGCAATGTTGAGTATTGCAATTCTGTAAAGTCAATTAAGTACATCTGCAAATATGTAACGAAAGGCAGCGATATGGCAGTTTTTGGCATTCAAAACTCAGATAACGACGAGATTAGACGCTATCAAATTGGTAGATATGTGAACTGCAATGAGGCAATTTGGCGTATATTCTCATTCTCTATTCACGAACGTCATCCCACTGTTGTCCATTTGGCTGTGCATCTGGAGAATGGTCAACGAGTTTATTTTAACGCATCAAATATTATTCAACGCGCTGAAACACCTCCAGCAACAACATTAACGAGTTTTTTTGCAATTTGCCAAAGCGATCCATTTGCACAAACGTTGCTTTACTCGGAGATGCCACGTTATTACACTTGGAACGCTTCATCAAAGAAATTTCAACGTCGGAAGCAAGGCAGTGCGGTTCCTGGACATCCGGGTGTGTATTCTACTGATGCTCTTGGTCGTATTTATACCAGAGATGTTGCGAGTACTTATGGTCCGAGTACGAGTACGAGTACGAGTACTATGGTATCGAGTACGAGTACGAGTACGAGTACCATAGTATCAAGTTATCGAGTACGAGTACGAGTACGAGTACTGAGGTCTCGAGTACAAGTACGAGTACGAGTACAAGAAATTTTTAGCGAGTACTTTTCGAGTACTTTTTAAAGTCAACAAAATGATAGTTTATTCTACATCAAAAAACTATTACATTTCAGAAAAATTAGCGACGACAGTTTAGAGTCCGACATCTTAGCCCTAGGGGGTCTTAAAATTATTCCGCGTGGCTGAACACAGTGAACACACGTTCTACTGGTGAACTTGAAGCTGGAATACTTAAGGCACGAAGTGCTGGATGATACAGTTTTTCAAGGTCACTGGAATGATTCTGCCAAAACGTTAGTGCATCATCCACATCACCAGTGATCCTCATCTCAAGATATCTGGTCAACTGTGCATCGACATTAAGGGAGGTGTCATCCAACGTCGATGAATACTTGTGAAACAACTTTGACTTTTTGGCTGGTGGGGGTGACCCAGATGAACGGTACGAGTACGAGTACCAAGTACAACATCTCTGTATACTAGAGTTCAGCAAGTATAAACGAAATATTATCCCAAACAACTGTTTAGTAAACAAGCAAACTTTTTTTAGAGAAGATGTCACATATACGAGTACGAGTACGAGTACTTAGTGAAATAACGAGTACAAGTACGAGTACGAGTACTGAGTGGAATAACGAGTACGAGTACGAGTACGAGTACCAAGGTTCCGAGTACAAGTACGAGTACGAGTACTTGAAAACGGTACTCGAGTTGTACTCGAGTACGAGTACGAGTACCAAGTACTACATCTCTGATTTATACAGTTCACCCAAAAAACGATGAATGCTTCTATTTGAGGTTGTTGTTGGTCAATGTTTGTGGCCCAACATCTTTTGTATCACTACGAACTATCAATGGTATAGTGTGCCCAACATATCGTGCTGCATGTCAAGAGCTCAAGTTGCTTGAAAACGATAATCATTGGGACACGACAATGTCTGAAGCAATTATTTCAGCATCTCCAATTCAGATACGCACATTATTTGCTATTATAATTTCCACCTGCTTTCCATCAAATCCACGTGAACTGTGGAACAAATACAAAAATAGCATGTCAGAAGACATTTTACATCAAATACGGGTCAGTTCAACTAACCCCGACCTTGAAGTGAATGAAGAGATGCATAACCAGGCTTTGCTCTTGATTGAAGACATGTGTTACCTGATGTGTGGTAGTTTGTTAGTCAAGTTAGGAATGCCAGCGCCAGATCGTAGAATGAATGATGCTTTTAATCGAGAATTAGAACGTGAACGTGGCTATAATCGACATGAATTAGATCAATTAGTTCAATCGAATGTACCCATTTTAAACCCTCAACAAAAAAAAGTGTATGATACATTAATGAAGGCAATCGATAATGGAAATGGTGGCTTATTTTTTCTTGATGCCCCAGGTGGAACTGGAAAGACGTTTCTCATGTCTTTGATATTGGCCACTGTTCGTGCTCATTCAGCATTACAATTGCCCTTAAATCTTCAAACTACTGAACAACCAACATGCAACATTGCAAAACACTCTGCAATGGCAAAAGTTTTAGTAGCATCTAAAATCATCATCTGGGACGAGTGCACAATGGCGCACAAACGCGCATTGGAAGCACTTGATAGAACACTGAAAGATCTGCGCAATGACTCGCGACATTTTGGAGGTGCAATGATTTTATTGTCTGGCGATTTCCGCCAAACACTGCCAGTCATTCCAAGATCGACTGCTGCCGATGAAATTAATGCTTCCCTCAAATCATCATATCTGTGGCGCTATGTGATGAAACTTCAGCTGTCTTCTAACATGAGAGTTGCATTGCTGAACGATCTATCTGCTGAAGATTTCTCCATGCAATTGCTCAACATCGGTAATGGCCGTGTTCCTGTCGACAAATCGACCGGATTGATTTCTTTTCCTCCCAATTTTTGCACTTTTGTTTCATCGAAAGACGAGCTTATCAATAAAGTGTTCCCAGACATCATTGCTAATCATAAAAAGAACAAATGGTTGAGTGAGAGAGCAATTTTGGCGGCTAAGAATAAAGATGTGGATGACTTAAATATTCTAATTCAGAATCAAATTTTTGGTACTCTGCATTCATTCAAATCTATTGACTGTGTAACAAATGAAGATGAAGCCACTAACTATCCAACTGAATTTTTGAACTCCTTGGATGTGCCTGGCTTACCACCGCACAATTTACAACTGAAGGTTGGATCAGTAGTTATTATGCTTAGAAATCTAAATCAACCAAAACTATGCAATGGAACGCGTTTAGTTTTAAAGAAACTAATGGTCAATGTGCTTCACGCGACGATCCTCAAAGGAAAATTCAAAAGCGAGGAAATACTCATTCCGAGGATTCCTATGATCCCAACCGATTTGCCCTTTGAGTTTAAAAGAATTCAATTTCCGATTCGCCTAGCATTTGCTATGACGATTAACAAATCACAAGGCCAATCTTTGAGTGTTTGTGGTCTGAACTTGGATAATGCATGTTTTTCTCATGGTCAATTGTATGTGGCGTGTTCACGTGTCGGCAGACCATCAGATTTATTTGTTTTTTCGCCCGATAATAAAACAAAAAACATAGTGTATCATAAAGTGCTGGATTAAAGAGAATCGACCCGAGTTCAACCAATGTTTTTCTAATAAACTATTAAAGTGAACTTTTTTTTAATATTTGTTTTCTTTTAAACTTATATATAGGATATTTGTTATTATTGTTTTTTATTGCTTAAAAAATATACTCTTTGAGGTGAAACGAAGTTCGCCGGGTCCGCTAGTATATACATATATATATATACACACATATACACACATATACACACAGATACATTCATACATAAATGACTATTGTTTCAACACAACCAAAATATGCACACATAATAAAATAAAATAAACAACCATTATGAAAATACGTAAGATGAATCATCTTCATCTTACATATCCCCCCTCTTCGAAAAAAGGAACGCGTTAGCGTTTCTTGATTACATCGTCACTCTCTTTACGAGTAAGAAAGTCAGCACCGATGTTTTCCTTGCCTTTGAAATAGTTTACTTTCAACTTATTCTCAATCTCTATCTCTCTGCGTGCTATGTCAACAGGACGGGCATCTCCGAAGATTGCCGAATTCAACTTTCCATCTTTCCCCACCCCTCCATGTTGGCCTCTAGGCAGAAGATTGAGCCTTGGTCTTTCTTTTGGCGGATTCAAAGCCTGAACTTTTGCCTCAACTTTATTTCCTACCTTTGAAATGGCAGACGTGTTTCTTTCCTTGCTTTGATACAGCTCCGAGTTAGCCGACGATTTTCTATAATTAACCCGAACATTCCTCTGAGTGCTGTCGTAGTTGGAAGCGGATTTCTGTGGTTTCCGACCAAAGCGTTTCCCTGCAGCCATTGCATCAGAACCTCTTACCCCTTCAACATTTCCCAGCACGAGATCGCAAAGTAGGTTTTTCATGCATACCACCTCTCTGGTTCCTCTGAACCAGTCTGTTTTGATTTTTACCACTGCTGTTGGAGCTACCCGAACTGTGCCGTCGATCAAAACACAAGGTCTTGTTCTTCCGGTCATCTGACGCGGGTGCACTAATGATTCCTTTACCATTATGGCAGTACAGCCAGTGTCCCTCAAAACTTTTACCGGTTTTCTGTTCACAAACCCTCTGGTTAATTTAAATTTTTCTCCTGAGTGAAAACAACCATCCGCTATTACCGGTGAAAAGCAGCCACATTTTAATTGGACCTCATTCATTTTACCATCCAACACCATGACCGCGCATGCATTCACTACTCCAGAGTTTTTGCATGGTGGTGTCATGGTGGCCTCTCTACGCGTTTGACACATGACTGGAGTTGCTTGAGTGCCTTGACTGTAGTCCCTCGCCAAATGTCCAGCTTGATGACAATCCTTTGCCATATGGCCCAGCTTATTGCAATGGTAACAGCGTGGTCCAACCATTCCCGAGTCAATGTCTGGTTGACTACGATTTCCGCTAATCCTGCTTGTGTTCTCGACCTTTGCCAAGCTTTTGACTGGGTGAGCTTGATTGTACTTGTTGACCCAGCGACTCAACTCATTGACGTCACCGCTTTCTTTCTCCAGCAAATACTCAGCCATTCCCGACGGACACTTTCCAAAGAACTGCTCTTTTAAAAATAAAAACAAATAGTTTTTTGTACCCGCGAGATCCACCCAGCGCCTGAGGTAACTATCCAGTCGCACCAGATACTGTTCCCAAGTCTCTTCTGGTTCAAGCTTTGACTCTCGAAACTTTATGCGGTAGTCTTCTGCCGACTCCCCAAAACGGCGAAGGAGTGCCTCTTTTACCGACCAGTAATCCTGCATCTGACTATCGCTGAGTTGGCCAAACACTTCCAATGTCTTCGCACTGAGCAGAGAACCCAGAAGCATTCCCCAACCCTTTTTTGGATGATTATTTGCCGTGGCCAATGCCTCAAAACGGAGCAGAAATGCGTCCACGTCGTCACCTTCCGAGAACTTTGGATAAGGAATCTTTGTTACCTCTACCGTCGGCTTTGGCTCTTTTTTTGGTAGGGCTTCCAATTCCAGCTTCTTCAATTCTAATTCATGTTGACGTTGAGCTATTTTATCTTCACGTTCTAGTTGAGCTATTTTATCTTCACGTTCACGTTCTTGTTGCGCTATTTTATCTTCACGTTTACGTTCTTGTTGCGCTATTTTATCTTCCCGCTCCTGCTGAGCCTTTTTCTCTTCCTGCTGAGCCTTTTTTTCTTCCCGCTCCTCTATTCTCCTAACTCTTTCTTCATCTTTTAATTCTTTGATGTAATTCCTTAAATCCACTCCGGAATAGCCTAGAGCCTGTCCCATCGCAATGAATTTCTCGTCAGACATCTTTCACAAAAAAAAAAATTCGGTCACTTGTGATCAAACAACTTCAGAAAATATATTTACGGATAAAAATGCGTAAATACGTCGAGGTCACCAATGTAAACGTAGAGGAATATGCTTTCTAGCGATTCATAACGTTAAAGTCGAAGTTATTTATAACACAATATTTCTCGAATTTATTTTAACTTTATTATTCTTCCTTGAATATAATCCTTTTCTTGACTCTAAACTGAATTATCTCACTTTGCAGAAGTTAGCCCGGTTCTGACAAATCTTTTGATAATTCCAATTTCTCTCCCTAGAACACTTCATTTTCTTATTGAGGACCACAAAAAGGAAAAGGACCAATACCAATTATATATATAGGTACACACACACACATATATATATATATATATATATATATATATATATATATATATATATATATATATATATATATATATATATATATATATATATATATATATATACATATATATATACACATACATACATCCATCCATGTATATATACACTCAAACACACATATACATATATATATATACATTAATGATACAAAAATTATACGCACACACAATGTCACAGGAGCTCAAATATACATATATACATACACATACATATATATATATATATACATATATATACACACATATACACACATATACACACATATACACACAGATACATTCATACATAAATGACTATTGTTTCAACACAACCAAAATATGCACACATAATAAAATAAAATAAACAACTATTATGAAAATACGTAAGATGAATCATCTTCATCTTACAGTAGGAGTTTAGGAGTTTAGGAGTTTAGTGAGAGTAGAGCTCGAGAGTCGTTGTCGCGGAGTTTGAAGTGAATTGTCGAATTGGTGTGAATTAGTAAATTGCAGTGAATTGTCGAATTGGTGTGAATTAGTGAATTGCAGTGAATTGTCGAATTGGTGTGAATTAGTGAATTGTGTTGAATTGGCGAATTGAAGTGAAATCTTGTATTGAAGCGAACTTTCGGATTGAAGTTACATTTTCCGTTTAGTTTATTTTTTTATTTAATAATAAAGAAGTTAATATTTAAGTTGAAGTTGGAGTTTTATTGTTGAGCGGTTTGCCCAAGTTGACATATGCCACTCATCGGATCGTAATGAAATTATCACACAACCTTGAGAGTCGATCGGAAAAGGTTTTCGTGAAAAAAAAATTGAAATCGGTCACAAATTGAGCGGAGCTGGAGCATGAGAATGAGCCCAAACGGGAAAGTAAATGGAACGGAAAAGCGACCGAGAGCGAAAGAGCAAGCGGGAAAGGGAAAGTGACCGAGAGCGGGAGCGGGATAACAAGCGAGGAAAGAAATGGGAGCGATAATAAAAATAAATAAAAAAACTTTTTAAAAACTAGTCTTATGATAAGACTAGGGTGCTTGCTATGTCATACAGATCTGTTCAACAAATTCAAACTCAGCACCCTAGTCTTATCATAAGACTAGTTTATTTATTTATTTTTATTTTCTATATCTATATATATATAAAAATCTCGTGTCATAGTGTTTGAAATTGAACTCCTCCGAAACGGCTGAACCGATTTTTATGAAATTTTTTGTGTACATTTGGTAGGTCTGAGGATATGTCCATAGCTAGTTAGAATATTTTTTAAAATATTTTTAAAAAAATATATTCTGTCGAGATTACGATTTTCTGTTTGCCTATCTATGCATGGAGAGAGGTAAAAGTAAATATAGTGTTCATGGCTATCGGTAATTCGGTTTAAAACGTCGAACGTACACAGCTTTAAACATGCGTTAGTGAAATAAATATTTTAAAAATTTTCAGATTTTTTTTCAGATATGACAGACTCTTTATTATACTTCAAGCTTCGGTAATCTTTCACATAAGCGGCCCGCTGTTTGAAAGAGTAATACATTCTCGGCTATAATTAGCTATAAATACGATGAAAAGTGATAATTAGGGATAGGGTTAAGGTTGTAACAAAATAGGACTATTTTATTAGAAGATTCGGCCCGGGCCGCTTATGTGAGAGATAATCCAACCTTCGTGGCTCTCGGTATTTCAATTTATTAATTGGTTTAATATCATTAATACTATTATATTCGGTACGTGCAATATTTTGTAGAGTTATTATGCGTATCATCGAAACGGCTGAACCGATTTTTATGCACTTTTTGTGTCCATTTGGTAGGTCTGAGAATAGGGTATAATCTATTTAGTATTTTTATTAGAGAAAATATTTTACCAATTTTAATCAATTAGCAAGAAAGTATTCAATTTTAACAATTTTAAGATTGTGTTTTTTCAGACAGACTTTAAATCATCGGCACTGTGGGGTTATGTTGAAAAAGAACAGCTAAAGGTAAACATGCATGTTCAAATGCTTCAAAATCCATCTGCCGATACACTTTCAAAACAATTGTTAGATATCGATTATAGAAAAGTTGCTGTCCATGCAAATACTGGCTGCATAAAATTGCCAACCAATTTCTGCACAATCATTAATTCGCAAAAGTCTCTCATTGACAGCATATTTCCCGATGTACACACACAATACATGAATCATGAGTGGCTGGCAGAAAGAGTAATTTTGGCTGCAAACAATGTGGATGTCAATGATTTGAATAATTTCAAGATACAAGTTGTTGCCAGGCGAATTGGTGTCATACAAATCTATCGATACAGTTTGCGATGCCAGCGAAGCTGTAAATTATCCAACAGAGTTTTTGAACTCATTGGATATGCCAGGCATGTCACCGCATCATCTGCAACTTAAAGTTGGATCTCCCGTTATTCTACTTCGAAATTTGAACCCACCGCGGCTGTGCATTGGCACGCGATTAGTAATTAAAAAATTGATGAAAAATATTGTCGAAGCCAGAATTTTGAATGGCAAGTTCCGGGTCGAAAATGTTTTGCTGCCACGGATCCCAATGACTTCCACAGAAGAATTAAAACAAACGAATTCAATTTCTAATTAGATTGGCATTCGCAATGACAATCAATAAGTCGCAAGGCCAAACGATGTCTGTTTGTGGTTTAGATTTGGGCACATCATGTTTTTCTCACGGACAATTATACGTGGCATGTTCTCGCGGGAGAGCAAGCAAGGAAGGATTGATATTGATTTTTTTAAATTGTAATAATTGTGTACATTAAACTTTTAATAAGAAAACCAAAATAATTTATTAGGCAAAACAACGTTTGCTGGGTCAGCTATGGCCCATTTCTTATTACAAACTTTTTCTATCAAACGTGAAACTTTTCGAAAATCGGAAATACCAAGACACGTTTGAACCAACTGGTATATATTTTTATTAATGTTTTGGTCATGAGCAGACCTGCAGGTTTCAGCTTTATTAGCCATCATCAGAACTCATAAAAATAATTTAAAATTACAGCTACAACGAAAATATATAAAGTGGTGTGGCGAGACATATCAGATATGTTTACACATCAATCGAGGTCAAAGTACAAAGAAGAGTAAAAGCAAAATATGAAAACCGCTAAGAAACAACCAAATTTTTTGCCTCAGAGTAAATAAATAAACAAAAAATAAGAATATATATATATATATATATATATATATATATATATATATATATATATATATATATATATAATTTATATTGCGTTTTTTGCATAACTCGGCAGTAGATTTTCTTTCATGCATGCTCTATTGAAAACAACTGCCCAACGACTTTGGGTAATCTTTCCTACGGACGGCCCGCGCCGAAAAAATAGTCGTATTATTTTTATTTTGTTACAATAACCTAACAAAACAAATTTAATACCAAATTTAATTTAAAAAAAAATTTATCGTAATTTGAGAGACTTTGAAAACGGTAAGTAGTACCCTTCCAAGCACTATTTACATCGTAGTTGTGAGTGAATCGTATGAATGAAATGAAAAAAAATTAGTTTATAATAAAATTTTATTTAAAAAACAAACTATCAGTTATAAAAAAATTAATTTTAAATTTTAAAACTTTTTCTATGTAAAACGATAAAGAACAAAAGGCGAGAGAAACAACGAAGTAAACCCCGCTAGTCACTTTATATAAGGTCGCTGCTATTGCCCCGGCGGTTCGCCGTGATTGCAATATCGTATTCAAATGAAACTCTACCCCTACCCCTAACTTTACCCCTAACCCTAACCCTACCCTACCCTTCCCTTAACCCTACCCCTTACCCTACTCCTAACCCTACCCATAACACTATCCCTACCCCTATCCTAGGTAGTCGCATAAAAAGTTTCAATATATATTTTTTTAAATTTTACTAATATTTTAAATAAAGGTACAAATTCTGAGTTTAAATATACTATATAGTGTAAAAAATAAAATTAATAAAAAGATCGCATACCGGCGCCTAGATTGACAAGTTGAATTTTTTAGGCTATTTAACTATTTAGTTACATACATGGAATAACTTAGTCGGCACATTTGTCAATCTTTATCCACCGGAAAACCCATAACGGCCAACGACTATAAAATAAACAACATCGGAAAACAAAGCGCGTCTATATATTTGCATAATTTATGTGACTTTTAATTCAAAATTATCCAATCAGGTGGCATTATTTATCTTCTTGTCTTATACCGTCGGACATTGGCGAAAATGCCCACGGCAGTAGGCGCCGGTATGCGATCTTTTTATTAATTTTATTTTTTACAGTATATAGTAGTATATTCAAACTCAGAATTTGTACCTTTATTTAAAATATTTGTAAAATTAAAAAAAAATTATATTGAAACTTTTTATGCGACTACCTAGGATAGGGGTAGGGTAAGGGTAAGGTAAGGTAAGGGTAGGGTAAGGGGTAGAGTTGGATTTTAATACGGGATTGCAATTTTACAGATTGCAATCACGGCGAACCGCCGGGGCAATAGCAGCGACCTTATATAAAGTGACTAGCGGGGTTTACTTCGTTGTTTCTCTCGCCTTTTGTTCTTTATCGTTTTACATAGAAAAAGTTTTAAAATTAAAATTTTTTTTATAACTGAGTTTGTTTTTTAAATAAAATTTTATTATAAACTAATTTTATTTTTTTTCATTTCATTCATACGATCATCGTACCTCACCACTCACAACTACGATGTAAATAGTGCTTGGAAGGGTACTACTTACCGTTTTCAAAGTATCTCAAATTCGATAAATGTTTTTTTTTAAATTAAATTTATTTTTTTTAGGTTATTGTAACAAAATAAAAATAATACGACTATTTTTTCGGCGCGGCCGTCCGTAGGAAAGATTACCAAAACAGGAATACTATTGTAAAAACAGAAGACTGAAGTGGAGTGAAACTGCGTTATATATTGTTGGGTGTTTGATATAAAATGAGGCGGTAAAGTTCTAGTATAGCGTCATCGGCCGATTTCTATAAAAACTCGGTTTAAAAAACTGTTTAATAGAATTAGTTTAGAACATTATCAGAACATACTACGAAAAAGTTTCTTACAGAAAAACTCACTAAAAACTAAGCATCTGCCTCCCGATATCGTTATCTCGAATTCAATCGAGATTTCAAAACGATACGGGATTCCCGTATCACCATTGAAACGATACAGCCTGCGGAGGAAGTCTCGTATCGATATTAATTGGCGATACTTAAAATTTCATTCTCGATTAAAATCTCGAAAAATATCGGGATTTTTTAAAAATATTTTCCAATAAATAACGAAAGTCATACATATTTAATTAACGATTGTCACAACTGTGAATATTTGCAATTGATTCATGAACATTGATTAATTAATCTACCTATTGACAGAAGTTTATAACTATTATCATCCCCACTTTAAATTCGGTTTTCCAGACAGCCTGTAGCCCCATTATTTACTATTTTTAGTCTGGGAACCGGCAGCAAAAAAGCCACGCTCCTCTTAGGCTGCTAGTCGAGCTCTGCATACTACTGATATTACAAGCCCTACAAGGCAATCGTACTCGCTGACATCGATGACTATTATTATTTATGAGAATAATGAGTAATGTAATAGTAATGATCATTCTATGTTTATGTTTTGGTTTAGTCTGTTTGATAAACTTATTTTTTCAAATTTGTTACATAGAATTGGAATGATTATTTTTAGTGTTTCGATATCCGTAATTGACCGTAATAGTAGCTCATCTAAGATATATCTTTATAATGTCGATGATATTCTTGGTTGTGTGTGAGTATGTGTGTGCCACCTGTAGTGTGCACGACAGTGCCGTAGCCCGTATCGTCTGCAGCTGGAATTCGAAACTTTCTCAGCTTCTTTCTTGCTATTGCTAACCGCATTCGCCATCGCCTATAAATAAACACGCTCGGTTTTTTCACTTTTTTAATTCTTGCATAGAGGCACTTTCTCGTGTTTGTCATCATTATCATGCCGCGTCACTAAATAAAGTAAATAAATACTTTCTATCGGCGGTAGCATTTTATTTAGAGTCTAAATTTAGACAAATAGATGTACCGAAACTAAACAAATGAAACTTATTTCAAGTTGTAAAAAAAATTAAATTTGGTAAATTTTTATAAATTTTGAAATTTTTTAATATTTATATATTTTTTTCAATGAATTTCTTTAATGTAGTTATTAATATTGTCTGTCGCGTATAGTTCATCATTTTATGTTATCTCTAGGCAAAATTTCCGCTTCAGTCGAGATCCCGAAATCGTATCGTATCGTATCGATATCGTATCGTTATTGGTCGAAGCGTCTCGTATCGTATCGTTTAATTCGAGGCAAATTTCAGAAATCGTATCGTATCGTATCGTTCCAAGAAAATAACGGGACGCAGAAGCTTACTAAAAACCGACTTTAAGCGAAAATATCCAAAAGCAGTGTTGATACGCGGAATAATACAATTCAAGGAAAGAAAAGTAAGGGAGAGTTAATATTAAAATACAATTTAAAAATGTAATAAAATAACAAATAAGTGTTAAAGTGTTCAAAATGATTTTTCAATTATTTAATATGCATCTTAAATTTTAAAAAATCAAAGGGCTGAGCGGAAATGTATCCGTGACTAGCGGGGTACCCGGCCTTGCCCGGGGTTTTTCTATCGTTTTTTTTCTTGCTCCCGCTTCCTTCCCCGCTTACTCTTACGCTCTCGATCGCCTTTTCGCTCGCTTTCCCGTTCCCGCTCGCTTTTCCGCTCCTGGTCACTTTACCGCTCTCGATTGCTTTCTTGCTCACGCTTGCTCTCCTCTTTGTGGTCGCTTTTTCGTTCACTCTCCACACGATTCTGGTAGCCACCATGACCTCTAAAACTCAGAATTTCGGCTCCAAGAAATATGGTCGAAACCGTAATAAAGACAACCGAGTACTTTTACTTTGATATTGTTTTATTTTTTCTTGGAGTTTGGCTGCTAATTCATTGTTCCTAATGTTTTTTTTTATTTGTCTTAAGACACATTGACAAAATCGTCGCATTTAAAGAATCTGTTTTAGACATGGTGCGGGTTACGCAACTCGTACTTCTAAAACAAACTATTATTTTCAAGTTTTAATTTCCATAATTTAAATTTTTAATTTAACCTCCTAAATTGTCTATTTCTATTCGAAATGTGTTTAATTTTTATTTTCTTTATTCCTACTATTCACTTCTATCGCTGTTGACAAATAGATCTTTATCGGGAACTACAGTAGCCTCGGGAGCAACTCTTAAATGTTCTAAAGTGCTATAATTTTTGTTTAGTTATTTATGTTGAAATTAGACTTTATTTATGTTTTAAACATCATTTACGTTAAAACCCGGTCATTCTTCATAGAAATCGGCCGATGACGCTATACTAGAACTTTACCAAATGAGGCCAACCTACACTCCACCCCGGGCCATATAGCGTCGAGGCGTCGGTACCATATATATATATAGAATAGATATATCGGAGATGAGCAGCTTTTGAGTGAGATGCCAAGATGGCCTCCGAAAAAACGATTTAGAGTCTTTTGGATACATGAATATTCATTATTTGTATTAATCTATTTTTGGTACGACATCGGAGACTAAACTCCGGTTTGTAAGAAACAGAAACGTCGATTTCTTATAGCTAAAAGTAGTTGATATGAGCTTTATTTTAATTTAACGCGATATCCGACATAAAAAATATACAATTCTAATTTACCGATAACACAGGCGACGTTAAATAGACCATCGAACTAGAGACTACGCAAATAAAATTCAATGTCAACTGAAATTTTTATAAAAAAATTTTGTTAATTTTTATAAAGTTAAAAATTTATTTTGTACATAAAAAATTCTTTTTTTTTCTATTAAAAAAATACTTGATTAAGTTACTATACGGTTGTAACTATCAGTTCTCCGGTCTACTAGGCTGCCTCACTGATCTCTATAATATAATATAATATAATATAATATTATATTATAATATAATATTATATTATAGAGATCAGTGGGCTGCCTCGCTAAACAACAGGCGGGCCGATATATCTATTCTATATATATGGTCGGTACCCGGCGAAGTTAATCGAGCGGTTCCGCCCGGCGATGACAGCGGATCCGTGCGTGTGGACCGCTCGTCCGCATTCCCTCATTTAACTAACTGCGGCAACATAACTTTCCGCAGACGAAAGTGATTAGCCGCATTTCATTCAGTTCTATACTTTTATACTTCATTTCATTCGTAACCTATTAAGCACGCTCCACATCGACAAACTAGATACGACCCGACAACATAACACAGGAAAATCAGATCAAATCGGTCGATGTGAACTAGTCACGCACACACCCGACACGACTGGCACGTTGTAATCGCGTGTATTTTACATTTTGACCTAGTTTTTTCCCCAACCAATCACGAGAAAGTATGTCAGGTGAAAGGTTGAAAATGGCAGCTTCATATGCTTCATCCATAGACATATCTATGACCTCATCTATATTATCTATAGTGTTTGTATATCGAAATAATAAATTATTATTTTTTTTAATTTAAATTATTTTTTCAATTTTTATTATTTAACAGTTTTTTTTTAAAAGACAAGTACTTTTCTTCAAGAAAGTTCTTAACGCTGATTCGTTGGCAATCGGCAAGTTGATAAAACTCAGTCTCATGTATTAAACGGGGAAATACATGCGACTGGGTCAAAATCCAGGCGTGCGGAGTCGCAAGGCTATGCCACATCTACAAACTCCGATCGCACTGGACGTGCCAGATTTTATCGGGTCGCGTCAACTCAAGTTTTTCGATGTGGAGCGTGCTTAAAGCACTCTTGTGATCCTTTCATTCCGATTTTATATTTTATCTTTCGTGTCGGCCATCGCTTCGCTGGTCACAACGTAAGCATCTACTTCTCGGCATGCTATTCGTTTACTGTTTCGCTGGTTGCTTCGTGGTTTTAGAAGTCGATTTCTAGTAAGTTTACACATCTTCCAAAACTGTTTTTCAACGAAGCAACCACGAGATTAACAACTGAAAGGGAACAAGGCGGAACTCCAACTATCATCCAAGAACATAGAATGTTCAACATAGATATATCATCGAATGTTCAACATAGATATGTCACAGTTTAAAAAAAATATATTTTGTATGATGTTAAACAAAATATTATTTAAAAAGTGAATTTTTTTATTAAATAAAAATGTACAACACAACCATATAAAACGTCTTAAAAGTACTGACGGTCTTTGTTTGCCTTTTGTTTACTTTGAAAAATTATGAATAGTGCGATCGCTAATGCTTTCTTCAGGCTTAAAGCTTCAGCTTCGTCTGTCACGCCGCCGTTTCACGGTTTTATTTGTAAGTAATTAACTTAAATAAATTTGGTTTATATTTATATTTAAAAGCGTAAGAAGTTGCCGACCACCAATAAAATAACAACATTGTAAAGGCGAGCTCCAGGAAGTTAGCAACGCTTCGGGCAACGATTTTCGGCAACGCCGAATGAAGTTAGCAACGAATCGGACAACTATTGTTTTTGTTCAAAATAAAGCAGAATCAACGTTAAAAATAACTTTAATTTAAAGATAATTCACTGTTGAGTTTAAAATTTTGAATGGCGATATAAAAAAGTACCAAATAAAAATGTACACGAATAAACATTTAAAACAGGCTGTGCTGCGTTAATGTTAAAAGTGAATTAAAAATAAACTAAAAATTTTTAGCTAATGTACAAAAATTTATTATTATAAAAAAATAAATTAAATAAATTTAAAATATATCTTTTAAAAGACGTTTTTAGAATTTAGAAAGTAATAATAAAGGCCATTTACAGTAGCTTTCGCTGTCAATCAACTAAGCGTACGACCAAAAAAATCATTAAAAATTCAATAAACATTTCCTCTCAAATTATAAACAGAAATTTGATAGAAAACTTTAATAACATCACCAATAAATCACAATAGATTTCAAATCTATTCTTGCCAATCAGATTACGATTTCTCGTCACAAAATCAGTGATAGGTACTATTCCCATTGTGATATCGTACAATCATCACTTGGCCACAAAAAAAATCAAGAGATTTAAATAAAATTCAATTATGTAGAAATTAATTTACAGTAAATAGAAACGAAAAGTCACATATATTAACTTAACAGCTCTCAATCGAACTAAGCGCACGACAATAAACTCAATCAACAAAATAAACTCAATCAACAAAATATTTTATGTACAAGTCAAATATCACAGTTTCCTTGTTGAAAATGATAGTAAACTTTTAAGAAGAGGAGTTCCAAATTTCTAGAATATAAAAATAGCTCATAATTAAATTCTTTTAAAAATTTAACTACTACAATATTCTTTAAAATTATAAAAAAAGTAAACTGACCGGTGTGTGGTAAATATATTTACAAAAATATGTTCATTAGATGGTGTCCATCCTTCCTAAAATAATTCAAATTTAAGCTGACCAGGATTTTAAGAAAAGTGTGTCCAGGTTATGTTTCATAGAAATACATTAACATTTTTGAAATTGATAAAAATATCTATATTTCCTTGAAACTCTAGTAACGTCATTGAACTTACATTTTATTGAAAGAAGTTTTCGCATAGTTCACAGCTGTACGAGACTTCCCCCCAGTTTGGTGGATTTAATCCCGTACATGATCTGTGAACCCATCGTAAACATTTTTCGCAGTGGACCCAACATTCGTCCGCTCCTTCGAAATTACAATATATACAGTCATCTGACATATCGTCAGATGACTGTAGAATGCCTTGTTGGATTACCTGACGATCCGTATCGGGATTGTATACCTCATCTGTTGGTTTCCCTTCGTCAATGTTCTGAAGAAGCAAAATAAATTGAAATTCTCCATATAAAAAATAACATCTCAACCATTTACCTTCATCAGATTCAGAATAAACATCCCACAATTCCAACTGTCTCTTTGTCTTGGAGCTTGTGGACCTTCTGAAAACGTCCAAACATTTTTCGACTGTCTTCTTTGATCGCACCACCTGTCGTAAAAATCTAAAAAACTATTTTTCCTTTTCACCCCTTCGGATAAATTGGAACCTAAGGAATTATAATAGTGAAGAGTGTTTTTATCGCAATTAACTATTAATAGAGTGTAATGTTTATTCTCTAAAATTGGAAAAAAAGTTATTTTTTTTTAAATATTTCAACATCATATATAGGCGATGTAGATAGAATTGGTTGGCTTAAAACAGTTGATGAAAGGTCACAAGTAACATAATTAGAATTTTTTAAAGTTGTTAATCCAATGTAATCTATAAGAGTTGTTGTTAGCAACTCGCCAGGCTGCAAGGACAAAAAATCTTCAAGATTTAGTTCTAAATTATTTTTTCTACTTATAATCATATTTTTGTTTAAATTATATTTTAAATAATAATTATTATTTAAAACCGTCGAATTAGAAAAAAGGATAAGCTCATCTGGTGTGCTTTTCTTGGTCGTCTTTGGTTGGCATCTTTGGACTGGCAAAGGAATTTTCACTGTCGCCAAGGAATTGAAATAAGAACGATTTTTTTTGTTCCGTTTGTCCCATGTGCTGACTGCCAATAAGTTGTCATCCGCCAATCGACGCTTCCTTCGAGTTGGAGGGATGGCTAACAAAACTTCTCTTGTGGATCCTAAAACGACAGTGTGCTGCAAGTCCAGAAAACGTCCACCTATAGATGTTGAATAAATTTATGTCAAGAATGTTAACTTCAAGTGAAAATTCTACTTTTTTTAACAAATATTATGGAATGGGTGTAATAACCTTTCCAGTTTGTTTTCCCGTTAAGAACGTTGTGTTTCACGTATCGAAAAGAATTTTCGATAAGGCTGTTGCTTAACCTTAGAATAGATATAACATTTAATGAAGTTTGCCATACTTTAAAAAAACGATGTTATTGCCGAACCTTTTCCCACCCGGATTTGTGAAAACTGTCCAAAATGGTAGGTAGGCAACATATTTTTTTAATACTAGTTCTCCGTAACCTTTGTTGAAAAAAACATTCGGAGAAGACGTGCTGCAAATAATAGACTGTCGCAAATGTTCAACTTTTGCGGAATATCGTTTAAAGAACGGACTGTTTCGGTAAAGACTATTGAATTTTTCACAAGCTGTAAAGAAATGTAAAGTTAGTGTAAACAAATTAATAAATAGTTACTAATTTTAAAGTAAATGTTCTAAGCCTAAACTTACAGTCTTCGTCGTAATTCGAAATATCAGCTGCTTTTGCGGTTTCTCCTTCCTCATCCGGTTCTTCACCAGCAAACATGGCCAGAGCTGAACATGCGTCAGCCGTCATGTACTCTGAGAACAGCACACACATAAACGCATTCATACAGGCGTCAAACTCTAGAAAAGTTTTAGAATTAATTAACCGACACATGCCAAGTATGAAAAATTTTCTTACATTACTGTCCGAAGTTTGATTTCTAGCATCGTTAGCAACAATCTTCATAAAATGTGCGCAACAAAGCTTTACCAAAACTAAATCCTTTGGCAAAACCCCATTCACTACCCATTCATAAAAAATTTTAATATAACTTAAAACATCCATACTATTCCATGCGAAAATGACAGCATTAATCATTGCAAAAGAAAAATCAGTGACCACGTTCGAGTACAATGGCCATGTCTTAAATTTACTACAAACAAAGCTTTTATACCTAATTAATTGGCATGCGAGATTAGAAGCGTCATGCTGGCATGTCACAAAATCTAGCATTGGCACATATCTATTGTTGCCTTCTACAACGGCTGAATAATAAAAAACTCTTTTAGAAATATCCTTAATTTTTCGAACAATCGACCCAGTCGCATCGAAATACAAAATCGGTAATTTTAAGGCGATTGCTACTTTTACTTGACAATCAGAAAAACATAAAAAAGTATAGGGCCGCGCTATAAACTGAATAAACTTATCTTCCGGTTGTTCTTCGTATCTTTTGACAAGATCCATGAAATCATCAGTGTCCCGATCATTAGCAGCCAAGGCTTCAGTCCTAGCTTTCCTGAATACATCGAGGGATCGGACAGTCTGCAGATTTCCTTGCCTGACGAGCTCCGGATTAATCTTACTCAATTCCTCATCACGTACCATTCCTGTTACAATGAATGAATAAGTAAAGGAGTGAATGAATAAATAAATAAATATAAAAAAATTAAAATAAATAAAAAATAAGTAATAAAACTACTAAAAGCTACCAAACATTATATAGAACATAACCAAAATGAACAAAAAATTTAGAACCTGCGTGGGTGTTTTTCAGCCGTTGTTTGACAAGATTCCGTTCTTCTCCTCGCAATTGTCCGCAAGTTTTTCCATCGTGTAGAATATCTAAACTGGACACATAGACATCTACATCACTACGCCCCACCAGGTCGGTAATCACAACTCGAACATTTCTACATCTTTTAAATTTGCACTGCATGTAGAGAACCGTTGTGCTATTCTGATTGGTTCTCGCAGATTTTTGGACTAAAATACACGGAAGTAGTTTTTCTTCCACAATTGATCTAGAGGCAACTAGCAACTTTTTCCCTTCCAGCCAGTTCGG
The DNA here is from genome assembly GCA_963978895.1 of Erpobdella octoculata. Classification (NCBI taxonomy): domain Eukaryota; kingdom Metazoa; phylum Annelida; class Clitellata; order Hirudinida; family Erpobdellidae; genus Erpobdella; species Erpobdella octoculata. The sequence goes on from OZ022240.1 coordinate 36,453,767, forward strand.
GTCGATGCTCCACGAATTAAATTTCACAAAGTTTCGATAGGACCTTTTAGTAGAATTTGGAGCAGGTTGGTCAGGTGAAGGTTGGTCAGTCGGTTGCAGCATGTCAGAATCTGGAGCAGGTTGTTCAGTTGGTTGCAGCATGTCAGAATCTGGAGCAGGTTGTTCAGTCGGTTGCAGCATACTCTGACGCCAAAAGACGTAGAACCTCGTTCGGTTTGCTAAATTATTCTTTTTTTTCCTGTATAGACAGTATTCCCCGAACAGTGACTTAGAACAGCCATATTTCTCATTAGCCAAGGCACTCTGCAAATAAAAATTGCCACAATTAAAAAAATTTGATTATTTGATGTTTTTAAAACAGTATAAAGACCTTAATTTTATTTTGAACCAATAGATACTGTTTTCTATTATTAACTAGGTTTTCTTAAACACGTATCGACAGCAAAAGGTCTCTACTAATATTAAAATTTTTAGAAATTTATTATTTATTTATTTTTGGCTGTATTGACCAAATTAAAAAATCCGGTTACGCAAGCTCCACCCACTAGCTTTAAGCTCCACCTTAAAGGTAAAATGTTAAATGTAAAACCATGTAATGACTAAATTACTGTTTAACTTATTTATTTTGTTTGTAAAATTTAGTTTAAATTTAATAATTCTTATATATATTTTTAAATTTTATGTCAAAAAACTGATTATCAGATGGAAAGTTTTTCTCCAGCGAAACAGATTAAGCTCATTATAATTTAGATTTCCTTTGAAAGAAAAACAATGTTATAATCATAAAGAGAGTTGTCAATAAGACTAACCTTGTCCATGTTTTTCGATGCTAGAAAAGATTCCATGTCGCCAACTTCAACGTCAAGAAGAATCTCCAAAATAACTTGCAAAATGCAGCAACAACAAAAATTTGCAGTCAAGATAGACTTTCAAATAAAATGAACTGTCTGAACTTGTTTAAATAGACTTTTTTAACTCATTAATAGGTAAACTTATTAGTGTAGGTAATTGGATTTAAGGTGGAGCTTAGCGAACTTGCCAACCAATCAAAGATTAGAGAAGCTACGGTGGGCTGACCTCATCTAATTAACTGCTAGTTGTAAAGTCATAACCACCAACTGGCATGCATACAAAATCTGTGACCTATCTCGTTCCATTTTGAACTGTTCATAACTTTTTTAACACCTCTCCATCTCTACGTGGACGATCAAGCTTCCTAATTTCTTTAGCATCTCTTCTCTCTTTTAATTTCTATGGACAACCTACTCGGCCAGGCTATGAATAACGCTAATCATCCTTATAACCGGGACGGCATTTTTCTACATATGGCCGCATCCTATAATTACAAAAGCTTCTAATTTTCTCATCTCAAATCTCACTAAAAACACAAAAAAATCCTACAGGGGCCCATATATAATAATTATTGGTTCACATAAATGTCCGAAGCCCAGTCTCCCTGAATGATGTCCATGAGTTTTGAAAGTAACGGTCTGAAAGGTGCCCATATATTAACCATGGCCCACTTAAAAGTCAGGAGCCTACATAAAAGTCAGGGAGGGGTACTTAACAGTCAGAGAAGGGCCAGTCAAAAATCAGGAAAAGGCCAGTTAAAAGTTAAGAGGGACCCACTTGAGTGCCGGGGCCCACTTGAGTGCCGGGGCCCACTTGAGTGCCGGGGCCCACTTGAGTGCCGGGGCCCACTTGAGTGCCGGGGCCCACTTGAGTGCCGGGGCTCACTTAAGTGCGGGGGACCAATTTAGTGTGGTGGCTCATGTGAAAACGGGGGTGGGAGCCACTTAAGTGCGGTGGACCACTCAAGGGCGGGGAGCCCACTTAAGTGCGGGGAACCACTTTTATGCCGGGAAACCCACTGAAAAGTCCGGAAAGGGCTACTTAAGTAAGTAGAGGACCACTTAGGTGCCGGGAGCCCACTTAAGTGCAGAGGCTCACGTAAGACCGAAGCCCACTTAAGTGCGTGGATCCCACATCAGTGCCGGGAGTCCCTTGAGTGCGTAGGGCTCACTTCAGTGCTGAGCCCTTTTAAGTGCGTGGGACCCACCTTAGTGCCGAGTGCCCCCTTAAGTAAGTGGGGCCAACTTTAGTGCCGGGGGCCTACCGAAAAGCCACTTAAAATCCGTAGGGCCCACTTAACTGCGTGGGGCCCACTTTAGTGCCGGGGGCCCACTGAAAACTCCCCTGCCCCCTAATTGACGTCCCTGCTGAGTATAGTAGATAAGTTGAGACTTGAGATGTTATAGTTGACTGACCTCATTCTATATATGACTATTACGGAAGGAGTATAGTATATAAGTTGAGACTTGAGATGTTATAGCTGACTGAGTATAATAGATAAGTTGAGACCTGAGATGTTATAGATGACTGACCATTGACCTCATTTTAAACACTGCTGTAGTTGTCAAGTCATAAACACCAAGTGGCTGTCGAGCATATGACTATTACGGAAGGAGTATAGTATATAAGTTGAGACTTGAGATGTTATAGCTGACTGAGTATAATAGATAAGTTGAGACCTGAGATGTTATAGATGACTGACCATTGACCTCATTTTAAACACTGCTGTAGTTGTCAAGTCATAAACACCAAGTGGCTGTCGAGCATATGACTATTACGGAAGGAGTATAGTTGTTAAGTTGAGACTTGAGATGTTATAGCTGACTGAGTATAGTAGATAAGTTGAGACTTGAGATGTTATAGATGACTGACTTACACCAACTGTCTGTCGGCCGAGCATATGACCATATTAAGGAAGTAGTCGATGAGATAATAATTACCCTTTTGTCTAAGTGTAAAATGTAATTAGATATTTGAATTCTACGTTAAATTTGCTATAAGAATACATTTGTTTGAAGGGGCGGATAATTTTATTTTATTTTTTATTAATTTGTTTCTGATTGGCTGTGTCGGTAACATATTTGTAAGGTCAAGTCGTGGAAGGCATTTTTCATAAAGTTTCAATAAATAATTCAAAATAAATTTTGTACTGTTTAATCAAGCTGATATTTCTCTACAAGAAAACATTTGTTTGAAGGGGCGGACAATTTTAGTTTATTTTTTGTTTAATTAATTTGTGGCGATTCGGATCGATTGAAAGCGGAAGCATTTCTGTAAATGACGTTTATTACTACTTGTCACTAGGAAAGTGTAAAATGTAATTAGATATTTGGATTCTACGTTAAATTTGCTATAAGAATACATTTGTTTGAAGGGGCGGATAATTTTATTTTATTTTTTATTAATTTGTTTCTGATTGGCTGTGTCGGTAACATATTTGTAAGGTCAAGTCGTGGAAGGCATTTTTCACAAAGTGTCAATAAATATTTTAAAATAATTTTTGTACTGTTCAATCAAGCTTATATTTCTCTATAAGAATTCCATTAGCAGTTTGAGCGGGAATGTAAATTGAATTTTTAATTAATATATTTTCGTGTGGGCTTTGATCGATTGAAAGCGGAAGCATTACTGTAAATGACGTTTATTACTACTTGTCACTAGGAAAGTGTAAAATGTAATTAGATATTTGGATTCTACGTTAAATTTGCTATAAGAATACATTTGTTTGAAGGGGCGGATAATTTTATTTTATTTTTTATTAATTTGTTTCTGATTGGCTGTGTCGGTAACATATTTGTAAGGTCAAGTCGTGGAAGGCATTTTTCACAAAGTGTCAATAAATATTTTAAAACAATTTTTGTACTGTTCAATCAAGCTTATATTTCTCTATAAGAATTCCATTAGCAGTTTGAGCGGGAATGTAAATTGAATTTTTAATTAATATATTTTCGTGTGGGCTTTGATCGATTGAAAGCGGAAGCATTACTGTAAATGACGTTTATTACTAATTGTCACTAGGAAAGTGTAAAATGTAATTAGATATTTGGATTCTACGTTAAATTTGCTATAAGAATACATTTGTTTGAAGGGGCGGATAATTTTATTTTATTTTTTATTAATATGTTTCTGATTGGCTGTGTCGGAAACATATTTGTAAGGTCAAGTCGTGGAAGGCATTTTTCATAAAGTGTCAATAAATAATTCAAAATAATTTTTGTACTGTTTAATCAAGCTGATATTTCTCTTCAAGAAAACATTTGTTTGAAGGGGCGGACAATTTTAGTTTATTTTTTGTTTAATTAATTTGTGGCGATTCGGATCGATTGAAAGCGGAAGCATTTCTGTAAATGACGTTTATTATTACTTGTCACTAGGAAAGTGTAAAATGTAATTAGATATTTGGATTCTACGTTAAATTTGCTATAAGAATACATTTGTTTGAAGGGGCGGATAATTTTATTTTATTTTTTATTAATTTGTTTCTGATTGGCTGTGTCGGTAACATATTTGTAAGGTCAAGTCGTGGAAGGCATTTTTCACAAAGTGTCAATAAATATTTTAAAACAATTTTTGTACTGTTCAATCAAGCTTATATTTCTCTATAAGAATTCCATTAGCAGTTTGAGCGGAAATGTAAATTGAATTTTTAATTAATATATTTTCGTGTGGGCTTTGATCGATTGAAAGCGGAAGCATTACTGTAAATGACGTTTATTACTAATTGTCACTAGGAAAGTGTAAAATGTAATTAGATATTTGGATTCTACGTTAAATTTGCTATAAGAATACATTTGTTTGAAGGGGCGGATAATTTTATTTTATTTTTTATTAATATGTTTCTGATTGGCTGTGTCGGTAACATATTTGTAAGGTCAAGTCGTGGAAGGCATTTTTCATAAAGTGTCAATAAATAATTCAAAATAATTTTTGTACTGTTTAATCAAGCTGATATTTCTCTACAAGAAAACATTTGTTTGAAGGGGCGGACAATTTTAGTTTATTTTTTGTTTAATTAATTTGTGGCGATTCGGATCGATTGAAAGCGGAAGCATTTCTGTAAATGACGTTTATTACTACTTGTCACTAGGAAAGTGTAAAATGTAATTAGATATTTGGATTCTACGTTAAATTTGCTATAAGAATACATTTGTTTGAAGGGGCGGATAATTTTATTTTATTTTTTATTAATTTGTTTCTGATTGGCTGTGTCGGTAACATATTTGTAAGGTCAAGTCGTGGAAGGCATTTTTCACAAAGTGTCAATAAATATTTTAAAATAATTTTTGTACTGTTCAATCAAGCTTATATTTCTCTATAAGAATTCCATTAGCAGTTTGAGCGGAAATGTAAATTGAATTTTTAATTAATATATTTTCTTCTTGGCTTTGATCGATTGAAAGCGGAAGCATTACTGTAAATGACGTTTATTACTACTTGTCACTAGGAAAGTGTAAAATGTAATTAGATATTTGGATTCTACGTTAAATTTGCTATAAGAATACATTTGTTTGAAGGGGCGGATAATTTTATTTTATTTTTTATTAATTTGTTTCTGATTGGCTGTGTCGGTAACATATTTGTAAGGTCAAGTCGTGGAAGGCATTTTTCACAAAGTGTCAATAAATATTTTAAAATAATTTTTGTACTGTTCAATCAAGCTTATATTTCTCTATAAGAATTCCATTAGCAGTTTGAGCGGGAATGTAAATTGAATTTTTAATTAATATATTTTCGTGTGGGCTTTGATCGATTGAAAGCGGAAGCATTACTGTAAATGACGTTTATTACTACTTGTCACTAGGAAAGTGTAAAATGTAATTAGATATTTGGATTCTACGTTAAATTTGCTATAAGAATACATTTGTTTGAAGGGGCGGATAATTTTATTTTATTTTTTATTAATTTGTTTCTGATTGGCTGTGTCGGTAACATATTTGTAAGGTCAAGTCGTGGAAGGCATTTTTCACAAAGTGTCAATAAATATTTTAAAACAATTTTTGTACTGTTCAATCAAGCTTATATTTCTCTATAAGAATTCCATTAGCAGTTTGAGCGGGAATGTAAATTGAATTTTTAATTAATATATTTTCGTGTGGGCTTTGATCGATTGAAAGCGGAAGCATTACTGTAAATGACGTTTATTACTAATTGTCACTAGGAAAGTGTAAAATGTAATTAGATATTTGGATTCTACGTTAAATTTGCTATAAGAATACATTTGTTTGAAGGGGCGGATAATTTTATTTTATTTTTTATTAATATGTTTCTGATTGGCTGTGTCGGAAACATATTTGTAAGGTCAAGTCGTGGAAGGCATTTTTCATAAAGTGTCAATAAATAATTCAAAATAATTTTTGTACTGTTTAATCAAGCTGATATTTCTCTTCAAGAAAACATTTGTTTGAAGGGGCGGACAATTTTAGTTTATTTTTTGTTTAATTAATTTGTGGCGATTCGGATCGATTGAAAGCGGAAGCATTTCTGTAAATGACGTTTATTATTACTTGTCACTAGGAAAGTGTAAAATGTAATTAGATATTTGGATTCTACGTTAAATTTGCTATAAGAATACATTTGTTTGAAGGGGCGGATAATTTTATTTTATTTTTTATTAATTTGTTTCTGATTGGCTGTGTCGGTAACATATTTGTAAGGTCAAGTCGTGGAAGGCATTTTTCACAAAGTGTCAATAAATATTTTAAAACAATTTTTGTACTGTTCAATCAAGCTTATATTTCTCTATAAGAATTCCATTAGCAGTTTGAGCGGAAATGTAAATTGAATTTTTAATTAATATATTTTCGTGTGGGCTTTGATCGATTGAAAGCGGAAGCATTACTGTAAATGACGTTTATTACTAATTGTCACTAGGAAAGTGTAAAATGTAATTAGATATTTGGATTCTACGTTAAATTTGCTATAAGAATACATTTGTTTGAAGGGGCGGATAATTTTATTTTATTTTTTATTAATATGTTTCTGATTGGCTGTGTCGGTAACATATTTGTAAGGTCAAGTCGTGGAAGGCATTTTTCATAAAGTGTCAATAAATAATTCAAAATAATTTTTGTACTGTTTAATCAAGCTGATATTTCTCTACAAGAAAACATTTGTTTGAAGGGGCGGACAATTTTAGTTTATTTTTTGTTTAATTAATTTGTGGCGATTCGGATCGATTGAAAGCGGAAGCATTTCTGTAAATGACGTTTATTACTACTTGTCACTAGGAAAGTGTAAAATGTAATTAGATATTTGGATTCTACGTTAAATGTGCTATAAGAATACATTTGTTTGAAGGGGCGGATAATTTTATTTTATTTTTTATTAATTTGTTTCTGATTGGCTGTGTCGGTAACATATTTGTAAGGTCAAGTCGTGGAAGGCATTTTTCACAAAGTGTCAATAAATATTTTAAAATAATTTTTGTACTGTTCAATCAAGCTTATATTTCTCTATAAGAATTCCATTAGCAGTTTGAGCGGAAATGTAAATTGAATTTTTAATTAATATATTTTCTTGTGGGCTTTGATCGATTGAAAGCGGAAGCATTACTGTAAATGACGTTTATTACTACTTGTCACTAGGAAAGTGTAAAATGTAATTAGATATTTGGATTCTACGTTAAATTTGCTATAAGAATACATTTGTTTGAAGGGGCGGATAATTTTATTTTATTTTTTATTAATTTGTTTCTGATTGGCTGTGTCGGTAACATATTTGTAAGGTCAAGTCGTGGAAGGCATTTTTCACAAAGTGTCAATAAATATTTTAAAACAATTTTTGTACTGTTCAATCAAGCTTATATTTCTCTATAAGAATTCCATTAGCAGTTTGAGCGGGAATGTAAATTGAATTTTTAATTAATATATTTTCGTGTGGGCTTTGATCGATTGAAAGCGGAAGCATTACTGTAAATGACGTTTATTACTAATTGTCACTAGGAAAGTGTAAAATGTAATTAGATATTTGGATTCTACGTTAAATTTGCTATAAGAATACATTTGTTTGAAGGGGCGGATAATTTTATTTTATTTTTTATTAATATGTTTCTGATTGGCTGTGTCGGTAACATATTTGTAAGGTCAAGTCGTGGAAGGCATTTTTCATAAAGTGTCAATAAATAATTCAAAATAATTTTTGTACTGTTTAATCAAGCTGATATTTCTCTTCAAGAAAACATTTGTTTGAAGGGGCGGACAATTTTAGTTTATTTTTTGTTTAATTAATTTGTGGCGATTCGGATCGATTGAAAGCGGAAGCATTTCTGTAAATGACGTTTATTATTACTTGTCACTAGGAAAGTGTAAAATGTAATTAGATATTTGGATTCTACGTTAAATTTGCTATAAGAATACATTTGTTTGAAGGGGCGGATAATTTTATTTTATTTTTTATTAATTTGTTTCTGATTGGCTGTGTCGGTAACATATTTGTAAGGTCAAGTCGTGGAAGGCATTTTTCACAAAGTGTCAATAAATATTTTAAAACAATTTTTGTACTGTTCAATCAAGCTTATATTTCTCTATAAGAATTCCATTAGCAGTTTGAGCGGGAATGTAAATTGAATTTTTAATTAATATATTTTCGTGTGGGCTTTGATCGATTGAAAGCGGAAGCATTACTGTAAATGACGTTTATTACTAATTGTCACTAGGAAAGTGTAAAATGTAATTAGATATTTGGATTCTACGTTAAATTTGCTATAAGAATACATTTGTTTGAAGGGGCGGATAATTTTATTTTATTTTTTATTAATATGTTTCTGATTGGCTGTGTCGGTAACATATTTGTAAGGTCAAGTCGTGGAAGGCATTTTTCATAAAGTGTCAATAAATAATTCAAAATAATTTTTGTACTGTTTAATCAAGCTGATATTTCTCTACAAGAAAACATTTGTTTGAAGGGGCGGACAATTTTAGTTTATTTTTTGTTTAATTAATTTGTGGCGATTCGGATCGATTGAAAGCGGAAGCATTTCTGTAAATGACGTTTATTATTACTTGTCACTAGGAAAGTGTAAAATGTAATTAGATATTTGAATTCTACGTTAAATTTGCTATAAGAATACATTTGTTTGAAGGGGCGGATAATTTTATTTTATTTTTTATTAATTTGTTTCTGATTGGCTGTGTCGGTAACATATTTGTAAGGTCAAGTCGTGGAAGGCATTTTTCATAAAGTGTCAATAAATAATTCAAAATAATTTTTGTACTGTTTAATCAAGCTGATATTTCTCTACAAGAAAACATTTGTTTGAAAAGGCGGACAATTTTAGTTTATTTTTTATTCAATTAATTTGTGGCGATTTGGAGTGAAAATGGACATCGTTTCCCAATTTTAGTTTATTTTTTGTTTAATTAATTTGTTGCGATTCGGATCGATTGAAAGCGGAAGCATTTCTGTAAATGACGTTTATTATTATTTGTCACTAGGAAATGGTAAAATGTAATTAGATATTTGAATTCTACGTTCAATTTTCTATAAGAATACATTTGTTTGAAGGGGCGGATAATTTTATTTATATTTTGATTAATTTGTTTCTGATTGGCTGTGTCGGTAACATATTTGTAAGGTCAAGTCGTGGAAAGCATTTTTCACAAAGTGTCAATAAATATTTCAAAATAGTTTTTAAACTGTTTAATCAAGCTGATATTTCTCTAAAAGAAACCATTTGTTTGAAAAGGCGGACAATTTTAGTTTATTTTTTATTCAATTAATTTGTGGCGATTTGGAGTGAAAATAGACATCGTTTCCCGCTTCGTTGCTAACTTCATTCACCTTAAAACGATTTAAATTTTTTAAAACACATAAATAAAAAAACACTATTAAAACTACCATCACTAAGATAACCTCTATCATCATCATGGATACCATTACCATCATCATCATAATGGATACCATTACTATCATCTTCATCATGATAATTATTACCTAAAAAAATGCCAGCCTTTAATGTCACAGTAGCCCAGCCAGAAATGCAGTAATATCAAGAGAATGTTTTAAAAGGAATGAATAGAAAGAAAAGAACTGAAAAAAATAAATTTTCTTTTAAAAAACTAAGAAGAAATGCAGAAGTTCAGAAAAGCATTCTCAAATGACAATGATAATGATATATTTACAAAGTGTTTTTTGATGCAAACCAAGTGTTAGAACGGCACGACAAACAAAACCTTGCCATGGAATTTTTTAAAGCCGCAAACAAATTCAAAAGAAAATTAAATAAAAATCAATAAGTTACAAAATAACAAATCATATCCGTGACAATCTCACTTACACGTACAGACGTGTGTGTGTGTGTTACATACACATACATTTTAATAATAACACTTGATTAAATTTACACGCTGATTAATAGGTTTCAAGCTTTGAAACGAGATAAGATTGACAAATTGATGGCTGGGTGAGGGAACTGTACAAACGTTAGTGGAATGCATATTTTGCAACAAGATTATGCGAGGTAAAATACTCAATATATAAAATAAACTGACCCTATTATTTTAAATCATAACAAATATAATTATAATATTATTATTGGTAATAACAAAGTCATAATTTTCAATGGAAGACAGTTTATAAAATAAAATGTTTACAAATCTCGAATGATGCTTGATACTCTTATATGTACAAACATTCTGGACAAATTTAAACAAATATTATAAATCATCATTTACATTGAATGTGAACGATAAACATAAAAAAATAAAATTAAATACACTAAAAATTACAATAAAAAATTATAATAATATAATGATATAATATTAACAATAATAATAATAATTTTGAAGATGGAAAGGACTACACAACAGCAGCTTCCAGAAGAGCTTCGATCCATCTGGTGAATAAAAAGAAACAATTTTTAATAGCTCCAGAAACTGCACAAATACGTTCTAACTAACCTAGCTAGGCAAGACTATTAAAAATACAATCAAATCTAACTTTTCCTTAATGGCAAAAGTTTCTGCTCTCATTACGATGGCTGGAAGTCCTCCGTGTTCAAGTTTAAACATTCTGTCGTCATTGTCATCATTCTGTAATCAAAACAGAAACGAGAAACTGAATAAACTGTATGAGATAGTCTACCTCGACCACTGTCACCATTATCATTATCATCACCACAGCCTTAAAAAATATCAGCCATAAACCTTTAATTAAAAATAAAACAAACCATGATTTGGAAACCGAGAACTGGCATGGATTTGAGTGCTGCTTTGTCCTAAATAAAAATTTTTACACAAATATACATAACTATTTATAGATATTCCATTTTTTAATCTATTTATTCATTCATCCACTCATCCAACCAGCCACGGCAGTAACAGCCAAATAAATCTACAATTGGAGCAGTCAATTCACAATTGTATGATATCAACAGCATAATAATACACAATCTTTTATTTTTTTTTGCTCCAGAAACACTGCTTGAGGTGTCAAGGGAGGGTCTCCCATTATCTTAAATTATCTTAAGGTAAATGGGGCTTACAACATTTTAAACAAGCTCTTTTCCTATACAGCAACTATACTATACTGTGAGTTCAACATAAACAACAACAGCATACCTGCATTGCTTTAAAGGTGTAGAGTACTTTATTTTTCAGTACAAACCAGTACTTCTTCCAACTCTTCTTCTCCAACTGTACGAGGTAACCACTCATTTCTGAATCTCCATCGTTGGCTGGTACCTGGAACAAATAATAATCTATATATATATATATATATAAGTGACTGTCTGTATGTCCTTTATGCATTGCTACACCATTCATCCGATCGTAATATTTTCACACAACCTTGAGAGTCAATGGGGGAAGGTTTTTGTGAAAAAATGAAATTGGTCACAAAATGAGCGGAGCGGGAGAGTGTGCGAAAACGGGAACGAAAAAGCGATCAAGAGCGAAAGATCGAGTGAAAAAGCGATCGGGAACGGGAAAGGGACCGGGAGAGCAAGCAGGGAAGGAAACAGGAGCGAGAGAAAAACCTCTAAAAACCTCGGGGAATGTTGGGTAGAAATAAATAATAATATAATGTAAATGATGCAATTCACATTTTGCCTATATAAAAATGTACCTGGCCACAATTGGAAAGGTTATAGAAACGAGCAGCTATTTAAATCAGTAAATCATATTTATAATATTATTATGAACAAGTTTTTTTAGGCTGTTATAACCATGACTATTATCAACACCGTCACCACCACTCTCATCATCATCATCATCACCATCACCACCACTTTCATCATCGTCACCACCACTCACATCATCATCATCATCATCACCACCACTTTCATCATCATCACCACCACCACCACTCACATCATCATCATCATCATCACCACCACTTTCATCATCACCACCACCACCACCACTCTCATCATCATCATCACCACCACCACTCACATCATCACCACCACTCCACTCTTATATCATAACCACCACCACTCTCACCATCATCATCACCACCACCACTCACATCATCATCATCACCACCACCACTCTCATATCATCATCACCACCACCACCACCACTGTCATCATCATCATCATCATCATCACCACCACCACCACCACTCACATCATCATCACCACTCCACTCTTATATCATCATCACCACCACCATTCTCATATCATCATCCCCACCACCACTCTCATCATCATCCCCACCACCACCACAATCATCTCCATGACAACAACTGACCTCTATGAGAACCATGGGCTTTATCGAAGACCTGTTGCCATTGGACTTTTTCTTGAACAGCAAGGAAAGCCTCTTCTTGTCGAAAGGTGACACGGCATTTCCACCAGTCGGTGCTGATAATGATGATAACTTCTTTTCTGCTTTAATATGATAACGATAATATCGATGACTCTTCAAATAACAACCATGATAATTGTGGATGATGATGATGATATTATCATCACATTACGGATAATGATAATGATTTCGATTGTGTTACTGATAATGATGATGATTAAGAATGGTAGTTCTGATAACGATAATGATTAGGAATGCAGTACCGATAATGATGATGATGATTAACTGATCGTACAAAACGAAACTTAAACAAGGCTCGACGACCATTTAATTTAAAAACTGAAATCACCTCGAAAACAAAACATTCGACTAACCCGACAAGTCGACAATCGACTGATCCGCACTGCTTTCCAGTTCATCTTCGCTGTCTTTGGTCAGCTTGGCATCGTTATCACCACCAGACTCATCTGCTAAGAGCTCTGTAAGAAAGTTATGGTGATGATATTATGAACATACAAACGACCATTCAACATACACACACACACACACATACCTATACATATATATATATATATATATATATATATATATATATATATATATATATATATACACAAACACATGTATTTTCCTTTTTTCCACTCATTCACAAAGCTTGTATTGTGATTAGCAATAATTTCTATGGTTATTACAAACAGCAACCGATAACCAGTACTAATAATTTACCTTTAGTCAGCCAGATAAATAATTAAAAAACCAGCAAAATCACCCAGAATGTTGAATCATCATCATCATCATCATCACTCAAACTGCTAATATCCTAATCCATCATCATGCATCCCATCAATACAGCCAACCTGTCTTTAGATATTCGTAGCAATCTTCACATACTCGGGCCGGTTTGAAGCCGTTGTACTTGAGAGGTGCCCTGCACTGGGAGCAGTCGCTGCATACAATCTGAAGGTCAGAGAAGAAAAGAATGTAACGTAAAAACGGACAAATGAATGATGATGATGATTGTTTTTTAATTATCATTGTAAATTATAATAATAATAATAATAATAACAAGAATCACAACAGTAATCAAAATAACTTTAAATATGGAACAAATACTAACACGTTATGATTGTTTGATTGATTGCAGCAACGATGATGATAACGAATAGATTTATTATTAATTATTATGTTTATACATGGAGAGGTGCATCGATGGAAGCAATAAATGCTTACAAAGTAATTGTTTTCAAATCACATGGATGAATAAATTCAACTGCATATTTGTTCATTAACTTTTATTAACTGCATATCTGCTTATCACGACTTATTAACTGCATATCTGCTTATCATGGCTTATTAACGGCATCAATATATTTGCTTATTACCAAATTTTCTTTAGATGTTCTTTCAAAGTCCTCAAAAGCAAGCAACGCCTACATGCCCTGACTACCTCAAGAGCCTGATTAAATTATCCGACTTTCCTTTGAAGTATTTATAGGGTAATTTACGGGATGCATCTAACAAGCTCAGAATTATTAGCAACGCATCATCGTCTTATGTCATCTAAGTTCCTACATAAACTCTTATTTCTCTGAAAACATCAATCTAAATTGCAGAGACAAACAAAGTTTTGCTAAGCATTTTTACAGAGCTGCATCTCTTGAAGCTTTGATGTTGATACATGCCTATTTCATTCAATACAGAAAGCTTGTACAATCTGTTTTTTTAAAACAAGACACGCTACATGAATTCAATCTGAATGAACTCATCCGATACGCTCACCTTTCCGCAACCCCTGCAGTGATGCCTCCGGAAAGTCATGCTGAACTCTCGGGTGCAGACGGCACACATGGAGGCCCTCTCGTCCTGTATCCATACGGGCGCTCGGTCCCCCACTTTGAAGCTGCCGTCACTGGAAAGAGATTGGTCCTTTTTGTTCTCCAGTTCTCTGAACCTCCCGCAAGTATCGCTGATAACGATCGCTCCACCCTCGGCGGCCAATTTGTTTCTCAGAGTTCTGCTCTTCCAGCGCTGTTGGCGCAAAGCCTGTTGAAAACATACAATAGATAGTAAGCTGAGATATTGTTAATCAATAATATAATATTTATTATTATATGAACATCAGTATGGTTTTCGTCCAGGTTTCTCTACTTATATGGCTCTTAGTAACTTACAAGATAAAATTCTTTACTCAATCGACCATAGTGAAATACCACTTGCAATTTTCCTTGACTTATCCAAAGCCTTTGACACTATTGATCACAATATCATTATTGCAAAACTAAAGCACTACGGTATATCTCAGACTGAGCTTAACTGGTTTAGAAATTATTTGTCTGGGAGATCTCAATGTGTACAATTTAACAATGAATTGTCCAGTTTCAAATCTATTACTTGTGGTGTTCCCCAAGGATCTATACTCGGGCCGCTTCTGTTCATAATCTACGTTAATGATCTCTCCAATAGCTCTCTGTTTTTTAAATATTTTCTATTTGCTGATGACACAACTGCTTTCATTTCAGATAAATCTTTACCTGATTTGATACAAAAAACAAACACTGAACTGAATAAATTATCCTTTTGGTTTAAATGCAATAAATTATCTCTCAATGCTGATAAAACTAACTACATTGTATTTCATAATCCTCGTAAAAGGTTTTCCCCAGACAACATAGAACTAACAGTTGATGGCTCTAAAATAGATAATGTTTCAGTAACAAAATTTTTAGGAGTCTACGTTGATCAACACTTAACATGGGCTCATCATGTAAACTATGTTTTCAAAAAAGTTTCCCTGCATTCAGGTATAATTCATCGTCTTTCGTGGTTTCTTCCTAGCAAGGTTTTGCTGACACTGTACTTTTCATTAATATATCCTTTCATTAACTATTGTAATTTTATATGGTGTATCAACTACAGAAGTCGAATAACGAAAATAATGATTCTACAAAAACGTATTATTAGAGCAATTTTTCACCTGCCCAGGAGTCATTCAACCAAAACCACTCGGATAAACAACCATTTGTTGACAATTGATCAAGTCTGTCTATATCAATCAGCAATTTACATGTATAAGTATGCACATGATCTTTCACCCCAATATTCAACGAGTCACCTTTATAAAGCAGAAGAAGTTCACAACCATTTTGTGCGTTCTAAACACTGTTTCCGTTCAGGATTGATCCGCTCGACACTTGGAATGCACTCGATAAAATTTGTTGATCCTAAGATCTGGAATTCTCTGCCGCATGACATCAACAAAAGTTCTCTCAGCTCATTCAAGGCTTCTCTGAAAAACTACCTGCTGCACAAGACTTTGAAAGACTTCATACCAATTCAGTGAAGATATTTGCTCTTTTGTAAATTTTTACTTTTTTACAATTTTATGTACAGGGTTACAGTCTCGCAGGAACATTTGTTCTTTTTCTGTTGCCCCTTATTTGTTTTTTGTCGAAATTGTGATTTTTTCTTTAGAAATAAATTTGTGAAAAAAAAAAATATCACAAAAAATATAGATACACTCATCATTAATAGCATCATTAAATGCTGAATTATTCCAAGAAAAAACACCATTATCATCATCACTAATTGTCTTGTAAACGTTATCAAAACTGCATCATCATCATCATCATCACTACTACCTTTTTGCGACTGTATTTCACATCAGCTCTTTCTCTAACAGCAGCTTCTAATGCAGACACCCATTGCTGCCTCTCCACTGCTGAGCTGTTTTTATATTTAAATTTATTATTACAGTAAATTAAAATATTTTATTATAACTAATGATACACCATTTAAACGCGAACAAACAACCATCAATAAACAATCATCATCATCACATCATCATTAATGAACAATCATCATCATCATCACCTGGCAGCAACGGTGAACGACCTCTCGACGGAAATAATGCTGAATTCGTTCTCAAAGTCCTCCATCTTTGGACAAACCACCTGTTACAGGTAGATTCGTCACATGGTTATAAACAGATTATATATATATATATATATATATATATATATATATATATATATATATATATATATATATATATATATATATATATATATATATATATATATATATATATATATTGCCTCCTTAATAAACAAAATGTTTATGCATAGGCAAATTACACCCATTAGAGCTGCAACATGCATGCAGCATCATGACACTATAATAATAGAACCTAAAAATAGAAAAATAGACTGTTCTATAAATTATTATCGCTTTCAGGATCGAATTACTGATCCGGTAAAGTAAATAACCTAAACCATAACCTCTAGGCCATGAACCAAACATGATGGTCCTTTAACCAATAATGGCCACTGGCCAAGCTGTGTTTAAATTTTAAATTTAACATCATAACCCATCAGCGAATTGGGGCAGCCCTGCTTAAAAATTTGCTTAGGGAAGCAAGATCTGTGAACTTGACAACCATCGCGGTAATATTAAATTATTATTTTTTACCGTCAACCCGTCTAGAGAGATGGCTTGATTGACTTTGTAGCTGTTTGCTCCTGTAGGTGTTGTGTACAGTAAAGTGTCGTTGAACTGATAGTAATCAAAAACATGTCAATGTAAACAAATGCATCATTAAATACAAAACATTAAAAAAGTATGAAAAAAACCATTAAAATATCTATACAAATACATACAAGTATATACAAAATATATAAAATTACATAAAAAATACATAAAAATATATAAAAATACATAGAAATATATATTAAAAACATAAACAAATAAATACAAATGTATGAAAAACATAAACAAATTAATACAAATGTATGAAAAACATATATAAATATACAAAACATATACAAATACATATAAGAAATACACAACAACAAACAAGCTTGTAACCATCATCGATAAATAATTACTCATGACTTACCAGGAAAAACATACGGGTTTGCATTTCTTTACGTGACAGCTTCATGAGGCGACCTTCTTTAAGGAATTTCTGTAATTAATTACAACACCTTTACAAGTTCGTGATCAGTTTATTTTTATAGCACCGGGAATTCCCGCACTCGGTTTCCGTGCAACCGTTTCATTCAAGAAGTACAATATTCTCTGAGGCAGCATTTCATCGCACACTCACTCGCAGTCTTGCAAATGATTTCCGTATTAATCTCATATTATAATGACTGTAGCAGGCTTATAGACTAACTATAATGCTACCTACCTGCTATCATCATCATCAGCATCATCATCATCATCAGTAAAACTAAACAATCATTATCATCACCTCTACCTTATTCTTATCGCAATAAACAAGTAATGTATAAAAAAATTTTTTAACATTTATAATTCATATATAAAAGAAAATAGCTTTTAAAAACTAATTGGTTGCTGTTTATTATTTAATTTTATGAACATCAAATGCTTACTAATTTAATATAAATATTTTGTGATTTTATGACAAAAACACCACAACTTAGCAAAAAGCAACATTATAGCTCAAAAGCATTACATGACACTTAGTGAGTTGATCAATAAGCATTGTTATGAGACTACCAATGTATTCAACATCACTACTATCATTGTCATCATCATCATCATCATCATCATCATCATCATCATTATCATCATCATCACCATCACCAATGTTTGATAATAACCACAGCTCACCCTGACTGGTGTGACGACTTTGTAACCTCCCAGGAGGCTTTGTATTTGGATCATTTTACACTGATTTTCCTGCATTATAAATCATTGAAATTAAACAGCTAGTAAACTTAACCGTCTAACTAATGAAACTAAAAATACAATTATTTAGCTCGTAAACATCAATTAAAAAATCTAGGTAATTAATTTAAGTCAATGAACCCAAATCAGAGTAAATTATTTATGTAAATTTATGTAAACTGATCCAAATTTATTTATTTATGTTAACTGACCCAAATTTATTTATTTTTAACTGACCAAAATTTATTTATTTATGTAAACTGACCCAAATTTATTTATTTATGTAAACTGACCCAATTTTTGACGCTCTCATTGGCGTGCTCTGATACACCGGCGACAACAGGAATAGCATCTGCAAACATTTAAATTTAATCATTACAACCCAAGATTTAATGATGTAGAAATAAATTTATGATCTAGGACAACACCATTTCTCATGTGTCATGTCATGAAAAACAAAACAAGAAATGCAGGGAGGGGGGGGGTCATCTCCAAACAGGTGGGCATTCAGTACAGGTGGAAAAATGATCCAGGGAAAACTTTGCTCCAAAACCAATATGGGAGAGAATTATCAATTCAAAGCTCAATTTGGTGAAAACAATCAACTTTAGTTTGATGCAAAAAATAAATAAAAGCATGATAAAAATAAATAAAAAGATGATGATTTATAAAACTTAATTCCCACTAAAAACCAGATAACCAAAAAAAATTATAAAATACACAATAAAGATGGGGATATATACCTTTAGTGCTTTGATAATCAGGTGAGTCGGGTGAAAGGCATTTGAGGTATTCTGAAACAATTTGATTGTCTCGCTCGGTAAACATGAACTTTTTTATTAACTTCATAAAACAAGTGTGCAAATAGGCTGATGATCATATTTAGCATTCATTACAGAAATATAATTTATAAATATCATTTATTAGAAAGTAATAAAAAATAAAAAATTTTATTATTAACATTTAATGTGAAAGAATAAATAAATAAAATAAGCACCTTGCAAGAGTAATTTGTACTGAGGTATTCTCTGTATTGGCTTCAGCATGTAATGTTTCAGTGCCAGTCTTTTGCACTGGGAGCTACTCTGTAGTTAAGTAAGGAATAAGTGAGATGAGAAAAAATTAAAGAAAGAGAGAGGAGAAAAAGATAGAAAAAGAGAGTTATATGCATTATCATTATAACATCTTCTTTCTGAAAGATTTTTTAACCACTGATTATTACTAATGCTAAGCTGTAAGCGAATGAATCAGACAGAAATTTCCTACAAAGCAATTAATTCTCAAACACAACAAAACCGAAACTTCACCTCGAACTCCGCCAGCGCCCTGTCAAACTCCGGGTTTTTCCGCCTCACGACGTCGAGCTCCTGGACCATTCGACTGAAATTCTTGATGTAATTCGTGTACAACTTGAGGAAGTGACCGGTCTTGACGAAAATGTCAGCCATTCTCGGATTCGTTTCCCTTTAAAAAATTAAATAAAACAGATGAATATCGAATGAACAAAGCAAATAAATATGACCGATTGAAGATATTCAACTTCAATAAGCGTAAAGGTATTTCATGGCACAAACATCTGGACAATAAATAATGAAAATCCACGAAGTCAAAAAAATTACAGCCTATCAAAAAGAAGTGCAGAGAGAGAGAGAGAGAGAGCAGAACATATAAGAAATGAATGGTGTGTCATTGAAGTATAAGATGAGCAGTACAGATTTGTACTGTTTTTCAGAAGCTCCTTGTGTCACTGATGAGTTGGGGCAAGGCAGAAGTTATGAAATAATTCAGACCTCTGGAGAGTACAAACATGGCCATTTAATCTCTAAAACATCGATAATCTTTAATTAGCTTTTTTATGCCCCCTACTGAGTTACGTCGTAGTTAGAGACGGAGTAAGCTCTTAAGAGCACTCGCTGTGAATACGGGCCATGTAGCTTACTAACATGGACGATTGAGTTTTGTCACGAATTAATCACAGGTACAAAAAAAAGATTGGATATGGAGAAACTCGGTGAAGATATCCAAGGTAGTAAGTACATGGATCAGCTGGATCTTAAACAAGAGTTAGAATTGTACTGGGAATTTTGGAGGATATAAACGTGGAGAGAATGTCCTGCTACACAGCTTAACATGAAAATATTAAATTTTTAAATTTAAAATATTATTTAGTTTACTCACTTAAATATTGAATAAAAAACAAAAAACACTTGTGCAAAAAAAGATCTAACCAATTTTCCAATCTTTGCTTGAGCTGTTTATATAGTTCTTTGTTGACCTCTTGCAGGTTTGGAAGGCCGTAGAATAGCTGTTTCACATCAGCTGGACCATCGTTGACCCTACCTTGAGCTCGCTCTGATTTGATGAAGCCAGGAAAGTCCTAGATCAACCACAAAAAAAATTTTATATTGAAAATAATGGTAACTAAATAATACTGCTTTATATAATTTAATAAAAACTCTAATTATTAAATGTTTTTATTAAAAACACATGTACACACTTTTGCATTTTATTTCACAAATCATGCACTTCAGAGATAATAATACCCTCATTATAATAATTTATACCCTCATTATAATAATTTATACCCTCATTATAATAATTTATACCCTCATTATAATAATTTATACCCTCATTATAATAATTTATATGCCACAGAAAAAACATCACCTCATTAAGAAGTTTGAGAACAGATATGAAAATCTCTTCTGAAGTTACGATTTCTTTGGCGACTAGGTATGGGTCTTTGCTTTTCTTTTTAACTAACTCCTTCGTAAAAAAAATTAGCAAGTAAACAAATAAATAAATAACAAATTAGCAAGTAAACAAATAAATAAATAAATAACAAATAATAATTAAATAAATTAATAAACAAATAAATGAATACATATGCCCAAATATTATTTACAATAACATTCGAAATGTTAATGATGAATTGAGTTAATTACAACTCTGAAACTATGGATGAAGGGTAGGTTCTTACTTGAACTCAAGCACAGTAATTTATAGATTACAAAACTGAATAATAAACAATGACAGTATATTAATGATTTCTATACTTAAAACAAATATTAACATCAGTTTCTAATATCAACAAATATTTAAACCTAAATTCAAGAGCTAAGGATACATTATTTATGCAAATAACATAAACAACAATAATGTATCATCATTATCAAACTGGAGATATCCCATCAAAAATTATGGATTTTTTTAAAATTTCATTATTTTTTATCACATACATGCAAATGATGGTAATTTTTTTTTACGTTAGTCACACTTTATCTATATATATATATATATATATACTAGAGATGACGAATTTTTTAAAAATTTCATTATTTATTATTTTACGATTGCAGCGCCACCTTTTTTATCTTTAGGGCTGACAGTGTACAATTGCGAAATAACTTTTAATATTAAATAAATTATTATTAAAAAATAACTTTACTTTAATTTTATAAAAAAAATTTATTTACATAATTATTTATTAATGTTATATATAAATTACTTTACCATAGATATCAGATTGTCACACAAAAACGTCTTACACAGACATGGGCTATTATATATATTAACTAGCCATTTAAATACAAGCTTTATTATAAAATAAACTATATATATATATATATATATATATATATATATATATATATATATATATATATATATATATATATATATATATATATATATATATATATATATATATATATATATATATATATATATATATATATATATATATATATATATATATATAAATAAATATAAATCATTGTCTGTTGAACCAATATCAACGAAATTTGACATGGAGGTAGATCTCAAGGAGTATAAAAAGATAGGGTAGTTTTTAATTACAAATATTTTTTTATGACCCAAAAACTTTCCAGGCCAAAAGTGAGTGGGAGCAGGAGAGAGAGCGGGAAGGGGAACAGGAGCAGCGGGAGCTGGAGAGCAAGCAGGGAAGGAAATTGGAGCAAAAGAGAGAAAAACGATAGAAAACCTCTAAGAACGCCAGGGTAACCCAGCTAGTTAATTATAAATAATAAAATAATTCTACCAATCTAAGAATATCTGCTATCTATTTCTAAATAAACATCATATTAGAGTCAAATCAACAAAAAACAGAAGAATGAGCAGAACATTAAAACTCACGTTTGGTTTTGTTGTAGTTGGTGTTAAGTTATTCGAGTCAGCACTGCACTCGCTGCTTCCGTCCAGGCGATCGGGACCATAGCCCAGCAGCGACCTGCAGCTGCTGTTGAAACTGCTGCCTGTGTTCAGCGACAGAGTCGAAGATGAACCGGAAGAAGAAGAAAACGAGCTTTGAAAGTGCCGTAAGAAGCTGGGAGAGTCGAAACCTTCGCAGCTGTTGTCGGCCGAGCCTGCAAGCTTCTTCCGCGTCGGATCGGCTTTCATTTCGCTCTCATTGGAAGACGTCTGACTTTCGTTATCGGAGCTGCTTCGAATGCGAGAATCTCTCACGCTGCCGTCTACGTCCGAGTTGGAAAAGTCGAAATCGCGCGGCCTGTCGTCCGGCGCGGCAGCCGCGGCGAACTCGAGGACGTCCGGAATCGAGTCGAGACGCTCGGTCGCGTCGAAAGAACTCTGAACCGTCGGCGTCTTTCCGGGCAGGTCGAGATCGTCTCTCACGATGTAGTAATCTTCGTCTATCGTTCCGTAATTGTCGTCACTGTGAGCTTCCTCGTCGTCGTTGTTGTTACTATCGGGACTGTCGGTGACGTCGCTCGCTCGTTGTTCGATGACACGAGTTTCCGATCGCACGGCATCGCCGATGCCGGAATGAAAACCCGCGGCTTTCGACGTTGGGGAAAAGACGTCCAGATTGGATAAAGACGAGACGGTCGAGCAGGGAGAAAGGAAAGTATTATTGTCGGCCAATGAACAATGCTGCTTCTGGTTGTCGAGTTGGAAATGTTTTGCTGCGCATGAAAATCAATGCTGATTAAAAAATTGAACTCCGTAAATATCGGCGTAGCAAAAATACAACCCAGCCATCACAATCATTGATGATAATTTTAAAATAATAATTTGTGTAGCGCCGTAAATAAAAATTACTTAAAAGGGTGCTTGAGATGCACAGAAATAAAAGTTTTAATATTACAAAAATCAAACCATCATTAAGAGCCACCATAGATCCTGGTTGTCCTTTTTCCATCTGACATGTCCGTTTCGACAGGTCACAACAGCTGGTTGCCATCAGACCTATAGAGGAGGGATTCTTGTAATCAGCTGTCACGGGGGGAGGATTCAGCCGGTCCATGGGCAAGTAAAAAATCGAGGAAGAAACTGGCAAATCTTTCTTCTTCATCATTTTTGAGAACAGAAAAACATCCGTCGTCTTTGATTTCAAGCATGGCAGAGTCTGAACGTTTGGACGGTTTTCCTTCATCAAGAGATTGTCATCGCTGCTGCCGGCTCCGTCGTCGCTTTTGGTGTAAAACTTTGAGGTGGGACATCGACCGATCTGATCCTGTCTCTTCAGTCCGCTCGTAGTCCGATGGAGCAGTTTGGGGCTGGGCGTCGAAGAAGGAGAACCAGTCTCACGGGGGGCGAGGTCGCTGGCACTATTTATTCCTGGCAATTTATTCGAGCCGGACAGATTAATAGCAGATTTCTGTTTCCACTTTCCAGAAGTCGTAAGATTAATCCCGCTCGAATCTTCCTCTAGAGATTCGCCGATCGAATTTTCCGGCGCGAGAATGTTGACCGACATCGCGCGGGTCTGAAGTTCAGACGAGGCGTGGCCGATGAACTCGCTGGCGAACCTCTGCTTCGACTTGTTCTCTCTCGAAGGTTTTAGACGAGACTTAGATCTGTCTTCCGTTCCGATTATCGGTACCAGGACGTCGAGACTGTTGACGCCCTCCGACAGTCCGCGGTCCAAACGGTTCTGCGGTCGATCTAATTTCGAGGTAAAGTGATCGAGAGTTTTTGTCCGTGACTGGTGAGAAATCAGATTTCTTTTCGGAGAACTAGCGGCAGAAACAGCACTGATCATGCTTGCTAACGTCACAGTATCGTTTTCTTTGTTAGAGCCTGCACACGACTCTACCTTATTCTCTAGCAGGACTGAATTCGGTACCCCGGAAGAGAGAACTTTTTCTGCGTCAGAATTTCCCAGGGTTTTTGACTTTGATGGCACATCGATGACTTTGCATGAACCTG
Organism: Erpobdella octoculata; assembly: GCA_963978895.1. Classification (NCBI taxonomy): domain Eukaryota; kingdom Metazoa; phylum Annelida; class Clitellata; order Hirudinida; family Erpobdellidae; genus Erpobdella; species Erpobdella octoculata. The sequence goes on from OZ022240.1 coordinate 36,478,243, forward strand.
AGAATTCAGCTTGCTCTTCAGAATGTCTAATTTCTTTTATTGAATCGGTAAGAGCCTCACTATTTGGAGCAACATCGGCAAAAATCAAACGTTGGAAAGTTTTAGGTTTTTCATCGATGCCAGTTGTTCCGCTAATTTGTTGCTTATCGATACTGTCACTGGAAATTTCATCACCAATGCAGATACCCATATTGGTGTTTGTAATGTCATAACAGTTTGAAATGTCTTTTTTATTCTTCATCATGGTTATAGGAGCGAGATAACCATCATCATCCTTGATGCGGCTGAGACTAGCTGTTTTGTCCCCCATCAATCGACCATTGGGCGGCCTTGAATTTAACATCTTCAAATTTTCGAAAAACATTTTCTTCTCCCGAAAACCCGCATCCGAAGAGGCCGTGTGAGGGCTCGAAATGTCGATAGAAGAAGATGACAACGAACCGCAAGAATTAAATTCAACGGGGATGAGTCGATCGAGACAGTGCACGTCGAGAATTGCAGATCGAGGACCGGGCACCTCTTCTGCCGAGACCCGAGAGTCCAATCCCGAAACCGAACCGTTTTTCGAGTCTTTCCGACTCCGAAATTGCAAATTCGTAGTCTTCGGTTGTCTCGCTTTCGGCTCCGCCTCGAGAACGGGAATCATGAACTTTGACCTCAAATTCTGCAGCCTCCCTGCAACCCGGGAGAATGGAAGTGGTGGAGGAACTTTGGCAGACAGCCGATTGTTGTTGGGATCGTCATCGTTAGTGTTGTTATTACTGAAGACATCTTCCGCTGACTCCTCCCTCTTTTGCAGACCGACCGACGGCTTGAAGAAAAGATCCTGATTCGAATCCGAAAGAAGGTTCGGTTTTCTGCAGTCGACGTTGTTGTTGTGATCCGAGGCGGTCTGAGGGAGCGAATTCGACCTTGACCCGGGCCTGGATGACGACGACATGTGCCGATCGCTGTTTATCAGGATTCTAAAATTAAAATAAAACGTAAGCATTATTATTATTATTCGACGGTCAAGATCAATTCAGCAACCATGACAATAAACTATCCACAGCAAATCTAACAGTCAATTAATTAATTAATTGATGAATAAATGCAAATTTAATATGTCACTCATTATCTATTGATGAATTTTTCGATACTTGATGATGAACAAAAAAAGGTATCACTAAAGGCATTCAAAGAACATCAATTTATGGGATTTTTGGAAACTTCCGACCGAACGCAATCTACTTGATCTTGTTGATCAATATAGAAATTAAGCAAAAATTCTCATCTGATTTCTTTAACAGACCTTGTGCACGGCATGAATAAATTATGATAACCAACTATTAAAAATGTCTCATCGATTATAGATTTCCTAGTTGTTAACAAAAGAGAAAGGTTACGATAACGACAGAGAAAAATCATAATTGAAATTTATAATAAGCAGGCCCATCCACACTCATCCTCGCGATTACTCACGAGTGTTTAATTGGATGGTAACGAGGGGGATCAATTTGCGATGTGTGAATGTGAAAGCCTGAAATTTTTTTTTATAGAGAGATGTTATCGCTTGTGAAAAACCCAGTTGTTACAGCAGCAGAGAGCTACAAACTCTAAACTTATTTTTAATGCTTTTGCTTTAATTTCCTTTATTTAAAAGAAAAAAAAATACTCAAATAATTTTATTTGAAAGGATTAATGATTAAAATAGAATAATTATAAAAATATGCCAACTGAAGACTTTTTTTTCATTTTAATTTATTTTGATGACCTTCAAGTACGACCTAATTGGAAAACTATATTATTTCCGATCCTTCAAAAAGCTTGCTGTCAAGAAACTATAAGGGACCAGCAGTGTCATTCACGAGAAAACATCTTTGCCTCACTCTGACATGGAGGAGGATAGTAGATAACTTGTAAACTACCAAGCAGCATCTTATACAAGTAGAAGTCTCTGTGATGCAGAATTTTCTAGTTGAGCAACACAATAATAACTTTTGTTTCATTTTCATTGAGCAATATCATTAAGGAAAACAAAATATATCACATTTTGTGTCATATGATTTATATTCACAGAGATCTAGCAAGTTCTACAACATCTACAGTCATATGTTAATGTTTATTAATATACTTTCATTGCACTTATGATTTCTGATAAACATGAAGTGCTGCACTGTCTCTATAGCAGTTTTGTACTAGCAGCTGGCTTGATTTATTAGCTTTTGTTGTTGTTTAATAAAAAATAAACAATAGTAAACCAAAAATAACACATATAATTGTGTTTGTTATATTTTAAAGTAAATAACCATTATGGTTAGCAAGACAAGATTGAAATCATGAGTGATAGTAAAGTTGATATCTAAGTGCATCTAACTCTTCTAACTAAACTATACCTATAATTTTACCTATAATTTTATTTAATCTTGCTTATCATTAAAAACTGAAATAAATCATGAAAGAAAAGATCAATTTTCATGGTTTTATGTTTTTTTTTTCTTGTTCATTAACAATTGTGATCCAGCTGTGTTCTTATTGCAGTTGGCCCAATATAAATGCTTTCACAATAATAAAAATAATGACAAATTTGTGTGCAAGTTTCGTTCAAATAAAAGACAAAAATATCATTTTAAATAAACAACTTGTTATAGCCAAAACTAAATATAAAAATTAAGCCTTCAATAACTTTCAGTACAACAATCATTTTTTTATATGAACCATTTGCAGATGTACAGTCCACATTGACTTTGATTGAACGTAAAACATATTTGCTAATAGAAAACTTTATAAGCAGAAATAATAATTTTCAACTGACTTAACAATTTCTGGACTGATGGCAGGTTTTGGAGGTACAACAGGTTTGATTTCTGAATGGAAAAAATTATTAAAATTAAAATCATTTCTTCATTGACATAAAACTTTTATAAATCGTCCATCCAGTTTAAAAAATGCAAATTCTTTGAAAAAACAGACAACAAATTAACAGGATATGTAAAAAATATATTGTTACTATTTCTCCGGATATCCATCATAATTATTTTTAAACTTGTTTTCACGAAAACATTTATATTTTATAATATTTTTCAAAAATCATCCATTTCAGAACTTCTGTCGTATTTTAAACTCGCAAAAACTCTGAAATAACCACGGCTGTCACAGATCAACTGATCACACGAACATTATCTTTTATTTACTTTTTCTTGAGGTGAAATTGTATAAAAGTTTTATCCTATCCTAAGAAGATTTTTTTATATTTTTGATTAAAAACTATTTGATGTAAGTAAATAAAAAATAAATGTTTTAATAAAATAAACTCAGAAAATATTAGCCTAATCTTGCAAAAGTGCAAGTCGACGACGTCCTTTTATACCCATTGCTAACAATGTAACAATGTTATTTTCTTGAATTAAATTGTTCTTAATCGTTTTAAATTATAAATAAATTTTAATTGTTTAAAAGTTAGATAAAAATTATTAAAAAATTATTTCAGATCTTACATTACGTCAGCAACTCTTACAAACAAACAATGTAGAAAGTAACCCTTAATTTGGCCTTAATCAATGACATTGCTAATCCATAGATTAGGATTTGAGAGAAACATTGATGATATTAAGAAAATATTGGACTTTTTTCAGATTTGATCATTCTTAATAGTTTTAGTTGAAAAAGAATAAAAACAAAACTTCAAAATAGCTTAATATGGCCAACAACATCGGTACGACAACCACCCCCGAGGCGATTCCAAGAACCGAATTTAAAGTTGGCTTATTCAGCTGGCTTGGCAAAAAGACCACCAGAGGATGCTGGCTTTCTTTCTTCTGTCCGTGCTACGTCAGAGGTATGCTTGGCCATAAGATGGGTAAGGACTTTCGTAGCGCCTGTTGCATCAGTTTCGTACCGGTGTTCAACTATATTTATGGAGTTAAGCTGAGAAGAGAATTAGAAAGAAAGAAAAACATTCAGCAGTCTTTATTCCGGTTGGTGTTATTGTGGACCGAATTTTTTTCTTGAATTCATTCTAGCTAAATTGCTTTGCAATTTTTATTGTTTTCGTTAAGTCTTATTTTAGTGATTATTAATTTTTTAAGCAGTAACGTCATGATTAGAGTAGGATTCTAAAGGTGCGTACACACCGACCGATTTTTTCATACAGCCCCTGTTCGCCAGAACTGGTGCATAGATTATGATAATATATTTTGGTGCCAGAGACTACCTACACTCTTTGCCGGTTGTTTTTGTAAATGACTGAGTTACGCTAAGCAGTCGCACGTACGAAACTCACTGCAGACGGCTGCCTAGCAAGTTGTACGCAACAAAATTCCCCGCTATGGATTAAAGGGTTTAGGAGAAATTGTGTAGCTCGAAAAGTTCTGTCTATCTTGTAATTTTTCGCATCAAAAGGCTTGTAACAATAGAACAATGTGTCGTGTATATAACTTGTTCAAATAGACTTTCAATGACAATCAACTGTCTGAACTCGTTTAAATAGACTTTCTTGGCTCAGAAGTCATTGTACGAGTATTTTTATGTAATCATTTTTATTGTGGCTTCAACTTCAGTATTTCTCTTCCAATAAACTATATCGTAACACCCATTTAAGCCGCTCCGTAATGTTGCGTTTCATTTATGCGACTGTCTAATTTAGCATAAAGTAATGATGCAATGAACTTTTTATGCACGATTTTCTTCAAAAAGTCTGATCAATTCAAGCACTCTATAATCGGTCCACTCCATCGTAACTTCTATTTAAAAACAAAAGTAAACAAATTCATCTTCCAATCAGAGCGTGAGTTTTCTCAACCAGTTCTGGAGAGAAATAGAACTTGCATCGGCCGACAAAAACTGGCGCCAGAATCTGGACGGGCATAAATTAACATAATTTCTGGACGTGGTTTTCGTGACACACACTCCAGATTCTGGTGCCGAACGACTGGTACCAGCGAAAACTGGTCAGTGTGTAATTTGGCTTAAGTCTTCTTGTTTGATTTTGTCTTCTTTGCCACTCCTAAATAGCAGCACTCGCAACTTTCTTTTATGACAAATGACCACATAGGTATACACAAGCAGTCGCGTAACAACCTAGGAAAAAGTGAATTCTCATTCATTATTGGCAATTTCAAACCCGTTATAAACTATTAGAGATAAAAGCTTGACAAAAGCTAGATGCAATTGTCAACTTGTTTTGGAACAAAGACTTAATCTTCGTGGAATAAACAAATACTTTACCATAATTTTTAAGAATTAAAAATTCAATATCAATTTCTTAAAAAAAGCCAAATATTAATAGTTTGTTTATCTACGTAAAATTTGAATTTTTTTGAATTTTTTTAAATCTGAAAATTTAATAGAATGTAAAGTCCGCAGCAACAAATATAAATTGAGTGGTATAAGAGTCGTATGGCTCGAGCAAGCAAGCAAGCAAACAAACACGGTGAAGTCAATATAAAGGATTTTTTATAGAAAAATAAAATAAATCGAATCTTTAATAAACAGGAACAATACACGTTGCATCGCAAATTTTTTATTGAATTATGACATTGCACCGCCTCAAGGTCGCAATCACAAAGGTCAACTCATTATTTTGCCGGGTGGTTGTGGGTGGTATTAATTTCTTAATTACTTATTCATCAGATATAATATATCAGAGGCAGTTTTTACAACTTCTTTGCGTGTTTAGAGATGACGATCAAATTGAAGAAGTGTTCTCTGTCTATTTATCACCATCTTGAACGTAATTAGCATCGTCATCGTCATCATCATCATCATCATCATCATCGTCATCGTCATCGTCATCGTCGTAGTCGTCGTCATCGTCATCGTCATCGTCATCGTCATCATCGTCATCATCATCGTCATCATCGTCATCATCATCATCATCGTCATCATCATCGTCATCACCTCTACCACAGCGACATCGTCACAATGACCGTATGCGAATGCTGCGCCGACTACCAACAAGCAGTAGAACTCGACTTAGTCTTCGACGACCTCTATGACCTTACGAGTTTGCCCAGCGGAGAAAACGTGGCGGCCATCACAGCCCAGCCGGCGTCCAAGCCGGAATGAAGAATTTCTTTGAAGCCGATGTTTCCATTTGTCGCTGTGATTACGATGGAGATTATGTGACAGCTATATGTTGAGAGGGTAGTTGTGGTTGTGATGATGATGATAAAGAGGATGCTGCTGCTGATGATGATGACAACGACTATGTTGATTATGATGATGATGATGATGATGATGATGTCATAGAGATAAAATAAAAAACCTTGAAAAATATGGAATGAGAAAAGAAAAAAATGCTATTGCGATGGATGGCAGACATGCGAGAAATGAAATGCTGAAATGACGGCCTAGCATGGCGAATGTTGTCGGCACTGAATGGTCACGGAAGGTGGCTGTGATGATGATAATGATGATGATGGTGATGATGATAGTAATGATTATGATGATAGTAATGATGATGATAGTTATACTGTTTGAATGACGATTGTAAGATTTATGGTAATGTTGATGATGAAGACGATAGTAGCGGTGTGAGTAAAAATTTGCATAAAATAAGTTTATCTTTCTATTTTTTAAATTAAAGGTTTGTTTTTAACATTGTTTTTTATCATTTAAAACTGTTTTCGGATGAAAATTTTTTTTATTGCAGTTGTAAATAACAAGCTGTATAAAAGCTGAAGTTGAAACGATTTCCACTTATTTATTAGGTGTCGAAAGGTTCAGAATAAATATAGGTACTCCATTAGACTGTTCAAAATCATATTTACTAGGGCGGGACTTCCTCCATTGTTTTACACCACATGCGCCCAATTCAGGCGTTTGTTCACAATTTAATGCAGCTTGGGAGCACGTGCGAATTAGCACATTTGGAAGATTTGGAGCCGTAACAAAGTTGATCAAGCGAATGAGGGAACTTTTAAGCAGGCGCTTCAAGCATAGCAAGAGAGAGGCTTTAAAAATAGGTTTTTTTTGTTTTAATGCGATCTGAAAAGGTGAGAGAGGCTGTCTGGGAAATAAACTGTCTGGGAAGGAAATTGTCTGGGAAAAGAGATTGTCTGCGAAGGAGATTGTCTGGGAGAAGAGATCGTCTGGGAAGGAGATTGTCTGGGAAAGATCAGTGCCAGATTAACACTTATAAAGGCTCTAGCGCACTGAGAAAAATGAGGCCCCTCTACCAGAGGCGTAGCTAAGGTCTTCTGCACCCGGGGGTAAAAAACAGAATCTGCGCCCTCTACATAACTTTTTTTGATTCTTCCTTCCAAAAAACCTGATGACCTGATGGTGGGGGGAAGTAGTCGGAGGCACTTTTCAAAAAAATTTAAATTTTGAGGCCCCCCAAGCTCGGACGCCCTGGTGCAGATGCGCCATGGTTAATCCGCCACTGGGAATGATGCTGTCTGGGAAGTAGGTTGTCTGGGAAGGAGGTTGTCTAAATGCAAGAATAGTTTTACATTGTTTATAGTAATTATTTAGTAATACTTTAGTCAGCATTTTAATTAGTTTTTGTCATAGTCATGATTACCTAAAAATTCATTTAATTGACGCAATCGCCGCCTGGTGAATAATTTTAAATGTCTTACAAAATAAATATTGAAATTATTTGAAATAATGATTAAATCGCTTCGGAAACTATTGAATATTGTTTTGGCGGGTAGCTAAAGTCTATGCTGAAAGTTTCAAAGTTCTAAATTGTTTTAAAGTTGGTGATAAAGCAATTCAAAAATTTTGACCACAGACAGAAAAGTCAAGTTAAACAAAAGTGTGTAAAAAGCTGTTTTGGAGAAAAGCAGTGTAGAAAGTTGTCTAGAAAGAGAAGCTTTATGTTGATGTTTCGAAAGAAAGATGAGATATATGTTGTGTTGTGAGTGTAATCTGAAAGCTAAACAAATTTTTATATCTAAAAATATTTCTAATTTTCTGTTTTAAGAAAAAGTTATTTTGGCAAGAAATTGCAAATTTGCGCCCGAATGTTTGACAGAGCAAGCCTACGTTGAATATTTTTCAGCAATTTAATTTCTAATCGAGAGATGACGTGCATATAAAATGAGAAAATTTGAAATTATGAAACCTCAAATGCAGGTATGGCAGGTTGGCAGTCATTTCGAGAGATCAATCATTTCACGGGAATGACGTTTTGAATTAGAAAAAATTATTTCAGCTGCGACGGAAATTGTGTTTTTCGTGCGTGTTAGAAATGAGTCTCAACACCGAAATGGTCATCATCAACAACAACAACAACCCAGATTTGTCAACATTTCTGCATCAACAACATTACACCGTCATCATCATCACCACCACCATGCCGTTTCAACAATAACTCATAAATTGCACATCTGTCTTCAGCATCACAAGCAGCAACATCATCGCCATCATAACAACACCAGAAACGTCTAACAAAAATCACATGCATTGGACAAAATGGTCACCAACTGAGCCACGTCACATGACCTATAATTATTACAACTGTATCACGTGTTCATTTAATTACCTTAGAATATTACCTCTTACAAGTCTCTCTAAAATGAAAATACAAGTTAGAGCGAGAGAAAGCAGTGGTAAATAATATTTCACATGAAGAAAACTACAATATTCATAAAACTTTGTTTTATTCTTGTCATATTTACGGTTATTACAAGAAAGTGAAGTTAATAACTTAAGCGATTTTAAGCGATAGCTATCATCATCATTACAACCGGCAAGTTAAAATATTTACAACCCGTGTATGTCTATCCAATTACAAAATGTCAAGTTATCAGCCGGTAAAGAAAATACAATTTGAACCAGTAAAGTTACAATTATTACACCAATAAAGTTAATACAATCTTATTGGTAAAATCACCATAAATCCATAAAAAAATTACGATGAATACACCGGTAAAGTTACCATAAGTACACCGGTAATATTACCATAAATACACCGGTAAATTTACCACAAACACACCGGTAAAGTTACAATAAACACATCGGTAAATTTCCTACAAATACGCCCGTAGTTACAATAAATACGCCGGTAAAGTAACCATGATTACAAAGATATTGCACACCTGTGAGTGCAGAATGGATCTGACGGCGGAAGAAAACCTCACCAGCCAGTCAGTCGGAACGGTCCAATTATATCCGCTGTCTGTCTGCGTCCTTATTAATTTCTATCGCAATTTATACGGAATAATACTTATAAATAGTAAATAAAACTCAAAGATATTAAACGTTATTTGCAGATATTGAATAGTATTCTCAGATACTAAACTGCGATTGTAAATAATAAATAGAAATAAAAAAAAATTTAACAACAGTTAAACAACAATAATTTCTATTCTATTCTATTTTGTAGGTCAGTCTGTAGCTAAGTTTGTCAGTCTGTAACTCGATATAATTTTGATACCATTGCACCAATTTTAATGAAAATTGCCGTAAATACTCAGTTTTTTAAGCTGATTTCAAAAATAAAATAAAAAATAATAATTTTTTTAAATTAAATAATTGTGTTTTTTCTTTGTTATGCCCGTCGTCCGACAGGGTATCATGTAGTAGGAATAGGTATATTATGTATGTTAATTTGATGTTAGTAGGAATATATAATGTATGTTAATATATCAACACATTGAAACCATTTCTAAACTTGTGATTAGTTTATTCTCATACTCACCACATTTTATGAATATTTATTAGTTGAATATTTTCGCATCCGTTGATTTACATAATTAACCATAATCTATTTGTGCCAGTAAATCACGAAATTAGCAATTTTCAAATTCATTATCTATTCATAAAGTTAATAAAAATCAGGCGACATAAGAAATTAATTTACGGTCTCTTGCACAATTTTCATCAATTGTTTCATCATGTTTTAGGTTGATAAACTGTTTGGGTAAAAAGGGTTTTCTACAGGGGTTTCGGTAGGGTTCTTTGTCATTCTTACAGTAAGCCATCGGCGATTCTGTCGTCGTTGTTATTATATTGCCACTAGAAGTAGATATAAAGTTATTAATGACATCCTCAATATAAAATAATAATGGCTATCGTTCTCCTCATCATCGTCATCATCACCATCTCCATATTTGCAGTAGTCATGAGAATCATTACCATGGTTACCATTGAATTAGTTCACCGTATCGAAATTGCATTTTCTAAACGAAACTTCTAGAAAACCCTCTGTAACTAACTCACTTTGTACAGATTTTTACTCGTCAAGGAATTTTGGCGCTTGATTCTTTTTGCTCTGCTAATATCTCGAAAGTGAAAATTTAGCAGATTTTTTTTTACCTTTTTATAGATTTTTTATAAACTTTTATTTAGATTACAATCTCTGTTTGTGTGTGTGTGTGACTTTCTCTGTACGCAAATCTTGCAAGTAAAATTTAACCAGCTTTTTGACTAGCTAGGAAGCTGAAACTTTCATCATAGCTTTATATTGAATGACAATACATGATTCAATTAAAAAAACTTAATTTGAACATCTTTCGTATTTCTAAATTGAGTGTATTTGAAATTAAAGTTTGTGTTGAAAAACCCGTTTTTTTCTATACTGGTTTTTGAATGTTCGTCTTGAGAACATGAGGTTCCGAGATCATTCTTTCGTTTGATAATTAATGAAATCTGTTTGATGCGCTTTAAGAGAAACGTAAAAAAACCGGTTTCCAACACCGCCATCCATCAATTATTTCTAATTTTGTTTCAGTTAATTTTAAATAAAGAAAAACAAAATACAACCTCACAATTTCTTAATTAGGTATTTTTGAATTCTGCAAACGCTTGTGATAAAATTTAGTTCTTAGGGATCAAATATTTATAAAGAGATATTTGAATAAAAGATGTTTGTTTATTTTGATAAAAATTTTTTTGTAGTTTGTAGTTTTTTTGTAACGGCGAGTCCACGCGAATGCAAATGAAATAATCAACTTTTGTTTCTACTAGCTGATTTTTAACTATAAACATCATCATCGTCGTCATCGTCATCATCATAACCATCAGAACATCTATTAATGGTAACATTTTCAACAGCATAATATTTTTCCAAAACGTTTCAAGACGTTTTGCCGATATTTTTGACCTTATTAGTTTTACAAAATCATTCTGAAAATTCCTTTTATTTCATAAAGAGCATTGGCACACTCACTTTCCCGTCTAAGATCGTCATCATCACCACCACCACAGCAGTCTGGCCTTCATGCGATGGCATGCGATTGGTCAGGATAAAGTATGAATGGACGCGTGGAAAGAATCACGTCAGAAAAACGAAATAAAAAACTGAAACATATTCACACACACACACACACACACACACACACACACACACACACACACACACACACACACACACACACACACACACACACACACACACACACACACACACACACACACACACACACACACACACACACACACACACACACACACACACACACACACACACACACACACACACACACACACACACACACACACACCCACACACACACACACACACACACACACACACACATACTCTTGCATACTCAGACATTCTCCAACCTATTCAACAAAATAGAGAACCACACAGACACAGATATATGCTTAGTTACTGAGAAGAGAGGATGATCAAAGGAAGATAAAGACAAGTGGAATGTCAGGAAGAGATAAAAAATAGTGATTGAAGGCTCAATAAACCAAAAGCTGCACACATACACACACATACACACATACACACATTCACACATACACACACACACATTCACACACACATTCACACACACACACATATTTGTGTGTGTGTGTCCGTTTGGAGCTTTTAACTTAAATTAAGACATCTAGAAAAACAAATTTATAAAAAAAATATGTCACAGGAAATATGAAAGGTTCCTCTGACCCAGATCTTGCCTACTTATGTACTTATAAAGGTAGACATTTACGAATAGGTTGTTTTGTCACAGACACACACACACACATACAACCCACGTACACGCACGCACATGCACACGAGTGCTATGGTTTTGCGTATGGATACATGGCCGTCGCAATGACAAGGATTCTATAAATAGTCCACTATAGTCAGGGTCTAGCAAATCAATAAAGTTGCACCTTCCTCATCTTTCTCGCTACTCTTTCTAATATTCCATCCAGCTTGCTTTGTGTCTCTATCTTTAATTCTCTCTCCTGTTCGATATGTTCCCGTAATTCTTTCGCTTACTTTGTAATTCCTTCGTCTATTCAATATTTCTATTTTATTCTCACTCCTGCTCAATATCTCTGTGCTCATGCATTCAGACTGTACCCGGTCATTATTGATGACCGATGACGGTTGACTTTGGACAGAAGATATGATAATTTTGAGTAAACGTATGAGTGTTAGTGAATTGATGAATTGGTGAATGAATGAATGAATGTTAGAAAAAATGAATAAATGAAAGAAAATACAGCCGAGTTAATAATTCAAGCATGAGGTTAAGGAATGCATTCTTAAAAAAATTTAGTGTTTAAATAAATGGTTAGAAATGAATGCTAAATATTGAATGAATTAAAAATAAATAGAAGTGCCAATTATTAAAAAAACAGGTGTATAAATGAAAAGACGAACAGATGAACGAAAATGGTGGACGAATAAATTAACGAACAGACGAACAAACAGATGAATGAACGAACAAACGAACGAAACGATGAATAAGCAAACAGATTAACAAACAACCAAACAAGCAAGCAAATGAATGAACAAATTGGGAAATAGGTGAACGAACAGATGAACGGACAGCCAAACATCACTGAACAACATCTGAACGAACTGATAAACGTACAAAAGAACAAACAAATGAACGAACGAACGGATGAACAAACAGATGAACAAACAAATGAACAAACAGATGCACAGATGAACAAACAAATGAACAAACAGATGGGCGACCGGATGGGCGTTCAGACGAACGGATGATTGAGAGTGGGAGAATTAATTAATTAATGACAGTGCGAGGGGGACAGGTGACGAAATTGGGGAGTCGATGGTAAGTAGTCGCCTTCGAATTAAGATTAATTGAATGTATTTTCTCATATGGAATTTCTTTTTTTGAAAAAAACTTTTCCACCATCTAAATTTGCAGTCTATAACCTTGAAAAATACTGCGAAAGTATTCTTGACTAGAAACTACAACGATTTTTTGGTCAAACTATTATACAATAATGATGATGTTGAATGGTTAGAAAATAAAATATGTGACAATGAAATATTGTGTTTTTAAAATTGACTTTTAACGTTTTTTAAAGAAATCCTACTTAATCAATTTTTTTTTAAAGTTTTTCACTAATGGTGATTCGACGTGGAAAAAGATTCAATCTAAAAAAGTATTTTTACAAAACTGCACGATGATGTTTCCTCGTCAAAATTAAATGAGATATTTGCATTCGTATTTGCTTTATTTATTAAAGCTATAAAATAAATTTGTAAATAAAATATACAAATATTTGCAATAATTTTTTAATTTTTATTTTATTTTATAAAATTTTGAATTGAAATAACTCATATTTATCTCAAAAAATAGTGTGTAAATATCCTTTACATGTGCGACCACACACTACCGATTTAAATCTATAAAAGACTAAAAATAAAAAATTTTAAGTTTCTTTTGATTTATTATTTAACAGTTTTTAAAACTTAAGTTTTGTGATTTTTTTCTTGAGCATTAAAAATATGTTTAAAATATTTAAAAAAATGTTTGAAATAATTAGAAATTTATTTTAAATACTCCACAATAGACGTCTGCGTGCGTTTGGCTTAAAGTTTCTTTTTAAGCTTTCAGGAAGATGTTTTTTTTAGAAGAGAAATGGATCCGAAGATCCGAATCGTACTGAATTTAAAAAGGAAGGGGAGTCTAATCCGTTTCCGGATAATTTAGCATACTCCGTGAACGAGTTTTAGAAGTTGATTTTAAAAGCATTTAAAATTTGAATGTCTCTCACTTGTTCACTATTTGAAACAGTTATTATATTTGTATTATATTATACTAAAGTATTTATATTATAACATATCCGTTATACATTATAACTTATCCGTTATAAAATTGATTAATTAAATTCAAAATTAAAATTAAAGCTTTAAAAACAAATAAACTATATTTTGTCACCACACATTAATACATTAAATAATAAAAAAATTAAAAACATATAAAAATTTTAAATAAAAATAATATTAGAACACAAAACAAATATGGTGGGATTTGTTTGCTGATTTAGACTGATGAACAATGAACAATGCTTCTGACTAAGATGATTTCCAGAAGATTAAAGATCATGGGACTCGTTATTTAATTCTGAACCCACGAACTTTGCAGACAGCAAAAAATGTTTGTTTTCAATGTTCGGGCATCATTTTTATGTGCTTTTATTAATTTTCACGTGTCCGGATGTCCATGGGATATCCATGGGATGTCCGCGGACATTTTGAAGCTCGGAAAATCATTATGAAATTAACAGACTTAAAAAAAAATATAGTTTTAAAATAAAATTTAAAATGCAAAAAATATTAAAAATATTGTACTTGTCCCTTGTTAGGTTATTAGGTTTCTTATGCAAAACGAGTTTAAACTTTTAGAACAGCTTCATTATGAATGATATTAATAACGGTTTTACTGTATCATCATCATCATTACCGACCGATACAGTCATCATTATCATTACCATCACGTTTTTAATAAAGTTATGCATCCGCTAATAAAAATCCTAATGGAATGAATCTGCGAGCAAGCAAGCCTTCAGAAGATACATTCGCTAGCATGGTGAAATGTCGTTTTTCATATGTAACATGCTGACATGTGCTACTTGTTGGAAGACATTTTAATTTATTTTAGATTAATTAATAAAAAATTGAAAAAACATTAAAAAATAATAAACAAATAAAATAATAATTTCCATTGTGCGAATAACTATTTCAGATTTTTTGCACGTCCGTGCGAATACAATTCTATATAACTATTATATTCGAATTATAATTTTAAAAAAATATAATATAAATGAAACAAATAAATTTTTTTAAAATGAAATAAAATAAATAAATAAATAAATAAATAAATAAATAAATAAATAAATAAATAAATAAATAAATAAATAAATAAATGAATGAATGAATGAATGAATGAATGAATGAATGAATGAATGAATGAATGAATGAATGAATGAATAAATAAATAAATAAATAAATAAATAAATAAATAAATAAATAAATAAATAAATAAATAAATAAATAAATAAATAAATAAATAAATAAATAAATAAATAAATGAATGAATGAATGAATGAATGAATGAATGAATGAATAAATAAATAAATAAATAAATAAATAAATAAATAAATAAATAAATAAATAAATAAATAAATAAATAAATAAATAAATAAATAAATAAATAAATAAATAAATAAATAAATAAATAAATAAATAAATAAATAAATAAAATAAAATAAATAAAATAAATAAAATAAATAAAATAAATAAAATAAAATAAATAAAATAAATAAAATAAATAAAATAAATAAAATAAATAAAATAAATAAAATAAATAAAATAAATAAAATAAATAAAATAAATAAAATAAATAAAATAAATAAAATAAATAAAATAAATAAAATAAATAAAATAAATAAAATTAAATAAAATAAAATAAAATAAAATAAATAAAATAAATAAAATAAATAAAATAAATAAAATAAATAAAATAAATAAATAAAATAAATAAAATAAATAAAATAAAATAAATAAAATAAATAGAATAAATAAAATAAATAAAATAAATAAAATAAATAAAATAAATAAAATAAATAAAATAAATAAAATAAATAAAATAAATAAAATAAATAAAATAAATAAAATAAATAAAATAAATAAAATAAATAAAATAAATAAAATAAATAAAATAAATAAAATAAATAAATAAAATAAATAAAATAAATAAAATAAATAAAATAATTAATATAATTAAAATAAACAAAGTATAACAAAAACTGTAATAAATGAGGAAAAAAAATTGTGAATATGAAAATACTTATCATGTTTCATATTTAATAAACATTCGAGAGGCGAATAAGAATCGATTATCGAACGAGCCTCTGGTTGCCCATAATTGAAATCCTGCATCTGTGACCCCCTGGAGGAGGTCAGACCGGGGGTCAAATGGAAGTTGTGAAAAATAAAACGATTAAAATGGAAGCGAAAATTAAATTGAGAAGTCTGGAAAATATGGATTGAGAAAGAAGGACAGGAGAATGAAAAGATAAGGAAATAATAGAGTGGTGAAGAGAGGAAAAAAGAACATGAGATAAACAAAGAAAGAGACAGAAAGAGAGAGAGAGAAAGAGAGAGAGAGAGAGGGAAAGAGAAAAAAATAGAAAAAAATAAAGAGATAAAGAAAGTAATAAAAATATAAATAGACAAAAGATGTAAGTGAATTAAATACTAAATAAACATTTAGCGATATTTTTGTAAATACTAAATGTATTTATGTATTTATTGCACATTCGTAACTTGCCAGCAACGTTTCCATTGGTTGACTATAAACAAAGACCAGGTGCAGCACCTTTATTGCCTCAGTACAGGTAGGGAATAAATCAACACCAGGTGCGCCACCGTAGCTACATGCGTGTGTTTGAGCTTCCGAGGTTGCCCGGAATATCTACAAATTAGACTGCGTAGAACTTGCTCCACACATGTGGTCAGAGTTAATTTATGTGAATATATCTATATAATAATTGCATAAATTAATAATTGTTTAATTTTAATTTTAGCGGTTTCGAAAAAAAATGTTTTGATTTGCAAATAGTAGGTATATATCGTGTGAGTTTACTTTGCTGGTCGGTGGATATTTGGAGGAAGAAATTTCGCAAGGTAAAATATTGTTGGAAAAGTTTGAATTCATGAGAAGGAGAGACTGAAAAAAAGCTTTTGAAATTTATCATTGCAGTCATGTCGAAAAATCCTTTTGAAAGCGATCCGTTCGAGAATATGTTTGCTGATTCTTTCGTTCTTGCAACAAATCCCACAGCGTTTTCTCCGTCAATTTCAGCATTATCAACGTCCTGGCTTGAGACTGACAACCAGCCAAAATCCTGCCCAACGTCAGCCCATCAAGAAAACGCCAGTATTAAATTTCGGCCAACAAGTACGTCAACACCAACAAAGTTGAATGATATTTTTGGAGATGACTTTTTTCAAACTCCAAACGTTTCAAATTTTGAAAACAATTTTATTATTTCTAACCCGAGTACTGTCGACAGCCTTGTTGAAGCAACATCATCAACAACAACCTCAGACAACTGGAATGCTCTCGCAGCATCTGATTCCGACCAATTCTCTACAGACCCCTTTGGCATGAGCACCACAAACTTTACAAATTCACCAACAAAACCTTCTAACACTCTTCCAACAATAATATTAAACGATAACAAAGAAATAATTTTAAATTCAACACCACCGACAATGCAGTCAGATGAGATCCTTCATGAGGAAGACTCTACAACCTCGACTGCCGACGTTTGGTCCTTCAACACTTCTTCAGCACAGAACAAGGAAGTAAACAACTCGACCCACTTTGACCCGGATCCGTTCGGCATGTTCAACCCGTTCGGTCAATTCCAGGATGATCCGTTCGCTAAAGTTAATCTGCAAATTGATCCAGTAACCACGCTGGAAACTGATACTGGTGATTCTTTTTTTAACGACCCCTTCAACGAGATGTCTGAACCTGATTTGTTTAAAAGTATCGATTCCATCAAACCGTCTGATTCTGCAATGACTGAAGAAAATATAGAAACAACAAAAACTTCATTTGAGGTTCAGCCAGCTACCGACACTGAGGAAATTCATAGTAGAGAACTTCAAAACAAAAGTATAGAAGAATTTCCAACAATTAGCGTTGATACAACTAACGATGTTCTAAATAACCAAAAGGATCTTACACCTAAAAGAAAAAACAGCGATATTGATGCAGCACAACTACATAGTCAAACGACAAAATCCTTTGAATCTCAAATCAGTAGCTCTAATAATTTACCAGCTGATGTTGGTGCAGCAACAATTGCCGATAACGTGGCAACATCAGCTGTCACTCCGACATCTCCATCTGGTACGGTGCTAGCCAGCGGATTCTTTCCGAATGAAAACGAGTCAAACGTGGCGAACGCTTTCAGAAGAGCCAGCACAGCCGACTCAATCGCTCACAGCAACCACAAGAGCGACAACGACGATGACGACGACGACGACGACAACGAAATTGAAGCTCGTTGCACTGCTCACGGCAGCGACAAAATCATCGCTTCCAACGCCGGCAGAAAAGATACTGAACCGCAGAGAATTACAGCGCTGGACAAAACAGCTAGCTCGTGGACCTTGAGTGATCTGACCTCGGCGGATGACCCGTTCATGAGCTATCTGCAGGCCCAGGCACAGGAAGATAAAAGTTTCATTTTTGAAAAGTTTGAACTGACCGACAGCTCTGTCTCTTTCGGTCAGCAGTTAAAGGACAGCAAAACCCCAAAGATCTCAAAGGTTTGTTACAGTGTTGTTACCAATGTTTTCTATCTGTTTCTCTCAGTAATTGGTTGTTAATGTTTATATCTGGTTGCCTCTCTTTTTATCTTTGGTGTGTATGTATGTCTAAATGTTTGTGTCTATGTCTGAATACATTTGTGTACGCACGAGTGTACCGGTTTTTTGTATGTATGTATTTGTAAACACACGTGAGCAATGCAATTGGACAGGCTCGTGATCAAAACAAACATTATCGACCGTCTGAATATAATAATGATCCCTCGTTGCTTCTTCCAGTCCCATCATCTGTCGCGTCGAATGTCGTCCGCCATCCAACCGACCATTCGTGTTGTGTATTTGTAAGTAAGGTTATTGTACGTTTCTATCGGAAATGCTTATTTGACCTTAGTATGTATATGTTGTGTGTGTGTTGTGAATGTGTGTGTTGTGCATGTGTGTGTGTGTGTGTGTGTGTGGGTGTGTGAGTCTGTCATCTATTGAATGAGTTATGTCGTTCTTTATCAATCTTTATGTTTTATTTTCGGTCTTTTTCTTCAATATTATGTGCTTATTTTTATTTGTTTTCCTTACTTTGTGTCTTGTTTCTCCATACGATATCTCTCCATTCATTTTTCTCTGTCAATGCAGATGATGTTTTATGTCTTCGCAATGGCCTATCTATGTAGAAACTAAGACACAAAGAAGGAAAACAAGAAAGAAAGAAAGAAAAAAAGGAGAGGCAGAAAGAGAGAGAGAGAAACAGAGGGAGAAAGAGTAAGAAAAAGAAAGAGAAAGAAAGAGAGAGAGAGAAAGAAAGAGAGAGAGAGCGATAGAGAGAAAGAAAAGAGAAACAGAGAGATAGAAAGAGAGAAGGGGGAAGAAAACAGAAACAGAAAGAAAGAAAAAGAACGAAAGAGAAAGAGAGAGAGAGAGAGAGAGGGAAAAAAGAGAAACAGAAAGAAAGAGAAGGAGAAAGAACCAAAGAGAAAGAGAGAGAGATCCACGTGTATTTATGATGCCTAACATGGATGTTCTTATTTCTCTGCTGTTGGCAATTCAAGACACGGCGGCATTTCGAATTACTTGCTTCCTCGATCAAGGCGTTTTCGCTCGTGGCGTGATGAAGGACGTCTCTCCTCGCAATCGTATCAAGCATTTAACGATACCTCGAGGGTTTTCCAGACAAAGGGTTTTCGAGAAAATCTTTTTTTTGTGTTCGTTTAAGAGCCACGATCGGATATTTTTTTTCGCTCACTAAAGATTCAGCGTGTTTTGTTGGCCGTCATTATTGCAGCTGAAACAGCCAGGTTTTTATTTCCTGCAGCTACGTTTATAGCTAGAGCTGCTTTTTTGCTTATCGACGGATGCTGTTATCTACGGCGATTATGCTAGCCACAAGTTCCTGAATCGGCTGCCATTGCTACTCTCTCGTAGCCAGCAACAACTGTTAAAGCGTGGCAAAAACTATTAGACTGGCAAAGTAATGCGATAAACATGTCGTATCGATTCCGAGCCGTAGAACAACCAGGCTTCTGCCGGGCTCAATCGAATGACGCTCATTTCCACAAACACACACACGTACACGCGTGCATATACAGACACGCACACTGATATTATATGGGAAGACACATCCACTCATAAATCTTTCTCTTTCTCTCTTTCTTCCTTTTTCTTCCTTCCTCTCTCTCTCTCTCTCTCTCTCTCTCTCTCTCTCTCTCTCTCTCTCTCTCTCTCTTTCTCTCTTTCTCTCTTTCTCTCTTTCTCTCTTTCTCTCTCTTTCTCTCTCTCTCTCTCTCTCTCTCTCTCTCTCTCTCTCTCTCTCTCTCTCTCTCTCTCTCTCTCTCTCTCTCTCTCTTTCTCTCTCTCGTTTAAAATTTCTTGTTCCATTTCTTATATCTTTCAATCTCTCTGTAAATATCTGTTTATATGTTTCAATATCTTCGCCAGTCGACTTTCTTTTTCTTTCCGAGATTTTCCATTGTCGTTTCATGTTTGCATTTCGACACGGAAAATTGCATCGTTTTCCATGTTCTCCATGTTTTCATGATTTTTAAAAAGCACTCGGCATATTTTTCTTGCATTACTCAAACGTTTTTGTAGGAGAACACATTTAAATCAGATTAAAATTAAATAATTATAACAGAAAAAATGAGATACAAGAACAAAAACAAAAATAGATAAAAAGGATTAGAAAAAAATGAAGAAAAAAAAGAGTACATGGAATAGATACACCGAGAATCCTTACAGCTTCTTTTAATTGATAGGAATGGAAACAGATATCGCGCAGACGCAATCGATCACAATCCATCAGCGATGACGTCATCAGCAGTCGCCATGACAACCGGTGGACGATAATAAGGGCAGTGCGAGCCGGTGGTTAGTCCGGGGACGGAAAATTCCAGAGGACGGAAAATTCCAGGGACGTTGAAGCTGATGAGTTCGATGTTAAGAAAAGACTGCGTGGAAGAACAACAACCGTAGAACGGTTCTTTTAACAATTCATTTTTTTGGCTTTTGAATATTTGAACCCTGAACGGGTCAGTCTGCCCGTGGACCGGGATTTTATATTAGGATTATCAAAACGAACCGCGGGCCAAGTCCACGGGTTTCACGCCTGCAAAAATGGACCTGATCAGAAATTTATGTGCTTATAAAATGAGTCGGGCCGCAAAAAATCGTGTTTTATTTTTTTAAATTTTTATAATAGTTTATAGTCCTTTAAATCAGGTGTTTTAAGACTCTAATGGCTGTATGTAGGAAGCACTTAAGTACTTCCTGTCGTGGATCAGAATTTGATCGTTTTTACTTTTCCCTCCTCCTTTCTCCAGGCTTGGGACTGGCTCAAAATTAGCAAGGCGGAGTTCGCAAAAAATCGGTCTATGTAGGGCTTTTATACATACATGTTCAGTTTCACGTTTTGGTTTAAAATAATGTATTCAATTTTTAACGTGTTTATTAAATCGTGAAAACTCATATCGGTTAATAAATGCGTGAAGCCATAAAGATGAAAGGCCATCGATATTGCTCTGAGCAATGTTTAAGCACAGCATGGGGAAGGGAGGGGGGGAGAGGGAGCGCCACAAAAGCAGTTGACAATTTCACGCTAGAATAGTTGACGACCTTTTTAGTGGAGATTTTTTTCTCTAGAAACTTGTTGACCGTTAAAAAACATCTTATGTAATGATATCTTTGTATCCAACTCTCTCTCTTCTCTTTTTCTGCTTATTTATCTCGCTCTCGCTCTCGCTCTCGCTCTCGCTCTCGCTCTCGTTCTCTTTCTTTTTCTTTTTCTTTTTCTTTCTCCTCTCTCTCTCTCTCTTTCTCTCTCTCTCTGAAACCGTGAGTTTTGTTATTTGTTGTCGCATTTATTTTAATTTTTTCAGTTTTTTTTCCATTTATTTATTCATGATTTAATTTTTTTACTTTTACTTAAGCTTAAGATTTTAGAAAAATTTAATTATTTTTTAAAAGCTTAAAATGATAATAATGTAAATAATAATAAATAATGACGCCCCGTGGCTGCAGCTTAACAATTTCAGAAGCAAAAACTGAAAAGGACATTCAACTTTAAAATTTTCAGGTAGATCTTACAGCGTTTTAAGTGCTATTTTTTAAGTCTCGCCGAAATGAAGTAGAAAGGTTGCGTTTCATTCTATATCCGTCATTGGGTGATGATAATGATCTTAATAACAATGACGATGACGATGATGATGATGATGATGATGATAATGATAGTGCTGGCAGAATGTCATGTTGTTCTGTTATCGACATCGTAGGTAGTTATATTTAAGCCCAGGGAAACAACTGAACGTACATTTTTTTGTGGCTGCCCAATGAGCCAATAAACACATCACCTTTTCCTGCTCTCTCTTTTTTCTCTATCTCTCTTCTTTATTTCTTTCCCTCTTATATCTTATTTTTTCACAATTTCTTTCACACTTTTTCTATTTTTTCTGAGTTTTTTCATAAATTTTTCCTTTCGATAGTCTTTTTTCTTATTTTCCAGTTATTTTTTCTTACATTCAGGAAAACATGTCCGAGCAAATAGAACCTAATTTGTTCCAGAGGCATGCAGTGGCACTGATAAGCAAGCCCTGTGTGTGTATCTGATGGAATAATAATAATAATAATAATAATAATAATAATAATAATAATAATAATAATAATAATAATAATAATAATAATAATAATAATAATAATAATAATAATAATAATAATAATAATAATAATAATAATAATAATAATAATATTAATAATATTAATAATATTAATAATAATAATAATAATAATAATAATAATAATAATAATAATAATAATAATAATAATAATAATAATAATAATAATAATAATAATAATAATAATAATAATAATAATAATAATAATAATAATAATAATAATAATAATAATAATAACCTGTGCATGCATCTGATGGACTAATAGAAATATAACAGAAATAATAATAATAACTGAAAAGGAAAGCAAAGAAATGATGACAGATATGTAACAAGAAGATAATTGGAAACTAAGGAGCTGTTTCGTATTGAGAAGAGTTGTCTGTTTGGTCATTGAAAATCTTTTTCAGTTTTCATTTGGTATCATAAACATTCATGGGAAAAAGAGAAAAAAAAGAGAAAGATAGAGAAAGAAAAAAAAGAAAAAAAGAGAGAGAAAAAGGGAATAGAGTATAAATTTTACTTTAGTATGTTTGCATTATAGAATATTTTATAGCATTATTAAGTTTTTTTTTTTATAATAGTTTATAGTCCTTTACACCAGGTGTTTTAAGACTGAAATGGCTGTATGTAGGAAGCACCTAAGTACTTCCTGTCGTGGATCATAATTTGTTCTTTTTAACTTTTCCCTCCTCCTTTCTCCAGGCTTGGGACTGGCTTGCAAATGCAAGGCGGAGTTTATTATTAAGTCCATTCATTTCCTATTTATCAACCTCATAAAGCCAATCTAGAAACAACTCAACCTCGTTTAATGCATTTTAAGCCGGGATGAAAGAAGAGAAAGAAATAAAAGTGAATTATGGTATGCAACAGGTATTGCTATTTCAGTTTTTAAACACCTGGTGTAAAAGATGTAAACAACTAGTAAACTGACGGAAAGTAAATAGCGACAATTGCAGTGCCAGCCAAAGTGTTTTATAAAACTTCTCTTTTAGAAACAAGTTTAAAAAAATGAGCACATAAATAAATAAGAAATATCTGGATTGAACCCTAGCCACAACAAAATCGGAAAATCGCTTCCGGAATAACTTTGGGCAAAAAAACTCGAACTCTCTACGCAATATATTTTTGAGTTTATTTTCCTCATCAGCCAGCCAGCAAGCCAAAGTGATTTGTTAAGCGCATTTTTAAAAACAGGTTTTTAAAAATGCGCTTAAAAATTATGTATGTTGATATAACAAAAATATATGATAAATTTTGATATGGTTGATGCAAGGCAAACACTGACATGAGAGCGAGTATATGTTCCAAGTTTCAGCTGGAATGGATAACGGAAAGTTAAATAATTTTCGCTTCCAAATTTTGTCCACATTCAATAAAGCAAGAATTGTGGCGACGTTAATACGACAAAAATAAAAATAATGAAAAAATAAATATGATTTAATTATAATTTGCGAAATAAAACAGTGCTATTTTAGTTATAGAAATTATGAAAGCAGTGCTGTATTAGTCTTAGAATTTATAAACACAGAGTTTATAAACTGAAGACTTTATGGGAACGCGGCCAGGGATCACTCGGTGTAGAATAATTTAAACTATTAATAAGTAAGCCGTTAAAATCCCTTATATTTCAGGATTTGCCGGCTTTTCATTTATTGGAATTTTTTAAATGGCTATTTTTGAATTTATATATTTAAGCATAATAGATATTATTGTATTTGATTTATTTTTTTTTCAAACATAGATATAATTATTATTTTCAAAAAGCGAGAGGTTGGTTGGGTCTAGTGGTATAGACACCGGCTTGGATATCCGAAGTACCCCCAGGCTCGATTCTAGGTTCGGGCATGTAATTTCATTGAGCTTACGTTCACATGTGCTTACGTCGACTCAGCGTTTCATCCATTAGTGGTCGATAAATGAGTACCAACTTCGGTTGGGGGTTAAAGTCATTTGTGCACTTGTGGATCTATCGAGTAGTATGCGGGACTGCCAGCGGCACCGTAAACACCGCATACGCCGTGGCTCTTATCTGCAAGTTGCTAACATCGTAAAGTGGCCGTTTGTCTGTTATGTAAGTGGCATTCAAAAATGAATATTTCTTTATTTTTATTTTTTTATATTACAAAAATGTTGTTTCAGTTTTTTTTAAATTTTAATAAAATGCATTGTGATAAAGATCGAGCCTATATTTAACATTTCTGCTTGATTGGATGACGTGAAGTTAGTTAAATTTCACTTTCAATGTTTCGCAAACATTAAAATAAGGAATTTACAAAATTATAAAAAAGAGTTTTTTAAAAACACACTTCTATATATTTTTTAAATTATGCAAATCGATTTCTAATTGAAATAATAGTTTTAGCATAGTTTATAGTAATACTTTAGTCAACATTTTAATAATTTTTTGTCGTGGTCATGATTAGGTACTTAAAAGTTTATTTAATATTTTTTAAATTATGCAAATGGATTTATAATTAAAATAATAGTTTTAGCATAGTTTATAGTAACACTTTAGTCAACATTTTAATAAGTTTTTGTCAAGGTCATGATTACTTAAAAGTTTATTTAATTGACGGAAGCGCCATCTAATGAATAATATTGAATGCGTTACAAAAAATATTGAAATTATTTGAAATAATGATTAAATCGTTTCGAAATCTATTAGGTATTGTTTTGGCAGATGGTTAAAGTCAATACTGAAAGTTTCAAAGTTCTAATTTGTCTAAAAGTTGGTAAAAAATCATATTAAAAAAATTTTACAACATACAGAGAGACAGAAAGGTCAAGTTAAATAAAAGTGTGTAAAAACAAAATAAAAATTTTTCTAAGGAATCGAAAGC
Source organism: Erpobdella octoculata (assembly GCA_963978895.1). Lineage (NCBI taxonomy): Eukaryota > Metazoa > Annelida > Clitellata > Hirudinida > Erpobdellidae > Erpobdella > Erpobdella octoculata. The sequence goes on from OZ022240.1 coordinate 36,503,721, forward strand.
CTTAGTAGAAACCTAGAAGGGACATTTACAGACAGTTTAATTTTAGGAATTAAAACCGATAATTGTTTTGTAAGTGTGCTCAAGATTTTTTAGGCTTCATTTTTACAGAATCCTACGAGTTAATATTGTAACAATATATAGTGCTTATTTACTCTACATGTCTACATAACTCTGCTCTGCTTACTTTCTAACATTAGCAGTGCCACAGGCGCAGTAAGGTAACACGACCGGCGTTTGTCCCCGCCATCCCCCCGCTATCCGCCTGCTATCCCCCCGCTATCCGCCCGCTATCCCCCCGCTATCCGCCCGCTATCCCCAGGTTTCAGCTACGCTCACGCTTACCTGAGTTGTTCTTCTAATTAATTATTCAGAATGCCTTCCTGCCATTGCACGCGTCTTTGTTTACTTTTGTTTCTCCTGGGCATTTTTATGTTTGCCTCAATATTTCCACATTCTCTCGAATTATATTTATCCAACGTGGTACATGTTTTATTAGGTTCGTTCTCTTCTTCCATATGCGTTATCGGAAGACATCTTTTGATAAAAGTTTTAGCATGGGAGACTTGCACATTCACTTATTTAAACATAAATTCATACATGCATACATACATACATACATACATACATACATACATACATACATACATACATACATACATACATACATACATACATACATACATACATACATACATACATACATACATACATACATACATACATACATACATACATACATACATACATACATACATACATACATACATACATACATACATACATACATACATACATACATACATACATACATACATACACACACACACATACATACATACATACATACATACATACATACATACACACATACATACATACATACATACATAGACACAGTCAAACAGTCGAACACCCACGCATACACAAACAAACACTCTCAATAAGAAGCACACGACACCATACACCCTCACAGGCACACGTACGTCTACGCAGACTCACACACACGACTGGACACGCACCGTGCCACCGGGCCTTTCTTATATCGAACGAGCTCCCAGTTTTTTTCCAATCTCCTTCACACGACCATCGGAGGATATATTCTTCTCTACGCGAAACGTATTCCAACGTAACTAGTTATTTAATCATCTCTGTACGGTTTAATCTTTGTTTGAATACTTTCTAGTCGTGCGAATATCATAATTGGAAACCAAGTAATGTTTATCAGATTTTTATTTTTTTCAAGTTATTTATCATATGAATATATTGAAAATTAGTTTTAATTAGGTTGAAAACACGAGCTAAATTATTGCACAGTGGTTGTGGCTATGTCATGAGTAAGGGAAAGATATACGACTCCTACGCTGCAGTGACACTGGTAGAGGTCGTGGAATTGGCTCTTGTAATATGGCGCCGCTCGCGAAAGTCGAACCATCTTTGATGATGGGACAATTGCACAAATCGTAAGAGCAGCACGAAATCTGGCAGAATCTAATAACGCCACTGAAGGAGAAAAAAAAGCAATGAACGTGGCGTTGTCTGTAGTAGGTAATGGTGGTAATGATGGCCGTGGTGGTGGTGGTGATGATAGTTTACGCTGGAAGTCGTTTTTGTGTCTTTGACTATTTGACTATTCATGACTTGGACAGGAATGTGCAAAAGAACTTAAAATTTGGGTCGTTGCGTCTCGTCCGGGACGTTTTATTATTTTCTTCTTCTGTTTATTTTCATGACTCGTTCATTTACATAGAGAACTATTATGGTGGTGGAAAGTGAACGATCGAGAAGCGGGTTTCAGTGGCTGACAGTATAATAATATTTTGATGGTCGAACCTACCCGTTGAGACTGTCATGGCAGTATCACATTGATGGTTGAACTTATTACGGCCGATGTAGTAGTGACATATTGATTGTTGCAGCCATTTCAGCCGATGCAGTAGCTGTAAACATTGCAGCTGATGCAATGGTGTCACATCGATAGTTGTAGTCGTTGAAGCTGACACGGCAGTGGTTGTTGTGGCCACTGCAGCTGCCGCAATGCTGGTGGTTGAACACATTGCAGCTGAGAGAATACATCTTGCAGTCGATGCAGCTGCGTCGTCGTATGACTGATTCTCATTCATCCGTTCTTTGTTCAGCCCTTTTGAAAGTGAAATTAATCTTTCTCACATCTCACAGGTCGAAAAACTACCAGGAGAATGATTCAAATCCCGAGAGCCTCGACCGGCCATTCATAAAAGAAAACATTCACATCCGTCGCTACTGCTGCGGTCACAGCTGCTATTGCAGCTGCTCCAACTGCTGCTAATATTACAACTGCTGTAAACTACCTCGAGAACGAAGGCTTATTAATGCTTAAACAGAGTAACTGTAACATCCAATTCACCATGTTTGAGAAACTTTTATTGCACCGGCAACACTGCAGCTGCAGACAGTAAACACAACAACGACACAACACACCAGCAAAACCATCAACTCGCCAGTCGCGCCGACAACTGCCGCTACGCCATCTGCTATCGCTACATCGACCACTACCGCTACAACGACAAGAATCGCTATCAAAAGTGCTGACGACAAAATCAGCGCCGACGACAACGCCGCTAAACGCAGCCAGCCCAACAACTCCTGAGCCTCAAAATCGCACGCCATTTTCGCATTCAAGTTGTCCGAGTCGCCGACTGTCGATCAGAGCGTTAATTCGCCATCACTAAAAACCTCTCCGATCTAAATGTTGGTATTTAAAAATATATTATTTTAATTAAAAAAATGCTGCATTTATTTTATATTCATTTAAAACTATTTTTGTTTTATAAGTGAAAGTTTCGAGGAAGGAAAAAGCCGTGTTTGTGACAAACGCATATTTTATGTAAATTTTATTATCGATATATGAATAATAAAAACGAAGAGTTTAGATAATAGTTGGGCAGCAGCAGGTCACATAATCTTATTTCCTATCTGTTTTATAGCTTTTGGAAAGAAGATAAACAAAAAACACGATTTTTGCGTTTATTCGAATGCACAAATTGTTTCCAGCACCTGCCATTGTCTGACCGGATCTTTGTTATAATTCAGCATGGACCTCAGTCGTTGCTCACTGTGCTTATTTCTTATTTATGTGTTAATGAGAAAGACAACAATGATAAGAATAATAAACATTTATGTGCATAATCAACAACATGCATAATAAAAAACATGCATAATCACCAAGATGCATAATCAACCAGGGCTGTATGTAAGGAGTTTTACGGGCTCAAATTCCCCCAAAATTATGGGAAAAAATAAAGAAACTTGGTTAAATATGGATTTTTATGATGAGCAAAAAAGAACGTTGTTAAATTTGGGCTATCAAGACTATGATATTTTTGATATCCTGATAGCAGTGTAGAACCTTTAATGAATCACTGCTTTCTGATTCAAGGCTTTTGAGTTCTGATCTTTTTTTTGTGGCAACAAAAACGAAAAAGAGATCAATAATGAAAATAGACCAATTTCAGATATTAACTCAGTTTTGGCCTGCAATGGGGAATTTGATCAAAATGTAAAAGTTGCATTAAATGAAAAATTTGTCAAATCTGGAAATATAAGGAATGTGTGAAAAAACTTTTATTTTTACGGTTTACTTGCTATAAATGCTTTTACTAACATCTAATCTCTATTTCTATTTTTTCCAATCAATTTTTGAGTTACTCCTTAATGATAGATTTTCTTAAAATTTGGTATACGTGATCTTCTTTGATGAAAATGCATTATTCAATAGTTATTTTTGCAACAACAAAATTTTTTTAAAGTGCAAAAATTGTAAAATTTGAGTTTTAATAACAGAAAAGTATTTGATTAAAAAAAGCTTTGTTTTTATATTGTTCACTAAAAATAAAGTATTGAAATATAGAACAAATAAATTAAAAAAAAATTGTGGCCACCATAAACCCCCACAAAGAAAGAAATCCTGTATACGGCCCTGTAATAAAAACATGGACAAAATCAGCAGCATGCACAATCAATAACAACATTCATCACCAACAACGACTGCATAATCAAAAACAACTCGCATAATCAACAACGACTGCATAATCAACAAAAACACGCATAATCAACAACGACTGCATAATCAACAACAGCATGCATAGTCGACAAAAAAACGCATAACCAACAGTGACATGCATAACCAGCACAGCAATGACATTCACATTGACATTCACATAATGAACAGCAATGACATTCACATAATGAACAGCAACGACATGGTCGATATGCATTCACAGCAACAACTATAACGATAAATCTTCCGTTCCGAATCGACATTGATTTGCGATTTGTATATGTTTCAATCAGCTAAATATTACTTGCTATGAAAGGAATTGCTTTTTAACAGAGCGCCTTTGAGCATAGTTTAGAAAGCTATAAAGTTTTTCAATTGAATAACTGAAAAGTATCGGCTACAGCCACACATGCTATGAACTTAAAGCTAAACAGTTGCTACCAGCGGATCTATCTTTTGTATTTGAATAGCTTTACTGCTCGGATAAAACCGACACCAGCAAAGTTTCTCCAAAAGTTATTTTTGCTAACACAACTCTGCCTACTGGCTACAGCGGAGCGTCAACTAACTCGTTACTATGGACGACCAATCGCAGCTCATTTCCCCGAACGGCGAAAACGGCTTGAGCTCGACGTGTTCAGAAGCCTTCGACGAAATTCTTTCTCACTTGCCGGAAGATTCCAATCCGGCTCCGAAGGCCGAGCAGGACACCCTGAGCGACGTCGACGACGACGCCGACGCTACTCCGTCTTCTGAAAAAGACAAAATCGATGGGAAAAAAATCGACGAACTGCAGGAAGACGGCGCTAAAAGAGACGACGAGGTTTCTCCGATCCTGCCCGACTGCGTCCAAGGATGGTCGTCGAAGGATGTTAATGGAGAAATCGCAAGTGATGAAGCACTCTCTGAATTAGAAGAGGTCAAAGAGGATAAAATTCAATTAAGCAAAACAGCTGAAACTGAAGCTACTCCAGTTTGCGACAAGGCCGACGAAGTTGTTTTTTTCGACGACGACGCCGACGAATGCGCCAAGCCGCTTGAAGACTTGCAAGAGCAGTTGTTGAAAGATGACAGTCGAAAACAGCTCGGCGAGCCGAACAGCCAATCGCAACTTAAACATCTAGCGGAAGAAACTGTGACCAAACATCTAACGAAGTCGGAAGTTCAACATGTTGCGCGAGAGACGCAAGATGTTGAGCAAACTCTGCGCCAGGTAGAATCGTTGCTGCAACAAATTGAAATGCCACCGGAGCAGGTTGAAATATTTCCCGAAAAAGTTGAAATATCGCCGAACGAAATTGAAACGCCGGTGGAAAAAATTGAAAAATTACCCGAACAAGTCCAAACGTCGCCGAAACTAATTGAAACGCCATCGAAACAAGTTGAAAAATTGCTGGAAAAAGTTGAAAGATCGCCGAAACATGTTGATGCAACTTTGAAAGATGTTGAACAGACATTGCCGCAAGAGACTGATCTATTGGGGCAGACAGATCAACAGCAAGACACAGTTTTCACCGTTCGATTTCAAGTATCCGCCTCCATCGTTGAACTTCCTTCCGACGACGAGGCGTCAAGCTCCGAAGACGACGCAACAACGAAAAACAATTCAGTCAAATCGTCAGCGCCGAAGGAGGCTAAGTCATCGCTCAGAGAAAAACCAAAAACGGTCGAAGACGTCAACGTCGTTGCCAGTAAACTTCCCGAAAGCGGACAAGAAGCAAACGAGTCAACCGAAGCAGACGCTGAACTCGAGAAGACATACATCTACGAGATATTCCAGCCGGCCGACATTTCGACCGACAGCGAAGACGGTATGGAGTCATCTCGAGATGCCTACCTTACGCGGGTCATGCTGCGCATCAAGGACCAGCAGATAGACGGCTGCATAGAACGAGAAACGAAACAGGCGACCGCCGCCATTTTCGATCACGTGCTTCAAAATGGCGACCTTCCAAGCGATGGCGGCCTCCTCGGAGAAGTGAGAGCTTGTCCTTTTCTACGCTGGCAGACTTGCTGCTGTTTAATTGTCGAGCATGCTCTCGTGGAGAATTTTTGCACGACTCATTTCCATTCATCAGTCTCATTTGAATAGTTTTTTTGCTTTTTTTTGTGTTTTCTTCTGTTTTTATGTTTTTCTGGTATTTTTTATTTTTTTCTATTTCGTTTTTTGAAGTCGTAGTTGATGGCATTTCACGCCGACAGCTCTTAATTAACGGCAACAACACGTGAAGTAAAATAGATACAAAAAAAACTGCTAACTTGTTTTAGTGAGAACTTCAGAGAACCAGAAAAGATGTATGTGCACTTAGATCAATATTTAGGTAATTAGTATATAATTAAATAATCATTTTATGTATATATATATATAATTATTATTATATATATACAATTATTTTATGTAGACATACAATAATTTATATTTTATATAATATGTTAATTTATAATACAAAAATCGAAAACATAAAATCGATGGTTCTTTTTTAACCGAGGGATTGGTAGTATGTAGGAAAATAAAAAACAAAATTACCGATACTAAGATGAATGGTTTCCAAGGAACGGGAAAATATGGAAATGTAACCATTAATGAGACGAGACGGCACAGCCAAATACGTTTGAAAGTAGCAAAAGCTTGGATCGTTTTTGACGGAGAATGAATGATGGTCTCACTGTGCAAAAAAGTGCTTTTATTAAATAGAGTTATTTATTAATATCCTGTAATTTAGATAGGCAATTCTGCAGGACGGACTGAATTAAACTTAAAGAAAATTGAGTTAAATTCATTTTTAAGCTGCTTGCTTTCTCTTAGAAGTAAAAGCTGCTTTTCGCGAAAGCTCAAGCGGATATTCGATATGTTCATCAGACGTGCACGTCTCTGTAAAGACGATGGCTTGTGAACGCTTGGACGGTTGCCTGACTGATCGCTGGAATGTCCAAACTCTCGTTCAGAATCATTCATTTCGAAGAGAGGAGGGAGTGTGTAGGAGAAGGAGAAGGATTGTGTAGGAGAAAGAGTGTGTAGGAGAAGGAGAAGGAGAGAGAGAAAGAGAGAAAAAGAAAAAGAGAGAAAGAGAGAGAAAATGGAGAGAGCAACAGAGGGGTGAGAGATTTAGCCATTTTAAGCGATTTCGTCTAAATCCCTATTTATCTCCGGCCCATAAAACTTGCGTGGTTTATGCGCGGCTTCAAGAGTTGCTTGGGCCATGCTATGTAGTACATCTTAAAGTTCATTCCAGATCAAAAGATCTCAGATGGAAGGTGGATCTAACAAACTGTTGGGAAAAACCCGGAGCGAAATTTAATAGAAGCCGACGAGTCTAAACTTTCAAGACTTGAGCGATAAATTCTGAAATAATTAAACCAAGTAAAGTTTGAAGAGAAATGTTTGCGAAAGAAAGAAAGTCTTGCAGCATTAACGTTGAAATCAAAACTGAAGATTATTTCTATTTTATTTTAAATATTGTTAAAACTCTTTTGTAATAAAATAATCAAAATAGTTAACCTGCATTTAACAAAAAAAAATAATTCATAATTGAAATATAATCAAAAGACAAAATGATCTACAATGTCCAAACTGTTCGGTCCTGAGCATTCCAATAAGTTATATTCATTTCCATTCTATGCTTTCTTTATTTCCCGTAAAGTCGTTTCCCATTCCAGATTTATACTTTCCATTACTTTAACTCGAGTCTCGTTGCCACTTGTTTCCATTAAATTCACGACCGAATCCGTTTATTTGCCGGGAGTGCAACTATTTACAACAACTCACGTATACTAGAAGTAAAAATTGAGAAAGAAGAAAAAGACCAAGAAATGCAGACAAACTATAAGACAAACAGACAGAGAAATACACACGTACAAATACGTCGTCCAATTTGACTAAGTCGAAAAGACGTTAATTAATTTAGAAAGAAACAAACAAACACAAGCAGAAAGACATGGAGCACGTGATAGAAAAAAGATAGAGAGAAAGAGAGAGCAGGTTACATCATCAAATATTTAAATCCATTAATTTAAAGGAAAATAATTTAAGTCGTAGCATGAGCAAGTTATTTCATTATCATCATCATCATCATCAACATTATTATTATTATTAATATTATTATTATTAATATTATTAATATTATTAATATTATTAATATTATTAATATTAATATTAATATTAATATTAATATTAATATTAATATTAATATTAATATTAATATTAATATTATTATTAATATTATTATTATTAATATTATTATTATTATTATTATTATTATTATTATTATTATTATTATTATTATTATTATTATAATTGTTATTGTTATTGTTATTGTTATTATTATTATTATTATTATTATTATTATTATTATTATTATTATTATTATTATTATTATTATTATTATTATTATTATTATTATTATTATTATTATTATTATTATTATTATTATTATTATTATTATTATTATTATTATTATTATTATTATTATTATTATTATTATTCTTTTTATATTGTGCTTTTTCAGTGCTTTCTGTTTCGCATTCATCTGCAAGCATCTTTCTCTCTGGACACTAATTCTGCACGCTCTCCTTCCCACATATCTCTCTCTGGAGTGACATCGTTTCAAAGATGCCATTCATTTCTGTTACTGTTTTATTTTTTCTAGCTTTTTATAACTTAACTGTGCTGTAATTTCATTTATTAGAAATCGGCTGATTTGCTAGTTAAATGTTTAATTATTATTAATTGATAAGTTATATATTATTTATATTATATATATGTGAAATAATGTATTATTTATTTTAATGCTTTAAATTCCAGCCTTAGATTTAAAGCTATTACACACTTAAATATTTTCATCGACTTAATTTTGTTATAAATATTAATTATTTTATTGAAACGGTTTTTAAAAGTATTTTAAAAACGAGTAAAATATTATATTACTTTTAAAATTTGTCAAAAACGAAGAATAAAAAAAGTCATATACACATGAACAAATCTACATATTTTAATCCTATTTAATCCTTATTGGTTTATTTCCTGCATAAATTAAATATAACACTTTTTATAACAATCTGTCAATAACTATAATCTATTCAGCTTGAACAAATATTTATTATAAAATTTCTGGATAAACCGCTCATGGCGGTCCTTACTCTCTGCTTTGCAATTAAATGCCAAATATATATCTCAATGACACGTTGTCACCGAGGTTTTCCAGCAGCTATTAATAACTTTTGGTTTTCTGCCTTGCTGCTTCGGAAGCAATCTATAAACATCACTCGATGGCCCTAAAGTTCACTAATGGATTAAAGTCACCTTTGCTTTTTTTCTAAATTTCATTTTTCCACTCATAAATAGAAGTTATTCCACTCTTCCACTGTGTTTTATGTATGTTGAACACATTACACAGTGCTTTGTCGAACGCATCGTTACGAGAATGTAAACTTAAGAAATTGAGCTTTGAAATCACAATATTCAAAAACTGTTCCTAGAAATTTATGTTATTGGGTGAGAAACAGTTAACCCTAGTCTGGGCAGCACATTGTTTTGACCGAACATCATGTGCATCAAGTACCCAGAGACTTAATAAAAATCATCTTTAGTTATTATTTTTTTTAAATTGGATATTTTCATAGCTTTTAAAACCGCTATTTTTTCATTTCACTGACATCAAAAACAGTTTTGAAAGCTGTAATTAATCAATAATTCCGAGAGTTACAAGTCGAGGGAAATATAATAATTACATACTGAGCTAAAAGAAAGCAACTCAATATAATAACAGTGGCAATTTCGTTTAAAAAATTATATTTAAAACTTCTACATTTTTGTTGAGATGAACATTTTTCTGCCATTCAATTCGAATATTGTTATTATTCCTTTGTTATCTTCCATATCTGGAACTGTATTTTACTAATTGAATTTACTGAGCATGTTTTGAAAAAAAAGAAGTTTTTTTTCAATATCAATTGTTTTTTTATAGGTTATTTATTTTTCAGACTGAAAAGCCTTTGGTAATAAAAGGAGCAACTGAGGACGTTGAATCAACTTCGAAAACTTCTGAAAGGTATTTTTGTGTGCGTTTGTGTGTGTGAGCGTGTGCGGCGTGTGTAGAAGCAGTTTTTGTTCTAAATTTTAAATATCTAACGTTGACTTTTTTGAGGATATAAAAAAACTATTCAAAAACTTTTTAAAACATTTTCGAAAATTAATAGTAAATAACTTATAATAGTTAATTCACGATGCAAACAAAAATAAAACAGAAAATGGGGCGAAAAAAGCAAGTGAATGGTGAGAGAAAGAGAGGGGGAACCAGACAAACAAGTCCATTAGTAGTGTGCCGCACAGCGGTACGTGTCTGAGTCATCAATAAATTAGTAATTTTAATCAAGAGAGCAGAAAAGAGTAAAGGGCCCCGACCCCAGGGACGAAGGTCAAATGTGTTTTATAGCTGACCGCGGCTCCGTATTTATGGCTCTATTGAGGAACCGTCTGGCCTGTGCAGATTTATTCAAAACATCTGCAACCCGGACGACTGAATCTTCAAATATTTTATTTCAAGTTTCTGCATACACAGAGTTGTTCTTCTATGTTTAGGAATACACTATTAACTAATTATAACGCTTTCTCGTGTTGTGCTAGTGCAATTTCATTTTATCTGCTTTTTCAGTTTTTAGTTTTTATTTCAATGTTTTGTTTTTATTTTATTTTACAAATACGCGGCTATAAATTTTTATTTTTTTAGAAAGGTTTGACAATTTTATCCTTTAATCCGGTAATTTATTTTCCCGAAGAACTTTTTGAAATAAAAAAAAAAACAAAATACTTTTTTAGAATTGAACACAAAATGAATAAAAAAGAGCCAACGACTTTTATTTTTTCTTCAATAGCAAAGAACTCCTTAGGGATGATGACGCGCCGAAAAGTGAAACGATTGAAAAAGAGACGGTTGAAAAATTGAAAAAAGCCAGTCCTGAATCCAAGCCAGAACCTTCTACTGAGATAACTCATTCAGTCACGGAAGATCAACATGTTAAAAGGACACCCGATAGCAGTGAAGAACACAGCGCAGTGAAGTATGAAATCAGAAGCATCAAAGATGCTGGATATTCAAACTTGTCAGAAAGAAATGCCCCAGTCCCTCCAACTACCTCGGCTTCCAGACCTACTGCTATTCCGTTCGAAAAAATCGCTGAAGCTACCGGCAACACGGAAACGACAGAAAGAGTTCGGACACTGTCATCGTCATCGGCAAAGCCACTAATCATCAAAGGCGAAAGCACGAAATGCATAAGAGAAGAGGAATTGCCGGCACCTAATTCTACAAAGGCCTTGCTGGCAAAATTCAAATCCCTCGAGAGGGAAAGCTCTCTTCAGCGACTGAACATCCACGAGAAGGACAAGCAGTCAAAGGTTACCCGAGGTTCCAACGTAACCCTGTCGACTTCCTCACTGAGTGGGAGCATCGATCGCTTCTCTCAATCGTCCGGAAGGTATCAGCCAGACAGAGTAAAACAGCAACCGCAACACCAACAACAGAGTGGATTGACAGAGGTTCCGTTTGCCTCTTTGACGAGGTGAGAAAATGCTCCTGGTTTGTGAGTCACTCGAGATCTGCTTTTTTATTTTATCAGTTTAAATATAAAGAAAATTAGCAGATAATTAGAAATGAAAAGCATAAAAATTTTTTTTGCTTGCAAACGATGACCAATAATAATAATTGAAAAAATAATATAATCATAATCTCCTATTTCGTAGCGTAAATATTGTCCTCGCAATTTGAACGAGGATCGCAATTATGAAAACCACCAAACATTAGCAAGCACAACCATTCTTTTCCAATCTAGGTCGCCGTCTGAATCGGTTTGTTCCAGCGATTGGGACACGGAAAGTTACGGAAGTGACGTCTTGCAGCAGCAGCAGCACCAACATCAGCTGATTCAATCTGGCCAACTCCCCTCTGTTAAGGACGACGAAAAACCAGTAAAAGGAGAAAGCGTTCTCTTGACCAAAAGCCTTCTGGCTCAATGGCGTTTACTGGAAGAACACGAGAGGAGATTGAAGAATCTGGAAAAATCTGATAGCGGTTGGTTGAAGATGCGTCTGTGTTTTGATAACAGTATCACTAATGTGAAAGATTTTATGTTAAGCGCAGAAACCTTTTATACAATGTTTTTGACTAAGATGAATTAAAAAATGCTACGTTTTTGGCCCGTAAAATTAATTCAAACATTTCAGATAACTGAAAAATAACTTTTATTAGCTACTTTAAAATAAGATTGTTTACATACATTGGCGTTGAAAATATAAAATTACAAAAGAGAAAGTGGTAATTTTTTAAGGATACATTATAAATTTTTATTGTTACCGATAATAAATTTTAAAATTTTTAATAATTTAAATTTAAAATTTTATGGAAACAGTGGAAGTGAAAGCAATCGCAGACGCCGGTGATGCCAAATTGAGATCAAGGTCGCTCAGTCGTCCACTAGGTTCATCCGATAAGCGGATAAGTCTTCACGAAACGTCAGACACCAGGCAACACTTCAAGATAGAGACACCGGTCAAAGACATTTCTCCCATGGCCATCCCCAGCTGTTTGTCGAAATCTCTGACACTGCCCAAGACCAGTAGCGCTTCTCAAATGAGAGACGATTCACCTGCCTCTTTGAAAGACCAGCTTCTTCTTTCAAGCTACATGAGGTCAGATTCGATCGACTCACTCGGCGTACATCAACAAGCTAAAAACAAAGATCTTCAACAGTATCTTCCCCCACCGCTAATTACTCGCTACGTCTTGGCTAAGTTTCGAGAGATGGAGAGCAAATCGCTAGCTGAGGTCCCGAGTGGCTCGACTGAATCAGTTAAGAAGGTATCTTAGCATGGCGTCGAATGTTATTTTAACTTAATAAATTAAACAAAAATATAAAAAACTGTGAACAAAATAATTTCTTTTATAGAGTTTTAAATGGGAAGTCAAAGAAGCACAACCGATAGGAGTCTACAGAGGCACTGCTGTTGAAATACGCGACAGGAAACCCGGCTGCTCCGATCCTTCGTACCGACGCAGCTACTCGGAAGAGCCGAGAAAGATTCATTTCGAGCTTAAAACGCAGGAGACAATCAGCGAAGAGCTTGTCTCGTCCGACGACAAAAAACAAAAACGAGAAAAAACTCACAAAATCAGAAGCGGAAAAGAACGCTTCGGCGCAGAAGCGAAGAGTCCGGCCGATATTTACGTTTACGACGCCCAACTGAGCGAAAAAGCGAATCTAGATCACGATTCTAAAGCGCTTCACAAAGAAAGTAAAAAAGACGAAGGCGATAAAGAAGGCAGAGATCGCGAATTACTGGTGAGCAACGAGAGGAAAGTAGAATCTAATACCCATCAAGTCAAGACCGTAGTTAAATCGCTTCTTAGTTATTTCAATTCTCTCGAAGACGACAAAGGAAAGAACGTAGAGAAACCCGTGCCGGTGAAGAAGTGATGGCTGCAAGAACCACGTGCGAATTAATATTAGATCTTCGGTAGACACAGCAGTCTAGAGTTTGAAAATAATTTCAAAGTTTTTACAACACTCGTTTTAAAAGTTTGTTTTTATTAATAATCAATAAGTTTTTCTTTCTTACAAGAAAATTAGAATAAAATTAATAACATTGAAATAAAAAATGATATTCGAATACGAAAATATATAAAAATTCAATTTTACTTTTAAAATCGACAAAAAGCTTTTAGCGCTTGGGCTACATATCAAATTCTGGAATGTTCAAATGCCAGCTGAATTGCTTTTCGTTTCGCGCTTTCATTGATCGTTTCTGCTGATATAAAGCATTAATTTCGCTGCTTTTAATCGGTTAAAATGTTATTTTATTTGTTGCTTTTGCTTTCATTAGTTATTAACAATTATTTTTCAACGCGTTTATTTCTTATTTGTGTGAACGTCCTTCTAGTCTTAGGAAACGAAATTTCGGTGGTTGTTTAATTTTTATCTAAATTTCATTTCTTTTCGTGACCTTTGTAAAGTTTTTTTTTACAGCCGAACCCTTGAATATTGTTCTTGATATTTTACAGTGTAACCTTACTATGGTCCAGTCAAAGTTTGTTTACAGTTGTTCAAAAAAAAAAGATTTTAATTCACCACTTTCGGATATTTTCGTTCTTTTGTCTCCGTTTTTTGCTTCATTAGCTTTTTTCGTTTAATTAACCTTTTGTTTCCTTGTATTGTCGCGTCGCTTTCAGTGATTTTGTTCAAATCATCATCATATGCTGCTTTGTTTCGTATAATTATCATACAATTCCACGTTGCATGACATTCCATAGTTTTCTATTGAGTTCACTCATCATCTATTCTGCAAGGAATATTGCTTTTTCTATTTTCTCCAACCTTTTTCCCTTCAACTATATAATCCATAGCGAGTCTATCTAGATTCTAGATGAGTTTCGTTTCTATCCTGTCTAAGTCCCAAACGGCTTTAGGACTATTTCGTTTTTCCTTTTGGCCTCAAGTTCGTTCGTTCATTTTATTCTTTTTTTCGCTTTTATAATTGGAATTTTTTACATACGCCATTTTCACATCGTCCGTATAATATCCGTCTCTTAGTATCCTTGAATATATATATATAGATATATATATATTATTATTCAGCACATGCAGCAAAAAGATTTTATTTGTAGAGTTTACAGTATTCTCCTACACAAATATAGCATTAGGTAAAACAATACCAAAGTATTCCATGTCGCAAATAATAAATTGATCTGATTATATGTCGTACCTTTTTTTATTATTCATGTTTAAAATGGAGCTTGTTTATGTAACAAGAGAGCTCCAATGCGATTTTTATAAAATGTAACTTCATCTTCGTGAAAATTTCTTTTGAAATGTTTTTACTTTAAATAAAACATGGCTTTTCTATCTCAATCCACATTTTTTTTATTTAAAAAAACCAATTTTCTGCATCGTGATCTCATCATTGATTCTTCTACTTGTTAGGGCTGTTCAACAAGAAACTATGACTTTTCTTCTTTTTTCAAACCAGGGTTTTTAATATTTCTTGGCAAACTCCTTAAAATCTATTCCGCGCTTGCTTGATATCTAGCGGGTCCAGCAAAAAGCTTAACCGCTTTCAAATGCAAATAGAAACATTGCCATTTACGCTTTTTAAAAGAAGAATCCAGCCCAATCACTGTTTTCAGCCTGATAGTCATGCAATCCATGAAGTGCTGTACTGATGATAAAAATAACTATTATTTGACTTAATATGTTATTTAATTTATTATTAAAATAGAATATTAATTTAATTAAATTAATAGTTATTAATTATTATTAAAATTAGAATATTATTGTAATTGTTATTTAATTAAATTTTTGCGTTATATTTACTACAACATACAAATCGTGTAAGAGTAGATACATTTAAGTTCAACTTGTTTGACAATGATTTCAATTTTGAGTTAAAATTCAAAAAAAAGAAAAAAGAAAATCGCGATAACTTTTATAGCAAGCGTTTACAGAATGTACGTTAGCAGGCTTCTTTTGATGATAGGCCTACTTCAATTTTTATATCGCTCTCATTCTTTATTCATTCTTAAATGCCTCGCAATTCTTTATACGTTGTTTGCTGTTTTATATAACTTTTAATTATATTCATTTATGATCTAAACATTTTTTTTCTTCAAATTGTGGTTTCTCATTCAAGTGTGCGAAAGCATATAAAAGCTTTTAAATAGCAATTTTCTCAGAATAGCCAAACATTTCTACGTAAAATTATCTCCGTTTCACTTATTGTTTTTGTCTCATTTAGTTATTTGTTGACATTATTTGTTCGTTTTTGTAGATAAAAAAATTGTTTGAATTTGTGTGGTGACTTTAAGTTTAATCAGTGACTGAATAACTTAAAATTGGTTTATGCCCTAGTTCCAAATTGAAAATAAGACATTTTTCAGTGGTTTTACAATTTACTTTGATTTGTTGTAACGCGTATTAACATTACATTAACAGGAGAAATCACTTAAAAATATTCAACTTAACATTTCCCTTCTAACTAACCTTACTTTTAAAGCAATTTTCTTATGTATGTGCAATTTTGCCATGCATCTTGACCTGTTCTCGTTGTCCAAGAATCTTCCGGGTGTTTGTCTGTAAGTCTGTCTGTCTGGCTGTCTGTCGATCTGTCTGTCCGAGTTTATGTAAGTTTTCTCTACCTAGCTACCGATTGTGATACGAAGAAAGAGAGACGATGATGACAAATTATATCATATTATCTTTTATTATATTGTCATTTATATCATCACGCGTCATTCTTATAAATACTTTTATTATTATTCTTAATATAATAATAATAGTTATTATTATTACTATTATTATTATAATTTAAAGCTAACTGCCAGTCCTAATTCCCGCTGCTTTTTTGAACCGTGTAACGCGATAGAACGATAACGTACACACGCACGCAAAACCATAAATACACGTACAAATACAAACTTACACAGACACACACACACACACACATATTAACACATACTTACTTAGCAACGTTGTTTCACGGTCTCGATTCGTTGGTCGTCTGTTGTTCTGATTCGACAATTTTGAGAATTTATTAAACTCTTTTTGAGCTTTACACGCTGTGTTTTATGCATATTGATGTCTTATTAGTTATTTGATTAAGTAAAAGAGTAAAATTATATAAGAAGAAACAGACCCTTATTTGACCCTTAGATTTTTGACCTCTCTGTAGTCAAGCGTTTAGCAGCGGAGTTTATCAAGTCGGAACACATCGTTTGCTAACTTTGAGTTTGAGATATTATTATTATTATTATTAAACAGTTGATAACGCAACATATGTCAATCAAATTACATTAAAAAAAGGGTTATTGAAAAAGTGTGGAGCAATTTCACTGCATACGCTATTGCTTATTTGCAACGTTTGAATTGTAAAGGAGTCCTGAGGTGTCAAAAAAATCAAAACCTTAACTTTAATTTTAATTATCGCATATAGATCAATAATATACAACATTATGTTGTTCATAATATGCAATTTAATAATGTTTCCAAAATATTTTTTAAATATTAACTTTTGCTAAAGTTAAAAGAGCAAAAAATTAGAGAAATGAGTCATTGAGTAAAGCTGGAAGCCTAAATAATATGACTAGTAATTGTTCAAGACAGATTAGAGAGCTGAAATTATGCTAAAGCTTAGCTCTGCTTAATCATAATAGTTGAGTTATTATTACTGAGCTTAACGATGCGTTAAGGAATGAATACGCTGAAAGACGAGGTTTCATTCGAGCCTGCCATTGTTGTAATGTGTACTGAGCAATAATTTTGTAATTCTAGTAATTTTTTTATAATTTTAAATTTATAAATATTTTTTATTGTGTAATAAACAAATTATATAAATTAAATGGTATTAACGAAAGGATTATGTTAATAGAAGCGTTTCAGTTTGTTGTACTTGTCTCTGTCTTACTATGCAACACTGGTTAGTAACAAATACATTTTATACATAAACAATTAGAAGAGAATAACTTTGCTTTTATTACGGATTCTAATATTTGATGACTGAAAAATTGTTTGGTATCCGATTCTTCATCTGCCGTTCAGAAACAAGAGTTCCTAATTGCAGTTTACCTACCCTGAATACGAAATTAGCTTTTTACATCATGGCGAGGAGAATTTTCGGGTTTTGGTGTAATTAGATAGAAAATAACTTGGAAAAATATAAAAATAAATAAGCCGTATAAACGTTTTAACAAATTGAAAAAATAAAACTGCGTTAATAATTAAAGTATCGAAATCGAATCGAATTAAAACATCGATTTAAAAATTGGACACCATAAAATTATTTTATCGATGGTTCAATAATATTATTTCAATCTTTTCTGACAGTTTGCAGTTAAAATGACACAATCTCTTTTATTTCAACCTCATTCAGTTTGTGTCGCGCAAGGTGAACTTTTCTACATTGGCACGAGTTTAATTCCGGGAACACCTCCACGCTTGAATGTCAAGAGCATCGTCCTGCTGCAGGACCAAGCTAGCAAGACTGGTCTGCTTGCAGGATTTGCAGCCTATTATTATACAGCCAATGTTCCAGTAGAGTTTCAAATATGGAGACCTGTGGATAAAGACAACTTCCGACTGGTTGGAAGCTATAGCTATACACTTCCGGCAAGCGCCAAGGTTCCGGATTATCAAAACGTATGTTTTAGAATAATATGCTTCAAAAATTAGATTATATACAGTTTTGAACAATATTTATCTGTTACTAGAAATGTTTAAAATTATTTGAAGCAAGATTAAAAAATATTTTCAGTGAAAACTAATTAAATGCTCCATTTAGTCTACTTATACTAATATCATAAGTTGCAATTTTTTTGACTTTCGACAAAACCTTTGTTGTCTGCCAGATCTATTTAAAAGACCTCAATCAACAGTGTATACGAATAGCAGTTGAAGACAAAGTTGGAATTAACTTTAAAGGAGACAGTTGGCCCATAGGGAACAAGTTCGTAGGAGATAGTAACAGAGATGCAACCAAAACGGCTTTGATAATGGATGTCGTTGACGTCTCCAACATCACAGTGGGCTCGATCGTCAAGGCAAATGAATTGGTTTTTCCTTATGCGTTTCAAGTTGTAGCATGGGTTGTATCAGGTAGTAGACCTTTGTCGGTTTTTCTGTTTAACATTAAAACAAGTTATTGATATCATGCTTCAAATTTGCAGAAGCTTAATACAGTAAAAGTCTTAAAAAGCGGACACCCTCGCGGAAAAGCAAAAGTGTCCGCTCTTCGGGCTGTCCGTTCTTCGGAAACAAGCTACTATAGGCCAAAAAATGATTTAAGAAATCGTTAGCAAACAAAAATGTCCGTTGCTCTCAGAGTCCGCTTTTGAGGGTGTCAGTATAGAGGACTTTTTCTTTAGCTTGTTTAGAATTGTGATGTAATTGATGATCGAGTGCAATGAGATAAAACACAATTTCAATCAATTACTTAATCAAATTTATTTATATATTGCTTTTTCATAAACTCAAATGCGCTCTTAAAAACATTTGCTAAACAAGCTTGTTTTTTTTAACCACTACGAATAGTAAACAACGAATCCTATTTAGCATTTAAACGTATTTACATGACGGTGAGCTGCAAAAGTGCGGGACTGCAAAGTTTTATTGAAGTTGTTTCCTGAACGTTTTCCCAAGGCCCGGGTCCAACTCAAGGAACAAACGATCCGGAAGCGTGTCCTAACAACGTCGTATTTTCTTCATGGGTGGCAACGACGATGTCTTCCACTTCAACACTTAGACCGACACCACCTGCTGGGGATACAGGATCTACTGGGCTTATGGTTTGCGTTGTTGCTTGAATAGTAATCATATCATTTAAGATTTGTGTTAGGAAATAGTAAGTGGTAAGTATAAGTTTTTGTAGATAAGGTTTTTGTTTTCTTTTCTAAGTCTTTCATATTAATTTTACCACCGGTCTAGAATGTGAAAAAATCTTAGAAGTACAAATTAACAAACTTTCCGTCATCCAATTAGGCTGAAATTGAAAATATTGACTCGTCTTTTATGCAAATGCAATTTCTAAATTTTAGAAAATTGAAAAAATATCAATTTTTTCTATAAATTTGTTTTATCTATTTATTACAAAATTAAAAATTTTAAAGTTTTGCAAAAAACTCTATTTTGTTTAAGTTTCAACATTCATTGTAATGAGACAAACTTTTAAAATGTACATATCTTGAATGCTGAGTTTTTGAAAAGCGTTCAGAAAAGAGGAAACTGGCTTATTCATGGCTAAAATCAATATTTTTATCTTTCTAAATAAATTTTTAATACTACATTTTAAATATATTCAATAATTTAAAAAAAATTGTTTTTTTTTTTAAATTGAACTTAAATGACTTTAATTATTAAACTCACAAAAAAAACGTTGCGAAATTTTGTTTAGGACAACTTAAAACGCGGAAATCAAAAATGTTGTTGTTCAGATGATATTGATATGATGGAAAAATTTAGATCTGATGTTGGCAATTTACAAAAATATCTTAAATCAATTTGTTCTGTAAATGATCAAAACATTTTCTGATTCTTTACTTTTGTTGGAGTTTCATTAAGACTTTTAAAACATTCACCGTTCTTATATCTCAAATATTTAACTAATTTACTTGAATTTATTAGATTAAGTAAGGGTTTATTATCATCAGGGACCCGTGGGATCGACTGGTTATGCCGGAAACCCTGGACTGATGGGCAGCACAGGATCGAGTGGATCAACCGGATCCACTGGCTACACTGGAGGACAGGGTGACACGGGTCCCTTTGGAGCGATTGGAAGTACTGGTCATACTGGTTCAGTTGGAAATTCCGGAAGCTCTGGTATTATTGGAGCTACAGGTTTAACTGGCTTGCCAGGCTGGCCTGGTCCTTCTGGAAAACCTGGAAGAAACGCAACCTATCAAGAGAACAGTGAGTTATAACCAAACTGTAGCTCAGCAGCAATGATTTCAAATTATGATTTTTACACGGCAACCGAAATCAGTTTAAAATAAGCCAAAATAAAATCTGAAATTAGCAATAAGACAAACAATATTTTGCAATTAACCCAAATATCAATGTTTCTTGTAACCACTGCTACAACTGTTTTTTTTTTATGATGAACAGATTTGTTTTAAATCTGAGTAACAATTACATTTTGAGTTATTTATTTAAATTCAAACAAAACATAAACAGGTACATCAACAACAACTTCCCAACCTTCCAACATTACATACATAACCGGGTGGTGGTCAAGGAAGATTTTCGTAGTCGGAATGTACATCTGGATGGCCATACTGTCTGCTCTGGCTGTCATTCTCTTTATTTGGTCTGCCGTTTTTCTAGCCAAGGTGAATAAAAAGAAGTCCTTATAAGAATGATTATCCACATAATGGTCGGGTCAAAGTGCAAAGAGATGTGCTAAAGAACAGATGTAATTTATAAAAACTAGAATAAATTATTAAATATCAATTTTTGTATGTTGATTTTATAATATTTTAAACGGCTACAACTGTCATATTTGTAGTATACGACTCTAAAACGTGGTTAAAATATTGACTTACTCTGACGAAGTTCATACTTGTAAACATGTTAGTTTTATAAACATTTTATTTTAATTGCTTTGAATGACCTTTCATTTAAAATTTAAAGTTCTTGATATAAATTTGTCATGCTTTTTATGAAATTTTTAATTATGATTCTATTCGACAAACATTTTTATTATTTTTTCAAAATTGAATTAAAAAAAATGTTTGGAATAAAATCTTTCAATAACAAAGTTCACCAGTATTCACTTAAAATGTAGTTTATATGAATACTAGCAGTGCCCGTAGCGGCTTCGCTCGCATGAAATTAGAGAGTTTGAACCGTGCATCCATAGTAGAGATCATTTTTTTAGGTCTCGGCTCGGCCCGTCGACAAATTAGCCCAGCCCGTTTTAAAAACCCAAACTCCTGGCCCGGCACAGCCCGTCTGAATTAGGCCCGGCCTATTTTTACAGGCCTAGAAGTTCTATATACTTGATGAAAAACTTCGGCCCGTCCCACCTTGACCTCAGGTTTGGCCCGGCCAAACTGAAGACCCTAAAATCACTAAAATATCTATATACTTAGTGAAAAGCCTCGGCCCGTCCCACTTTGATTTAAGGTTTGGCCTGGCCCGTGTGAAGACTCTAAAATAACGGCTTGGCCCGGCCGATGATAAACTGGACTTAGCTACTTTTAACCGGCACAAAACTTCAAAATACTAATTTTTACATTTGTAGCACTTACAGTTTGTGAGTAGCAGTTATTTTGAAATCAAATAACCCTTATTTCCACCCCACATTTGAGGTCCTGGAAACCAAATTTTCAAAAAATGCTAAAACACGTATTTCATTATTTTTGGAGTAGAAACTAAATACTAATTTTTACTTCTGTAGCATTAACAGTTTTTGAGTAGCAGCTACTTTAAAAACCAAATAACCCAAAAAATGATGAAACACGTATATCTTTTTTTTTGAGTAGATACTAAGTATTAATTTTTACATCTGTGGCAATTACAGTTGTTGAGTAGCAGTTACTTTAAAAACCAAATAACCCTATTTTCCACCCCACATTTGAAGTCCTGGAAACCAAATTTTCAAAAAATTGTGAAACCCGTATATCATTATTTTTAGAGTAGAAACTAAATACTAATTTTTACTTTTGTAACATTAACAGTTTTTGAGTAGAAGCTACTTTAAAAACCAAATAACCCAATTTTCCAACCTACATTTGAGGTCCGGGAAACCAAATTTGTAAAAAATGGTGAAGCACGTATATCTTTATTTTTAGAAAAGAAACTAAATAATAATTTTTACATCTGTGGTATTTACTGTTTTTGAGTAGCAGTTACTATAAAAGACAATTAACCCTATTTTCCACCCCACATTTGAAGTCCTGGAAACCAAATTTTCAAAAAATGCTAAAACACGTGTTTCATTATTTTTGGAGTAGAAACTAAATGCTAATTTTTACTCCTGTAGCAGTAACAGTTTTTTAGTAGAAGCTACTTTAAAAACCAAATAACCCAATTTTCCAACCCACATTTGAGGTCCGGGAAACCGAATTTTCAAAAAATGGTGAAACACGTATCTTTTTATTTTTCAAAAAGAATCTATATACCAAATTTCAAAATCTCCTCATTTTTGGTTTTCGAGATATACATTGTTTTAGAAAAAAGTTTGTTTTTCAGTTTTTTCCCCTCAGGAGCAAAATTTTCAAAAATCCTTTCTTAGCGGATGTTTACGCTATAAAAGTAATATAAGTTCCAAATTTCACGTTCCTAGGATAAGGCGTTTGAGCTCGGCGTTGATTATCAGTCAGTCATCTGTCAGT
The DNA here is from genome assembly GCA_963978895.1 of Erpobdella octoculata. Taxonomy (NCBI): domain Eukaryota; kingdom Metazoa; phylum Annelida; class Clitellata; order Hirudinida; family Erpobdellidae; genus Erpobdella; species Erpobdella octoculata. Next base: position 36,526,629 of record OZ022240.1, read on the forward strand.
CAGTCAGTCAGTCAGTCAGTCAGTCAGTCAGTCAGTCAGTCAGTCAGTCAGGACATGTTCTTTTATATATATAGATATATATATTACCACTTACAGTTTTTGAGTAGCAGTAATTTTTAAAATCAAATAACTCTATTTTCAACCTTACATTTGAAGTCCTGGAAACCAAATTTTCAAAAAATGCTAAAACACGTATTTCATTATTTTTGGAGTAGAAACTAAATACTAATTTTAACTTCTGTAGCATTAACAGTTTTTAAGTAGCAGCTACTTTAAAAACCAAATAACCCAAAAAATGATGAAACACGTATATCTTTTTTTGAGTTGATACTAAGTATTAATTTTTACATCTGTGGCAATTACAGTGGTTGAGTAGCAGTTACTTTAAAAACCAAATAACCCTATTTTTCACCCCACATTTGAAGTCCTGGAAACCAAATTTTCAAAAAATTGTGAAACCCGTATATCATTATTTTTAGAGTAGAAACTAAATACTAATTTTTACTTTTGTAGCATTAACAGTTTTTGAGTAGAAGCTACTTTAAAAACCAAATAACCCAATTTTCCAACCCACATTTGAGGTCCGGGAAACCAAATTTGTAAAAAATGGTGAAACACGTATATCTTTATTTTTAGAAAAGAAACTAAATAATAATTTTTACATCTGTGGTTTTTACTGTTTTTGAGTAACAGTTACTATAAAAGACAATTAACCCTATTTTCCACCCCACATTTGAAGTCCTGGAAACCAAATTTTCAAAAAATGCTAAAACACGTATTTCATTATTTTTGGAGTAGAAACTAAATACTAATTTTTACTCCTGTAACATTAACAGTTTTTGAGTAGAAGCTACTTTAAAAACCAAATAACCCAATTTTCCAACCCACATTTAAGGTCCGGGAAACCGAATTTTCAAAAAATGGTGAAACACGTATCTTTTTATTTTTTAAAAAGAATCTCATTTTTGGTTTTCGAGATATACATTGTTTAGAAAAAAGTTTGTTTCCAGTTTTTTCCCCTCAGGAGCAAAATTTTCAAAAATCCTTTCTTAGCGGATGTTTACGCTATAAAAGTAATATAAGTTCCAAATTTCACGTTCCTAGGATGAGGCGTTTGAGCTCGGCGTTGATTATCAGTCAGTCAGGACATGTTCTTTTATATATATAGATTTTAGTGTTTTCCAAAATTGTTTCGAAACACATGATTTATCAGATTAAAATTAAAAATTTAATTTAACTTCTTATAATAATAGTAGAAATAGAAAACGTTTTTTTATTTAATATCTGATAGTTCTATAAAAACAAAAAAACCGTCGTTTTTGACAAAATATTGTTTATGTCTTATTGCTAATTTTAGATTTTATTTTTTTAGCAAATATATAAAAGCAATGTAACAGTGTGTGTGTGTTTACAGTTTACATACAAACTGCTAGAAATGGACAGCCAGTATTTCGTAAATTGATTTAAATTGTAATTGTTTGACTAATTAACATCTTTTTCACGGAGATCAGTTGCATAAAAAAATGAGTTTATAACCTATTGTGGAAATATAAGTTAACAGAGTAAACTGGATTGTTTCTGATCTTCCTAAAACCATTTAAACCAACCAATGTAAAGAGCGTCAAGTTTAATTTTTTTTGTAGTTGTGTTACTCAATTATTTCTGATCATATACTAATTTTTTATGATAGTTCTTTACACCAATTGTTTTAAGACTGAATTAACTGTATGTAGGAAGCACATGAGTACTACCTGTCGTGGATCAAAGTTTGATCCTTTTAATTGTCCTTCCTCTTTTATCCAGGCATGGGACTGGCTCGCAATTAGCGAGGCGGAGTTGATAATATACTAATTTTTACAACGCTTATATATAACAACGTTGTTTCTTTGTATGTAATTTGTTTGTTTGTTTTAGTTTTATTGCGGACTGTTTAAAACATATAAAGCATTTATAGAACTTAGGTTTGCTTGTTAGTTCTCTGTTGTCGGTTTTGGCAGAATCGTGCAAACTAGCTAGACTTTTGAAATTTTTAGAATAAACATAAAATAAATGACAACACATTATTTGTTACTAAATTTTTATAGAAAATTATGTTTTTATTTTTTTGATTTATTTATTTAGTTAACCAAAATAAAAAATTGTAATACATCTAAATTATTTACATTTTCATAATTACAAGTTATTAATAAACGCTAATGTCAAGATTGACCACTTTCCAATATTTTTCAAAAGGTTTTCTAGGCTTGTCCTGGTAAAAAATTTTTTTGTTTTTTTTTTCATATTTTTTTAAATCTAAATAATAGTTTAATTCAATATTGTAGATAAGAAAAACATTAAAACAACAATTTAAATTTTAATAGTTTAATGTATAAATAAATTATGTTAAAAAAGCTTTAAACAATTTATTTGTGAGGTCTAAAATCCATAAAATTTTAAACATTTATTAAACGTCTAAAATTAGTGTTTTTAATTACACTGGTTGTTAATTTTTTTAAATAAAAATAAAACAAGAAAAGAATAAACACATCAAATAACAATTTAAAACCTTTTCGAAAAAAAATACGCCAATATTCCAGCTAGTAAGATTATTCCAGAAGCAAAAACACAAATCAAAATACTTGATATTTAAAGAACACCTGTTAAGCAGCATACAATAAAATAACATATCATTGTACAATTTATTTAATGAGCATAGCCATGTTATAAACATTTTTAATTAAACAAAAAAAAAACAAATGTTGAATGAACCTTTTTCAAAATATGTATGTGTATCTTCAAAATCCAGTTTCATAAATTTGTTAAAATGATCGTAAGGTTTATTAAAATGTTGAACAATTGTTAATAGTTTTTATTTTATTTACTTACTGCTTTACCTTATCATTAATAACATTGGATCACTAATAACATACAAATTAATTTGAACTCCACAAATCAACAAACTCACATTGAACATCGAAAACAGGCAACGAACACTGCTTAATCCGAGGGTTGTCATTAACTCCACACTGAAACGGGTTATTGTAAGGTTTATCGACAGTTGACAGTTAATCGACTTTAATTGAAAAGTCGATTATCCTGCGAAGAAGTCGATTATCCTGCGAAGGAGTCGATTATCCTGCGAAGGAGTCGATTATCCTGCGAAGGAGTCGATTATCCTGCGAAGGAGTCGATTATCCTGCGAAGGAGTCGATTATCCTGCGAAGGAGTCGATTATCCTGCGAAGGAGTCGATTATCCTGCGAAGGAGTCGATTATCCTGCAAGTCGATTATCCTGCAAGTCGATTATCCTGCAAGTCGATTATCCTGCTAGTCGATTATCCTGCAAGTCGATTATCCTGCAAGTCGATTATCCTGCGCACGCTTTGCTGTGCATGACAACAAAACGCATCCGCATAGGTCGATGTAGGTATAATAACCTAAGTGACCATTTGGTCTTACTCAACTCTTTGGTCGATTTAAGGATGGCTGCTTATTCACTTGGTGGTGTTTTTACATACACTTTATGCTAAACACTACTATATAAGCACTGTACTGCAGTATCAATATATAAAATATATTAGAAATTTTTCCGAATTAATTAAAAATATATTTGAAAATTTTCTAAATTTTGAATTTAGTTTGAAATTTTTATTTTTTTTTATAATTCAGTCGCTAGAGTTACGCGCTATAGGCAAGTTCCTGTATACGCCCACAAGGCACACACACAAAATAACCATATCACAATCGATTATATAAAAGTGTGTTTTTAAAAAACTTAGTTCTTTGATTCACTTGTTGTTATGCATATATAGCCAAATTACAGAAATTGTCTTGACCAAAATTGGAAAGTATAAAATAATTATTAAAAAAAACCCGAAAACCAAGGTTCCGACCAGCTTGACTTAAAGTTTCGTTATAGAATTTTACGACAAAATGTGCTCTGGACAAAATATTGATTAGGAATGAATCTCGCTCAAAAATGTGTTAGAAGGAAATTGATTGAAATTTGTTTGACCCTTTTTTTTAATATGTTGAGTGTAAGCGTTTTTAAATTAATATCATTGAAGTGACATGTATTAGTTAATATAGTATTATTCATATTATTTGTTTAAATATACAGCTTATGAGACTGATGATAGGGAGTTGCCATACCATATTTCGAGAAAAAATGAACACGCTTTAAACAACAAATAATTGTATTACATGCTTTATATGAAAGACAAGCTATACAAAATCAATAAGTGGTCAATATATCTACAATTCTATTGTGAAGCGTCTGAATATCTATTTCTTTTTGTTCAAAAGCTATCCAGAGCTCCCACACTTTTTCGTCTTTTTCCAAACTTAATTTTTTGGTCTGCCTGAGAAGCTGTCCTGTGGCAAGGGAATCTTCTTCTACTGGAATAGCTTGGGCTTTCCCGAAGAGGATACCAACAACTTCGTAGAAGGTTGAACCTACCTTCAAGCTGTTGTTGAGAGAGCTATGCCAACCCTCTACGTCATTGTTGGTTTTGAGTTCAATCATAAATGAACTCCACTCTTCGGTTTTGAAAAGCCCTACTATCCAGGTTTTTTTAATGTATTCTGCAAACCTCTAAAACGAACAATTAAAATTTTAATAAAAACCCGTATATTAGTAAATCATTACAAAAGTATTTTACTTTTAATGAGTCCATCTGTATCTCTGAATATATTTTGTTATATATTTGAATGATATATTCAGGGGGTAAATAAGGGAGAGCCATGAATTCCTTCACCTTATTGTATATCGCCAGCTTCAAATCATACTGTGGCTTAAGACCAATTTCCTGAAAAAAAACTACCTTTAATTTTTTTCTAATTAAAATAAAAACATTTGACTTACCGCTGCTTTCCTGTAAATTGCTTGCTGGAAATGGAACAGACAGCCATGCATTTTCAAATCTGGAAAAACGTGTTTGGCCGCATTCCAAATTCCAATTTCAAAGTCCGCTGAATCAAACAAATAATTATGCATTATTAAAAATTGTTTTTTTGTTAAATACCGTCAAATCACATTTTCATTTTTACCCATTAATGATTTGATTACAATTCCAGAATCTTTTAAGTGTTTGAATACTGAAATGTAATCTGCTCGTCGCTTTCGCGACATAAAAGCAAATGCGACAGGAACCAGCTTTATGGCTCTATCTTTTCCGATTGTCGTGTGAAGAGATAGAAGCTGATAAAACGGTTTCCTCGCTGCCTGGATAATTTTTTTTATGCAAACGCAAATTATTAAAAATTATTTGATGAACTCATGTACCAATTAAAGTTATATTAAACTTACTTTGAATGTAGCGTCTAAACTAAAAGAGTCATTCCGTTTCGCCAACTGCACCTGGTACCCAGTATAAAAAATGAGATGACGTTCCTTGTCTATTCTCAATTCCGCTTGATAGAAGTGAGGAGGGACAAGGTTTTCGTTTAATTCAAAATATAAACTTCCAGGCTGACGAGGTTTGTTAATGCCCCGAATGCGGTAAACATGCCTATTAAATTAAAAAAAACTATAAATGTTTAAATATCTAGCTACGCTGATACTATTGTCATATAATTTCATACCTTTCTAAAGTTTTATGAAGAGGCAGAAGAGACACATCAACTTTTGAATCCACAAGAACCTTGTTAACCACATCCACTGCAGACAAATGGGGTTGTGCAAGACTCAATGTGCGAATTTCTAACATTATTTGTCGCTTCAACAAAAACACTTCACTTGGAGTGCAGACATGAAGATTTTTTTGGGTATAGACCCCATTTTTTCTAATCAGTCTTGCAGAACATCCTTTTCATAAAATATTATATATATATATATATATATATATATATATATATATATATATATATATATATATATATATATATATATATATATATATATATATATATATATATATATATATATATATATATATATATATATATATATATATATATATATATATATATATATATATATATATATATATATATAATTAAAAAAATATACTTACTTTCTTGAATTTTTTTCGAGCAGGCCCAGTACGTGGCTTCTGATTTCTTTGCTTTTTTTTCCAATGTAAAAGAATATCCTTTGCCATCTACCACAATGTCCTTACCTTTTGTCGAGCCATTAGGTACAATTTCAAATAATCCCGACACCTGTTCCTCTTCTTCCTCTTCAACTAAATCATCACTTTCATTCATCTCATATTCTATTTTGTCTTTCATTTCGTCCTCTATGCCTTTTGTAATCCCATCATCTATTCTTTTTGGTATCTCATCTTCAAATCTTTGTGCTACAACATCTTTTATCTTTTTCGCTACCTCATCGTCAACCCTTTGCGCTATCTCGTTCTCTATTCTTTTCGCTACTTCATTCTCTATTCGTTTTGCTACCTCATCGTCAACTCTTTGCGCTATCTCGTTCTCTATTCTTTTCGCTACTTCATTTTCTATCCGTTTTGCTACCTCATCCTCTATTCTCTTTGCCACCTCATTTTCTATTCTTTTAGCTATTTCATTTTCTATCCTCTTCGCTACTTCCTCCTTCGTTTTCGCTATTTCACACTCTAACTTCTTCGCTACTTCATTCTCAATTCTTTCCGCTAGATCATCTTCTACTTTTTCTGCAACATCACTTTCCATCAGGTTCTCTACTTCCTCCATTACCTCATCATGATCTTGTATCTTTTCCTGGAAGTCTAATTTTTCCAAGCCTGAAGAGAAAAAAGATAATTTGAAAATACTGCCTTTTATAAATGATTAGTTACTTTCTACTTTTATGTATTAAGGTTTATTAACGACTCTGTAAATCTTTTATAAATGATTAATTACTTTCTAATTTTATGTATAAAGGTTTATTAACGACTCTGTAAATTTTTTAATTAACTTATTAAAAATATTATGTAATAGAATTAAAAAATTTAAAACTAGGTACCGTAAAAGCAATAGTTATCAACGGACACTAGATAAGAAATCAAATATGTTCTTACCAGCACTTAACTTCTCAGTTGATCCATCTTTCAGTACTTCACAATCCTTGCAATTGAAATTTATACAAATCTCTCCTGGTCATAGAAAACAAGATCATGCTAACAATCAAATTTACTTGAATATTTGGCCAAACTTTTGTAACACCTAACATTTTATTGTAAACGCAACTTTAATATTTCAAATAGACAATAATGTTTACCTTTTTTATGTTTTCTGTACAAATCTAAGGATACTTTTGAGTCACATTTCAAGTGCGTCCATCGTTTGCAGAAATCACATGGCAAAGCCAAAGCATTCTTGGCAACGGTTTTTGTACAATAAACACAGACGCTTTTGTTCATTTTCTACTGTGAATAAATAGATAATGCATAAAAACAAATATACTTAAAATATAATATGTTAAACATGAAAAAACTAACCAAGTCTAGTAAAACGCAAACAAGCAAACAAACACGAGAACTTTTGAACTAAGACGTTTAACAAAGCAAAAGACTAGTTTCTTTGTTATAGTTTATTATATACTGAAAAAATGGGCTAGTAAAAGCTACAGCATAAAGCAAACAAAGAAAAGTACTACAGTTAATAGTAGCCTATGCACTATGAATATTCAGTTGGTTATCAATATGAATAATTATAGAGCGCTTCCGGTCATTTCCTTTGTGGGCATCTACAGAAACTTGCCTATGGTCATCTAGCATGTAACTCTAGCGACAGAATTATTAAATAATAAAAAATTACCATTTTGAATAAAAACATCTCAAGTAAACCAAAACGGTTTAAAGTAATAAAATATCCGCTGGTATGCGATAAAAACGGCGACCACAAAAAATCTCAAGTAAACCACAACGGTTTACAAAATAAAATATCCGCTAGTATGCAAACGAACTTTGAGAACTTTTGAACTAAGACGTTTAACAAAACAAAAAGACTAGTTTCTTTGTTATAGTTTATTATATACTGAAAAAAATGGTCTGGACTTATCAGCTAATAAAAGTTATAGCATAGAGCAAACAAAGAAAAATTTTTACAGTTAATAGTAGCCTATGCCCTATAGATATTCAGTTGTTAATCAATATGAATAGTTATAGAGCGCCTCCGGTCATTTCTTTTGTGTGCCTTGTGGGCATCTGCAGAAACTTGCCTACGGTCATCTAGCATGTAACTCTAGCGACAGAATTATTAAATAATAAAAAATTACCAACTTTGAATTACAAATTCAGAAATTGTTTGAATTAATTTCAAATAATACTACTGCAATTACAATGCTGATATAGTAGTACTTAGCATACAGCCTATATGAAAACACCACCAAGTGAATAAGCAGCCATCTTTTAATTGACCAGAGAGTTGAGTAAGATCAAATGGTCACTTAGGTTATTATACCTACATCGACCCATGCGGATGCGTTTTGTTGTCATGCACAGCAAAGCGTGCGCAGGATAATCGACTTGCAGGATAATCGACTTGCAGGATAATCGACTTGCAGGATAATCGACTCCTTCGCAGGATAATCGACTCCTTCGCAGGATAATCGACTCCTTCGCAGGATAATCGACTCCTTCGCAGGATAATCGACTCCTTCGCAGGATAATCGACTCCTTCGCAGGATTATCGACTCCTTCGCAGGATAATCGACTTTTCAATTTAAGTCGACTAACTGTCAATTGTCGATAAAAACACAGTTCCCCACTGAAACGTCCTTCCATCCATATTTGTATTAATTTCTATGTCATCTTGAATTCCAACCAAATCTAAAGTAAACTTAGTTCCAACTGTATAATCTTCAATAAACCTGGTTGCGTTTTTTTGAAATTCCCGTCCAACGAAAATGTAGTTCTTTGTCCAATTTGCCATGATATTCAAACAAACAAGTTCCTTTGAGCAGGGCCGGATTAACACATATGGAGGCCCTGGCGCACTGAGAAAAATGAGGCCCCATTATAAAATTTACAAATTATGACTTTAATGTTTCAATTCAAAGCCAAATGAAATGTATCATTAATTACACAATTGAAATTTCTTAACTATAAACTCTCAATAAAGTACAACAAAAGCA
>OZ022240.1:36540659-36575659 GCA_963978895.1 Erpobdella octoculata
TTTTTCAAGAGCTCCACTGGCTCCGCTTTTCTGAAAGGATAGAGTTTAAAGTTGTGCTGCTCGTGTTTAAGTGCATGCAAAGAAAGTTCCCGTCGTACCTGATCCGATGTACACAGCCAATTAGCGCCATTTAGGGACGCCAGAAACTGAGTTAATCATCCATAAAAGATCTTCTGGTACCAGCCTCTCGGTGCAGGACGCTTGGTGACAGAGGTTTCAGCGCTATCGGGCCCAAGATTTAAATCAGCCTTCCGTCAATGATAAAAGCAGCAGTTTCTGAGACGGAATTTCGCAATGTGCTTAAGACTTTTCTCTTCTATAAGTTTTTGATTTTTGCCTTCATAGTTAGTGGCTCTGAAGTTTTGTCCGAAACATATAGCCACATTAATAAAGTTTTCGTAAATTTCGTGAATACATACATACATACATACATACATACAATGTATGTCATACATATATACAAACATACATACATACATACATACATACATACATACACACAAATACATCCATACATACATACATACATATACACACATACATCCATCCATCCATACATATAAACATACATACATACATACATACATACATACATACATACATACATACATACATACATACATACATACATACATACATACATACATACATACATACATACATACATACATACATACATACATACATACATACATACATACATACATACATACATACATACATACATACATACATACATACATACATACATACAATGTATGTCATACATATATACAAACATATATACAAACAAACATACATGGATCCAAAATTTTGTATGTTGATAAAATGCTTAAATCTGTGTAGATTGATAATTGTTTAAAAGCTGCGTTAATTATATTTCTAATTCGAAAATCAAAAATAATAGTTACAGTAAATCGTGATAAAATCGTTAAAACGCACACTTCAAATAAGCAATTATCACCTAAATCTGTATGCCGGACAACTAATTTTGATGTTTGTTTCTATAATTGACCAGCCAACCTAAAACTGAACATTAAAACAATAGAATACTTAAAAAACCTAATTTGATTTAATATTCGATTGACAATTTCGACATTGTAGTTTTTTCGCAATGTCAGTAAAGTTTTCAGGTTTTGTGGACAAGGATTAGACATATAACTTGTATTAATATAAATTAAAAATAAAACTAATATATTGCTAAAAAATTAAATTTCAACCAAGTACATGGTTATTGACATGCGTCTGTGAGCTTCAACCTCATTATATTGGCAAATATAATTTGTACGATGATCGTGCCCAATTCCATGCCGTTTTCAGTAGTTAGATAAACTTTTGGTTGAAAAAATTGCTTAGGTTTAAACAATTTTCAGCTTTAAAAATACAGATTTAGTACTCAAGCAATTAACTCAGTAATAACAACAAACAGGATGCTATTTGCCATGCATTTCCTGTTTTCATACTTAAAAACAGCTTGAACTTGCTTGCTATACCTTGTCTTTATGTGTGCAAAGATGTCATGCTGTTTTGTTAATATATTTATGTGGTTCATTTTACTTGTTGATGGTAAGTTTTTAAAACCAATTTTTTAATGCTTTAAGCACAAAGCAACAACAAATTGTTCTGCTCAATTATAAAATACTTATGAAACTAAAAAACACTATAATCAAAAATTAAATTGCATTTAAAACTGCAACTATAATAATGAAAAAATAACTACCATTATTGTTCAACCGTCTATCGTTTCAATTTGAATTTCCAATTTAACTTATTTAACGTTTTACATATTACAACATGGTAATATTCTTTTAAAATTGTAATATTGTTTTAAGTAAACAAATAACTATAACTTAAATTTAATTTTCTTTAAATTCACATTTAATAAATATTTTATTTGATTTCTTTATTGAAACAATGTTTCAATGAAAAAAAAAGTGTATAATCTTATTTAAAATCATTCGTTGTTTTATCTGTTTAAACAAATGGATAAACAACAAAAAATTCATTATACATAACCAATACAATTTAAAAGTTCAATAAATTTCATGAGTTTGATGAAGTTTTACAATAAATATTTATGGATATTTTCAATAATTTTGTTTTCAGACTCTTTAGCGGCAACAGCTAAATTTGAACATGTTTATTTAAGCAAAAGCAAACACGGTATTTTACCATGCAAATTCGAAGAAATCTACACAAATATTAAATGGTTTCGTCACGAATCTAATAACATCGAGAACGATCGGATTAATTCAGTCTTCGACTTTATACAAAACTACACTAAAAAGGGATACATAGCTAATTGTTCAATTCGTCAAAAATTTTGTGATCTCGAGATCAAAAGCGTGGTTAGTGAAAGAGAGCAGTTTAGCTGCACAGGAGAAATTCATTCAATTCAGAGTATAAAGAAATATTTCGTTATAAATACAGGTATTTAGTTAATTTTGATGTCTGTAAGTATGCATTTATATATGTATGTATGTATGTATGTATGTATGTATGTATGTATGTATGTATGTATGTATGTATGTATGTATGTATGTATGTATGTATGTATGTATGTATGTATGTATGTATGTATGTATGTATGTATGTATGTATGTATGTATGTATGTATGTATGTATGTATGTATGTATGTATGTATGTATGTATGTATGTATGTATGTATGTATTAGAATCGGTGTGTAACTCAGTCGGTAATAGCGTTTGCACGAAGCGAGATAGTGGTGTTGGTGGTGTCCAGAACATTATAGCATTTTTTTGTAGTTTATTGTGAATTGCGAATAAATTGTAGGCTCTGAACTATGCATTTTTTTAAAATAAATATTCATGCTGATATAATTTATTTAATTAAGAAACATTTTTGCAGAACTGATTTGTTATGCATTTTTTAAAATAAATATTCATGCTATAATTTATTTAATTAAGAAACATTTTTGCAGAACTGATTTGTTATGCATTTTTTAAAAATACATATTCATGTTGATATAATTTATTTAATTAAGAAACATTTTTGCAGAACTGATTTGTTATTCAAATTTAATTTCGGGAGTCGCAGTTTACGCTGAAATTGAAGGAAACGGATATAAAGCATCTAGCTTCGTTGGAAAATGTTTTTCTAAGAATTTGAATGGTACAGAGTATACCTTAAAATGGGGAAAAAGATGGAAAAATGGAACAGAGGTTTTTTCTGGTCCTGATGCTAACAGTTCCTATATTGAAAAAGAAAATTCATTTAATACTAAGTTAGTTATAAACAGAACAGTAACATGGGAAATGAAAGATCAACTATTTGAATGTTCACTGGAAGGTCCATTACATAATGTTACTCCATGCAGATTACACCTGCCTGAAATAAAATGTAATTTGCTTTCAAGTCATTAGTAATTGGCTAAAACGTAAACATATAATAGTTTTTTTTAATCTAAACAGTAAATTATCTGTTTTGTTACTGATTGTAAGATTTGAAACGAAAGTCAGCTAAGACGCAGCGAGTACTTGAAGATCTGTTTCCTTATTATAACTTTGAAGCCATTTTAGAAAAAAGTAAAAACTTCGAATGCTCTTATTACCTGGTTTTCGAAAAAGACCAATATTTAGTGCTTATTCGTTATGAATGGTGGAGAAGAAACAAAAAGCTACCTGTTCTATACACCTGCCTTGCTGCTTGTAAAGATTCAAAAGTTCCAAAATTACCTTTGCATTTATTGACAGCCGCGGAGTTTGAATTTGTGAATACTAACAGTTTAAACGTTATATTGATTTTTAATATTTTTAATCCTAAACTTATAAGTGCACTTCATTATTTTCACTTTATGAACAATTGTTTGAAGTGAAATTAACTTTTAAATTTTATGTGGCAAAATCAATTCAAAAGAAAATAAACATGAGTTTCCAAACGACAAAATGTATTTTTTGGAAAACCAAGTTGTTGAACTGGGTGCAGATGTAGAACTTACATGTCCTTTGGAGTGCAATGTTTTAGTTCAGTGGAAATTTATACGATTCAATAGAAGTGATGTTATTTCTTTAGAAACAAACTTTCATATCAGTATAACTGATGAATACAAGGATAATACAGAGTGCAGACATGTTTTGAAGATAAACCAAATTAGCAAATCAGATGCTGGATTGTATTCGTGTTATTCCCCTAACATTGAATTTAGGGCGGATATCATTTTAATAGGTAGTATAACAAATATACAACTGAAATAAACAATAATTTTTGTGTTTTGTATTATTTAGTTTTTAAAATTCTAGAAGTCACTATGTTTTTTTTATTTTTAGAACAAAACGTCAGCTGCGCGACAAACTTAAAACAAGAATATTCTTCATCTCAAATAACTGAATTCCGCACAAATGATAAAACTAATTTAACTTGTTCCGTGGATTTTTACGCATCAAAACATTGTCATTTGATACCAAAGTGGTATGAGCTTGTGAACCATGAATCAGACACAAGATCAGATGAAGAATTTATTTATGGAATTGAGAATGGGCGCTTGTGGTTTTCAATTCAAAGATTATTTCAAGAAGATCAAACTCTCAATATTTCAGTTGTTTTCAATTGCAGCGATTATTTATCAAAGATAAAAAACGTTTTCAAAGAGTAAGTTATTTCAAATACTAGTTTTGATTGATTATTGCAAGGTTTTAAAATTTAATTTAATAAATAAAGGAACTTTTTCTATTATTTTGACAAAATTTATTACTCACAAAACATTCCTGAGCATAAACTTGAACATTTTAACTGGACGTATTTACCTCCAATTCACGAAGACTACGAAAATAGTTCAAGTTTGTAAGATTCAATTTCATTTTATTTGTCATTATAAAAATTTTAACTCACATTTTATTTACGAAATAAAACTGCGTGTTTTAGTTCTAAAAAACTGGAAGATAAGCCCTTTATTACCTACACCACCTACAGCAGACTAGTAACCATGTCAAGTAGTCAAGTAGTTCCATTTTAATAAGGATTTACTGGACTTGAGTTATTTTTACATAGTTTAATTTAACATGACTTTTCTGTCTCTCTGACTCTTTGTGGCTAATTATTGAAGCAAGACACAGAAGAACCATCTTCCTGTGAAAACCAAAAAAGCAGTTTTGAACTCATTCCTCTGTTTGATTTTCAGCCACTGCAGCTCCCCGAGAATGGGAAGAATTTTGGCGCGTTGTAGACGACGAGTTAAAGTTTTAAGTAGCCCGACTAGAACTGAGTTGCCGTAGTTAAGTTTGAACAAGTACAGGAAAATCGAGTTTTTCAACACAAATTTTGATTTTAAAAACTCTCGATTTAGAAATACAAAAGTTGTTGAAATTAAGTTTTTTTTTAATTGAATAATTTATTGTCATTTAATATAAAGCTATGCTGAAAGTTTCAGCTTCACAGCTAGTCAAAAAGCTGGTTAAATTTTACTTGCAAGGTTTGCGTACAGAGAAAGACACACACACATACATACAAACACAAACACACACAAACAGGGATTGTAACCTAAATAAAAGTTTGTAAAAAAACAACCGAAGAAGTAACGAGTGTTCCAGTAGTGAACGTAGGAAAGTGAAATTTGATTGCTTCATCGTTAAACACACGTGTTGAGAAACATGTCGTTATCTTTAACTGGAGGTGGTGGCAAAATCTAATCGTCTTTTGAGCAACAAGCGCAGAAAAAAACTAGTGTTGTTGACAGCAAAATTTGAACTAACTTCTAATTTGTTTAAAACAAACTACTATTATTAGCGTAGTAGTTTAGTTAGGTTTGCCATAGTGGTTTTGTAAATGAAAGTAGTTGTCACTAACATTTTGCCATATTCTTTTCATCTAAATCTGACGTTGATTGATTATTGTATTGTTTTACATTATCAACGTATATTTTAATTCCGAGCACATTTTTTCCATGTAATTACTCAAAATGTTTAATAGAAAAATATAAAGCATTTATCGGGACTGTTACCAAAGAACTATAAGTACACATTTTTGTAAAAACTTCGTAACTTTAATGAGACTAATAATTTTTAGCTTAGAATTAAAATAATATACAAACCTTTTTTTGAAAAAACGTATAGAAAATTCAAATAACTCAGTTGTTCAAGAAAGAAAGCAAAATTTACATGATGTCAAACAAATGAACAGGAACGCTGAAGAAACAAAACAACTACGAAGAAGTAAACTTATTTTGAATGTAATGTTTTACTTGTGAAAGGTCATCTATAAAAAATAATAATAACTGTTTTAGTTGTTTCAGATACAGATAGCATAGCAGCAAATGTTGTACTTGGAACAATTATTTTTATTTTGATGTTGTCAATTGTTAGAGTTTGGAATTATCAGAAAAAATTTCAAGCTAGGATCACAGGTAATTGAAAGTACAAATTCAAACATTAAAATAATAATTTATCAATTTTAAACCTATAATTACTAATGATACATTTTTTTTATAACTAACACTAAATGCTTGAAAAAAAAGTAAACTCAGATATTTAGCTATGTAAAATTTATTTTCTCCAAGAAGTACTTCCATCAATCCCGCAACAACAAGATAACCATGATGAAAATTGTAGAAATTCTGGCATGTACAGCACTATACACGAGTATTCAAATTCTACTTACATAGCAAACCAGTCAAGAGACTGTTTTACTTACGAAGAAATTGATGATGATACAATCATGAGTATTCAGCAACATGATAACTTATGCGTATAAATCAACAGGCATGAATTGAATTTTTATTAGCTTAACTTTTTTTAAAATTAATTTATAATTATTTTAAAGCAAATAGAGAACTAATAAAAAATTTTTTTTTATTTTACGTTATTAAAATCTTATTTATAAAACATAGTTTTACGTAAAACTGGTGAACCTATGTACTCCAATACTTATATCATATAAACATCTGTAACAACATGCTTATTCATCAAACAAAACCAATACAAGTGATATAAAAATGTCTTCATCCAGAAAAGAAAAATTCTTATTAAACTTCAAAATGAAAATACAGCAGCAGGCGAAAGAAAAGAAATTTTATCAAAGTTTTTAAATTTTTAGTATACTCTGCTTTTACAGGTTTACTGCCCGAATATGATAAAAAAACTTTATTTAAAGTTTCTTTTAAACATTATACTCAAGATATGTTCGAAAACGTTTTTGTGAAAAATCTCAAATTTGCTATCAGGTGTTTCGCAGTTTACATTTTTGTTATAATTTTAATTTTAATAATGTTCTAAGATAACTGTAACGTATCACTATGGTTATCAATTTTTGATCAAAACGATGAAGTTTATATAAATTGTTCTTTAAACTTCAACGCAACTAACTATTGTACAGTTCAACCTTGTTGGTATAATCTTGCAACAAGCACTGCCGTGTCAAAGTTCAATGAAAGTTTAAACTTTGGCGCTGAGCATGGTAATGCATGGCTATGAACTTATTAAATAGATGTGTTTTAAGTCCACGACAGATATACTATAGAGATAACACTCAACTCTCTTATCTTCCAAACGAAACGTTTAGTGCAAAAAAATGTTATTTTAACCTTTTAGTACGTTAATAATTGAGCGTTGTTTAAAGTTTATTTTGATGCCTTATGTTATTTATAACGCTTATATTAACTCGCAACGTTGCTTGTTGTTTTTTTGTAATTTGTTTGTTATTTGTTTTGTAATTTGTTTGTTATTTCAGCGCTACGTTGAGCTCGGTTAGTAAATACTTCGATAGGTAACATTAAATGCATTAATCCGTTTTTAGATTAAAAAAAATTAAACACTAAAAAAATTCTAATTGTTTTATGAATGTTCGGAATGCATTTCCTGATTGGTTTGTTTCTTCGACTAATTTCTCAAAATTTAAACATCGAATGGATTTAAGGAATCTCTATTTGTGTCCAATGTACAATCAATGGTCGCCATCTTATCGTCGATACTCATTATTATTATTATTATTATTATTATTATTATTATTATTATTATTATTATTATTATTATTATTATTATTATTATTATTATTATTATTATTATTATTATTATTATTATTATTATTATTATTATTATTATTATTATTATTATTATTATTATTATTATTATTATTATTATTATTATTATCTTATATATAACAAGTAAATTAAAAACGAATTTTTAAAACCAATGCTCCTATATGTAATTAAAACACAAATTTTGCAATCAATTTTTTCTTATATTACTCTTTTATTTTATGTTAAAGTCGAAATATCTTAATTATATCAAAATATCGAAATTAATTAAAATTATCTAAATTAATTGACTTATTGTAAAACTAATAATTGAATATTGCATTGTCTTCTATTTTAAGCATATATGCAAAATTTGAAAAAATCTATCATCAGGAAGTGACTCAAAAATTGATTGCAAGATTTGAAACAGACAGAGAAACAAACAGACAGACAGAGAAACAGAGACGACGAGTTAATAAAAGCATTGGTAATAATAATAAAAATATCATCAAAAAGCATCGAATTTAAATATCTCAACTATTTTCATGAAAATGTCGTACACGCTTGAGAATCGCGGTCAGTGAGTGTGGTTCGTGTTAACTTGGTAAAATAGTCTGCCAGTCGGTTAGCGTTTTGTGGTCAAGAAAACCCTCAAGAAAACCCTCAAGAAAACCCTCAAGAAAACCCTCAAGAAAACCCTCAAGAAAACCCTCAAGAAACCCCTCGATAAAATCCTCAAGAAAATTAACTAAATTAATTGACTTATTGTAAAACTAATAATTGAATATTGCATTGTCTTCTATCTTGAGCATGTATGCAAAATTTGAAAGAAATCTATCATCAGGAAGTGACTCAAAAATTGATTGCAAGATTTGAAACAGACAGAGAAACAGACAGAAAAACAGACAGAGAAACAGACAGAGAAACAGACAGAGAAACAGAGCCGACGAGTTAATAAAAGCATTGGTAAAAATGAAATGTTTGTTTGTTTGTTTGTTCGGACATAAAATGTAAACGGCCGAACAGATTTAATTGAAATTTAGCACACTTATGTATCTTATTCAAGCGGTGGTTCCTGTAAAATTTTAAATAAATTGGTTTCTCCGTTGATGTTTTATGGAAAAAAAACATTTTGGTCAGCGGTAGTAAGTTGGAGTAAATTTTTTTTCTACAAAATAAAATAAAATTAATTTATAGTTAAATTATACAAAATATTTTTAATTTTTTTTTCTTAAGTTTTAAAGGTTTTAAATATAAATATTAAATTAAATAAATATGTGTGTTGTTTAGTGCCGCCCATAGATATCTATGGTGCCGCCGGATACCTTTGTTC
The DNA here is from genome assembly GCA_963978895.1 of Erpobdella octoculata. Classification (NCBI taxonomy): domain Eukaryota; kingdom Metazoa; phylum Annelida; class Clitellata; order Hirudinida; family Erpobdellidae; genus Erpobdella; species Erpobdella octoculata. Next base: position 36,549,961 of record OZ022240.1, read on the forward strand.
CATTTACTTTCCAGTTCCCGCTTGCTTTCCCGTTCCGTTTCGGCTCATTCTCCCGCTCCAGCTCCGCTCAATTTGTGACCGATTTCAATTTTTTTTTACGAAAACCTTTTCCGATCGACTCTCAAGGTTGTGTGATAATTTCATTACGATCCGATGAGTGGCGTAGCAATGCATAAAGGAGACACATACAGACATAATCTCATTTCTTATCTGTGTTTTGAGAAAAAACAAGTCAAATACAATTACATAGATTTTTACAAATATACATTCAAAAAATGGAGTTTACAAGACAACTTTGTAATACATGAAAAGCCGGCAAATCTTGATATTTAAGGAATTTGTGAAAAACTACGTTTTACGGCTTACTTAATTACCGCTGCTGAAGTTAAAAAAAACTTTTATTGAAACATCAATGAAAAAATTTGTTTAATTCAAATAAAACTACTAATAAAAAAATAACTTGTATTCTTCTAAGTTCTGTATTTCAGTCAATAACTGTTCCCCTCCATCCATTTTTTCCAGTTCCCAAATAAAATCGTATATGAATTCAGAGCAAAATGTTGAAACAAATTTAAATAATTCAATTGCCTGTGGAATAATTTTACCATGAAATTGATAATATTTTTGTAACAGTTTTAAGCAATGTGGAGATTGATTAATGCCTTTTTTTAAGAAAGAATCAAGAGCTTGAAAAGATTTTTTCTGTTTAAGAAGAGTAGAAATCCATACATTGTCTTTCAACAATTCTTTCCACATTTCATCTGGCAGATACAAGCGAAAAATCTGTACAATTATCAGAACATTCAAATTTTCATGAACAACTTGATACATTATGACATTGAAAAATTTTTGGAATAAGCTTTTTGGTAATCCAATTTTTACTAATATGCAGAAAATAGAAATACTCTTGAAGCCATGAGCATAATAAGCACCATGAATATATAAACCTTTGTGCAAGTTCTTCATTATAACAGAAAAATTATTTTTTATGATTGAGTGATTTTGATCATCAAAGAGAAAGTTGAAAAAATGTGCGAAAATATCATTACGAAATGATAATTCATGAGGACCGTATCTCATTATTGTTATAATTTTTTCAATACTATTGCTCAAATCGCTCATACTTAAATCACGAAAAAAATAATTATCAATTGGTTTAACAACATCTAAAAATAACTTAGAATATTCGTCTTTTGTTGTTTCATGGTAATAAATAATGGCAGCATGTTCAAGTTGTCTTGGGTAACTGTATGGAAAAGATTTTTTATAAATTACTTTTAAAAACCCCAAGTCCAAATGTGATAAAACGGGCAAAGTATCAATCAGCTTGCACAATGGCGGCATTAATAAATCTAGAATCTTTTTATTTGGTGTAGTAAAAAGATGTAATTTAAGCCATTCCAACTTTGATAGACCAATAATTGCACTGCAAATCACACGATAAGGTTTTGAATATGTACATAAACCTCCTATCGATAGTTTTACAAGATTTTTAAAAGTTTTTAATCTATCCAGAAATTCTATTGTAATATTGCATCTAAATACTTCAAGTGCTAATAAATTATTATCTGGAAAATCAATTTTCAGTAGACTGAAAGTGTTTATGTTACTATGTTGCATGCTAATTTTGACCATTCTCCTACATCGAAAAAATATGCGTTTTAAATTTGGACATGACCAAACAGAAGAATTCCCTTTGTGAAAATTTTCTAGTTGACAGCAGTAAACATCTAATTCTAAAGATTCAAGGATAGTTGATGAATATTGACAATCCCATATGGTTTTATACAAGGTCAGCCATATCTTAGGAGGCATGCACAAATTTACCAAATCAGAAGCGTCTGAATAGGTAATGGAAATTACGCGAAAGTACTTTTTCCCCAGTATTTCTTCAAATAGTTTCAAATGTTTTTCGACTACAAAATTTTTTAGTACTAACTCATTGGAATTGTATATCTTTGGTTCAAGCAAACAAGGTAACAAATATGCGTGAGGAATCTGCATTCCCAGTTCCTGGCTTCTTGAAAGAATTGATTCAAAAATCATTGTCGATAAATTGACAACTTCTTTTACTTGATAATTTGGAGCATCTTCTTCTGAAGCAGAACATTTTAGTAGAACATCACTATAATGAAATATGACAAAATCTGTGCACGTAAGTTTTAATGACATTGGTCGAAAATAATTAGGACTCATTTTCAGTTTTATTTGTATTGTTCAAGTTTATTTAGTATAATGCATAAATAGGAAAAAGTTTCATTTGATATATATATATATATATATATATATATATATATATATATATATATCTATCTATATATATAAAAGAACATGTCCTGACTGACTGACTGACTGATAATCAACGCCGAGCTCAAACGCCTCATCCTAGGAACGTGAAATTTGGAACTTATATTACTTTTATAGCGTAAACATCCGCTAAGAAAGGATTTTGGAAAATTTTGCTCCTGAGGGGAAAAAACTGGAAAACAAACTTTATTCTAAAACAATGTATATCTCGAAAACCAAAAATGAGGAGATTTTGAAATTTGGTATATAGATTCTTTTTGAAAAATAAAAAGATACATGTTTCACCATTTTTTGAAAATTCGGTTTCTCGGACCTCAAATGTGGGTTGGAAAATTGGGTTATTTGGTTTTTAAAGTAGCTTCTACTCAAAAACTGTTAATGCTACAGGAGTAAAAATTAGTATTTAGTTTCTACTCCAAAAATAATGAAATACGTGTTTTAGCATTTTTTGAAAATTTGGTTTCCAGGACTTCAAATGTGGGGTGGAAAATAGGGCTAATTGTCTTTTATAGTAACTGCTACTCGAAAACAGTAAATACCACAGATGTAAAAATTAGTATTTAGTTTCTTTTCTAAAAATAATGATATACGGGTTTCAAAATTTTTTGAAAATTTGGTTTCCAGGACTTCAAATGTGGGGTGGAAAATAGGGTTATTTGGTTTTTAAAGTAACTGCTACTCAACAACTGTAATTGCCACAGATGTAAGAATTAATACTTAGCATCTACTCAAAAAAAAAGATATACGTGTTTCATCATTTTTTGGGTTATTTGGTTTTTAAAGTAGCTGCTACTCAAAAACTGTTAATGCTACAGAAGTAAAAATTAGTATTTAGTTTCTACTCCAAAAATAATGAAATACGTGTTTTAGCATTTTTTGAAAATTTGGTTTCCAGGACCTCAAATGTGGGGTGGAAATAAGGGTTATTTGATTTCAAAATAACTGATACTCAAAAACTGTAAGTGCAACAAATGTAAAAATTAGTATTTTGAAGTTTTGTGCCGATTAAAAGTAGCTAAGTCCAGTTTATCATCGGCCGGGCCAAGCCGTTATTTTAGAGTCTTCACACAGGCCAGGCCAAACCTTAAATGAAAGTGGGACGGGCCGAGGTTTTTCACCAAGTATATAGATATTTTAGTGATTTTAGGGTCTTCAGTTTGGCCGGGCCAAACCTGAGGTCAAGGTGGGACGGGCCGAAGTTTTTCATCAAGTATATAGAACTTCTAGGCCTGTAAAAATGGGCCGGGCCCAATTCAGACGGGCTGTGCCGGGCCAGGAGTTTGGGTTTTTAAAACGGGCTGGGATAATTTGTCGACGGGCCGAGCCGAGACCTAAAAAAATGATCTCTACTATGGATGCACGGTTCAAACTCTCTAATTTCATGCGAGCGAAGCCGCTACGGGCACTGCTAGTATATATATATATATATATATATATATATATATATATATATATATATATATATATATATATATATATATATATATATATATATATATATATATATATATATACCATGTACCTCGGTTTAATTTTACTTCACACTATTTTACATCCGCTTGGTTTTATCACAACTATATCCGTTCGCATTATATTCATCGCCTAATCGTCTGGTTTTAAGTAAACACGTTTTTACCATTATTCTAATTTTACTTCGTTCGTTTTTGAATATTCGCATTATTTTCTATTCATGTATGTATGTAGAATCGGATCTAGGGGGGGGGGGAACTGAGAGCGAAAAAATGACCGGAAAAGCGACAGGGAACGGATAACGACCTGGAGCGGTAGCGCAAGCGGGAAGGAAACGGGAGAGAAAAAAAACGCATTAGGTAAACCTCTAAAAACCCCGGGCAACGCCGGGTGCCCCCGCTAGTATATCTTATATATAAAAATGAAATGTTTGTTTGTTTGTTCGGACATAAAATGTAAACGGCCGAACAGATTTAATTGAAATTTGGCACGCTTATGTATCTTATTCAAGCGGTGGTTCCTGTGAAATATTAAATAAATTGGTTTCTCCGTTGATGTTTTACGGACAAAAAACGTTTTTGTCAGCGGTAGTAAGTTGGAGTAAATTTTTTTTTCTACAAAATAAAATAAAATTAATTTATAGTTAAATTATACAAAATATTTTTAATTTTTTTTTCTTAAGTTTTAAAGGTTTTAAATATAAATATTAAATTAAATTAATATGTGTGTTGTTTAGTGCCGCCCATAGATATCTATGGTGCAGCCGGATACCTTTGTTTTGATTTCATAGAGCTCATTGAGGCTCATTCTCTTCCGAACCTCCGATACGACAGCTCTGCTATCGGTAAACTTTATATTTGATTTTAGCAACTTATTTTTTAAATCTAGATAACTTTGGATTTAAGGACTAATCAATAAATTGCAGGTGGAATTTCTTCTATTTAGAGATATTTTGTGCTTCACAAAAAGAGTTCCAGACTTAACAAATTAAAATTAAATCAAATTAGAAATTCATTGTTCTTATCTCCCATTCAAAAGTAAGTGGCAAAGCTTTGGTAATTTGTTTTTAGTTTTTAAAATCATGATTTACTGTGTATCTTTCAATTTGTTTCGTTTGTTGCATTGCACGTGTTTAATTATGTTATATTATTATTAATTATTATAAGATTATCATTATGCTCTAACATTTTGTGTTTTACAAAAAGGAGTTGCAGATTAAAAAAATAAATTTAAATTCATTGTTCATATTTATCGTTCAAGGCTTCTGACTTCAATTGTTCCTCATCTAATATTGTTGAGCAACGAGCTTGCTATCAGCCTATCGGTAAATGAGAAATTTTTTTGGGCAGGTAAGTTTTTTTTTATGTGATGGCATTACAACCATTATTATTCATGAGTAGTTATGACTATAAGATTATGAATTAATTTATCGGTCTTATTTTATTTTTTACTTTTCAGAGGAAATTAGAAAATTACATTTTAAAGAAAATCTTACATGCAACACCAATTTATTGTAAAAGTTTCACTGATATATGAGGTGCATGAAATTTGAAAGAAATGAAAGCAAGTGCAGTATTTTTGTGTTTCAACAAAATCATGAACAAAGTTCTCAAGCCAGCCTATCAATCTGCTGCTGTTTTGTTCAATTTATAATTGCATCATTTGCTAAATAAAAGTGGTACTCTTCGATTGTTCCAAATTGATGATCTCAGAAAACTCTCGGAAAATTCATTAAGTTAATGCTTTGAAGGTTTTTAATATTATTATTACTTCATGTTTTATTTCAATCTGTGTTTTATATCACATTTTTCAAAGCCACGGGTCAACATTTATTAACATGCCACATGTAGCGTTATATGCTTTCTCTAGACATGACACTTAAAAACTAAGAACAACTCAAAAACTAAGACTAGCGATTTTACGAAAAGCAGCTGTTGAACAGTGTGTGATAAATCTATTGTAAGCATTTATAATCTTACAAGTATTTAAAATAAATATAACCTGTTGAGATATATGAGCGGATTTTAACATTATTGCAGCCGTTAACTAATAAATTCTTTTTTTTTCAGCTTCAGTCAATCATAATAAGCCTTTGCAGAAGATCACACTTGCAGAGTGGAACCAATACATTAAAGAACACTAATTAAAATTGAGGAAGTTCAGACGTAACTAAACGAGCAAACCAAACAACAAAGTGTTAACGAGAGAACAGATCAATTTTGATGACTGTGCACAGCATTTCGCTACAGCCCATCTAAGCCACATTGGGAAGGCTCTAAAATTTAATGGAGGAACAGAAGAGCGAAAAGAAGAGGAAGCTGGAGCGGTAAAGCGTAAAAGCAACCGGGATCGGGAAAAGTAAAAGAGACCGGGGCCGGAAAAGCGACCGTGAGCAGAAATGCGACCAGGAGTGAGAAAGCGACATGGAACGGGAAAGCAAGCGGTTAAGGAAACGGGAGCCAGAGAGAAAACGATAAAAAGCCTTTAAAATCCCCGGGTAACGCCGTGTAACCCAGCTAGTTATTATTATTATTATTATTATCATTATTATTTTATTTTCATTCCAGTGTTACCTAATTTTCATTCTGACTGCAAGTTTCATTGTATTTGACGTTGAGTCCGTCAGCCTTCCACCCGTTTGTGGAAAATACATAAAAATAAACTTCTATATTTATTTATTATACAGATTTGTTTGCGCATGAACTTTTTCAAATATTTGATTTCGGATGTTTATTTGTAAAAAAAAACAACGCACTTTGAATTGAAAAATAAATATACTCAAGCAGGTAACAAACTCAGAATCACCATTATGCTAGCAAATACAATCATGAAAATAATTATTGAGAATGGTTTCTCTACTACTATGTTAGGCTCTTTTTCCACGTTTTTGTATGATTTTACTGGCTTCTCAACTGCTGTGTTAAGCTCACTTTCTTCTTCAAGGTTTGTGTCTACGTTTTCATCGAAAACATTCAATTTCTCATCCGGTTCGTTTATTTTCAAGTTTTCCTGGGGACTTCCATCTGAGTCTTCTAAATCTTCCGTAGATTCATGAACGTTATCTGACAATTCACTGAAATACTTATCAATTTCGTCTTTACAATCCTGTTTTAAAACATTTCCTTCAACGGTCTGATCCAAATTAGTTTTAATGTTTTCGAGTCTACGCATGAGATCAGAATAGTCATACCACTTTCTACTTACGAAAGGAATGTTTAAAGAGTTCCAAAACGTTTTTTTATTTTGAGAATTGCAGCTTCTGCAGATTTCCATATAAACATTATAATTTTTCAAAAACCAAGCCTCTATGTACTTTTTGAACATTCTAGAGTAAACGTATTTGTCTTCTAAAACGTTGCAAACGGCAACTCTTAATGTGTGATATTGAAGGCTTCTTCTATAAGGCTCAAACAATGATATACTGTTCGCAAAATATTCCCCAATAATGGGTTCGTTTAATTGAGGATTTTCGTTCAGAAGTGATTGAATAGATAATGCAACTGTTGTTAATCTCATAGCAGGAGTCCAGCCTGGTCCTGAAAACGTGCCGAGAATGCTAAGACAAACTTTTCCATTTTTATACAAGTTTGGGTTGAAGGCCACTGAACCATTGTCTGTTGTATGGAATACAACAGTGGGCGGATCCAAAGGATAAGTGTTTTTGCATTTCATAGTAAAATAGAAAAACCCACCTGCATAAGGGGTTTCTGAAGGTCCTTCAATTAAAACGTGTAGTAATGTGCAGTCATCTTCGTCCAGGAGTGCCGCAATCCCTTCAGGCGGTTTATTGACAAGCTCGGTTGTATCATTTATTACTCTATTAATGTTTTTCATTTGCGGTGATTAGGTTCTGAAAAGAACTGTTCTGTTTTCACAAATTCAAATTATGATTTATACTCACCAATCTACAGCTTATTTGTTTTTAATAGGAAAAAGCAAAGATAAAATAAGCAAAGTAATGATATATTTGTCTTTGATATATATATATATATATATATATATATATATATATATATATATATATATATATATATATATATATATATATATATATATATATATATATATATATATATATATATATATATATATATATATATATATATATATATATATATATATACTAGCGCGGTACCCGGCGTTGCCCGGGATTTTTAGAGGTTTTTCTAATGTTTTTCTTTCTCTCTGGGACGCCTTTTGTATTTACATTCCAAAAATCGCTCTAACCTGTTTGAAAAATAGCAGATGGTTAGTTTGAGTAAAAGGTGCCCCACGTTTTAAGTTTTAAAAAATTATGGTTTATTCGCTATACGAATGTCCACAATTAATGCATACCTCCGTCAAGACATTTCTCACACAGCCCAGAGAAAAATTAGTTTATGCTTTTAGTTAATAAAAACGTTGTGTTTAAAAAACATTTTTTTAATAGTTAATTTAGAAACTTTTTCAGTTATGATTAGGTTATGTCAGGGGCGGATCTAGAGTTTTAAGGAGAGGGCGCATCCCAGAGTGCACGCCCATAGGGGTAACAGAAGTTCCCCCTCCTGAAAAATTGATGACTTATTAATACCATTGTTATTAATGTTTGATTTACAAAGTTTTTCGTGCATAATGAATTTGTCCTCATACAAATATTTTAAATGTAACTACCTAATAATGGTAAAAATGTGTGTGCTATAAATGGAAATCCAACCATGTTTATGCTTGAAACGAGAGTATACATTGATTGAGCTAAATTCACTTTACTAAATTTACTTTTTTTAAATTGATTTTATTTATAAGTTTATTACTAAATATTATGTATATAATTCAAATTTGTTTAATGTAAATTATTTTTAACTATACTACAATTGGGGGACGCGCCCCCGTCCCCCACTGGATCCGCCCCTGGATTATGTCATAATAGCTTAGCTTAAAAGTTTTCTAAATGGAGCTTAAAGTTCAAGTCTGTTTTTCCAAAAATGTTTTGAACTGGACATGTCATATTTACTATCATGTAACATGTACATCATTGTTACATAATTTCGGACCACAGAAAACGTGTACAAATAGGTTACGTCAATTCACATAAATCAAAACAATTTTTGCAAGATTTTACATATTTTTCTCTGTTTTAATGATGAGTTGAGATTTTTAGTTGAACTCAAAGTCCATGCAAAATCTATTGTTTGTTTTAAACGTTTATTTTTAAACTTTTATTTTCCGGTCCTAGAAATTAAAATATACATAGGTGGCACGCGTTGGTTCAATATACCAGAAACGTAATACATTGGTTAAATAGAAATGGCTATGCAGTTTACTGAGTTCAAAAAATAGCTAAACAAGCCAGTAAAAAGATAAACATATTTTTTAATGTAATTTGTTCTTCAGTAATTAAACCGTTACACATTTTTTTGAAAGTTCAATTTAAATTGATAGTCATTAAAATAATGTTTTTCAAAAAGTTCGTTCAATATACCAGAAACGTATTACATTGGTTAAATAAAAATGGCTATGCAGTTTACTGAGTTCAAAAAATAGCTAAACAAGCCAGTCAAAAGATACTCTTTCAAACATATTTTTTAATGTAATTTGTTCTTCAGTAATTTAACCGTTATACATTTTTTTGAAAGTTCAATTTAAATTGATAGTCATTAAAACAATGTTTTTCAAAAACTCAAATAATTTTGCTGGCACAAAAATTGTTGGTGTTACCGTTGTTTTTTCAAACATTGCTGTTGTTCGAAGTGTTCTTCATTATGTTGAAGTTAGTGTGTCGCTTCGACCAAACCTCATATAAACTCCTCCTCTATTTTTATTTCTTGACTTGGCATCTCGCTTTTGAGCTTGATGATTGATGGCTTGATTTCCTTCTTTCGAAGAGGCTCCTAAACTCGATAAAAAATAACTATGTGACATGTAACACAAAACAAAGTAAACGAAAGTAACTAATAAGGATACGTAGGAGTGAATAGTTTATAGTCCTTTACATCAGGTGTTTTAAGACTGAAATAACAGTATTTGATCTTTTAACCTGTCCCACGTACTTTATCCAGGCTTGGGATTGAATTGCAAAACAAGGCCTAGTTGATTGAATATATATATATATATATATATATATATATATATATATATATATATATATATATATATATATATATATATATATATATATATATATATATATATATATATATATATATATATATATATATATATATATATATATATAATATATATATCTATATCGGGAAGTAGTTTAAATAGCAGTGTCGAGTTGAGAGTCTAATTCCGTTATCAAATGTGTTTAACCATGTACTGACTGCTTTTTATGGAAGGCAAAATTAATTTGAATTGAACACGAAAGTAAAAAATGCAAAAAGGAACGTTCTTGAAGTATTGGTTTTTCAGCAACTTGTTATTTTGTTTTGATGTAAATTGATTACATTAGAGCTGCTGCAAATTTATGGTAATGAAATGACAATTTTTTGTTATAGATCTCGCTAAATTGATCACACATACATTATTGTCCAAAATCAGCAGTACAATATTTCAAAGACGTTAAAATTTATTGAACTACTTGAAATATTCATAATAATGAATTTGTTTACTTAACAGAAAATAAATTGAAAACCAGTTTTTTAACAAAAAAAAAACATTTAAGAACACTTAAGTTTTTACTTTATTTCTGGCATAGTTATTATGAAGCAGGCGTTTGAACTAATCAACGAAGCGTGTTTTTATATACAGTTGAAATATTAAATGGGGTTGATAAACACTATTTTTCATTCCTTTATATTAACTTTGCTTTTCTGTCCTTCTGCCTGTTTGTCTGAATGAACAAAAATCCATTTCTCATCATCCAATCGATCTGAAATTTGGTCCATAGACTCGAAATGACCAAACATTAATTTTGAGATGTTCAAGCTCAGAAAAAAATTTCGACGCTCAACTTAAAACATCATTTCGTCATTGTTTGTTTCATTGAAAGAGAACACATTCTAATGTTAACTTTTTTTTACCATTTTACTTATTCCTGTTGATCTGAAGTTTTTTACGTCGAATCGATAATTAATATATATTAAGATATTTTATTTATAATACAATATTGTTTTATACCATGATTGCAAATATCAATTTTACACTAAAAATACTCTTTTCATTTATATAGTATTTAGAATACTGTATTCCATGTTTATATATATATGTTATGGACTTATATCTTTATAACAAAATATTTGCAATAAATTGGTATTTTCTGTTTCAATATATATATATATATATATATATATATATATATATATATATATATATATATATATATATATATATATATATATATATATATATATATATATATATATATATATATATATATATATATATATATATATATATATATATATACTAGCGGAGATACCCGGCGTTGCCCGGGTTTTTTAGAGGTTTTTCTAATGTTTGTCTCTTTCTCTCCCGTTTCCTTTCCCACCTGCTTTCCCACTCCTGTTCGCTTTCCCGTTTTTGGTCGTTTTCCCGCTGCCGGTCGCTTTCCCGCTCCCGGTCGCTTTCCCGCTCCCGGTCGCTTTCCCGCTCCCGGTCGCTTTCCCGCTCCCGGTCACTTTCCCGCTCTCGGTCGCTTTCCCGCTCCCGGTCGTTTTCCCGTTCCCGGTCGCTGTCCCGTTCCTGCTCACGTTTGCTCTCCCATTCTCGCTCACGCTTGCTTTTCCGTTCCCGCTCGCTGTCCGTTCCGGGTCGCTTTCCCGTTTCTATAATAGACAAACTAACCCACAAACATTCATATATATATATATATATATATATATATATATATATATATATATATATATATATATATATATATATATATATATATATATATTGCGAATAAACTGTGGAATCAATAGCTTTTCGTTTAGGTGGCATAAATAATTCGATAGAAAGATTTGAAATTTGAAATAGTATTTTTTCAGCCAATTTTCAATATATGACGATGTTTTAAAGGAAATAGTTTTGTACTTTATATATATATATATATATATATATATATATATATATATATATATGTAGTTCCCGCTCGCTCACCCGCTCCGCTCCGCTCATTTTGTGACGGATTTAAAATTTTTTTTTATATTTGATTTCCCTTGACTCTCAAGGTTGTGTGAAAATTTCATTACGATCGGATGAATGGTGTAGCAATGCATAAACGCCATTAACATATATACATACAAACATTCATTTTTATATATATAGATATACAGGATTTTTAATAAACGAAGTTTTTTGAGGTTCTCTTGTTGCGCAAGTCAAATAAGGACAACAGCATGGAGAAGATAGTTGTTTAGACAAGAACCATACTAGAGACAGAAAATGAATTGAAAACCAGTTTAAAAAACATTAAAAAAGAATTCTGGTATAACTATTATAAAGCATGTTTTTATACAACTAAAATGTTAGATGGGGCTGATAACAACTATTTTACGCGAGTCAAATAAAGACAACTCTTAAGGATGGCAAAAGCATGTAATGTAAGTGGATTTGACGGAAACCATGGGATTGGAATAAGTAGTAAATGAAAAATAAGTAGACATGCAAGGATAGGGATTTGGTTAGATATTTTCTGGTGCATCTTCTATGAGTCATATACGCATGTTATTTTTTCCTGTTTTAAATAATTACCAATTTTTTAACTTACCAGAACATTCTTGCAAAATAGCAAACAGCAGAGAAATGCACAATAAGGACAACTAAAATGTTAGATGGGGCTGATAACAACTATTTTACGCGAGTCAAATAAAGACAACTCTTAAGGATGGCAAAAGCATGTAATGTAAGTGGATTTGACGGAAACCATGGGATTGGAATAAGTAGTAAATGAAAAATAAGTAGACATGCAAGGATAGGGATTTGGTTAGATATTTTCTGGTGCATCTTCTATGAGTCATATACGCATGTTATTTTTTCCTGTTTTAAATAATTACCAATTTTTTAACTTACCAGAACATTCTTGCAAAATAGCAAACAGCAGAGAAATGCACAATACTGTTTTCAGTATATTTGAAAAAAGTCCCATTTCTTGATGTTAAGGATCCCGGTATGTTCTGCTCTATCGGTTTTATTTCTATTTCTTTATCTTCTTATTTCTGAGCGTCGCTGATGGAAACATTGAAATAAATTAAATTTATTTTTATTTATTGTCACTAGGATGTTGTAAAATTAATTACAACTAAGTAAATTAAAAACGAATTTTTAAAACCAATGCTCTTATATGTAACTAGCAGTGCCCGTAGCGGCTTCGCTCGCATGAAATTAGAGAGTTTGAACCGTGCATCCATAGTAGAGATCAATTTTTTAGGTCTCGGCTCGGCCCGTCGACAACTTAGCCCAGCCCGTTTTAAAAACCCAAACTCCTGGCCCGGCACAGCCCGTCTGAATTAGGCCCGGCCCATTCTTACAGGCTTAGAAGTTCTATATACTTGATGAAAAACTTCGGCCCGTCCCACCTTGACTTCAGGTTTGGCACGGCCCAACTGAAGACCTTAAAATCACTAAAATATCTATATACTTGGTGAAAAACCTCGGCCCGTTCCACTTTGATTTAAGGTTTGGCCTGGCCCGTGTGAAGACTCTAAAATAACGGCTTGGCCCGGCCGGTGATAAACTGAACTTAGCTACTTTTAACCGGCACAAAACTTCAAAATACTAATTTTTACATTTGTAGCACTTACAGTTTTTGAGTAGCAGTTATTTTGAAATCAAATAACCCTTTTTTCCACCCCACATTTGATGTCCTGGAAACCAAATTTTTAAAAAATGTTGAAACACTTATATCATAATTTTTTGAGTAAATACTAAATACTAATTTTGACATCTGTAGCATTCACAGTTTTTGAGTAGCAGTTACTTTAAAAACCAAAGAAACCTTTTTTCCACCCCACATTTGAGGTCCTGAAAACCAAAATTTCAAAAAATGGTGAAACACATATATCCTTATTTTTAGAGTAGAAACTAAATACTAATTTTTACTTTTGTAGCATTAACAGTTTTTGAGTAGAAGCTACTTTAAAAACCAAATAACCCAATTTTCCAACCCACATTTGAGGTCCGGGAAACCAAATTTGTACAAAATGGTGAAACACGTATATCTTTATTTTTAGAAAAGAAACTAAATAATAGTTTTTACATCTGTGGTATTTATTGTTTTTGAGTAGCAGTTACTTTAAAAAAAAATAATCCTATTTTCCACCCCAGATTTGAAGTCCTGGAAACCAAATTTTCAAAAAATGCTAAAACACGTATTTCATTATTGTTGGAGTAAAAACTAAATACTAATTTTTACTCCTGTAGCATTAACAGTTTTTGAGTAGAAGCTACTTTAAAAACACGTGCCAATTTTCCAACCCACATTTGAGGTCCGGGAAACCGAATTTTCAAAAAATGGTGAAACACGTATCTTTTTATTTTTCAAAAAAAATCTATATACCAAATTTCAAAAAAAATTTTAGAAAAAATTTTTAGAAAAAAGTTTGTTTTCCAGTTTTTTCCCCTCAGGAGCAAAATTTTCAAAAATCCTTTCTTAGCGGATGTTTACGCTATAAAAGTAATATAAGTTCCAAATTTCACGTTCCTAGGATGAGGCGTTTGAGCTCGGCGTTGATTATCAGTCAGTCATCTGTCAGTCAGTCAGTCAGTCAGTCAGTCAGTCAGTCAGTCAGTCAGGACATGTTCTTTTATATATATAGATTAAAACACAAATTTTGCAATCAATTTTTTCTTATATTACTTTTTTACTTTATATTAAAGTCGAAATATCTTAATTATATCGAAATATCGAAATTAATTAAAATTAACTAAATTAATTGACTTATTGTAAAACTAATAATTGAATATTGCATTGTCTTCTATTTTGAGCATGTATGCGAAATTTGAAACAAATCTATCATCAGGAAGTGACTCAAAAATTGATTGCAAGATTTGAAACAGACAGAGAAACAGACAGACAGAGAAACAGAGACGACGAGTTAATAAAAGCATTGGTAAAAAGTGGGTTTGTTTAAATGTTGAAAAGTTACAAATATGTAGAAACTCCTTGTTTGGATACAAAATGAGTCTCGTAAAATCTTTAGATTTGGTAGAGTTTCGTTAAATTAAACAATACTTTTAAAACATTTCTTCTTACAACATAGATTGAAATAACTTGTTAAAAATTGTAAAAATCCTAGAATAAAATATCAAAGCTTACAACTATCACTGCTCTAAAATAGATAATGTTTCAGTAACAAAATTTTTAGGAGTCTACGTTGATCAACACTTAACATGGGCTCATCATGTAAACTATGTTTTCAAAAAAGTTTCCCTGCATTCAGGTATAATTCATCGTCTTTCGTGGTTTCTTCCTAGCAAGGTTTTGCTGACACTGTACTTTTCATTAATATATCCTTTCATTAACTATTGTAATTTTATATGGTGTATCAACTACAGAAGTCGAATAACGAAAATAATGATTCTACAAAAACGTATTATTAGAGCAATTTTTCACCTGCCCAGGAGTCATTCAACCAAAACCACTCGGATAAACAACCATTTGTTGACAATTGATCAAGTCTGTCTATATCAATCAGCAATTTACATGTATAAGTATGCACATGATCTTTCACCCCAATATTCAACGAGTCACCTTTATAAAGCAGAAGAAGTTCACAACCATTTTGTGCGTTCTAAACACTGTTTCCGTTCAGGATTGATCCGGTCGACACTTGGAATGCACTCGATAAAATTTGTTGGTCCTAAGATCTGGAATTCTCTGCCGCATGACATCAACAAAAGTTCTCTCAGCTCATTCAAGGCTTCTCTGAAAAATTACCTGCTGCACAAGACTTTGAAAGACTTCATACCAATTCAGTGAAGATATTTGCTCTTTTGTAAATTTTTACTTTTTTTTCAATTTTATGTACAGGGTTACAGTCTCGCAGGAACATTTGTTCTTTTTCTGTTGCCCCTTATTTGTTTTTTGTCGAAATTGTGATTTTTTTTATAAATAAAATTTGTAAAAAAAAAAAATTTGTAAAAAAACTATCGGATAATTTGTATACTAAAAAATGTTGAAATATAACAACTATTCGTTTCAGTGTTTAAAATTCATTAAAACACTAAAATTAACAAGCTTTTAGTTGATTTAAAATATTACAAACTTTATTATAACGAATTAACCAAGACAAATTTCTAAAGACTTTTTTTACACAGTTTTAAAACAAGAAGATGCATTCGAGTATTTATACTGTAGGCTTTTGCATGTTTAAGCGGATCAATTACTTAAACAATTTTGCAGGTGATTTAAATATAGATCTATTGTCTCGTGCTCTCAAATTTCCAGATGTCTTTTTTTATACATCGTTTGAATGCTTATTAGCCATTAAACTATCAGATGCTAATTTGATATCCAGCCCTTAAAACAGATAATTAATATTATAACAAAAAATGACACAAACATCTGTTCTTTTTTTAAATCCCTCATATTAATTTCACCGCAGCCATCTTTCTGCAAAAGTAAAAAATAGCATGATTATAGTTATTCTAAAGTTTTTGGCGGGGCGGGAGGGGGTGAAACATTAGTTGATTTTAAATTCAAAAGTATTTATTTATTTAAAATGTTAGAACAAATGTGTATCAGATAAAACAAATAGATTATTTTTTAAATGAAACATTCGGTATTTTTGGTTTTTCAGCTATTTTAATTGTTGGTGTGAGATATCTGTAAAAATTCAAAAAAAATGAACCACTTAGTCTGTTTGCTTATGAACAACTTCTCAAAAAATCAATTCTCACCATTTATTTATTGATATCTTTACATTAAAATATGTGTGTTAGGTGTATAAAAAACTATAGTTATACCTATAAGCAAGGCGTTGAAAGTGGGGACCAGTTGTTCCCCCCAACGTGTACGGGGGCTGGGGGAATTTCTCCTCTTTTCTCATCTTTGATTCGTTTTTGTTTCATTGACATATAACCAAATAGTATGTTAATTTCAAACGTATGTAAACAAGTCACAATGACAAGAAAAATAACACATACAATGGCTTATCACCATAAAGCTACAGTTATTGTTTGTAAGTGTTAAAGTCAAATTAGCATTAAAATATGCATTGTCTGACTCACCAGAAGCTTCTGTGGAAACCATTGATGTGAATAATATTCTCCTTAATGCGGGAAGGTTCATCGTCTTCAAGCATTTCATCATTTAACATACACAGAGTATCAGAATCACTATCACTCAATAATTTTTCACTTCCATTCGAAACGCTTTCTCCGTCATTGTTATCTTGCAAATCGTCAACATCTTGGGCATACTCACCTTGTCGATTTCACTATCAGAGTCGCTATTATCAGTTGATGCATCATCTCCATCGTTTTCAAATATTAGTTTTATAATTTCTCCCGTTTTATAGCGTCTCTGTTTACGTTCGGTCATTTTACAAACTGTGATATGAAATTACGTCATGTCCATGAAACATTTAGCTGGTTTTTTCATTCAGCAACTGAGTCACGTAAACGAAAACTTAAATATAAATTCAAACGTATTATAATGACAAAACAGCTGCAAGTAGTGTCTAAACTACTATTTATATTTTAAATTTAGCATGAAGTACTTCGTAGACCACTAACTGTACTTCCGAGGTTTTGTGCAATCTGCTTTTTTACCCAATTATATTATAATAAACTTTTTATTATAATAAACTTGTAACATTGACAATGGCTATGCAATCTACCGAACTCAAAAGAGAGCTGAACAAACCAGTACAAAGATACTCTTTCAAACAGGTTTTTAGTAGTAGTAGAGAATTTGAAAGGCGCACTCTAGTGTTATGAAACTTCAGAGGTGCCGGAAACAACTCGTGAATATGGGATAACACAGTTTCCTGCCACCCGCACGTGTATCCAAAATCGGGATGTGCCGAACCCTATTACCCCCAGTCGCGAAACCGGTACTCATTTATCGACCAGTGAAGGATGAAAGGTTGAGTTGGCCGGAGCAGTGTGAGTTAATTTCTTGCTCAAGGAAACTACGTGCCCGAACCTCCAATCGAACCCGAGTACTATCACTATTAACCACTATCACGTATAATAATTAATTTGTGTAATATAATGTTTTTTTTAGTAATTTATTCGTTATATTTTTTTCAAAATTCAATTTAAATTGATAATGTTATTGAAATTCGGTTTTTCAAAAAACTAATTATTTTTGCTGGCACTAAAATAGTGGTTGTTACTGTTGTTTTTTTTTCAAACATTGCTGTTGTTTGTGGTCTTCTTCATTATGATGAAGAGTGTGGGACGCTTCGATCAAACTTTCCTCTTTTCATTCTCATAAGATCTTTTTTTTCGCTTCGACCATATCTCATAAACGAATCTTCATCTTCCTCTAGATTTCTTGACTGGACCAATACTCGTTTTTGAACTAGATGACTGATGGCTTGATTCCCTCTTTTTGAAACTGCTGCTAAATTCAATTAAAAAAATTATATAACATGTAATATAAAATAAAGTATGTGATAGTACCCAATAAAGACACATAAGAGTGAATATACACCGGGAAGTAGTTCAAATAGCGCTGTCGTGTTGGTAGTCTAATTACATTATCACATTGTTTAAACATATACTGCTTGCTTTTTCTAAGTTATTTAGTGTTAGTTTGCTGTGTAAAATAAATTTTATATCAAAGTAGTGGTAAATAATAATTTATCGGCAAATGGTTTAGAAAAAAAGATTAGCAAAATGTAAACAATTAAAACACGGTTGGTTGCGTAACTGTGGTTATTTTTTAAAAAGTTTTTATTAATGAACATAACTAATGCCGAAAAAAGATTTTTTCTTCATAGTAAAACTATAACTGGATTTTAATGTGTAAAGTAATGTTGATGATGATAATGATAATAATAATAATAATAATAATAATAATAATAATAATAATAATAATAATAATAATAATAATAATAATAATAATAATAATAATAATAATAATAATAATAATAATAATAATAATAATAATAATAATAATAATAATAATAATAATAATAATAATAATAATAATAATAATAATAATAATAATAACACGTTTGTTACAAATATTCTGACAAGATCAAAACAAATTCTTGATCGCTGTGTCGATTATCAAGAATTTGTTTTGATTTTGTAAATGAGTCTATGAGTCTTATATGCATGTTATTTTTTCCTGTTCGAAATAATTACCAATTTTTTAACTTACCAGAACATTCTTGCAAAACAACAAACAGCAGAGAAATGCACAATACTGCTTTCAGTATAGTTGAAGAAAGTCCCATTTCTTGATTTTAAGGATCCGGTATGTTCTGCTCTATCGGTTTTATTTCTATTTCTTTATCTTTTTATTTCTGAGCGTCGCGGATGGAAACATTGAAATAAATTTATTTTTATTTATTGTCACTAGGGTGCATGTATGCTTTTGTAAAAGTATTTATAGATGAAGGAGCGTCTTGTTAAGAAAAAAATGAGTCTCGAAAAATTTTTCGATTTGGTAGAGTTTCGTTAAATTAAACAATACTTTTAAAAATTTCTACTTACAACGTACATTGACACAACCTTAGTGCTATAAGTAACAAAAACATTTTTAAAATGATAATAAATTCAATAACATTTCAAATCTTTTGTGATTTTTAAATTTTTCCAAAAGGATGTATGTATATATATATATATATATATATATATATCTATATATATATATATATATATATATATATATATATATATATATATATATATATCTATATATATATATATATATATATATATATATATATATATATATATATATATATATATACAAAAATGATAATTACTTGTTTAACAAAATATCAAAAATTCTAGAATAAAATCTCAAAGCTTACAACTATCACTACTATTGGATAACGTGTATACTAAAAATGTTGAAATATAACAACAGCTTGTATTAACTATTTGTTTTAATGTTTAAAATTCAATAAAACACCAAAACTAAAAAATTTTTATTGAATTTAAGGTTTAACAAACTTGAATAAGACGACTCAAGACGAATCAACCAGCACCAATTTCTAAACGGAATTTTGTACACAGTTTTTGTGTAAATAAGCCTCTAGCGTTTGAGTATTTATGTTGTAGGGTTTTGCATGTTTAAGCAAATTATTTTCTTAACCACATCTGCAGGTGATTTACTTATCAATCAAGCATTCAATCGATTTAAGTCTCATGTTTTCAGCTTTCTAGATGTCCATCATCTGAATGGTTATCAGTCATTCAGCTATCAGACGCTAATTTGATATCCAGCTCTTAAAAATCAATAACTGACATTAGAGCAACTAATGACACAAACATCTATTTCTTGTTTATTTTTTAAATCCTTTATATTAACTTCACTACCGCCCTTCACTCTAAAAAAACAAAAAAATAAGATGATTATAATTATTTTAAGGTTAAAAACAATCTTCAACAGTGGCGCACTCATGATTTTTGGCGCGGATGGGAGGGGGTGTTAGGACATTATTTTAATTTTAAATATTCAATACTTTTTAAATCATTTCAAACAGCAAAGGTTTTTAATACAACTTTAATACACAAATTAAAATTATTATCTGTTCTAATGGTGAGCTGAGTTTTTTAGTTTAAATCAAATTTCAAGCAAATTCGAGTCTTAGTTATAAACGTTTATTTCTAAACTTTAATTTTCCGGCCCTAGAAATGGATTTATATGTGGCACGCCTTCATTTAATATAGCAGAAACGTATAACATTGGTTAAATGACAATCGGTATGCAATCTACCAAGTTCAAAAAAGAGCTGAACAAACCAGTTTGATGACCTTTTATTTTTATTTATGTACTACTTGCCTTCATATACTCTTTTGTGTCTGTCTTTTTGAACTGAAGCCTAGTGCTACTTATAATTTTTTAAAATTTTTCTATGCACTTTAACAATTGGGAAAGAATAAAGAATAAAGAAATACTATTTCAAACATGTTTTTAATGCATTTTATTTTCCAGTAATTTAACCATTATATCTTTTTTGAAATTTCAATTTAAATTGACAGGTAATGTTATTAAAATTTTGTTTTTCAAAAACTCAACTATTTCTGGTGTCACAAACATTGTTGGTGTCACTGTTGTTTTTTCAAACATTGTTGTTGTTTGTGTTCTTCATTATGATGAAGATAGTGTGTCGCTTCGACCAAGATTCTTTCCTCTTTTATTTCTCATAAACTCTCTTTTTTCGCTTCGACCAAATTTTCCTCGTTTTAGACCTTGATTTCCTTCTTTTGAATCTGCTGCTAAATTTAATAAAAAATTATATAACAAGTAATAAAAAACAAAGTATGTGATAGTAACCAATATAGACACCTATGAGTGAATACGTATATATCGAGAAGTATTCGGGAGTCTAATTGCGTTATCACATTGTTTTCTATGTTATTTTGTGTTAGTTTTCTGTGTAAAATAAAATGTATATCACAGCAGCGGTAAATAATAATTTATCTGGAAATGGTTTAACAAAGGATTAGCAAACTGAAACAATTAAAACACTGTTGGTTGCGTAACGGTGGTTATTTTTTAAAACGTTTTTATTAATGAACATTACTAATAGCCAAAAATAGATTATTTTTCTTCATGGGAAAAGTCAAATTGGATTTTAATAATAATAATAATAATAATAATAATAATAATATTAATAATAATAATAATGATAATAATAATAATAATAATAATAATAATAATAATAATAATAATAATAATAATAATAATAATAATAATAATAATAATAATAATAATAATAATAATAATAATAATAATAATAATAATAATAATAATAATAATAATAATAATAACAATAACAATAATAATAATAATAATAATAATAATAATAATAATAATAATAATAATAATAATAATAATAATAATAATAATAATAATAATAATAATAATAATAACACGTTTGTTACAAATATTCAGACTGGATCAAAACAAATTCTTGATCGGTTTGTTAGTGATGAATTTACTAAAAATTAAACATTTACTAAAAATATGACACATAACGAAGCCTGCTTGTTTTACAACTGTAATATTAAATGGGGCTAATAAAAACTATTTTTTAATCCATTAATTTAACTTTGAAACATGTTTTTATACAACTCAAAATTAGACTGATAGAAATTTTTTACGCGAGTCAAATAAGGACAACTATTAAGAATAGAGAAAGAATGGAGAAGTAAGTTGGTTTGATGGAAGCCGTAAGTTTGAAATAGTAAATGAAAAATAAGTAGACATGCAAGGATAGGGATGTGGTTAGATATTTTCTTATGCATGTTCTATGAGTCATATACGCATGTTATTTTTTCCTGTGTGAAATAATTACCAATTTTTTAACTTACCAGAACATTCTTGCAAAACAGCAAACAGCAGAGAAATGCACAATACTGCCTTCAGAATATTTGAAGAAAGCCACATTTCTTGAATAAGACGACTCAATCAGCACCAATTTCTAAACTGAAATTTGTACACAGTTTTTGTGTAAATAAGCCTCCAGCGTTTGAGTATTTATGTTGTAGGGTTTTGCATGTTTAAGCGGATTATTTGCTTAAACACCTATGCAGGTGATTTAATTATCGATCGATCTATCGATTGATTTAAGTTTCATGTTTTTAATTTATTAGATTATTTGTTTAAACACTTCTGCAGGTGCTTTAATTATCAATCGATCAATCAATCAATCGATTTAAGTCTCATGATTTCAACTTACTAATTGTCCTCTTGCATCCATCATGTGAATGCTTATCAGTCATTCAACTATCAGACGCTAATTTGATATCCAGCACTTAAAATTTGATAATCTATAATATATTAACTTCATCAACCTACTTCATTCTAGAAAAGCAAAATAATAAAGAAGGATATAGTATGGTTATAATCATTCTAAAGTTAAAAACAAGTAAATTAAAAACGAATTTTTAAAACCAATGCTCTTATATGTAATTAAAACACAAATTTTGCAATCAATTTTTTCTTATATTACTCTTTTATTTTATATTAAAGTCGAAATATCTTAATTATATCGAAATATCGAAATTAATTAAAATTAACTAAATTAATTGACTTATTGTAAAACTAATAATTGAATATTGCATTGTCTTCTATTTTGAGCATGTATGCAAAATTTGAAAAAAATCTATCATCAGGAAGTGACTCAAAAATTGATTGCAAGATTTGAAACAGACAGAGAAACAGACAGACAGAGAAACAGAGACGACGAGTTAATAAAAGCATTGGTAAAAATCTTCAACAGCAAACAAAAAATAAGAAAATAGTATGGTTATAATTATTCTAAAGTTTAAAAAAATCTTCAACAGCGGCGCACTCTGAATTTTTTATGGGGCGGGAAGGGGGTTAGGACATTATTTTTATTTCAAATATTCAATACTTCTTGAATCATTTAAAAAAGCAAACGTTTTTAATACAGAGTTTTAATCAAGTTTGAGTTTAAAAAAACCAATTAATTTTTTGTTTTAAATTCAAGACGTATTTATTTGGAAAATGTAAAAAAAATTGTGCATCAGTTAGACAAAGAATTCAATTTTTAAATTAAACTGTTGGTATTTTTGGTTTTTTTAGCTAATTTATTTCTAGGTGTAAAATATATATATATGCAAATTCAAAAAAAAGGTTGAACCATTAAGTTTGTTCTTATATAAACAACTTCTCATAAAAAATTTATCGCCACTTATTTCTATGAAATTGCCCAAAATTTTTATCGCAAGCAAGTATAGGAAAAGACTACAAGATATTAAATGGTTAATTTAAAAAGATGTTTTACAAAACTTCTTTTGTGTTTTTATCAACACTAAAACATGTTTATTGAATTTTTGAGGTATTAAAAATTTAATGAAATAATTTTGGGGAGGGTTCAACCCAAACTATTTTGTGGGTGCGTCGTAGTCTTTAATAATCTTGATAATATTTTTGTTATCCTACCAGCATGAATAAATCTACACATTGTGCCGAAAATGGTTTTGAAAATTATTTAAAATCTCTGATCCACCACTGGACAAATGGCTTTTATTCTATGGGTTATTTACTTCAGCTTGTATTAGTTAAAAATCTCATGTAGAGTTGTAAACAGTGATTGTGTAATTGTGTAAATAAGCCCCCAAAAACATGGGTGTAGTTTTTACTGATGATTGACTATTGCTCAATTGTTCCACCTTATTATTAACCAGAGATTGCCCGTCAAAAATGACGGATTTTTAAACTAACTTCCAGATTAGCTAGAGACTTATAAATTTAAGCAAACCTCGATTGGACAAAATTTAATAAAATAATTATTTGTGATATTTTTGTCGAACTATTTATTGTCTATGGTAATATGCTCGTTGCTTATATAACAGAATGTGGCCTATACAATCGATTATATAAAAGTGTGTTTTTGAAAAACTTTGTTTTTTTTTGCTTTACTTGTTCGATTACAACGCTACTTTTTTTATCTTTAGGATTGAGAGTGTATATAGGTACAATTGCATAATAACTTTTATTACACGCCTGCGCGGAATAAATTTTTACGTGCACATCGATATCGTCTATATGACTAATTGCGTAAGCGTGACAGAATCAGTGAGTGAGTGACGTGGGCTACTATAATATCTACTAGAGATAGCCCGTCAAAAATGACGGAAGTTTAAAAATACGGCGCCCATTATTATAAAAATAGTCAACAAAAACAAAATGACATTTGATAACCATAAAACAAATTATATATTTAAGCAAATCAAAATTTTTTGTCTATCTGGATGGGCCGTGTCTGACATGAGGCTTTTAAGAAAATCGGGATATTCAAGTGTATTACCGTGAATGTCAATTGGTTTTGGCAAAATTACTTTGCCTTTTCGACAACATGAAGTGAATAGTCCATCTGATGGTTACTCTGCAGCAAAATTTCTTGATCGACATGAAGTACATAAAACATCAAATTCACCACAATCATGTTGATCGAATTGAGTTTTGTTGAAGTTAATTGCTTCGTTACGAACTGCCTCACTCGCACGATCTCATGCTAAAAGTTGGGAGATCGCATTAGCAGCTCGATGTAGCTGCAATTCATTGGGAGACATTTGTTCAACTCGATGGCGTTGCGAGGCAGCATTGGTTTCTCGATGTAGGAAAAACAAAACTGATATATATATATATATATATATATATATATATATTACTTTGTTTGTCAATTATTAAAATTCATATATATATATATATATATATATATATATATATATATATATATATATATATATATATATATATATATATATATATATATATATATATATATATATATATATATATATATTCGTTAAGACACGCGCTGTTAAGAACTATACGCCATTTAAAGTTTATTACTTTTTTGCACAGATTTTCAATACGTCGCTTTTTTATATTAAACAAGCTAGAACTATTGTTTAAAGACATAATTTATTTAATCTATTGCCTACTGGCCAGTTTCGACGAAATTGTCATCTTCAGGGCAAAAAACATCGAACGTAAACATAGACAAGATACGAGAATAATAGAGTCTAAATACAGAGTTTAAATTAAATATATAACTCAGGAATTTATAAAAAAAGAGAAATGGAGCTATTATAGAAATTTGAACATATTAAAATCAATAGAATATATAAATAAAAAGAGACCTAATATGTAATGTTAAAATCCAGTAAATTTAAGAATGAAAACCACGGAAGAGATAATAAGAATTATATTGTTAATAAAAACACAAATATATTATTCAAACGGTAGAAAGGGCTCAATAGGGGTTAAGACGGGATAACTTGTTAAGCTAAACCACCGATAAACATACAGGATAACCGATTTGACCATACCCTGCACCTGTATGGGACTGCTGTC
>OZ022240.1:36580659-36640659 GCA_963978895.1 Erpobdella octoculata
CCCCTCCAGGCTACAGGCTACAGGCTAAAATATTCAAAGAATCGCGCAATGATATTAAAATTCAAACCACGCAACGTTGTACAATACCCCTTGCACCACCTACGCCGGAAATTCCAAAGATATAGGGCCAGACACGCACACTGCGTTTACGCGGGCGTGACATACCTCCCCCCCCGAAAGTCGGTAACGATCCTTCTCGTTAGCGGCATCAGTCTCATTCTTCGATCTGGGTCGATCTGGGTCGATCCGGTTGGCTGAGTGGATCCGGTTGGCTGAGTGCGCTTCTTTTGTCGTCGGGTTTCCCTGTACTCATCTCCTTCATCCGTCTTGGGAACCTGAAAATCCAGAACAGACGCGACAGCGATGAGCCACACGCGAAAGAAAGACGTGGTCGAAGAACCTTCCGAGCAAGGACAAATGAGACGTCCTGCAGCTCTTTGTTCAGTGACACGCTCTTCTCCCTGGAAATCTGCAAAGAAAAACTCACGACCGATCCACTTTATCATTGCCTAGGATCGCCCAAAGAAAGAAATTAACAAAAGAACATTATAAAGGTAGCCATATAAACTAACTACCACTTTCTGATAACCAAAGAAATACTTAACCAAAGATTATACACCCTAGGACAAATAAATCTAATTACAGCCAGTTACTCCAAACCTAATTCCTTCTAGAATATAATAATGATACTTAAAACACAAAATACCCAATGGTTCTGAGAAGGAAGTCGCGCCCAGCAAAGCATTGCTGACCGACTCCAGACCATAGACAACAATTCTGCATAACTCGAGTAAATCTTTCTCGTAAGAAAGTACAATAACTTTATGGAAATTTGCCAACAGCTTAGGAATTGTGCTCTGTCTACCTTCTGTAGCAGATTCGGAATATCGGGGACTGGAAAGCAGTCTCCCCTAGGTCCCTTCGAGATACAATCCCTTAAGCTTACCATGGGAATCCACCATGGTATGATTATGCACTGGTGATTTATACTATAATAATAGTATTTGACACTGTGATCACCTGCAATTCCACCAAATCTCACGGCTATTCTGAGATTTTGCTTTTGCTTTCCCCAGTAGTCAGGTGGTTTTGTACCTAAATGCCAAGGCACATCCTTTGCTCTATTCCAAGAATCTCTCACAACCGCAAGTAGGTTCCGAGTGAAATAACTACAAACAAAACTAACCATTCGAGGAACTGAAAATACAATAAAGACATGGAAAAGTCGGTCACATACAGACTTAGCACCCAACAAATTAAATAGGTATGCCCTCGGCCACTTAGAAAACAACTCATCAACAACAACAAGGGCATAATTATACTTGGGTCGGACAGTCACACTATCACCCGCTGGAATTATGGGCCCTATACAATCCATAACTAAATGGTTAAACGGTAGTTCATCTCCCCTTGGAATGGGAGTTATGGGGACTCGATCTCCTTTTCTGACAGGTGCCCGTAACTGGCACACTGGGTACGACTCACAATAGGTTTGAACTTGTTTCTCCATATCGGGAAACCAAAAACTGAGTCGAATACGCTGCCGTGTACTCTTGGCAGCCATGTGCCCCGAATAGGGAGCGTCATGCCCCATCTGTAACACTGCAAGTATACGACTCCTGGGCAAACACAACTGTTTTATGGAATGACCCCACTGATTCTCCTTGTGAAACAAAAGTCCCCTGTCGATATAAAAGTTTTTACGCTTATCTATACCTAGCAACCAGAAGGACTTAAGTGAAGGACAATCATGTTGCTCTTTGGCAAACGCATCGTGATCATTACTATCGTCTACCCCCTGACAATCATCGTTACCCGTGGTGAATCGAGCGTCGGTTTGTGAATCACTTCCGTCTGCATCAACACCTGGACAAATATCATCACCCGCAACTACAGAAACACCTAAGCTCTGACAAGAATCGGTCTGTGAATCAACTTTCCTAGCATCAGCACCTGGACAAATATCATCACCCGAAACTACAGAAACACCTATGTCCTGACAAGTATCGGTCTGTGAATCAACTTTCCTAGCATCAGCACCTGGACAAATATCATCACCCGAAACCACAGAAGCACCTATGTCCTGACAAGTATCGGTCTGTGAATCAACTTTCCTAGCATCAGCAGCACGAGAAACACCTTCACAGAGAATCAATGCACCATCTGGACTATGCTCATCATTACGAGGTTCATCTAAAACAAAATATTGTGAATTAATTATTTCAAGACTGGGAACATTCACATCAGAGTCATGTGCATTTTGTTTGTTCTTAATAGGGTATGCAACGGTATCATACAATGATATCGTTTTTTACAGGTTACTTACGGAGGGAGTGATAATAATTTGCTCATTAAGATTTGGGACGACAGCAAACCATGCACGAACCTTGGGTGCTAGGTTCACAACGTCATCACCCACAAGATCTGGTCGAACAACTAATCTAACACAACCTACAATTTCTGGTTGACCTTTAAGGCCAGATAATTTTATAAATTTATGTGGTACCCTATGAATAGATTGGATTAAATCTTCTCTAATGCAACACACTTCTGCACCACCATCAATCAAAGCTGGAATAGATGGTAATTGATCGATAAATACATTCTCATAAGACCTAATGTGATAATCATCAACATCTATATTGGGACATGCTTCGGGACAGGGAAAGGAATTTTGACCATCAAATAATATCTTCCTATCAACGAGACCTCTAAGGGAATTTTCTGAATGAGAGGACAAATTTTTACCATCAACAAATGTTTTCCTATCATCGGGACAATTACGGGAATTTTTTGACTGAGAGGACAAATTTCTATCATCAACAAATGTTTTCCTATCACCGAGACAATTAAGGGAATTTTCTGTTTGACAACAATTAATTCTGGGATTAGGTAAATTCGAGGAAGGGAATTTGTGTAGAGGACATTCCTTGAACGAATGACCCTTCTTATGGCATTTAAAGCACAATCCATACCTTTTGTCTCTATCAGTATCAGTGTCAATAGCATTTTTAGTCATTCTACTAGAAATTGAAAACACCGACCCTCTATCTATCGGTTTTGGGTTGTCGAATCGAAACGGTCTAGTCTCATGTTCGTGTGTGGCCATATAGCTATCCGCAACGCGAGAAAGCTCTAGATGATTTAACCAATCATCCCTTTCCTGGGTTAAAATGAAATCTGCACAACTGGGAGACATCAGTTGTTTCAATCTATCGGCACACATCAAACTAACTAATTGATGGAAATGTTCATCGATATTCCTACTTTTAATATAATAGGATAACGCTGTGTGTAATTCAGAAGCTACCTGTGAAAAAGTTTCACCAGGTCTCCTTTTTACAGCATAAAACCTCTCCCTCAATAGAATGGGAGTGACCCGAAATTCCTGCAGTAGAATTTGTTTTAATTCCTCATAGTCATTTAATTGAGCAATGGTCAATCGACACAAGATTGAGCGAGCTCTATCATTTAAATGGGCCTGCAATATTTTGGGTTTCACATCATCATCAACTTGGTAAGACACAAATTGATTCTCTAGATATTGAAAATACCCAGGTATTGTAGCAGGATCTAAAGGAAACTCCGCTATTACACCCTTCATGGCATTTTGAAAGCGACTAGTGCGAACGGCTAAGGAACCTTCAAGACTATTATGGTCCTGAATCCTTCCACGTTCCAGCTCTAGTTTAGCTTCAGCAAGTCTGCGGTTTGCCCTATCCTCATCTAACCTAGCTTCAGCGAGTCTGCTCTCCTGTTCTAACTTAGCTTCAGCGAGTCTACGCTCCTGTTCTAACTTAGCTTCAGCAAGTCTACGGTTCGCCCTATCCTCTTCTAACTTAGCTTCTTTTGCCGCCAATTCTGCTTCGCGCAATGCTAATTTACGCTCAGCTATTTCTGACTTAGAATTTTTGCTAACGTTAGCATCTTCACTAACTCTACGTGGACGCCGACTATCATCAACAAATTGATAGTGCTCCTCACTAAGGATCCCTGTTGGACTATCCTGCGCAACTGACTCTTCAACCGTAGGGGTTCTATACATATTTACGAAACCTTACTACACAGAAGAAAAGAGAGAAAAACCTAACTGGGCAATCCGGCAACGATAAAATCTCTAACCTGAGATGTGGATCGGCCCTCCTTGAGAAATGGATCTCGCCACGTGGTCGAACTGAACGGTCTGAACTCCGCCTGGACTCTTTCTCCAACCTGAATCGTCGATCTTCAAACTCGGTAGAACTTCGTCAACTTGATGAACTCCACCACCCAGGACGACTCTCACCCAAAACTGATCGATGTATCGACTGACTATCCCACCGCTGCCACCACAAAAGTTAGATTGTCACGACTTCGCCTTTGCGATAGTCGATACTGCTGGAGAAATTCAAGACGACTAACTATCGTAACAAAGTTAAAGACACTTTTGAATAGTATTAGACGTTTTATTAACGAATACAGTTCAAGATTATCGAAAACTTTTATCAAACGACACGACAGATATAAAAACAGTTTCAAGTTCTATCAAACAATGGCGAACAATGGCGAACCCCGGCGAACAACCACGAATTCCAAAATAGATCGCAACAGCCTTATATATACCAGCCCCTCCAGGCTACAGGCTACAGGCTAAAATATTCAAAGAATCGCGCAATGATATTAAAATTCAAACCACGCAACGTTGTGCAATACCCCTTGCACCACCTACGCCGGAAATTCCAAAGATATAGGGCCAGACACGCACACTGCGTTTACGCGGGCGTGACACTCCCGTTTCCTTATCCGCTCGCTTTCCCGTTCAAGGTCGCTTTCTCACTGGGTAACCCGGCGCAGCCCGGGCATCTTTGCATCTATTTATGCAGATACTTTTGATTTTTAATTAAAAGAAATACAACAAACACATACACCAATTTTATTGCAAAGCTTTCTGATACACAATGTTTTTTGTTTTTCCATACGGTGCATATATGTACAAATTGTTCGGGCTTCCAACACGGGAACATGCCACATACGTGAAGGTTTTAAATATAAATATTAGTGCCGCCCATAGATATCTATGGTGCCGCCGGATACCTTTGTTTTCTTTTTTCTCTTCCGAACTTACGATATGACAGCTTTGCTGGGTAACCCGGCGCTGCCCGGGCATCTTTGCATCTATCTGGAGGCTTTCCTTTCCAAAACAAAAACATCAACAGAGCTGAGCAGAACCCACACGCCACATCCATTTTTCCAATTTGAATTTGAAGATATTCATGATATTTTTCTTCTGGATTGTACTGAAAGCCTAATTTAAAATACCCAATCTGGTTTGTAGTTCGGGAAAAAGCATAGTTCTTTCTTCTGACATTCAATCTGGCTAATGCATCTTGTAATAATCAATTGATCTTGTAGTGGCATATCTTAAATTAAACGAAAGTGTTTTAACATCTAATATTTAAATTCTATAAATACCTTAAATTTTGTTGTGGAAATAAAATACCTTGTGTTATTATATTTAAGTCTTGAACTCCGCTCTTCGTCTGTTTCCGGAGCAAGGCGTGCGGCAGACCTATTTTACGTAGAAAAATTGAAATAATGAACACTTTTTAAAGCAATACAACATTAATTAATTAAAATATTAATTAATTAAAATAAAACAAAATTACTTACCTCAGTCGGCCAGCCTCTAATCTAATCTGATGTTGTTCAACTGATTGGTTGGACCTGGCAGCAGCCACACTTTTTGAAGCAGGGGTCTTTCTTCCAGTAGATGACTTCCTTTTTAGAGGCATTAGTAAAAGATATGAACAATAAATGTATTTATTAATTCTGGATTTCCTCTCTGAAAAGATAATCTTATAACGTAATCATGTGCAATGCAACTAATGAAATAAAAAACGTAACGAAATTTACTTTAATAGTTATTCTATTATACTTAAAATACATTAATAGTTATACTAATTAGTATAATTTATATATATATATATATATATATATATATATATATATATATATATATATATATATATATATATATATATATATACTATATACTCACTCACAATAAATTTTTCAATTTTCTTTTTTAAGTCTGTAAAGCACAAAATAATATCTGTTAGAGGTTAGACGGTCTAGTCTAACCGTTAGACTGGTAGAGCGATAATGATAACCTGACACACAACGACCGAAACAATTTTCAATTTAATATATACACAACAATAATAATTAGAAAATTACATAATATAAGAATAGTAGCCTAAGTTTTTAAATTACTTTGATTTCGAGAAGCCGAGACGATAAACAGCGAATGTAAACAAAACATAGCTCTGATACAATAGCGAAAATATTTAAAAAAATTAATTTTCTAAAACATTCAAAAACATTTGAACGATATACAGTAATTAAAAAAATTAAAGAAAATAATAGTACTTTTGTTGATATAAGTAAAATAATACTCACTTTTGATTTTGAGAAATCGCGACAACCAACAACGGCGGAACAGAAGGCGACGGAAACCCTCAGCTTGTTAAGCCGCGATATAATTGCATAGACGAAAATATTTCTAAAAATTAATTTTCTAAAAACATTCAAAACAATTTTTTTAAATAAAAAAGACATTATTCAGGTGGCAAATGTTTATTATGTTAAATTTCGTGCAAATCCCTTCATTGGTTTTGGCGTTATTAAAGAACAGACGTTGCCTTTTATATATATAGATAAACTTGAACAATACAAATAAAACTGAAAATGAGTCCTAAAGATTTTCGACCAATGTCATTAAAACTTACGTGCACAGATTTTGTCATATTTCATTATAGGGATGTTCTACTAACATTTTCTGCTTCAGAAGAAGATGCTCCAAATTATCAAGTAAAAGAAGTTGTCAATTTATCGACAATGATTTTTGAATCAATTCTTTCAAGAAGCCGGGAACTGGGAATGCAGATTCCTCACGCATATTTGTTACCTTGTTTACTTGAACCAAAGATATGCAGTTCCAATGAGTTAGTACTAAAAAATTTTGTAGTCGAAAAACATTTTAAACTATTTGAAGAAATACTGGGGAAAAAGTACTTTCGCGTAATTTCCATTACCTATTCAGACGCTTATGGTTTGGTAAATTTGTGCATGCCTTCTAAGATATGGCTGACCTTGTATAAAACCATATGGGATTGTCAATATTCATCAACTATCCTTGAATCTTTAGAATTAGATGTTTACTGCTGTCAACTAGAAACTTTTCACAAATTGAATTCTTCTGTTTGGTCATGTCCAAAATTAAAACGCATATTTTTTCGATGTTGGAAAACGGACAACATTGGCATGGAACATAGTAAGATAAACACTTTCAGTCTCCTGAAAATTGATTTTCCAGATGAGAATTTATTAGAACTTGAAGTATTTAGATGCAATATTACAATAGAATTTCTGGATAGATTAAAAACTTTTAAAAATATTGTAAAACTATCGATAGGAGGTTTATGTGATTATTCAATACCTTATCGTGTGATTTGCAGTGCAATAAATGGTCTATCAAAGTTGGAATGGCTTAAATTACATCTTATTGAGAATCTGAATTTATTAATGCCGCCATTGTGCAAGCTGATTGATACTTTGCCGGTTTTATCACATTTGGACTTGGGGTTTTTAAAAGTAATTTATAAAAAATCTCTTCCATACACTCACCCGAAACAACTTGAGCATGCTGCGATTATTAAAAACTACGAACAAAGTAAAGACAAATATTCAAAGTTATTTTTAGATGTTGTTAAACCAATTGATAATTATTTTTTTCGTGATTTAAGTATAAGCGATTTGAGCAATAGTGTTGAAAAAATTATAACCTCAATGAGATACGGTTCATATGAAATGTTTTATGAAAGTTATATTTTCACATATTTTTTCTTCGATAATGATCAAAATAACTCAATCATAAGAAATAATTTGTCTGTTATAATGAAGAACTTGCACAAAGATTTATATATTTATTGTGCTAATTATGATCATGGCTTCATAAATATTTTTATTTTCTGCAAATTAGTATAAATTGGATTACCAAAAAGCTTATTCCAAAAATTTTTCAATGTCATAATGTATCAAGCTGTTCATGAAAATTTTAATGTTCAGAGAATTGTACAGATTTTTTGCTTGGATCTGCCAGATGAAATGTGGAAAGAATTGTTGAAAGACAACGTATGGATTTCTACTCTTCTTAAACAGGAAAAGTCTTTTCAAGCTCTTGAAGATTTTTTTAAAAGAGACATTTATCATTCTTCACATTGCTTAAAAATTTTACAAAAATATTATCAGTTTCATGGTAAAATTATTCCACAGGCAATTGAATTATTTAAATTTGTTTCAACGTTCTGTTCTAAATTCAGAAACGATTTTATTTTGGAACTGGAAAAAATGGATGGAGGACAACAGTTATTGAATGAAATACAGAACTTAAAAGAATAAAAGATATTTTTTTATTAGTAGTTTTATTTTAATTAAACAAATTGTTCCATTGATGTTTCAATAAAAGTTTTTTTTAACTTCAGCAGCGGTAATTAAGTAAGCCGTGAAACAAGGTTTTTCACAAATTCCTTAAATATCAAGATTTGCCGGATTTTCATGTATTGCAAAGTTGTCTGTAAACGCCATTTTTTGAATGTATATATGTAAATATCTATATAATTATGTTTGAATTGTCTTTGTTTAAAACAGAGTTAAGAAATGAGATTATCTCTGTATGTGTCTCCTTTATGCATTGCTACACCATTCATCCGATCGAAATGAAATTTTCACACAACCTTGAGAGTCGATCGGAAACAAAATTGAAATCGGTCACAAATTGAGCGGATCTGGAGCGGGAGAATGAGCCGAAATGGGAAAGCAAGCGGGAATGGGAAAGTAAATGGAACGGACAAGCGACCGAGAGCGAAAGAGCGAGCGGGAAAGCGACCGGGAACAAGAAAGCAACCGAGAGCGGGAGAACAAGCGAGGAAAGAAACGGAGCGAGAAAAACCTCTAAAAAAAACTTTGGGCAACGCCGGATATCCCGCTAGTTTTTTTTGATAAAAAACTAATTTTTCAGAAAATTTTGTAATGACAAATTAATTTTTTATTTTTGAATATTCAATCATTTTTATTACACTACAGTTTTCCGGGAATTTCCCGAAATAGAACGTTTTTACCTCGTTACGTAAAACTGGCCTGCAAGCAAACCGTTGATCAACAGCTGACAGCAGCATTATGCAAAATTACTAACATATGGCTGCATACATACATACAGACAGACATCGGAAATTTTGTATGCTGATCGTCATAGCAGCAAGAAGCAAACAAAATTGCATGCATAAAACTATTTACTTAAAACTTACGAGATAAGCACATATAAACACAAATCCAAGAAAGACATCAATCAATTTATCTACTACTACACTCTTTATAGAAAATATTTATAGCAAGTTAATTAAGAAAAGTTTATAAAGATACCATTATCTCAGTTGGCTATTAGACCTCAATACTTAGTCCTCTAGTCAATTTATAATGATAGTCTGAAAAATAATTATTGTATTGATTAATTATGATTCATAATATAAAAGATATATCAGAAAAGAACAACGTGGCAATGAAAAGCATTCAACGAATTTGAATTTTCGAAACAAACAACGAGTTCTCAAAGCGGTACATGAAAATAAACGCATAACACGTAAATACACGTATAACACGTAAATACAGGTGTATCACGTAAATACACACATACACGTAAATAGGCGTATAACTTATGAAAATAATAAAAAAAGCAATAGTGAAATTTAATAATAATGATAAATATTCAGTATAATATAGATTATTTAGAAGACTGTGGTTAATGTTTTCATGTTTTAGATACTTTCTACAACAATTTAGTCGGCGAATTACAAAATTCGGAAGTTTATTACGGTTTATTTGAAAAATCTTTTATATAAATATTTGCGATAATAGTAATACTAATTAACTGCACCGTGTTTGCTTGCTTGTTTGAGCCATACTTTAAAAAACCAAATTACCGTTATCCAATAAAATTAATATTTGGTTGCTTCATTTGTAGATGCAGAATTCACATTTTTGAGATTTACAGATTGATTGCACAAACGTTGAGTGAATTATACAAGGAATCATTTTTCACCTTAAAACATGTAAAAAAAATGAAATTGTTTTTAGAGAAATAAATCGTTTGTTTTTGGTTTATTTTTATCAAACAATATTTATTTTTTAATTTAAAATTTTTTTATAAAAAATTAGTTTATTTCATGTTAATTCGAATATAACTTATATTTTCACACACTTTTTTTTAACTTGACTTTTCTGTCTGCCTGTAGTTTTTTGTAGTAAAAATGTTCTATTTTTCGGCTCTGGATAGATCTTTCATTGAGCATATGTTTTTATTTGTTTGCTCTTGAGTGTGATCATCGGGTCTTCGTCCTTAACATACGAAGCATCAATAAAAAGCAAAAAAAAAATTTATGGCATTCTGTTTTTGCGCATCTTTGCTTGTTATTTCACGCTTTAATTTTTTAATGCGAGTTTAAGCAAAAAGACTTACATTTTTTTGAAACCTACTCAGATATGTTTAGGTTGTGTCATAACAGCGTAGCTCAAAAGATTTCGAAATAGAGCCTAATGTTTTAGTCTGTTTCTCTACAATTGTTTGAACTTTACTTGTCATATTCTAAATCACTTATTTATTAGCACATCATTGTTACATAACTTCGGACTACAGAAAACGTTTACAAATGGTTTACGTCTATTTAAAAAAAAATCCAAAAAATTCTACAAGACTTTATAAGTCTTGCCTTTTTTAATGATGAATCGAGTTTTTTAGTTTAACTCAAAATTCAAGCAAAATCAAGTTTTTCATATAAACTTTTATTTGTTAACTTACATTTTCAGACACTAAAAAAAGTTTTATAGGTGGTACGCCTTCAATCAATCTAGCAAAAGCTTATTACATTGATTAAATGACAATGGCTATGCAATCTACCGAGTTAAAAAAAAAGCTGAACAAACCATTAAAAAAATACTATTTCAAAAATGTATTTTAATGTATTTTATTTTCCAGTAATTTAACCGTTATATATTTTTTGAAAGTTCATTTTAAATTGATAGGTAATGTTATTAAAATTTTGTTTGTCAAAAACTAAACAATTTTTGCTGGAACAAACATTTTTTCAAACATTGCTCTTGTTCGAGGTGCTCTTCATTAAGCTGAAGTTAGTTTGTCACTTCGACCAAACTTCCTATTACCGTGGTCTCTTTTATTTATTGACTGGGCCGCTCGTTTTTGAACTAGATGATTGGTGGCTCGAACTCCTTCTCTTGAAATTTCTCCTAAACTCGATAAAAAAATTATTATTTAGCATAAAATATGAAACAATGTAAACGACAGTAACAAATAAAAACACGTCGGAGTGAATAAAGGTTTTTTTTTTATAATAGCTTATAGTCTTTTACACCAGGTGTTTTAAAACTGAAATAACAGTATGTAGGAAATACATAAGTTCTTTATGCCGTAGACCTAGACCACATTTGATCTTATAATCTGTCCCTCGTATTTTATCCAGGCATGCAATTGACTTGCAAAAATGAAAATATGGTTAGACATTTTCTGGTGCATGTTACATGAGTCATATACCATGTTATTTTTCCTGTTTGAAATACTACCAATAATTATTAATTATTTAACTTACCAGAACATTTTTGCAAAACAGCAAACAGCAGAGAAATGCACAATACTGTTTTCAGAATATTTGAAGAAAGCCCCATTTCTTGAATACGACGACTCTACCAGCACCAATTTCTAAACTGAATTTTGTACACAGTTTTTGTGTAAATAAGCCTCTAGCGTTTGAGTATTTATGTTGTAGGGTTTTGCATGTTTAAGCGGATTATTTGCTAAAACACTTCTGCAGGTGATTTACTTATCAATCAATCAATCGATTTAAGTTTCATGTTTTCAGCTTTCTAGATGTCCATCATCTGTATGGTTATCAGTCATTCAGCTATCAGACGCTAATTTGATATCCGGCTCTTAAAAATCAATAACTGACATTAGAGCAACTAATGACACAAACATCTGTTTCTTGTTTTTTTCTTAAATCCCTTATATTAACTTCACTACCGCCCTTCACGCTGGAAAAGCAAAAAATAAGATGATTATAATTATTTTAAAGTTAAAAATAATCTTCAACAGTGGCGCACTCATGATTTTTTGGCGCGGATGGGAGGGGGGTTAGGACATTATTTTAATTTTAAATATTCAATACTTTTAAATCATTTCAAACAGCAAAGGTTTTTAATACAAAGTTTTGTCAAATTTGAGTTTTAAAAAACAGAATAATTTTATTTTTAATTCAAAACCTATTTATTATTTTAAAAATGTAAAAAAAATTATGTATCAGTTAGACAAAGAAATCAATTTTTAAATGTAACTGCTGGTATTCTTGTTTTTTCAGTTATTTTAGTTGTTGGCGTAAAATATCTATCAAAATTCCAAAAAGGTTAAACCATTTAGTTTGTTCTCTCATAAACACTTTCTCATAAAAATTGTTTACCACTCCTTTCTATAAAAATTCCTATTTTTTATCGCAAGCAAGACTAGGAAAAGACTACAAGATATAAGATGGTTAATTAACAAAGATATTTTTCAAAAGTTTTTTTATGTTCTTATTATTATTAAAACCTGTTTATTGATATATTTAGAGGTAGTAAAAAAATAATGAAATAATTTTGGAAGGGTCTTTACCCGAACCACAATTAGTGGGTACAGGCGTGTAACAAAAGTTATTACACAGTTGTAAACTATTAGTCTCAAAGATTCATAACGTTTTTATCTAAGCTTATTATGCGAGAGTTTAACCGATTGCATCAAACATTATGCTGGATTTATTGATCAAAAGAAAGTATGGTATGAAATACATTGATTTTAATTTGCTTGCATCAGGTTCGATCTAAAACACTGAACAATTTCTTGGTATTGCTAAGAAGCTAGAGCCATTGTTTAATTGACTTGATTGAACTTCCTCTAAAAATAGTAAACAAAAAAAACGTTTTTTATTTACTATCTGACAGATCGATCAAACCGAAAAACCGGATCAAATTCTGATCCACGACAGGAAGTACTTAAGTGCTTCCCACATACAGCCATTAGAGTCTTAAAACACCTGGTGTAAAGGACTATAAACTATTATAAAAAAAAAAAAAATGTAACTCATGCATTGCTACACCATTCATCCGATGGTAATGAAGTTTTCAAACGGGAACTAAAAGCAACTGAGAGCAAGTAGGAACGAGAAAGCGACCGGGAACGGGAAAGCAAGCGGGGAAGGAAACAGGAGCGAAAGAGACACGCATTCTTAAAAACCTCTAAAAACCCCGGGCAACCAAGCGACCAAGATCGAAAAAACTAGCGGGAAAAAGAAAGTGACCGGGAGCGGAAAAGCGATCGGAAGCGGGAAAGCTACCGGGGGCGGGAAAGCAACCGGGAACGGGAAAGCGACCGGGAGCGGGAAAGCGACCGGGAGCGGGAAAGCGACCGGGAGCGGGAAAGCGACCGGGAGCGGGAAAGCGACCGGGAGCGGGAAAGCGACCGGGAAAGCGACCGGGAAAGCGACCGGGAATGGGAAAGCAATCAGGAACGGGAGTAAGCAGAAACGGGAAAACAAGCGAGAAGGAAACGTGAGCGAGAGAGACGAGCATTAGAAAAACCTCTAAAAACCCAAATACGTTGTTAATATCGTGTCAAAAGCGGGATTTAACAGAAGTACTGGAAGAACATTCTGTTGTTGAGTTGATGCGGAAGCTAAGAAAATGAGGGTTGAACAGTAAAGGAAAACAACCCGAACTCCAGACGGCAATGGAAGATAATGGGTTTGACTGAAATAATACGAGTTTGATACATACGAAAAATTCACAAGTTTTTTGAAAAATTTAAAAACAGAAATAAGAGAAACAAACAAAGTAGCAAAAGAGAAAACGAGAGAAAACGCTATTTGTTGGTGGTCAGATCTGCCCCGAAGACGAAATGACAGCAGCCGGTGCAGTGCTGACGCCATTAAACAGCAAACAATTAAAGGAAAATGGCAGATCTTCTGGTAGTGTTTTGCCTCAATGCTGTCCACCAGCTATGTGTCCCAGAATATGGGACAGATGACGGCCGGACACACCGCCCAAATCAGGTGGGCACGACAACAACAAAAAAGAGATTTGATACAGTTTTGTGGTGCTGCGCCGCCAAAGTGGGCCCTGTAGCTGAGTGTGGCTAAAATTTCATCGGATCAGTGGGAAAAAAATTAAAGACGACTGGTGTGCCAGCGCCTGGTTGCAGACAACTCCTGGCTTGTTGAGAAAACCAGGGGTTTGCTTAGGAGTCCGCCATCTTTCTCTGAGGAGGCCGTAAAGAAGTTTTATCAAGATGATGAGCGTCTCGTGAATTTAAATGGTCTTTGGAAATTGTTCGAAAGACCTCTATAATAGAAACTGAGGCAGAAATTAAAGTCAACTAAGAATACCGAACAGTTTTAAAAGAACAAAAACTAAAAACGTGATAATGGCAGCTGCGCTGAAGCGCCATACCAAAATTTTCGGTAATTGAAAATCCACCGAATTCGGATATACAAGGAATTTGTGGGAAAACCACGTTTTTCACATTTCAGTGTTTATATTTTTGTATTTGACAGAATTTTTTATAAAATAATTAATCCACATTTTACTTTTCAGGTTAAAAAATTTTAATATTCAAGAATAGCAAAAAAAAATTTTTTCTCAATATATTTGGTGTAAAAAGTTAAAAAAAAAAGTTTTTATAAAACTTGTTTAAAGTGGTTGTAGATATGTATAATTAAACAGAAGTGTAATACTTGTTAAAAACTGCGGTAATTCATCCAAATTTTCAGTAATTAACGGGTTAGTGCCTACTGATCCCAGGACAACTGATCCCAGGACAACTGATCCCAGGACAACTGATCCCAGTACAACTGATCCCAGGACAACTGATCCCAGGACAACTGATCCCAGTACAACCGATCCCACGGACAACTGATCCCATGGACAACTGATCCCATGGACAACTGATCCCATAGACAACTGATCCCATAGACATAAGCAACTCATTTTTTAACTCATATTTTGACGACAATGGTGGTGGTGGTGATGCTTACGTAGCCAGCTTACGATGGCTGGCTGCATTCGACAATGGTGGTGGTGATTTTGATACTGGCTACTCCAGTTAGTAAATGGAGAAATAATATTTAGTATAAGCGCACGAGGGCACGATACACAGTCGAAATGAAATTGACAAGTTCGTATTACTTTTCATCGTTTCACTCCTTTCTGCGTGAAGTTCATAATGAGAAATGGAACAGTGCCAATCCAAAATTAATAGAGTTTAGCTCATTTCAGAAGTTGTTTTTTTCGAAGATATGAATTAAATGAATTAATGAAGACACTCCAACATACATTTATTCTTATCGGCTTATTTAGGAGTCCATGACTAGGACCATCACTACAGCATCCAAACATACTCATACATACATACATACATACATACATACATACATACATACATACATACATACATACATACATACATACATACATACATACATACATACATACATACATACATACATACATACATACATACATACATACATACATACATACATACATACATACATACATACATACATACATACATACATACATACATACATACATACATACATACATACATACATACATACATACATACATACATACATACATACATACATACATACATACATACATACATACCTACATACATACATACATACATACCTACATACATACATACATACATACATACATACATACATACATACATACATACATACATACAAACATACATACATACATACATACATACATACATACATACATACATACATACATACATACATACATACATACATACATACATACATACATACATACATACATACATACATACATACATACACATACATTTGTACATACAAATAGAAATCGGAAATTATGCATGATAATATCAGTTAATTGATTGCAGAAACAGTGAAATATAAAATGATGCAGATATGGGATCAGTTGTCTATGGGATCAGTTGTCCATGGGATCAGTTGTCCGTGGGATCAGTTGTCCGTGGGATCAGTTGTCCGTGGGATGAGTTGTCCCGGGATCAGCTGTCCCGGGATCAGTTGTCCTGGGATCAGTAGTCCTGGGATCAGTAGTCCTGG
Source organism: Erpobdella octoculata (assembly GCA_963978895.1). Taxonomy (NCBI): domain Eukaryota; kingdom Metazoa; phylum Annelida; class Clitellata; order Hirudinida; family Erpobdellidae; genus Erpobdella; species Erpobdella octoculata. The sequence goes on from OZ022240.1 coordinate 36,596,919, forward strand.
GATCAGTTGTCCTGGGATCAGTTGCGATGATCCCGTAATTAACATACATTACATATAATAAAAGTAAACAGGATGTTTTCTGTTATGCGTTTTATGTTTTACCTTTGAAAGCTATAAAAATACGGATCCAATTACTGAGTAATTAACACATCTCTGACAATAAAAGTAAACAGGATGTTTTCTGTTATGCGTTTTATGTTTTCATTTTTTGTTAATATGTTAATGCTGTTAATCTTAATTGTAGACGGTAAGATTTAAAAATTAGATATAACTTGATGTGATATTAAATTAGTTTAAAAAAATTTAATTTTATGTTTAAAAACAATTAAAACATTAAAACAAAAACATAAAAATTAATTTAAAAAAAATTAAAACTCTGATTTTTTTGTATTTTAACAATGTTTTTATATAGTTTATGTTTTTCTAATAATGTCAAACTAAAAAAAACTAATTTTAAAGTTTTAAAAATATAAAAAACAATCAATGTTATTAAAATAAAACAATAGAACATTTTAGAATAGTTTGATTTGAGAATAATTGTTTAACAACAAGTTATTTAACTACTTTTAGTAAATTTAAAAATCTTGCTGCTGAAGTTGACCTGACGAAGTTTCTTCATTTAAATAGTTATCTGACTGCTTTGTTATTTTTGCTTCTGTGGTGTCTTTATCTAGTGTTTATTTGGACTATATTACATATTTTTCCCCAGAGTTCTTTTTATTGTTATTTTTAGCTTGCTATGTCACCTCGGACAGTTTATTTTGTCTTGTTTTTTTTTATTTGGATTGTGATTTGTCCGAACACTTTTAGTGGCCCTTTTGTAATAAATAAATAAATATTTTTTTAGTTCGCTGTGCTGTGGTGTATGTCAGCAAAGGCAACAGTATTTTATTACCTTGCAAATATGAAGAAAATTACACAAACATCATATGGGCCGGCAATAAGAATCGTTTTGCCGCAGGAGAGCATGATGCACCAGTTTTCAATCTTGAACAAAACTACACTGAAAATGGATATAAAGTTAATTGTTCTTTGAGTCAAAAGTTTTGTGATCTAGAGATTAAAAGCGTGGTTTCAGAATATGAATCAATAGGATGTAAAGAAGAAAATGATAATTGGCTTGCCGCTTATATTATAAGACCTGCAGGTATTTTTTATTTAACATTGATTCACTTGACCCCATACATTTAGAGAAAAACTTAGTTATTGCAATGACCACTGACTACAAAGTTATATTAAATCACATTGTCAGGTCATGGACTTAATAGACAATTATTTAGCGCTGACCATTTGGAGGCTGGCTACGCATTTTATAACTTAATCTATATATATAAAAATCTCGTGTCATAGTGTCTGAAATTGAACTCCTCCGAAACGGCTGAACCGATTTTTATGAAATTGTTTGTGTAAATTTGGTAGATCTGAGGATAGGTCCATGGCTATTTAAAATATTTCTTTTAAATTATTTAAAAAAGTTATTTTGGGAAAACAAAAAGGTGTAAAATGCAACAGATAGACAGTCATATATATATATAGGGTTAGATGTTCTTAATGAAGTTAAAGAAGTTCAGATGGCCACCGGCGAAAACAATTCCGTTTCTTTTGGCGACCCAGAAGAAGACACTCTAATCGCCATTTGTCCTCTGACTCCGACAACCGATGTTCTTAACAATGTTCATCTGGTTTCATCGGCGAGCGGTGAGGACAACTTTATTTCTCGTGGCAACCAAGGAGTCGGCCCTCTTACTCCTGCTCACCTTCCGATCACCGACGTCGTCGGCAATGATGGCCAGGGCCTGTGTCCCGTCCATGGATCCCCATCACGTGATAACTCCAGTCTGGAAAGTGTGCGTGGCCGCGGCGTTGGTGACTCGTCGGATGACCGTCTTCCGGTGGAGTCCGTGTCTTCTTTCCAGCTATTTGCTCGACTCGTCAACAACGTTAATATAACAATACGACGCGGTAGACGTACCTAGCTTGATTGCGCGCACCTGACAACAATTACCTAGCGCATAGTTGCGTAAATACCTGCGCTGCGGCCACTATGGCCATGTTTTCGTTTTGTTTACAATTATTTTCCGCTTCGGTTTTTACTAATCTTGTACGTTAGTTACCTACCTTTTATATCTTGCTTTCCACTTTCCATACGTTGTTTTTCTATTTCAGTTTTCATTAATGTTTATTCTCGTCGTTTTATAGTTTCATTCTATTTTCGCATTATAGTAAATACATTTTAACTTCGTAATTTAAAGGGCTCCGAAGATGCTTTTCTGCGAAACCGATCGGTCAGCCCTCGTTTTTAATAAATCTATTTAAAAAGCGGAGTTATCATGAATTCAAGAGATTTTGAAAGCTTGGCGCAAAAACGTATCAACGCAAAGTGGTCTATCATTTTTAACAGAGCATGCCTAAAAGAAAACATCACGCCGAAATACGTTCACAAATATATATATATATATATATATATATATATATATATATATATATATATATATATATATATATATATATATATATATATATATATATATATATATATATATATATATATATATATATATATATATATATATATATATATCTTATATATAAAAATGAAATGTTGTTTGTTTGTATATCCGAGAATAAAATGTAAACGACCGAACAGATTTAATTGAAATTTGGCAAACTTATGTAACTTATTCAAGCGGTGGTTCCTGTAAAGTTTTAAATAAATTTGTTTCTCCGTTGATGGTTTATGGACAAAAAAGCTTTTGGTCAGCGGTAGTAAGGTGAAGTAAATTTTTTTCTACAAAATAAAAAGAAATTAATTTATAGTTAAATTATACAAAATATTTTTAATTTTTTTCTTAAGTTTTAAAGGTTTTAAATATAAATATTAAATTAAATAAATATGTGTGTTGTTTAGTACCGCCCATAGATATCTATGGTGCCGCCGGATACCTTTGTTTTGATTTCATAGAGCTCATTCTCTACCGATACGACAGCTCTGCTATAGGTGCATAAAATATAAACTTTATATTTGATTTTAGCAACTTATCGTTTAAATCTAGATAACTTTGGATTTCAGGACTAATCAATAAATTGCAGGTGGAATTTCTTCTATTTAGAGATATTTTCTGCTTCAAAAAAAGAGTTCCAGACTTAACAAATTAAAATTAAATCAAATTAGAAATTCATTGTTCATATCTCCCATTCAAAAGTAAGTGGCAAAGCTTTGGTAATTTGTTTTTAGTTTTTAAAATCATGATTCACTGTGTATCTTTCAATTTGTTTCGTTTGTTGCATTGCACGTAATTAATTATGTTATATTATTATTAATTATTATAAGATTATCATTATGCTCTAACATTTTGTGTTCTACAAAAAGGAGTTGCAGATTGGAAAAATAAATTTAAATTCTTTGTTCATATTTATCGTTCAAGGTTTCCGACTTCAATTGTTCCTTATCTAATATTGTTCATCATGGTTTCCTAAACTGACCAGCTTGCTATCAGCCTATCGGTAAATGAGAAATTTTTTGGGCAGGTAAGTGTTTTTTTATGTTATGGCATTAGCCGAATTGGAATTAATTTATTATTGACGAATAGTTATGACTATAAGATTATGAATTAATTTATCGGTCTTATTTAATTTTTTGCTTTTCAGAGGAAATTAGGAAATTACATTTTAAAGAAAATCTTACATGCAATTCCAATTTATTGTAAAAGTTTCACTGATATATGAGGTGCATGAAATTTGAAAGAAATGAAAGCAAGTGCAGTATTTTTGTGTTTCAACAAAATCATGAACAAAGTTCTCAAGCCAGCCTATCAATCTGCTGCTGTTTTGTTCAATTTATAATTGCATCATTTGCTAAATAAGTGTTACTTTTCCATTTTTCAAATTGATGATCTCCGAAAATTCTGGGAAAATTCAATAAGTTAATGCTCTGACATTTTGACATAACAAGAAGGTTTTTCATATTATTATTACTTCATGTTTTATTTCAATCTGTGTTTTATATAACATTTTTCAAAGCCACGGGTCAACATTTATTAACATGCCACATGTAGCGTTATATGCTTTCTGTATACATGACACTTAAAAACTAAGAACAACTCACAAAGTAAGACTAGCGATTTTTCGAAAAGCAGCTGTTGAACAGTGTGTGATAAATCTATTGTAAGCATTTATAATCTTACAAGTATTTAAAATAAATATAACCTATTGAGATATATGAGCGGATTTTAACATTATTGCAGCGTTAACTAATGAATTCTTTTTTTTCAGCTTTAGTCAATCATAATAATCCTTTGCAGAAGATCACACTTGCAGAGTGGAACCAATACATTAAAGAACACTAATTAAAATTGAGGAAGTTCAGATGTAACTAAACGAGCAAACCAAACAACAAAAAGTGTTAACGAGAGAACAGATCAATTTTGATGACTGTGCACAGCATTCCGCTACAGCCCATCTAAGCCACATTGGGAAAGCTCTGAAATTTAATAGAGGGACGGAAAAGCGACTGTGAGCGAAAAGAGCGAGCAGGAAAAGGAGAGCAAGCTGGAGCGGTAAAGCGTAAAAGCGATTGGGAGCGGAAAAGTAAAAGAGACCGGGGCCGGGAAAACGACCTTGAGCAGAAATGCGACCAGGAGTGAGAAAGTGACCTGGAACGGGAAAGCAAGCGGTTAAGGAAACGGGAGCCAGAGAGAAAATCGATAAAAAACCTTTAAAATCTTCGATCGTTTCTTTTTTGCTCCCGTTTCTTTCCCGCTTGTGCTGCCGCTCCCGGTCGTTATCCGTTCCCTGCCTCTTTCCCGCTCATTTTTTCGCTCTCAGTTCCCTCCCCCCTAGATCCGATTCTACATATATACATACATACATACATAAATACATACATACATACATAAATACATACATACATACATACATACATACATACATACATATATACCTACATAGATACATACACCCAGCAGGTGGGAAAGGAAACGGGAGAGAAAGAGACAAACATTAGAAAAACCTCTAAAAAAACCCGGGCAACGCCGGGTAGCTCCGCTAGTACATACATAAACACAGACACAGACACACATACATGCACATACACATACATACATACACACATACATACGCACATACATATATATATAGTTCCCGCTCGCTTACCCGCTCCGCTTCGCTCATTTTGTGACGGATTTCAAAATTTTTTTCTCTATATTTGATTCCCCTTGACTCTCAAGATTGTGTGAAAATTTCATTACGATCGGATGAATGGTGTAGCAATGCATAAACGCCATTAACATATATACATACAAACATTCATTTTTATATATATAGATATATATTTATATATATATATTTATATATGTAAATATATATATATATATATATATATATATATATATATATATATATATATATATATATATATATATATATATATATATATATATATATATATATATATATATCTATATATATAAAAATGAATGTTTGTATTTATGTTAATGTCCTTTATGCATTGCTACACCATTCATCCGATCGTAATGAAATTTTCACACAACCTTGAGAGTCAAGGGGAAAGTCAAATAAAAAAAAAAATTTGAAATCCGTCACAAAATGAGCGGAGCGGAGCGGGTGAGCGAGCGGGAACTATATATATGTATGTGCGTATGTATGTGTGTATGTATGTATGTGTATGTGCATGTATGTGTGTCTGTGTGTGTGTTTATGTATGTACTAGCGGAGATACCCGGCGTTGCCCGGGTTTTTTAGAGGTTTTTCTAATGTTTGTCTCTTTCTCTCCCGTTTCCTTTCCCACCTGCTTTCCCACTCCCGTTCGCTTTCCCGTTTTCGGTCGTTTTCCCGCTCCCGGTCGCTTTCCCGCTCCCGGTCGCTTTCCCGCTCCCGGTCGCTTTACCACTCCCGGTCGCTTTCCCGCTCACGTTAGCTCTCCCATTCCCGCTCACGCTTGCTTTTCCGTTCCCGCTCGCTGTCCGTTCCGGGTCGCTTTCCCGTTTCTATAATAGACAAACTAACCCACAAACATTCATATATATATATATATATAGTCTTAGCAAATCTATTTTACGTTTTATAGGCTAACAGAAGTTATGAAAGAATGGAAAAGAAAAAATGAGCGTGAACGGGAGAGCAACCGTGACCGGGAATGGGAGAGCAAGCATGACCGGGAATGGGAGAGCAAGCGTGAGCGGGAACGGGAAAGCGACCGGGAACGGGAAAGCGACCGGGAACGGGAAAGCGACCGGGAACGGGAAAGCAAACGGGAACGGAAAAGCCACCGGGAACGGGAAAGCGACCGGGAACGGGAAAGCGACCGGGAACGGGAAAGCGACCGGGAACGCGGAAAGCGACCGGGAACGCGGAAAGCGACTGGAATCGGGAGAGCAAGCTTGGAAGGAAACGCGAGCAAGAGAGAAAATCGATAACAAAACTTCTGAGCGGGAAAGCGACCGGGAGCTGGAAAACAACCGAGAGCGGAAAAGCGACCGGGAACGCGACGAAAACGGGAAAGTGGAGAAGGAAACGGGAGCGAGAGGGACAAACATTAGAAAAACCTCTAAAAACCCCGGGCAACGCCGGGTAACCCCGCTAGTATATATATATATATTCTTTTAGGCATGCTCTGTTAAAAATGATAGACCACTTTGCGTTGATACGTTTTTTCGCCAAGCTTTCAAAATCTCTTGAATTCATGATAACTCCGCTTTTTAAATAGATTTATTAAAAACTTTTTTAATTAAAAAATTTTTTTTATTAAATTAAAATTTATTAATATAACGTTGATATTAACGTTATATCAACAACGTTAATATAACAATACGACGCGGTAGACGTACCTAGCCTGATTGTGCGCACCTGACAACAATTACCTAGCGCATATTTGCGTAAATACCTGCGCTGCGGCCACTATGGCCATGTTTTCGTTTTGTTTACAATTATTTTCCGCTTCGGTTTTTACTAATCTTGTACGTTAGTTACCTACCTTTTATATCTTGCTTTCCACTTTCCATACGTTGTTTTTCTATTTCAGTTTTCATTAATATTTATTCTCGTCGTTTTATAGTTTCATTCTATTTTCGCATTATAGTAAATACATTTTAACTTCGTAATTTAAAGGGCTCCGAAGATGCTTTTCTGCGAAACCGATCGGTCAGCCCTCGTTTTTAATAAATCTATTTAAAAAGCGGAGTTATCATGAATTCAAGAGATTTTGAAAGCTTGGCGAAAAAACGTATCAACGCAAAGTGGTCTATCATTTTTAACAGAGCATGCCTAAAAGAAAACATTACGCCGAAATACGTTCAATATATATATATATATATATATATATATATATATATATATATATATATATATATATATATATATATATATATATATATATATATATATATATATATATATATATATATATATATATATATATATATATATATATATATATATACATATATATATATATATATTTATATATGTATATATATTTATATATGTATTTATATTTATATATGTATTTATATTTATATTTATATATGTATTTATATATATATATATATATATATATATATATATATATATATATATGTATATTGAACGTATTTCGGCGTAATGTTTTCTTTTAGGCATGCTCTGTTAAAAATGATAGACCACTTTGCGTTGATACGTTTTTTCGCCAAGCTTTCAAAATCTCTTGAATTCATGATAACTCCGCTTTTTAAATAGATTTATTAAAAACATTTTTAATTAAAAAAATTTTTTTATTAAATTAAAATTTATTAATATAACGTTGATATTAACGTTATATCAACAACGTTAATATAACAATACGACGCGGTAGACGTACCTAGCCTGATTGTGCGCACCTGACAACAATTACCTAGCGCATATTTGCGTAAATACCTGCGCTGCGGCCACTATGGCCATGTTTTCGTTTTGTTTACAATTATTTTCCGCTTCGGTTTTTACTAATCTTGTACGTTAGTTACCTACCTTTTATATCTTGCTTTCCACTTTCCATACGTTGTTTTTCTATTTCAATTTTCATTAATATTTATTCTCGTCGTTTTATAGTTTCATTCTATTTTCGCATTATAGTAAATACATTTTAACTTCGTAATTTAAAGGGCTCCGAAGATGCAAAGTGGTCTATCATTTTTAACAGAGCATGCCTAAAAGAAAACATTACGCCGAAATACGTTCAATATATATATATATTTATATATATATATATATATATATATATATATATATATATATATATTTATATATGTATATATATTTATATATGTATTTATATTTATATATGTATTTATATTTATATTTATATATGTATTTATATATATATATATATATATATGTATTTATATATATATATATATATATATATATATATATATATATATATATATATGCATTTATATATATATATATATGTATTTATATATATATATATATATATATATATATGTATTTATTATATATATATATATATATATATATATATAAATATATGTGACGAGATAAGTAAGAGTTTTTATCAGACACAGTGACACACAGCTCTTGCAAATATGAGGGGGCTTCGCCATGGAGCGCCTTGTAGACTAAAGTCCCAATTTTGAGCGAATTACTTTCAAAATTGGGACTTTAGTCTACAAGGCGCTCCATGGCGAAGCCCCCTCATATTTGCAAGAGCTGTGTGTCACTGTGTCTGATAAAAACTCTTACTTATCTCGTCACAGATCTGCTAGTCGTGGTGATCTAGTTGTTCCCATAACTCGAACAAAAACTTACGGCAGTCGAGCCTTCAGTATAGCAGGACCGGCAACATGGAACATGTTGCCTGCCAACATCCGAGAAGCCACTACATTGAGTTTATTCAAGGCCGAGCTAAAGACATTTCTGTTTGCGAAATCCTATCCAAATTGATGATCAGAGAGAATATATTTCATTTTTCCTGACATGCTGATTTTTGTGTTTTATATTATTTTTTTTTTTTTGCTTTATTTTTATTGTTTTGTTTTGTTGATTTTATTGTAAAAGGAGCCCTGAGGTGTTACACAAAAGGGCGCTTGAAATCCAAATAAACTTAAACTTAAACTTAAACTTATATATATATATATATATATATATATATATATATATATATATGTATTTATATATATATGTATTTATATATATATATATGTATTTATATATATATATGTATTTATATATATATATGTATTTATATTTATATATGTATTTATATATATATGTATTTATATATATATATGTATTTATATATATATATATATATATATATATGTATTTATATATATATATATATATATATATGTATTTATATATATATATATATGTATTTATATATATATATATGTATTTATATATATATATGTATTTATATATATATATATATATATATATATATACATATATATATATATATATATATATATATATCTAGCGATATATATATATATATTTATATATATATATATATATATATATATATATATATATATATATATATATATATATATATATATATATATATGTATATATATATATATATATATTATTTTTTATCTTTGATTTAAATTTAAATTAAATTGACTGTTTCCTATAAAAGAAGCTCAAAAAACTGTCAAAAAACTTATTTTTATAAATATAGATACTAGCTGGGTTACCCGGCGTTGCCCGGGGATTTTAAAAGTTTTTTATCGTTTTTCTCTCAGGCTCCCGATTCCTTAACCGCTTGCTTTCCCGTTCCAGGTCACTTTCTCACTCCTGGTCGCATTTCTGCTTTCCCGGCCCCGGTCTTTTTTACTTTTCCCGCTCCCAGTTGCTTTTACGCTTTATCGCTCCAGCTTGCTCTCTTTTTTCTGCTCGCTCTTTTCGCTCACAGTCGCTTTTCCGTTCCTCTATTAAATTTCAGAGCCTTCCCAATGTGGCTTAGATGGGCTGTAGCAGAATGCTGTGCACAGTCATCAAAATTAATCTGTTCTCTCGTTAACACTTTTTGTTGTTTGGTTTCCTCGTTTAGTTACGTTTGAACTTTCTCAATTTTAATTAGTGTTCTTTAATGTATTGGTTCCACTCTGCAAGTGTGATCTTCTGCAAAGGATTATTATGATTGACTAAAGCTGAAACAAGTAAATTAAAAACAAATTTTTAAAACCAATGCTCTTATATGTAATTAAAACACAAATTTTGCAATCAATTTTTTCTTATATTACTCTTTTATTTTATGTTAATGTCGAAATATCTTAATTATATCGAAATATCGAAATTAATTAAAATTATCTAAATTAATTGACTTATTGTAAAACTAATAATTGAATATTGCATTGTCTTCTATTTTAAGCATGTATGCAAAATTTGAAAACATCTATCATCAGGAAGTGACTCAAAAATTGATTGCAAGATTTGAAACAGACAGAGAAACAAACAGACAGACAGAGAAACAGAGACGACGAGTTAATAAAAACATTGGTAATAATAATAAAAATATCATCAAAAAGCATAAAATTTAAATATCTCAACTATTTTCATGAAAATTTCGTACACGCTTGAGAATCGCGGTCAGTGAGTGTGGTTCGTGTTAACTTGGTAAAATAGTCTGCCAGTCGGTTAGCGTTTTGTGGTCAAGAAAACCCTCAAGAAAACCCTCAAGAAAACCCTCAAGAAACCCCTCGATAAAATCCTCAAGAAAATTAACTAAATTAATTGACTTATTGTAAAACTAATAATTGAATATTGCATTGTCTTCTATCTTGAGCATGTATGCAAAATTTGAAATAAATCTACCATCAGGAAGTGACTCAAATATTGATTGCAAGATTTGAAACAGACAGAGAAACAGACAGAGAAACAGAGCCGACGAGTTAATAAAAGCATTGGTAAAAAAAGAATTTATTAGTTAACGCTGCAATAATGTTAAAATCCGCTCCTATATCTCAACAGGTTATATTTATTTTAAATACTTGGAAGATTATAAATGCTTACAATAAATTTATCACACACTGTTAAACAGCTGCTTTTCGAAAAATCGCTTGTCTTACTTTTTGAGTTGTTCTTAGTTTTTAAGTGTCATGTCTACAGAAAGCATATAACGCTACATGTGGCATGTTAATAATGTTGACCCGTGGCTTTGAAAAATGTGATATAAAACACAGATTGAAATAAAACATGAAGTAATAATAATATTAAAAACCTTCTTGTTATGTCAAAATGTCAAAGCATTAACTTATTGAATTTTCCCAGAATGTTCGGAGATCATCAATTTGGAACAATGGAAGAGTAACACTTTTATTTAGCAAATGATGCAAAAAACAGCAGCAGATTGATAGGCTGGCTTGAGAACTTTGTTCATGATTTTGTTGAAACACAAAAATACTGTAGAAATGGCAGCGATTGTTACTTGCTATGTTCCACTAATGACTAATGACTGATGAACAAAGAATGATTTACGACCGCATTATACTGGCACTTTTGGAAGGACAAGGTGGATTCTTTTCTTTGGATGCACCAGGTGGATCTGGGAAAACATTTCTCTAATTTCCGCCGAAATACGATCAAATAATGGCATAGCTTTGTCCGTTGCATCGTCTGGCATTGCAGCAACTTTATTGGATGGAGGCAGAACAGCTCATTCAGCACTTAAGCAATGTGCAACATAAAAAAGCAATTATCCATGGCCACAGTGCTGAATCATGAGTGGCTGGCAAAAAGAGTCATTTTGCAGCAAAATGTTTGGATGTCAATGATTTCAATTTTAAGATACAGCAGTTGTTGCCAGGCGAATTGGTGTCATACAAATCGATTGATACAGTTTGCGAAGCCTTAAATTATCCAACAGAGTTTTTGAACTCATTGGATATGTCAGGCATGTCACCGCATCATCTACAACTTAAAGTTGGATCTCCGGTTATTCTACTTCGAAATTTGAACCCACCGCGGCTGTGCAATGGCAGGCGATTAGTAATTAAAAAATTGATTAAAAACTTTGTCGAAGCCAGCATTTTGAATGGCAAGTTCCGAGGCGAAAGTGTTTTGCTGCCACGGATCCCAATAATTTCTACAGAAGTGCTTATTGAATTCAAATGAATTCAATTTACAATTAGATTGGCATTCACAATGACATTAATAAGTCTCAAGGCCAAACAATGTCTGTTTGTGGCTTAGATTTGGGCACCCCATATTTTTCTCACGAACAATTACCTATACGTGGCATGTTCTTGCGAGGGCAAACCATCAAGTTTGTTTGTGTTGGCTAAAGATGGTCTGAAAAAAACATTCATTTTTTTTTAAATTGACAGAATTTGTACATTAAACTTTTAATAAAAAAAAACTAAAATAATTTATAAGGCAAAACAACGTTTGCAGGGCCAGCTAGTTTATTTATAAAGATATAGTTTATGTGCTATAATTTCGTTTTATATTTGTCTAATTTATAAGTGTACAAAATAATGTAAAATAACACCAAAAGATCAATTTTTGAAAATTTAAATAATTAACATAAATTTTAGTTATTTAATCTGCATTCTATGTATACTTGCTCATATAACTCTGATTTTTTATTTTAAACAAAAAAATTGGAGAAGCTGATACTTAACGGAGTTGAACAGTTTTTTGTGATTTTTAATGAAAAGCATTACAGTGAGTAATGCTTGAAGAGCATTACGGGTTCACTAGCGTGGGGTCGTCATAGACCGAGAGGTGCCTTGCTGTGAAAAAATTTGAGAAAAAAACGTTTTGATTGGTTTTCAATCCCTTAAATAAATTTTTGAAAATTTTCCAGTTTTTTGTTTTTTTTCAAGAACTACTTCTACGCCAAATTTTGTTCAAATTGTTTTAGTGGTTTGGATTTTTAAAATTAAGAAACAAAATAACAGACATTGGTTTTTATATATATAAATTGATTCAAAAAAATCTTTTATAAAACTGCATGAAACAACTGCATAATTTAAGAGATACAAGATTGCTTTCATGTAATTGTTATATTGCTGTCTGTATCTTATAAATATTATTTGGATTGAAGAAGATGAATATCATGACTTCAGTACAATTAGGGTGCGAAGTCGAGATTTTTCAATACCTTTCCTCCACGGGCCTCACTGCAACTTTATACACGGGCCTCCACTCCAATTGTTATTTAAAGAAACTAAACCAGTAAACGCGCGCACTGTAAACCTGATTAACAACGATTGTCATAACATGTTTAACATTCACTTTAATTAAATCCATTTTATATTTTAAAGACCTTCCTCTACACTCTACACTATGTTCAGAACTTCTTTCTGCGGCACTTCTCTGGCCCCGCAGCATAACTGTAGCTGCTACTTCGGTAGTGACGCCACTGCCTTTCCTGCAATGAAAACTATTTCTATCCCACAAGTGATAAAAAATAGCGGTTCATTTGTTTCATAAGAAACACAATTTAATAAATTAAAAACAATTTTTACCAATGCCTTTATTAACTCGTCGTCTCTGTTTCTCTGTCTGTCTGTTTCTCTGTCTGTCTGTTTCTCTGTCTGTCTGTTTCTCTGTCTGTCTGTTTCTCTGTCTGTCTGTTTCTCTGTCTGTCTGTTTCTCTGTCTGTTTCAAATCTTGCAATCAATTTTTGAGTCACTTCCTGATGATAGATTTTTTTCAAATTTTGCATACATGCTCAAAATAGAAGACAATGCAATATTCAATTATTAGTTTTACAATAAGTCAATTAATTTAGTTAATTTTAATTAATTTCGATATTTCGATATAATTAAGATATTTCGACTTTAATCTATATATATAAAAATGAATGTTTGTATATATATTAATGTCCTTTAGGCATTGCTACACCATTCATCTGATCGTAATGAAATTTTCACACAACCTTGAGAGTCAAGAGGAAAGTCAAATAAAAAAAAAAATTTGAAATCCGTCACAAAATGAGCGGAGCGGAGCGGGTGAGCGAGCGGGAACTATATATATATGTATGTGCGTATGTATGTGTATATGTATGTATGTGTATGTGCATGTATGTGTGTCTGTGTGTGTGTTTATGTATGTACTAGCGGAGATACCCGGCGTTGCCCGGGTTTTTTAGAGGTTTTTCTAATGTTTGTCTCTTTCTCTCCCGTTTCCTTTCCCACCTGCTTTCCCACTCCCGTTCGCTTTCCCGTTTTCGGTCGTTTTCCCGCTCCCGGTCGCTTTCCCGCTCCCGGTCGCTTTCCCGCTCCCGGTCGCTTTCCCGCTCCCGGTCGCTTTACCACTCCCGGTCGCTTTCCCGCTCACGTTTGCTCTCCCATTCCCGCTCACGCTTGCTTTTCCGTTCCCGCTCGCTGTCCGTTCCGGGTCGCTTTCCCGTTTCTATAATAGACAAACTAACCCACAAACATTCATATATATATATATATAGTCTTAGCAAATCTATTTTACGTTTTATAGGCTAACAGAAGTTATGAAAGAATGGAAAAGAAAAAATGAGCATGAACGGGAGAGCAACCGTGACCGGGAATGGGAGAGCAAGCATGACCGGGAACGGGAGAGCAAGCGTGAGCGGGAACGGGAAAGCGACCGGGAACGGGAAAGCGACCGGGAACGGGAAAGCGACCGGGAACGGGAAAGCGACCGGGAACGGAAAAGCCACCGGGAACGGGAAAGCGACCGGGAACGGGAAAGCGACCGGGAACGCGGAAAGCGACTGGAATCGGGAGAGCAAGCTTGGAAGGAAACGCGAGCAAAAGAGAAAAGCGATAACAAAACTTCTGAGCGGGAAAGCGAACGGGAGCTGGAAAACGACCGAGAGCGGAAAAGCGACGAAAACGGGAAAGTGGAGAAGGAAACGGGAGCGAGAGAGACAAACATTAGAAAAACCTCTAAAAAACCCCGGGCAACGCCGGGTAACCCCGCTAGTATAAAATAAAAGAGTAATATAAGAAAAAATTGATTGCAAAATTTGTGTTTTAATTACATATAAGAGCATTGGTTTTAAAAATTCGTTTTTAATTTACTTGTTATTTATATTGGTCGCATGTTTAGTATTTGTAGTAATGTTTACATAATAAAAATACACTTTTTTTAAAAACAACGATTTTTCTTGCGCCCTAAAGAGTATACAATAATATATGCCACGGGCGTCCAAGAACAACCTAGTATTTTATATTTGATTGCATTTGTTTTTATGGTTTGTTTTTGCTTTGTCGTTCTCGTTTTGTATATGCCGCCGACAATTTAACGATGTTACCATGGTAGCCTTATGTTATTTATTAAACAGTTTGTTTCCGTATATACGTTTTAATAGTCTTGTTTACTCTCGTAATATTAAATAATATTAAAGTGTACATATTAACATTTTTATAACTAAAATTTTTGTTTTGAATATAAGAGCGTTGGGCGTTATCTATATAATATCCATTCCGGGCGCATTATTTTGTATAACTAATTGTTTTACTAAAGTTTTGATGTTTTAGCCTATAATGCGCCAACAGCGTTTTTCGTTGTATATAAATTATAGGAATATTATTTTATACTTTTTAGAGCGCAAGAAAAACGTTGTTTTTTTTTAAGTATTTTTTATGATGTAAACATTATTTTCTACTTTTTCGTTTTTGATGGGTGAAATTTTGTAAGCATTTGAGTTTTTTTAGTTTTCTTGCTAGGTGCAATCCTTAGCCCGTTGAATTTAAAATCTTATAATTTTTTTATTTATTTTCGCTAGGTGGTGATATATGACCAATCGAGTGCATGTTTAAAAACACACTATCGTATTCAAATTCGCGGACAGACAAAATCTCAAACAAACAACTTACTGACTTAATAAAAACGTAAAAAGTATAAAATAGTTTAAACAATAAAAATTCTTTGTTATAGTTTGTTCCTAAAAATTTGAAAAATAGTTTTTTTTCAGTGACCAATAAATTTTAAGTCACTGAGACTAGATTCAAGATTCAATTTCATTTTGTATCAAATTTGCTGCCATTTTGTCACTTCAAGTATTAAGTGGCATTTAAACATTCAAGCGGAGACGACTTTGAAATTAATAATTTAATAATTAATGGTTAAAAACAACGATAGAAAATTTTTATCATATATTTCATAAACTAAAAATATTTTTTTTAATAAATTTATAATTCGATTTTTTTATACAAATTTTCAAGTCGCCCCAACCCATGGATGCTAAGCATCTTAAAGCGTTAAATAACAATGTTATTATCTTAATGTTTAGGGTGATCCTTGAGTGGGATAATTTTTCCTTTGGATTTTTTCCTTTTGGACTTATCTTATTCTCAGTTGATTTACTCAAATGTTGAACCTCTTTTTTTATGTCCAAATAAAATTGATTGATTGATTGAAATAAAAATGTGCTAAAGTCTTTTCGATGTAAAACAAAAATTTTTGTAATTTTGTATAAAACATTAAATAAGTACAATCTAAGTTTTACTTGTTATGTAAATTAACATTATTTAATACATTTGAATTTCAATATTTTTGTTTTACAGAACTAATTTGCCAATTCACTTTACCTCCGGATGTTAAATTTCTCGTTGACATTGAAGGACTAGGATATGAAGCAACTAATTTTTCTCTATCATGTGAAGCTAATGATTTCTTGTATACAGAGTATAGATTGAAACTAAGTAGAAAATGAAAAAATGAGTCTAAAGTGGTTTCTAATATTCAATGGGAAGATACATTTTCCAGCAAATCTGTTATAAACATAACAGTATCATGGGAAATGAAAGATCAAATATTTGAATGCTCATTGGAAAGTCCGTTACATAATGTTACTCCATGCAGTTTTAAGCTGCCTCAAATTACATGTAAGTTTCATGGGTTGTTAAGTTTAACGTTAATGATAATTTTGTTTTAATGTGAAATCAATAACCTGAAACAATGAAGGACGTTACAAGAGAGCGACGTCAATGATGGAACCAAAGATTGGCGATACATTCGTAGTGGTCAAAAGACCACACAAAGGTTCTAGAAAATAGATATTATTACATCGAATAAAAACAGAATAATAATAATAATAAGTAAATAAGAATAAATTATATAAAGCTGTACAAAGTGCACAGGTTTATAATAAACTAGCAAGGTTTTACGGGATTGACCCGGGCTTTTAGAAGTCTTTTTCTAGTCGTTTTATGGCTTTCGTTTCTTTTTGTCTTTTTTTCTATCTCTTTTTGTCTTTTTTTCTCTTCCTTTTTTTCTTTCTCTTTTTCTCTTTTTTTTGTTTTATTTTATTTCTGTCTTTTTATACCTTTTTTGTTCCATCTCTCTGTTTTTACAAACTTTTATTTGGGTTGCAATTTCTCTGTGTGTGGCTTTTTCTGTACGCAAATCTTGCAAGTAAAATTTAACAAGCTTTTGGACTAGCTTGAAAGCTGAAACTTTCAGCATAGCTTTATCTTGGATGACAATAGATGATTCAATTAAAAAAAATTAATTTGAACATCTTTCGTATTTCTAAGTCGATTGTATTTGAAATAAAAGTTTGTGTTGAAAAACTCGTTTTTTCCTTTACTTGTTCCCATTATGTTTTAGAGGGATGCGGTGGCTTTTGGTCTCCCCGGGCGACTGCTACCGATGCCAAAAAATGTAAAATAAATATTAGATTTGTTCAAAGAAATAGCAGAGTTTGTAAAATAAATTGCAGATTTGTTAAAATAAATATTAGATTTTTTAAAATAAATTGCACATTTGTTAAAACAAATTGCAGATTTGTTTTAAAAAGAATTACAGATTTATTAAAATAACATGCAGATTTGTTAAAATAAATTGCAGATTTGTTAATATAAATTGCAGAGTTGTTTAAAAGTGCTTAAACTTTTTTTAAAACTTTGTTCCACAAAATAAATTTAAATGACGCCCCATTTTTTTAGATTTCTCACGTTTTTTCAGGATAAAAAGTAAAACTGTAAACCAATTTTTTTAAATAGCTTTATACCTCTTTCTGAATGATGACTAACTCCTCATTGCAAAATATACTTTCAAATTGTTCCAGGGGTTCGGATTTGATAAATGATCAAACAAATATATATATATATATAAATATATATATATATATATATATATATATATATATATATATATATATATATATATATATATATATATATATATATATATATATATATATATATATATATATATATATATATATATATATATATATATATATATATATATATATATGACTGTCGATCACAGCGCCTCCCCATTAAGTTACCGACGGTTGCAGGCAACCGTACGGCACAGTGAGTTTCCCTCCACCACTTTTAATTTTTTTAACAAACGACTGTCGTCAATGCAGAATTGTCCAACCCTCCCAAGCTCCATCTCCACTCCCGCGAGCCACCACCAAAACACAAAATCTTTAACCAAACCGCTCTGGATCTCAGTTTTACTAGCATCCGTAGAAGCACCTTCAAACTGTTCCATAACATCCGGGGCGGCAAGCTTCTCAGCCGACTCATCCGTAGTAGCATCATTCACACAGGCGCTCCAATCCGCAGACATCATCTGGAGCTCCGCTTCATCTATTCCAAAATTACTTTTCTCCATGTCCAACACTACCTCAATGTCCCGGAACTCATGGCCACCCACCAAATCTGGCCCGCCTTGCAAAAACTGTTAAACACCTTGTACAGACGCCGCATTACAGGCGTCATCGCCACACACTTCACTTAAGCCACCGCAACCAAATACGAAACTGTCCAAAACTTTTTCTGCAACAGAAACATCTCTGGCAACTCCGACGGATCCGACGACCTTTTCAAAATCGGTCAGAGTCCAGCAACACTAAGTCACAGGGCCAACTCTAGCAGCACCCCGGCCTAAAACTGGTCCACTTCTCCTTTCACTGCCCTCCTCATGAACCAACTGACACTAATACAGATATTATGGAATGTACTATGAATTACGGAACAATTAAAATAAACTATTATAACTAAAATTAATTGTCTTCAAATTTAATGAATAATATTATTCTTATTATTACGTTGTATACATAAACTAGCGGGCACCCGGCGTTGCCCGGGGTTTTTAGAAGTTTTTCTAATGTTTGTCTCTCTCGCTCCCGTTTCCTTATCCGCTTTCCCGTCGCGTTCCCGGTCGCTTTCCCGCTCCCGGTTGCTTTTCCGTTCTCAGTCGCTTTCCCTTTCTTGCTCTATCTTTCCCTCTCAGTTGGCTTTCGCCTATTTATGTATATATATATATATATATATATATATATATATATATATATATATATATATATATATATATATATATATATATATATATATATATATATATATATATATATATATATATATATGTATATAGTTCCCGCTCACTCACCCGCTCATTTTTTGACGGATTTCAAATTTTTTTTCACTATATTTGATTGCCCTTGACTCTCAAAGTTGTGTGAAAATTTCATTACGATCGGATGAATGGTGTAACAATGCATAAAGGACATACATACATACATACATACATACATACATACATACATACATACATAATTACATACATACATACATACATACATATATACATACATACATACATACATTCATTTATATATATATATATATAAGACAGACGTTTCAAAGTAAAATTAAAATTATATCTGTATAATTTTATGTCTCTCTAAGTTAACTTTTAAACGTCTTTTTACTTTTCTATATCATGTTTACATTTTACATTTTAAAATTAAGCCTTGATGATGACAAGTTAATGTCGAAACTGGCCAGTTAGCTAATAAATATGTAACCATGAACAAGGATATTAGTCTTTATTTACGAAAAAAACGAAAGCTGGAAAGTCTTTGTAAAAAAGTGTTAAACGGCGAATACAAATGTACTTTTAACAGAGAGTGTATTACAGAATATATATATTGCGCTTTTACAGAATATATATATTGCGCTTTTGTGACTTTTATTTTGTAAAAAAGCGCTATATAAAAAACCTGTATAATAAAAAAAATAATAA
Source organism: Erpobdella octoculata (assembly GCA_963978895.1). Lineage (NCBI taxonomy): Eukaryota > Metazoa > Annelida > Clitellata > Hirudinida > Erpobdellidae > Erpobdella > Erpobdella octoculata. The sequence goes on from OZ022240.1 coordinate 36,616,890, forward strand.
TATATATATATATATATATATATATATATATATATATATATATATATATATATATATATATATATATATATATATATATATATATATATATATATATATAAAAGAACATGTCCTGACTGACTGACAGATGACTGACTGATAATCAACGCCGAGCTCAAACGCCTCATCCTAGGAACGTGAAATTTGGAGCTTATATTACTTTTATAGCGTAAACATCCGCTAAGAAAGGATTTTTAATAATTTTGCTCCTGAGTGGGAAAAACTGGAAAACAAACTTTTTCCTAAAACAATGTATATCTCGAAAACCAAAAATGAGGAGATTTTGAAATTTGGTATATAGATTCTTTTTGAAAAATAAAAAGATACGTGTTTCACCATTTTTTGAAAATTCGGTTTCCCGGACCTCAAATGTGGGTTGGAAACTTGTAGCTTCTACTCAAAAACTGTTACTGCTACAGGAGTAAAAATTAGTATTTAGTTTCTACTCCAAAAATAATGAAACACGTGTTTTAGCATTTTTTGAAAATTTGGTTTCCAGGACTTTAAATGTGGGGTGGAAAATAGTGCTAATTGTCTTTTATAGTAACTGCTACTCAAAAACAGTAAATACCACAGATGTAAAAATTATTATTTAGTTTCTTTTCTAAAAATAAAGATATACGTGTTTCTCCATTTTTTACAAATTTGGTTTCCCGGACCTCAAATGTGGGTTAGAAAATTGGGTTACTTGGTTTTTAAAGTAGCTTCTACTCAAAAACTGTTAATGCTACAAAAGTAAAAATTAGTATTTAGTTTCTACTCTAAAAATAATGATATACGGGTTTCACAATTTTTTGAAAATTTGGTTTCCAGGACCTCAAATGTGGGGTTATTTGGTTTTTAAAGTAACTGCTACTCAACAACAGTAATTGCCACAGATGTAAAAATTAATACTTAGTATCTACTCAAAGAAAAAGATATACGTGTTTCATCATTTTTTGGGTTATTTGGTTTTTGAAGTAGCTTCTACTCAAAAACTGTTAATGCTACAGGAGTAAAAATTAGTATTTAGTTTCTACTCCAAAAATAATGAAATACGTGTTTTAGCATTTTTTGAAAATTTAGTTTCCAGGACCTCAAATGTGGGGTCGAAATAAGGGTTATTTGATTTCAAAATAACTGCTACTCAAAAACTGTAAATGCTACAAATGTAAAAATTAGTATTTTGAAGTTTTGTGCCGGATAAAGGTAGCTAAGTCCAGTTTATCATCGGCCGGGCCAAGCCGTTATTTTAGAGTCTTCACACAGGCCAGGCCAAACCTTAAATTAAAGTGGGACGGGCCGAGGTTTTTCACCAAGTATATAGATATTTTAGTGATTTTAGGGTCTTCAGTTTGGCCGGGCCAAACCTGAGGTCAAGGTGGGACGGGCCGAAGTTTTTCATCAAATATATAGAACTTCTAGGTTTGTAAAAATGGGCCGGGCCTAATTCAGACGGGCTGTGCCGGGCCAGGAGTTTGGGTTTTTAAAACGGGCTGGGCTAATTTGTCGACGGGCCGTGCCGAGACCTAAAAAAATTATCTCTACTATGGATGCACGGTTCAAACTCTCTAATTTCATGCAAGCGAAGCCGCTACGGGCACTGCTAGTATATATATATATATATATATATATATATATATATATATATATATGTATATATATATATATATATATATATATATATATATATATATATATATATGTATATATATATATATATATATATATATATATATATATATATATATATATATATATATATATATATGTATATATATATATATATATATATATATATAAATGGCATCCTTCTGTCTCTAGAGACAATAGAGTTTGCACCTGTGTCTACCCTGTGACACTGCAGCATTGACTGTGGCTGAATAACCCGATACGGGAGCCGCAGCTTCTTTCACATTTTCCGCAGGGGTAGTCAGCGGCAGGGACTACGAATGAAACGGCGGCAGCCCTTGTCCTCTGCTGCTCGCGAATTTTCCTCTCTTCACGCCGGATCCCATGTCAAAATTCTCTCTCCTCATTGGCCTGTTTAACGCCCGTTTTGACAGCTGCACGCCAGCCAGAGCGGTCAGAAGTCGCGACCTCAAGTTTAGCTGGACTGATGTTGCATGACCTCAGATCCCTCTTGCAGACATCTTTGTAGCGCAGGAGGGGTCTCCCGGTTGAACGCGTTCCTGTGGCTAGCTCACCATAAAGGATTTCCTTTGGGATGCGACCATCATCCATTCTGCAGATATGTCCTAGCCAGCGCAGACGTTTCTGAGAAAGGATAGAAAACATGATTAACGTTCCAGCCTTGGTGAGAACGTCCGCGTTAGAGACATGGTCCTGCCAGGTGATGCCAAGAGGTCGTCTGAGGTTGCGCAAATAAAAGACGTTCTGTCTCCTCTCTTGATGGGCGTACAGGGTCCAGGTCTTGCTGCCATACAAAAGAGTGCCTAACACACATGCCCGGTACACCTCCATCCTCGTCCCGATGGTCAGCATAGGATTGTCCTGGCAGTTGCTGCCCTGCCTATCCTCACGTTGAGCTCGGCATCCATAGACAGGCTGCTTGTGCTACTGGAGCCGAGGTATGTAAACTTGTCCACCACGTCCAGGGTGTGGTCACCGATGGTGATTTTGTGAACAGAGCTGACCTTGGTTTTTTCAGGTTAATGGTGAGCCCGAACTCAGTGCATGCCTCCGCGAAACAAGTGATGAAGTGCTGTAGAGCGGCCTCAGAATGGGCCGTGAGGACAGCGTCATCGGCAAAGAGCAATTCTCTAATACGAATACTGCGCACCTTGGTCTTTGCTCTGAGACGAACGAGGTTGAAGAGGTTCCCGTCACTTCGTGAATGTAGATAGATGCCGTCTTCGCATCCGTTGGATGCGTAGCCCAGCAACAAATAACAGAAAATGCCAAAGAGTGTTGGGGCTAAAACACATCCTTGTTTAACGCCGCTTTTGATGGGAAAGGGGTCTGATGATACCCCATCGTACTGGACTGTTCCAGACATGCCTTCATAAAACGAATCGACCACCCTTAATAACTTGGGAGGGCATCCTATTCTCTCAAAAAGGGCAAACAGACAAGACCAGCTGACCGCGTCGAAAGCTTTTGTCAGGTCAATGAAAGCAAGACATAAAGGACATCGCTGCTCACAACATTTTTCTTGCAGCTGTCTGAGCGAAAACACCATGTCGATGGTCAAACGACCAGCTCGAAACCCACACTGTGACTCGGGGTATACAGGCGATTGAAGACTACTCTAGCAAAGGCCTTACCCACAGTGATAAGAAGAGAAATCCCGCGGTAGTTGTTACAGTCGCTGCGGTCGCTGCGGTCGCCTTTATTCTTATGCAGCGTGACAATCCTCGCATCGCGCATGTCCTGGTGTATTGTTCCCTCTTTCCAGCACTGAAACAAGAGCATATGGAAATGACTAAGGAGGGAACTCTCTTTAGCAGCTTTCACAACCTCCGGCAGAATTCCGTCGCAGCCCGGCGCCTTTCCGCAACAGATCAAATCTATCGCCTTGCTCAGCTCCTCGATGGAGATTGGCGAGTCAAGCTGCTTCATCACAAGAAGCGGTGTAGTGCTCCTCAAAACTGTGTCGGTGACGACATTTTTGTTCAAGTACAGCTCCTCATAGTGCTCGACCCATCTCTTCATCTGCGTGCCACGGTCCTTGATGATCTCACCTGAGACAGACCTGAGGGGTGCAACTTTGATAAGGTTTGGTACAAAGGCCTTCTTTATCCCCTAGTACATTGCCCGAGTGTTTTCGCAGCTTGCCGAGGTCTGGATGTCTCGGCAAAGCTTCAGCCAGTAGTCATTGGCGCATCTGCGGGCAACCCTTTTGACGTTATTTCGGGCTTCTCTGTAGGCATCCAGTGTTTTTTCACAAGGCTTTCCCTTGTACTCAAGAAGAGCAGCGCCCTTAGCATTTATGGCAGGCTCGAGCTTTTTGATCCCAGCCTCAAACCAGTCTTCACTCTTTCTAGTTTTTTTTTCAAAAGTTTCTGAGGCGGCCGTGTACACAACATCGCGAATGAAGTCCCAGCGTATTGTGGCACTGTCCACGAGACAGTCATCCAATGCCTTGTCTATGACATTAGAAAAGCGCCTGCGTATCTCAGGCTTGAGATCCCGGCAGTGTTAATGCGAGGCCGACCTTTCTGTCTTGAACAGTGCATTTCTTTGGGTCGAAGACGCACCCTCCTGCTAACCATTGAGTGGTCAGTGTAGCAGTCGGCACTGTGGTATCTGCGCGTGAGGAGCACGCAATTCAGCAATGATCTTTTAGTGATGACAAAATTTAGCTGATGCCAGTGCCTCGACCTGGGATGTTGCCAGCACACTTTGTGGAGGGGTTTGGTAGAAAAAAGGTGTTAGTGATGGCAAGCCCGTGAAAGGAACAAAGCTCAAGTAGTCGCTGCCCATTCTCGTTGAGCCCTTTGACACCGAATTGTCCAATGCAACGTGGCCAAGACTCATGGTCTGCATCCACTCGGGCATTGAAGTCTCCAAGTAGGTTCTCTCTCACCGGGATTCCCCCGATCTTTGCCTTGAGCTTTTCATAAAACACATCCTCAGCCTCAGCCGTGGAGGAGGGTGTAGGAGCATACACTCTGAAGATGTGCGTAGGTCTGCATGTGGTAGTTAAGCGGAGTGAGAGGATACGCTCGGTTCCCTGAGAAGGAGGCTCAACTGACGACACAAGAGAGTTACGGACTGCAAAACCAACCCCATGCAGTCGGTGCTTATTTGAACCCAGACCCTGCCAAAAGAAAATGTAATTCTTTTCCTTAAGGCTACCACTAGATGCAAGCCGCGTTTCTTGTCCAGCTCGCGATCCATGATGGCGGTTTTCCTGACGGGGCAAACAGAGCTTATATATATATATTTTTATATCTACGGGTTATAATTTTCTATCAATGCTGATAAACCTCAGAAGATTTTATAAACTAAGAAAGACATAAAAAAATAGAGTTGCGCGATTACATAACTTCAATCAATCAGTCTTGATTACAGTTACTAAGACACAAGTTTTTGATTAAGTGTGTATTTTTTCTAATAAATCTTGGACCATTTCTAAAGAACTTTAGTATAGTTATCGATATTATAACAACTGGTGTCAGAAGCGAGATAAATAAAAATGGTTCATCACAAATTATTGGAAGAACTCTCCCTGCTTGAGTTGAGGCGGGAACTAAAAAAACGAGAACTAGCAAAGGAAAAAAGTCTGAACTCGTGGATCGCCTCCGAATGACATTAGAAAGCCAAGGTCTGGACGCAGACAAATTCGAATTTGATATGGATGAGGAATTAACAAATTTTCTGAACAAGATGACGGGGGAGAACAGAGCAGCACAGGAGGAAAACAGAGCAGCACAGGAGGAAAACAGAGCAGCGCAAAAAGAAACCAAAGCCGTTATGGAAGGAATAAAAGAATTAATTCTCGAAGGTCAGCTTAGATTAACAGATGTGGAGAAAAGAGTTAATAACCTGGAAAAATTGGTAGAAGAGAATACCAAGGAAATCGAGAAGAGAATCGAGAGCAACCTGGAGATAAAATTGAATAATCTGGTCAAACAAGGACAGACTGGTTGCCAAGCCCAAGAAAAAAAAATCATTCTGTTGAGCATGCTAAGACCCCGGCTTTTGATGGCACTGTGTCATGGTCCGTCTACAAAGCTCAATTTGAAATTGCTGCCAGGAAAAATAACTGGTTAACCAGCCAGCAGAAGGCGGAAAATTTGGTATTTTCTTTGAGGGGAAAAGCTTTACAGCTTGGAAATGACATTCGTCTCAAGACTGCAACTGGGGAGCTTTTCCCAGTAGTTGGTAAAATTCAAACTAAAATTAGGCTGGGAAATAGAACCTTTCAGCATCAGTTTTTGGTTGACGACATAGAAGAAAAGTGTCTACTTGGGCTTGACTTTATGAAAGCACATGGTTTTGCATTGGACTTAAAAATGAGAACATTTAAACAGGGGGATTTGGAAATACCTGTTTATTATAAAGGCGAAATGATTTCGGTGAAACGAGTATTGGTAACAAAGGACATCGTTGTACCTGCTCAGTCGGAATCTTTGCAAGAATAGAAAACGATAAGAACTCAAGAGTTGTTGGGTTCATCGAGCCCTTGAACGGAGTTGAAAAACATGGATTATGAATCGGAAAAACACTGGTACGAACGAAGTCATGAAGCTACGTGCCAGTCAGAGTTATGAATGTGACAGAAAGCGACAAGCGACTAACAAAAGATGACAAAATTGCGGTATGCAGCCCAGTCGACCACATATTGGCATGTAACACGGTGATTGGTAGAAATAATAATAAAAAAAGAATGAAGTACAAGCAAATTCAGGCACTGCTTGAAGCCGCTTAAACTTCACTAAAAGCAATGGACTATGTCAAAGCGGAAAAATTGATTGAAGGGTATTGTGATATAATAGCTATTGACGAAAAAGACAATGGAAAAACAAAGATCGTTGAACACCGAATTCGAACTGGTAATACAGAGCCCATTCGTCAACTGCCACGAAGGCTTCCACTGGCAAAGCGAGAGGAAGCTAGAAAGATGCAGGAAAAGATGAAGAAACAAGAATTTATTCAACCATCCAATAGTCCATGGAGATCACCGGTAGTTCTTGTTAAGAAGAAGGATAATTTGCTACGTTTTTGTGTCGACTACAGAATGTTAAACGAGGTCACATAAAAAGATAGGAATACGTCCCCAGGATTGCGAGAAAACTGCCTTTTCAATAGGTTAAGGATTGTGGCAATTTACAGTGATGCCATTTGGCTTGTGCAACGCACCAGCAACTTTCGAGCGACTTATAGAGTATGTGTTACAAGGATTAAATTGAAGAACGTGTCTTGTTTATTTGGACGACATTATTGTTGTTGGAAAGACGTTTGAAGAGCATCTACACAATCTTGGAGAAGTTTTCCAAAGGATCCGGGATGCTGGTATGAAGCTAAGTCCGGCAAAGTGTGCACTTTTCAAAAGCAAGGTGAAATATCTTGGTCATATAGTTTTTGCCGAAGGGGTAGGAAACGATCCTGAGAAAATTGAAGCGGTTAACCATTGGCTGTTCCGAGAAATTCTCAAGAATTAAGAAGCTTACTTGGTTTGTGCAAATATTATCGATGATTTGTAGCCAACTTTTCCAGCATTGCAAAGGAATTATATAAGCCTACAGAAAAGAATGCACCGTTTGATTGGTCAGAGGCAAACCAACAGGCGTTCGAACAGTTAAAAACAGCTTTGAGTTTGACGCCAGTTCTGTCGTATCCAATCCCTGGAAAAGATTTTGTATTAGACACAGATGCAAGTAATGAAGGAATAGGGGCAGTGCCTAGTTAAATTGTTGACGGCAATGAAAAGGTTATGGCTTATTATAGCAGAACTTTGTCGAAACCGGAGCGCAATTATTGCCTCACCAGACGTGAGTTTTTAGCAATCGTTGATTCTATTGAGCACTTTCACAAGTATTTATATGGTTAAAGGTTTTTGTTGAAAACGGGTCACGCTGCTTTGAAATGGCTTTTACATTTTAAAAATCCAGAAGAACAAGTGGCTAGGTGGATCAAACGTTTACAATCATACGAGTTTGAAATTCAGCATCGGAAGGGTGATCAGCACAAAAATGCTGACGCACTGTCACGACGACCTTGCAATGATGAATGCAAGTATTGCATTCGCATGGAGGGGAAGGAAATAAATAATCAGTGTTTTCAGGTACGGTTTCAAATTGACGACACTTGGTCAGATGATGTGATTCGAGACGAACAATTAAAAGATGATGATATAGGGCCGATTTTGAGATGGATGGAAGAAGGGAAGAAACCTGACTGGCAAGAGATTTCTGAATTGAGTCCTGCTACTAAATCGTATTGGGCACAATGGGACTCTCTAAGGGTTGTGAGCGGATCTCTAAAAAGAATTTGGGAAAGCACTGATGGTTCCACCAATGTTTTGCAATTAATTATTCCAAAAGTAAAAGTGCCAGAAGTGCTCCAACAAATGCACTCCGGAGTATCAGGGGGACATCTAGGGATGAATAAAACGTTGGACAAGATCCGCCAAGGATTTTATTAGGTATACTGTAAAATAGATGTAGAGGAATGGTGTCAAAAATGTGATACCGGTGCCGCTAGTAAAGGACCACACGCTAAAACAAAGGGCCATTTACAACAGTACAATGTAGGTTCCCCTTTTGAAAGAATTGCTATAGATTTAGCAGGTCCATTTCCAGTGTCAAAATCTGGCAATAAGTACATTCTTGTGGTCATAGATTATTTTACAAAATGGCCAGAGGTTTTTGCTATACCTAATCAAAAAGCAGTGACAGTCGCCAACGTTGTTGTTGATGGCTGGGTTAGTCGCTATGGAGTACCAATGGAGCTCAATTCAGATCAGGGCAGGAACTTTGATTCACAGTTGTTTAGAGAAATGTGCCGTGTTTTAAGCATACATAAAACCCGCACAACTCCCCTTCATCCTCAGTCTGACGGTATGGTGGAACGATTTAATCGAACTATTCAACAGCACTTGTCTTAGATGGTCGGTGAAAACCAAGTTGATTGGGATAAACACATTCCGTTATTTTTGATGGCTTACAGAGAATCGGTTCACAACACGAAGAAGGCCACCCCAAGTAAAATGTTATTTAGACGGGAGATACGACTTCCTTGTGATCTTATGTTTGGAAGTCCGGGAGACAAAGTAGAATCGGAAAGCGAGTATGCGCACAATTGCGGGCTCGGTTAAATGAAATTCATTTCGTAGCCAGAAGTAGGATCAAAGCAGCCAGCGACAGAATGAAAACTCGGTATGATCGCCAATCAAATATGAAAGAGTTTAAAGAAAATGATTTGGTGTGGTTCTACAATCCACAACCTAAAATTGGGAAATCACCTAAATTTCAACAAGACTGGGAAGGACCATAAAGAATTATTAAAAAGATCAATGATGTCATCTACCGGATTCAAAAGTGCCAACGTACTAAAATGAAAGTAATTCATGTTGACCGCCTTGCCAAATATTATGGAGGCAATGAAACTGTTCGGGACGAACAGGATTAAGAAGGGGGTAGTGTTATATCTACGGGTTATAATTTTCTATCAAGGCTGATAAACCTCAGAAGATTTTATCAACTAAGAAAGACATAAAAAATAGAGTTGAGCGATTGCATAACTTCAATCAACCAGTCTTAATTACAGTTATTAAGACACAAGTTTTTGATTAAGTGTGTATTTCTTCTAATAAATTTTGGACCATTTCTAAAGAGCCTTGGTATAGTTATCGATATTATAACAATATATATGTATATATATATATATATATATATATATATATATATATATATATATATATATATATATATATATATATATATATATATATATATACAGTTACTAAGACATATAAATGTATATGAATTATATGTTATTTAGATAAATAAAAAGGTTTTCTTGCTTGTAAGATTCTAGAAGAAAAACAAATGTACAACAAATAAATCAAGATTCATTTTCTTTACGTGACTGTGACGCAAGTATTCAAAGAAGTCCATTACTAGAATGTTTGAATTTTGCTCTCTTATTCCATAAAGAAATATACTTGGTGCATATTGATTATTATTGGTCTAGATTTAATAAAAAACTACCACCTAGACTGTATACCTGTGTTGCTTTTTGTGAAACTAGACTTTCATCAGAAGATTTCTATTATCCTGTTCTTGGCGGAGAAATAGACATTGTGAACAATTCAAATTCTAAAAGTAGGTTTATTTTGAAAATGTTCAACTGATTTTTAAGTTATTTTAAGAAAACTTTATTTGTAAACAAGTTTTTCTATAATTTTTCCAACGTTTTGTTTTATAAAATATAAAATTAGCGTATTACTATTTTCTGTAAATTTTCAGGCAATAAATCCGATTTTATAGAAATCGAAGACGATTTTCTCAACAAAACTTTAGATTATCAGATAAAAAACAGAATAGTTGAACTGGGTTCAGATGTTGAACTTACATGTCCTCTGGAGTGCAATATTTCTGTTAGTTGGCGCTTCAAGCCATTCAATGAAAGATGGCGCGGAAGAACTATAAGAAGTAGCCCTCGTATCAATATAACTACTGAACACCGAACGGATGAAATATGCATACATGTTTTGAGAATAAAAACAATAAGGAGGAGTGAAGCAGGATGTTATGAATGTTCATCAAATAATATTAAGTTCAAAGCAGATATAATTTTATTAGGTATAAAACTTAAATAAAATCTATTTAGCATTATTTTTAATTGTTTAAATATTTTTGAATTTTCTTTTTCAGAACAAAATGTTAGTTGCGTGACGGATTTAAAAATAGAAAACTTATCACAAAATGTTTCATTTCAATCAAAGAGGAAAACCAAATTTTATTGTTCTGTTAAATTTTATGCCTCCAGACAATGCCAATTGATACCAATGTGGTATAATTTTATAAACAATGACTCAAACACAACATCAAACAAGGAATTCAATTATAAAATTGGAAATAATACTTTGTGGTTAACTTTTCAAAAAGTGATTCAGAAAAATTTTTTTTTTAATTTGTCAGTTGTTTTCAATTGCAGCGATTTTGCAAAGTAAGTTATTTTTAAATGGTTGGGTGTTTTTTTTTTACAAAACTCTTTAATTTAAAATTTTATTTTCATAAAACAAGAAAACATGAAAGATCGCGTGTGCCACTTCAGAAAGTTATTTTTTTAGCACAAAATATTCCTTTCTTTGAACTTCAAAACTTCAATTTTGAATATTTGTCTGAAATTGTAATTGCAATGTCAAGTCAGTAAATTGAATTTTCAACAAAGTTCAGATTTTTATTTTAATATAATAAACACTATTACGTTTGCAAATTAATTCGTGTTTGGTATTTTATTTCATTAACTGTTTATTTTAACCCGCCTCAGTTGTTCCGTCAAGAATTTGAGTTTTATTGAGTTGTTTTGTTAAATTGAATTATTATATGACAATTTTAATTTTAAAAATTTAAAATAGAAGTAAATAGAAATTATTGAAATGATACAATTTTATAAGGCTGCTTATTAAAATTAGAAAAACGAAATTATTTTCAACAATAAGTTTAAAAACATTTTAACACAAAACTAATTTAAAACAAACAACATTCAAGTGTCCAAAAATAAAATGTTGAATACAATTCTTGATTTCTAAAAAAATTAAAAAGATTTTTTTTTAACTAAACAGAACAAATTACAATACTTGAAAATGTGAATGATATTTCTGAGGAAAAAACATTTAATGAAAAAACATATGCGAAAAAATATGGTAAGTTAATTTATTTAAATAACACATTACAATATAAACAAATAACTTATTATTTCAACTATTTCAGGCAAAGGTAGCACAATAGCAATTGTCATACTTGGAACGATTCTTGTTGCTCTGATTTTGTTAATTATTGGAGTTTTGATTTATCGGAAAAAAATTAAAATAAGAAAAAAAGGTGATAATTAATTATTTATATGTAAACACTAATTAATATCAAATAGTTTTTTTTACGAAAATTATAAAATAACTTTTAAGAAGATTACCAAAAAATAATTTGAAAAATTTGTTTTGTGCATTATATTAAAACCTGTCTGAAAACGGAAACACACTTTAATATTGTAAACATTGCTATATTCAGAAAATTGTAAGATTGACCACCATATTTGGTTTCTTTTACAATGGTGTTTGTAATTTCTTAAAAATAATAAAAAAACAAAAACTTCAAGTTCTTGTTTCTATTGTTAATGTAAATGTATTGAACATTATGGCGCTATTTTTCGAGTTGATAATACCACAGCAGCGCCGGGCATATGGGATCACACAGTTAATTAAGTTATTTGCTCTTAGTTTTACTAAAAAAATAAAGTAATAATTCAAAAAATAAAATATGACAACACCCTTTTTAATTCTGTTTGTCTCGAGCAGCTGTGTAGCCTCCGAATAACTCGGCAAGGCGAGGAATACAAAGAACCTTCATTTTCACTTGCTGCTTTGGCCGCTGTCTGTGAGCGACATGCTCAATTACTTTACCAGTCATATGCAGTTTTTTCTAGTGCTTCTGGAGCTGATGTGATTGTCCAATTTTGCGTTGTGGGTTGGAAAACCACACAAAAACATTTCTCACAAATTTCTTCACAATTGATGGTCTATAACAGCTATAGCCGTCAATCGGTTACTGGTGGCGCCACGCAATCGAGTCCACAACTGTACAGTACAGTTACTCCTTAATTGTTTAATGCTTTCTAAGCTTCTGAACACAAAATTAACTTCCACACAAAATTGTTTGATTTCTTCAAGTGCAAGCTCCTCTTTTTTTTACAGAAACGTTCACACGCTCTTTTATAAACCTCATTGTTACTGCACGTTTTCCGCCTGGCATAGTCGCTGACAACAGGTCTACCCCAAACGTATTATTACATGCACAGTTGTTCAACTCCGTCTTGTTTTTCCAAGCCTGATGAAAGATGGAGGGAAAAGTTGAAAAGATTAAATTATGATCTATTTATGTGCTTCAAGCATACAACCATTTCAGTTTTAAAACACCTGGTGTAAATGACTATAAACTGTTATAAAAAAACGCACTGTTGTTATTACACATCCGGTCCTTGAATCTTTGTGACATCATCTCGTCAGCCCCATCAAGCGCGACCTGTTTGGTGTGCCCCGTGTTCAATGATTTTCTTCAATTAAAACCAAATATTTTCCTAGGAGCTCCAACAACAACGAAAACCCTTGACTTAACTTGTGCTATTACATCATTTTCTCTGTCACGGGACAACATGGCTCTCTTCTGATCAGCACATGGCTCTTCAAAACCACGGAGAGACCCTTACTCAAACTCATATCATTAATAACGTCAACTACTTCAGGCAAAAGCCGTACTCTGCTTTTGATCATGTCTCCCCATCAATAGAAAAAACATCATTTTGACACAACTTCTCAACAGTCTGCTTACCACATTTTTGGCAGCCTTCTAAACACCCCTCTGTCTTTCCTGAAAGCCTTTGCCGCAGCAACGCCGTTTTTTTCAAAGTATCTGAGGGAATCCAACCACAATTAGTCACAGGGCCCACTTCCGTGGCGCCCCGCTGCAAAACTGGTTCAAGTTTTTTTGTCGTACCCCACCTCATGTGTTTGCTGTTCCCTGACAGCATCGCCGCACCGGCCTCTGCTACTCCGTCATTAGGACAGACCTGAAATAAGCCAAGAAATAACATTTCTCTTGTTTTCTCTTGTGCTGAAAAAGATTTTCTGTTTCCATCTAATTGTTTGCTGGCAGCATTGCCGCACCGGCTGCTTTGTTTTCTTATTTCATTTCTGCTATGAAATTTTTCAAAACGTTTGTTAGTTCTTTATTCGTATTAAACTCTCATTTTTCTGAGTCAAAATCATTGTCCACCAATTCCATCTGGATAAGGTCCACAAGCTCGGGCTGTCCTCCGTTACTGTTTAGCCCTCGCGTAAACTCAGCAACGGAAAAATCCTTCAGTACTTTTAAAAAATTCTTTCAGATCCCACATCTAAAACAGAGATTTTTCTTATGTAACAATGACACCAATGTTGTAATATTAACAATCGTATTTGGGTTTCTTTAAAATGGTTTTTTAATGTACTAAAAGTAATAATAAAACGAACATTTTATGTTTTTTTCCTATTCAAATAATTCTGTTCTTTGCTCTTATTTGTACTAACAGGAATATAGTATTAATTTCATAGATAAAAATATGACAATATTTACCTTGTTACTTAAAAAAAATAATTTTGTAATGGTTTTTTGTTGTTTTTAAATTTGTTTTGTTGATTTGCATGTTTGATATTTGTTTTTTTTTTGTTTCGTTAATTTTTATATAAATTAAAAATTAACCACGTAAAACTGACACTAAAAATTAATATAAAGAGCTAAGAACAAAAGTTTTTTTTTAGAATTGTTTAATTGTAATTGTGGTAAAAATTGTTATGTATTAATATGTTATCAGTTTTTAAGGTTTTTTTCTGTTTGTAAACATCAGTTAATCTTGAACCGCTGTATTCAAGTCCTCAAGAACAAGATAACCATAATGAAAGTCGTAAACACTCTGGCATATACAGCACTATACACGATTATTCAAATCTTATTTACAATGAAAACAAACAGATACAGCCTGATTATTTGGATCTGATCTACAATGAAAGCGAGCAAAAACAAACTATTACTTACGAAGACATTGAATATCTTGATATTGGTTATACATCTCTACAAACCAAGAATATGATAATAAACGTCTACAACTCAACAAGTAAATTTGGTGCATATTTTTCATGATTTTGTTAATATTTAGAATGTTTTTTACACAATTATTTGTTAAAAACTGTATTTGAAATGTGTGTTTTACTGAAAAATATTAAAAATTGTTTTCTTTAAGTGTTTAAAGCAGTATACTTAATTAATGACATAATGATAGTGTTCGATTAAGTGGATCATCGAATTATTATAAGTTTTCCTCAGCGTCCTGTCGACATTTGTGATGATGCACTGTACTGGATCTGTTTCTACTTAAATGAACAAGCTCAGGTTATTAATGTTTGTGGTCGTCTGTGATACTCTAGCGACTGTTTATTTTTAGAAGGTTCAGTCCTTGGTTTAAAACTGCGTGGCGCAGTGAGAATGTACAAGAATTGTTTGATTATTGAGGTCATGTTTCACCACAGAACTGAGTTATGTTAACAAAGTATTTTTCATTTTAAAAGACCGTATCACCACTATCTTCAACTAGTATGTTTCAGAATGTTTCTAATTGAACGCTTAGAAAACGAAAAAATACCGTGAGAAAAAATCAGGTGATAAGTATTTCAGTTTGTTCTGGAGTAGTTCAGGCAATTAAGTGTATCTCAAGCATCAGTTGCCCGGGAACTCAACGATAACGTACTGATGGCTTTGCCAAAGCGCTTACTAATAGAACTCTTCAGCTTGAAAGTAGCATATTTGCAAGGCGTAAAACAACGGTTGTGATGTTACCTTCCGTTCCGCCAATTTTCAGTTCCTGACCCAAGACCAGGAGAAGACTGAATAATTTTTATGCGTTGCCCTGAACTCCTCGACGGCCTTGCACAAGCTGACGTTTGGCTAACAGATAAAACCTTCGAGGTCGTACCTTTTCTATTTGTTTAGCTATAGTCTAATCATTTTAATTGCGGATCAGGCTCTAATCTGGTAGGTGTGTCCTGTTTGCTTACAAACAAGACAAGTGCAACATACGGGCGTGTTTTAGAAAATCTCCATCGACTCATTCCTGAAGCTAGTCCACGTACTGTATTTTTTAATTTTGAGAAAGCAGCAATGATTTCATTAAGTACTGTATTTCCGAGCTGTACACTGACTGGATGTTACTTCTATTTATATCAAAGTATTGTTCGGAAAGTCAATGAAATTAGGCTGAAGGTTGCTTACAATAGTAACAGCAAAGTGCGACGTTTTGTCAGTTTTTTTTTACCAGCATTAGCCTTTGTCTCACGAGAAAATGTTGTAGAGGCGTTTGAATTGATCGATGATTCGATATCTGAAAACGTCGAACATCCTAATATACGTTTGGAGAATTACCGACCAACGATGTTCAGCGATGGCATTTTGGCTTTCATTCACTGTTCCTGTGTCACCATTCAATTGTGTAGTCATTTATGGATGGTATCAAATGAGACATGCAACACTAGAAGACAAACAAATGCATGTTAAAACTTAATAGCTTGATTTGTTTCTTCAAATATTCAATGTTCACAGGCAAGAGATCAAGATTAAACTAGATTAAATTTCAAGTGAATCAAAAATCGGTATATTAACAACCCATCTGTCGTTGCTTAAAAGTCGCATGCCTAAATGTCGTCACCACGCCCAAATGCACATATGTCCATTTGCCTATAAGTCGCTGCCTATACGTCGCGTGCCTAAATGTCACCCATCTAAATGTCAACAAACCATATATGTAATAATATTGATGACAATAACAATAACAACAACCAACATCAACTTTAGGATTATGTGTAATTTATATCCTTGTTTGCCTAAATAAAATAAATGTAATCGATTCCAGGAAAGCAAATTTGCAATTCAACTCCAGAAATTAAAGTACAGCCTAACAAAAATGATAATTCATCTCATCGATCTTTGTAGATTTTTAGTGTTTTGTAGTTTCAACATGTCCACACTATGACTTCAACAGACAACTTTTGATAATTAAGTTTGAATTTTTTATTTATTGCTGCACTGAAGAGGACTTCAAAATCATATTGAAAAGACAAGTAGTTTTTGAATAATTATTTGTAATAAGAATTTGTTTATATAATTTTTCAAATATTTTTAAGTATTTTATAGAATGGTTGTTATTTTGAAAAAAAATTCCAATTTTTAAAAAACGTTTAGTTTTGTTTTCATATGTACTTGTATGTGCATGTTAATTTTTTTATACAATGTTATGTTCATTATAACAATTAATTTAGTAAATAAACATATTATCATAATCTATACCCCTGTTATACTTTACTTTTTTGGCTATGTTTTTAAAATTATTTTTCAAATTTAACTGTTTGAGAAAAATTACAGTGATTCATTTCTATCACTGCAAAAAAATGCAGGTTCAACATACATACTTATAGTTATAGGGCGCTCAAATATCAGTCATGGCATGGCGTAATGCCGTTGAGCCAGGAGTTTTCTCACACTGCTCAAGCCAATTTAACCTTACCTCCTGCACTGATCGGTAAATGGGTGCCAATTTTGCAACTGTTGGTAACACGTGCATGTTACAGATAAGCTTTATAATCACTTATGCACAAACCGTTGCGGTCACTGCTGAGGTGTGCCCTTTATTTCTTAGGTTTCTATAAATTGTTACGGCTTACCGTCGTCGGATAGCGTAAGAAGCCTACATCTCTGTATCTCCACAAACGAAATAAAGCTTACGGTAGGGTTGGAAAAACTTAAAAAAATTTGCTACGTGATTACCGGTTCTCAATCCGTTTTCAAAAACAAACAAGTGCTTACATTACACGAATTAATAAAATAAATTGTCAAACCATACAAAATACAATTATACACGGCGAAGACAAATCCTAACCGGGAAAAAATATCAAACCCCAAGAGAGAAAAAATCCAGTGGATAAAATGTCCTATGGTTTGCCAAGGGGGAAATGTTTGGAGGAAAAACATAAATGTAGCCAGAAGAACAGAAAAGTGGCACGTGTTTCCAAAAGTTATTTGGAAGGAGTGCAAATAGTTGAGTAGGTATTTTAAAAGTGAAAAAAGGTCATTTTTTTTTTTTGAAAAATTCCAAGACATCTGATAATTAAGTTTGAAGTTTTTATTTATTGCTGAATGGAAAAAAAGTTTAAAGTTATATTAAAAATGCAAGTAGTTGTTTATTATTAATTTTTTAAATGTTATTTTGAAATATGTTATGGAACGGTTGTTATTTTATAAACGTTTTCAAAGCTTTTAAAACGTTTAGTTTAAATTACTTGTATGTGCATGTTAATTTTTTAAATAAAATGTTTTGATTATTGTAACAACTACTTTAGTAATTGAAAATACTTTTTTTGCTGTGTTTTCCAAATTATGTTTCAAATTTATCTGATCATTGCAAATTACGGTTATTCATTTCTAACACTAGAAAAAAGACTCAAATTTTACATACTTATATTTGTCTGAGTCGTGGCATAGCGTAATGCTGTTGAGCGAGCAATTTTCTTACACTGCTCAGGCCAACTCAACCTTACATCATTCACAGGTCGGTAGATCAGTGGTGCCAGTTTTGCAATTGTGGCACATCCCAATTACGATCACATGCATGTGCCAGGTAAACCCGTTGCTGGCACTGTTAAGGTGTGCCCTTTACCGTTTTTGTTTTTTTTTTTATAAATTGTCATTTCTTAGCGTCGTCCAATTAGCGTAAAAGGCGTATATACCTGTATTTCCTCATTCATGTTTAAAAAAAATATGTGTTTACAATACACAAATTAAAAATATTGTCTGTTCTAATCGTGAGCTGAGTTTTTTAGTTTAAATCAAATTTCAAGCAAATTCCAGTGTTAGTTATAAACGTTTATTTGTAAACTTTAATTTTCCGGCCCTAGAAATGGATTTATATGTGGCACGCCTTCATTTAATATAGCAGAAATGTATAACATTGGTTAAATGACAATCGCTATGCAATCTACGAGTTCAAAAAAGAGCTGAACAAACCAGTTTGATGACCTTTTATTTTTATTTATGTACTACTTGCCTTCATATTTTCTTTTGTGTCTGTCTTTTTGAACTGAAGCCTAGTGCTACTTATAATTTTTTTTAGATTTTTCTATGCACTTTAAAAATTGGAAAAGAATAAAGAAATACTATTTCAAACATGTTTTTAATGCATTTTATTTTCCAGTAATTTAACCGTTATATCTTTTTTGAAATTTAAATTTAAATTGACAGGTAATGTTATTAAAATTTTGTTTTTCAAAAACTCAACTATTTCTGGTGTCACAAAAATTGTTGGTGTCACTGTTGTTTTTTCAAACATTGTTGTTGTTCGTGTTCTTCATTATGATGAAGATAGTGTGTCGCTTCGACCAATAACCTTTCTTTTTTTATTTCTCATAAACTCTCTTTTTTCGCTTCGACCAAATTTCCCTCGTTTTAGACCTTGATTTCCTTCTTTTGAATCTGCTGCTAAATTTAATAAAAAATTATATAACAAGTAATAAAAAACAAAGTATGTGATAGTAACCAATATAGACACCTAAGAGTGAATACGTATATATCGAGAAGTATTCGGGAGTCTAATTGCGTTATCACATTGTTTTCTATGTTATTTTGTGTTAGTTTTCTGTGTAAAATAAAATGTATATCACAGCAGCGGTAAATAATAATTTATCAGTAAATGGTTCAACAAAGGATTAGCAAACTGAAACAATTAAAACACTGTTGGTTGCGTAACGGTGGTTATTTTTTAAAACGTTTTTATGGTATGCGGACTTTTCATCAAAGGACGATTCATCAAGGGACTGTTCATGAAGGACTATTCATCAAGGGACTATTCATCAAGAGACTATTCATCAAAGGACTATTCATCAAGAGGACGGTTCATCATAAGGACTGTTCATCTAAAGTCTATTCATCAAGAGAACTATTCATCAAATTTTGAAGCCACTCCTCAACAACTTTTATCAATATATACCCAAGATATTTTCAGCGTAAAATAATTTGATGTATTTTTAAAAGACAGTTCTTCATCTTTGATAAAATACATTTTAAACATGTCAGTAATTTAAAAAAAATAGTGATGGCAACCAGGGTTGTTAAGAGCGGTACTATTGGTTAACAAGATCGTTGATGGCGGCGCCGCTACATTTTTTTAGCTGTTCTCGGCACTATTCGCTACCGCTACTTTTATTCAAAACAAAATAGGTTTTTTAAACCAATTAAATAAGTTCCAATGTATTTTGTTTGTATTTTAAGTATGCATGAAATCTGAGTCTGGTTGATTTATCGACGAGCGTAAGCGTCTCTTTGAAATGACCTTTCCTGACCTCGCTAAAGCGAGCGTGTGCGTCTCTTTGAAGTTTGGCAGAAGTGGTAGACCGGGTGTTAGTGATGTTTTGAGGTGTATGGTATCTGGCTGTTTGAGTGTGTATATACATACAGTTTGTACAAACAGTTGAAGGCAGTTTTTTTTAACTTTTTATTCAATTGTCTTTTGCTCGTTTGATCTTAAGATCTTGACGTTCTTCCTTGTCCAGTTGTTTTATTTACTGTATGTGACAAATAAAATTGTTGTATATTACAGCCATGTCTTCTACAAACTTGTTGATTGCTAGAGGCATAAGTGTCTTTTAAGCGTGGCCCCTTGGGGTTAAACGAACGATGCCAGATTTGACATAGCGGGCATGCGTGATTCTTTGATGTGTTTGTTGCCTTTGGTGAATGTGTACATATACGGTTAACAAAAACAGCCAAATTTAGTTTTGCTGGTGCTGTGACCGGGAGCGGGAAAGCGATCGGGAGCGGTAAGGCAACCGGGAGCGTGAGAGCAAGCGAGAAAAACGATTGAAACACCTCTAAAAACCACGGCCAACGCCGGTTACCCCGCTAGTTTTTTTTTTTTTTTATAAAGTATAAAGTATTTGGATACAAGCACAGTAGCACTGTAAATTTGATATAAATTACTCCACGATTTGGTAGCATATTTTGGTTGAAAATAACATCTTAAACAATTTTATTAACTTTTTTTGATGAATAGTCCGCTGGATGAATAGACATTGGATGAACAGTCCTTATGATGAACCGTCCTCTAGATGAATAGTCCTTTGATGAATAGTCTTTTGATGAATAGTCCCTTGATGAATAGTCCTTGATGAACAGTCCTTTGATGAATCGTCCTTTGATGAACAGTCCTAGAATCGTTTTTATTAATGAACATTACTAATAGCCAAAAATAGATTATTTTTCTTCATGGGAAAAGTCAAATTGGATTTTAATAATAATAATAATAATAATAATAATAATAATAATAATAATAATAATAATAATAATAATAATAATAATAATAATAATAATAATAATAATAATAATAATAATAATAATAATAATAATAATAATAATAATAATAATAATAATAATAATAATAATAATAATAATAATAATAATAATAATAATAATAATAATAATAATAATAATAATAATAATAATAATAATAATAATAATAATAATAATAATAATAATAATAATAATAATAATAATAATAATAATAATAATAATAATAATAATAATAATAATAATAATAATAATAATAATTATAATAATAATAATAACACGTTTGTTACAAATATTCAGACTGGATCAAAACAAATTCTTGATCGGTTTGTTAGTAATGAATTTACTAAAAATAAAACATTTGCTAAAAATATGACACATAACGAAGCCTGCTTGTTTTACAACTGTAATATTAAATAGGGCTAATAAAAACTATTATTTAATCCATTAATTAAACTTAGAAACATGTTTTTATACAACTCAAAATGAGACTGATAGAAATTTTTTTACGCGAGTCAAATAAGGACAACTATTAAGAATAGAGAAAGAATGGAGTAAGTTGATTTGATGGAAGCCGTAAATTTGAAAGAGTAAATGAAAAATAAGTAGACATGCGAGGATAGGGATGTGGTTAGATATTTTCTTGTGCATGTTCTATGAGTCACCTTATACGCATGTTATCTTTTCCTGTTTGAAATAATTACTAATTTTTTGACTTACCAGAACATTCTTGCAAAACAGCAAACAGCAAAGAAATGCACAATACTGCCTTCAGAATATTTGAAGAAAGCCCCATTTCTTGAATAAGACGAATCAACCAGCACCAATTTCTAAACTGAATTTTGTACACAGTTTTTGTGTAAATAAGCCTCCAGCGTTTGAGTATTTATGTTGTAGGTTTTTGCATGTTTAAGCGGATTATTTGCTTAAACATTTATGCATGTGATTTAATTATCGATCGATCTATCAATCAATTTAAGTCTCATGTTTTTAATTTACTAGATTATTTGTTTAAACACTTCTGCAGGTGATTTAATTATCAATCGATCAATCAATCAATCGATTTAAGTCTCATGCTTTCAACTTACTAAATGTCCTCTTGCATCCATCATCTGAATGCTTATCAGTCATTCAACTATCAGACGCTAATTTGATATCCAGCACTTAAAATTTGATAATCTATATTATATTAACTTCATCAACCTACTTCATTCTAGAAAAGCAAAATAATAAAAAAGGATATAGTATGGTTATAATCATTCTAAAGTTAAAACAAATCTTCAACAGCAAACAAAAAATAAGAAAATAGTATGGTTATAATTATTCTAAAGTTTAAAAAAATCTTCACCAGGGGCGCACTCTGAATTTTTTATGGGGCGGGAGGGGGTTAGGACATTATTTTTATTTCAAATATTCAATACTTCTTGAATCATTTAAAAAAGCAAACGTTTTTAATACAGAGTTTTAATCAAGTTTGAGTTTAAAAAAACCAATTAATTTTTTGTTTTAAATTCAAGACGTATTTATTTGGAAAATGTAAAAAAAATTGTGCATCAGTTAGACAAAGAATTCAATTTTTAAATTAAACTGTTGGTATTTTTGGTTTTTTTAGCTAATTTATTTCTAGGTGTAAAATATATATATATGCAAATTCAAAAAAAAGGTTGAACCATTAAGTTTGTTCTTATATAAACAACTTCTCATAAAAAATTTATCGCCACTTATTTCTATGAAATTGCCCAAAATTTTTATCGCAAGCAAGTATAGGAAAAGACTACAAGATATTAAATGGTTAATTTAAAAAGATGTTTTACAAAACTTCTTTTGTGTTTTTATCAACACTAAAACATGTTTATTGAATTTTTGAGGTATTAAAAATTTAATGAAATAATTTTGGGGAGGGTTCAACCCAAACTATTTTGTGGGTGCGTCGTAGTCTTTAATAATCTTGATAATATTTTTGTTATCCTACCAGCATGAATAAATCTACACATTGTGCCGAAAATGGTTTTGAAAATTATTTAAAATCTCTGATCCACCACTGGACAAATGGCTTTTATTCTATGGGTTATTTACTTCAGCTTGTATTAGTTAAAAATCTCATGTAGAGTTGTAAACAGTGATTGTGTAATTGTGTAAATAAGCCCCCAAAAACATGGGTGTAGTTTTTACTGATGATTGACTATTGCTCAATTGTTCCACCTTATTATTAACCAGAGATTGCCCGTCAAAAATGACGGATTTTTAAACTAACTTCCAGATTAGCTAGAGACTTATAAATTTAAGCAAACCTCGATTGGACAAAATTTAATAAAATAATTATTTGTGATATTTTTGTCGAACTATTTATTGTCTATGGTAATATGCTCGTTGCTTATATAACAGAATGTGGCCTATACAATCGATTATATAAAAGTGTGTTTTTGAAAAACTTTGTTTTTTTTTGCTTTACTTGTTCGATTACAACGCTACTTTTTTTATCTTTAGGATTGAGAGTGTATATAGGTACAATTGCATAATAACTTTTATTACACGCCTGCGCGGAATAAATTTTTACGTGCACATCGATATCGTCTATATGACTAATTGCGTAAGCGTGACAGAATCAGTGAGTGAGTGACGTGGGCTACTATAATATCTACTAGAGATAGCCCGTCAAAAATGACGGAAGTTTAAAAATACGGCGCCCATTATTATAAAAATAGTCAACAAAAACAAAATGACATTTGATAACCATAAAACAAATTATATATTTAAGCAAATCAAAATTTTTTGTCTATCTGGATGGGCCGTGTCTGACATGAGGCTTTTAAGAAAATCGGGATATTCAAGTGTATTACCGTGAATGTCAATTGGTTTTGGCAAAATTACTTTGCCTTTTCGACAACATGAAGTGAATAGTCCATCTGATGGTTACTCTGCAGCAAAATTTCTTGATCGACATGAAGTACATAAAACATCAAATTCACCACAATCATGTTGATCGAATTGAGTTTTGTTGAAGTTAATTGCTTCGTTACGAACTGCCTCACTCGCACGATCTCATGCTAAAAGTTGGGAGATCGCATTAGCAGCTCGATGTAGCTGCAATTCATTGGGAGACATTTGTTCAACTCGATGGCGTTGCGAGGCAGCATTGGTTT
>OZ022240.1:36645659-36861073 GCA_963978895.1 Erpobdella octoculata
CAAAAAATTGTGAAACCCGTATATCATTATTTTTAGAGTAGAAACTAAATACTAATTTTTACTTTTGTAGCATTAACAGTGGGACGGGCCGAAGTTTTTCATCAAGTATATAGAACTTCTAGGCCTGTAAAAACGGGCCGGGCCCTAATTAGACGGGTCGTGCCGTGCCAGGAATTTCGGTTTATTAAACAGGCTGGGCCAAGTTGTCGACGGGTGGAGCCGAGACCTAAAAATTGATCCGTGCAGTACTCTACTATGTATGCATGGTTCAAATTCTCTAACTTCATGCGAGCGAAGCCGCTACGGGCACTGCTAGTATATATATATATATATATATATATATATATATATATATATATATATATATATATATATATATATATAAACTTTTTCCTATTTATGCATTATACTAAACTAGCTGGGTTACCCGGCGTTGCCCGGGGAATTTAAAGGTTTTTTATCGTTTTTCTCTCTGGCTCCCTGTCACGACTTCGCCTTTGCGATAGTCGATACTGCTGGAGAAATTCAAGACGACTAACTATCGTAACAAAGTTAAAGACACTTTTGAATAGTATTAGACGTTTTATTAACGAATACAGTTCAAGATTATCGAAAACTTTTATCAAACGACACGACAGATATAAAAACAGTTTCAAGTTCTATCAAACAATGGCGAACAATGGCGAACCCCGGCGAACAACCACGAATTCCAAAATAGATCGCAACAGCCTTATATATACCAGCCCCTCCAGGCTACAGGCTACAGGCTAAAATATTCAAAGAATCGCGCAATGATATTAAAATTCAAACCACGCAACGTTGTACAATACCCCTTGCACCACCTACGCCGGAAATTCCAAAGATATAGGGCCAGACACGCACACTGCGTTTACGCGGGCGTGACATACCTCCCCCCCCGAAAGTCGGTAACGATCCTTCTCGTTAGCGGCATCAGTCTCATTCTTCGATCTGGGTCGATCTGGGTCGATCCGGTTGGCTGAGTGGATCCGGTTGGCTGAGTGCGCTTCTTTTGTCGTCGGGTTTCCCTGTACTCATCTCCTTCATCCGTCTTGGGAACCTGAAAATCCAGAACAGACGCGACAGCGATGAGCCACACGCGAAAGAAAGACGTGGTCGAAGAACCTTCCGAGCAAGGACAAATGAGACGTCCTGCAGCTCTTTGTTCAGTGACACGCTCTTCTCCCTGGAAATCTGCAAAGAAAAACTCACGACCGATCCACTTTATCATTGCCTAGGATCGCCCAAAGAAAGAAATTAACAAAAGAACATTATAAAGGTAGCCATATAAACTAACTACCACTTTCTGATAACCAAAGAAATACTTAACCAAAGATTATACACCCTAGGACAAATAAATCTAATTACAGCCAGTTACTCCAAACCTAATTCCTTCTAGAATATAATAATGATACTTAAAACACAAAATACCCAATGGTTCTGAGAAGGAAGTCGCGCCCAGCAAAGCATTGCTGACCGACTCCAGACCATAGACAACAATTCTGCATAACTCGAGTAAATCTTTCTCGTAAGAAAGTACAATAACTTTATGGAAATTTGCCAACAGCTTAGGAATTGTGCTCTGTCTACCTTCTGTAGCAGATTCGGAATATCGGGGACTGGAAAGCAGTCTCCCCTAGGTCCCTTCGAGATACAATCCCTTAAGCTTACCATGGGAATCCACCATGGTATGATTATGCACTGGTGATTTATACTATAATAATAGTATTTGACACTGTGATCACCTGCAATTCCACCAAATCTCACGGCTATTCTGAGATTTTGCTTTTGCTTTCCCCAGTAGTCAGGTGGTTTTGTACCTAAATGCCAAGGCACATCCTTTGCTCTATTCCAAGAATCTCTCACAACCGCAAGTAGGTTCCGAGTGAAATAACTACAAACAAAACTAACCATTCGAGGAACTGAAAATACAATAAAGACATGGAAAAGTCGGTCACATACAGACTTAGCACCCAACAAATTAAATAGGTATGCCCTCGGCCACTTAGAAAACAACTCATCAACAACAACAAGGGCATAATTATACTTGGGTCGGACAGTCACACTATCACCCGCTGGAATTATGGGCCCTATACAATCCATAACTAAATGGTTAAACGGTAGTTCATCTCCCCTTGGAATGGGAGTTATGGGGACTCGATCTCCTTTTCTGACAGGTGCCCGTAACTGGCACACTGGGTACGACTCACAATAGGTTTGAACTTGTTTCTCCATATCGGGAAACCAAAAACTGAGTCGAATACGCTGCCGTGTACTCTTGGCAGCCATGTGCCCCGAATAGGGAGCGTCATGCCCCATCTGTAACACTGCAAGTATACGACTCCTGGGCAAACACAACTGTTTTATGGAATGACCCCACTGATTCTCCTTGTGAAACAAAAGTCCCCTGTCGATATAAAAGTTTTTACGCTTATCTATACCTAGCAACCAGAAGGACTTAAGTGAAGGACAATCATGTTGCTCTTTGGCAAACGCATCGTGATCATTACTATCGTCTACCCCCTGACAATCATCGTTACCCGTGGTGAATCGAGCGTCGGTTTGTGAATCACTTCCGTCTGCATCAACACCTGGACAAATATCATCACCCGCAACTACAGAAACACCTAAGCTCTGACAAGAATCGGTCTGTGAATCAACTTTCCTAGCATCAGCACCTGGACAAATATCATCACCCGAAACTACAGAAACACCTATGTCCTGACAAGTATCGGTCTGTGAATCAACTTTCCTAGCATCAGCACCTGGACAAATATCATCACCCGAAACCACAGAAGCACCTATGTCCTGACAAGTATCGGTCTGTGAATCAACTTTCCTAGCATCAGCAGCACGAGAAACACCTTCACAGAGAATCAATGCACCATCTGGACTATGCTCATCATTACGAGGTTCATCTAAAACAAAATATTGTGAATTAATTATTTCAAGACTGGGAACATTCACATCAGAGTCATGTGCATTTTGTTTGT
The DNA here is from genome assembly GCA_963978895.1 of Erpobdella octoculata. Classification (NCBI taxonomy): domain Eukaryota; kingdom Metazoa; phylum Annelida; class Clitellata; order Hirudinida; family Erpobdellidae; genus Erpobdella; species Erpobdella octoculata. The sequence goes on from OZ022240.1 coordinate 36,648,671, forward strand.
TCTTAATAGGGTATGCAACGGTATCATACAATGATATCGTTTTTTACAGGTTACTTACGGAGGGAGTGATAATAATTTGCTCATTAAGATTTGGGACGACAGCAAACCATGCACGAACCTTGGGTGCTAGGTTCACAACGTCATCACCCACAAGATCTGGTCGAACAACTAATCTAACACAACCTACAATTTCTGGTTGACCTTTAAGGCCAGATAATTTTATAAATTTATGTGGTACCCTATGAATAGATTGGATTAAATCTTCTCTAATGCAACACACTTCTGCACCACCATCAATCAAAGCTGGAATAGATGGTAATTGATCGATAAATACATTCTCATAAGACCTAATGTGATAATCATCAACATCTATATTGGGACATGCTTCGGGACAGGGAAAGGAATTTTGACCATCAAATAATATCTTCCTATCAACGAGACCTCTAAGGGAATTTTCTGAATGAGAGGACAAATTTTTACCATCAACAAATGTTTTCCTATCATCGGGACAATTACGGGAATTTTTTGACTGAGAGGACAAATTTCTATCATCAACAAATGTTTTCCTATCACCGAGACAATTAAGGGAATTTTCTGTTTGACAACAATTAATTCTGGGATTAGGTAAATTCGAGGAAGGGAATTTGTGTAGAGGACATTCCTTGAACGAATGACCCTTCTTATGGCATTTAAAGCACAATCCATACCTTTTGTCTCTATCAGTATCAGTGTCAATAGCATTTTTAGTCATTCTACTAGAAATTGAAAACACCGACCCTCTATCTATCGGTTTTGGGTTGTCGAATCGAAACGGTCTAGTCTCATGTTCGTGTGTGGCCATATAGCTATCCGCAACGCGAGAAAGCTCTAGATGATTTAACCAATCATCCCTTTCCTGGGTTAAAATGAAATCTGCACAACTGGGAGACATCAGTTGTTTCAATCTATCGGCACACATCAAACTAACTAATTGATGGAAATGTTCATCGATATTCCTACTTTTAATATAATAGGATAACGCTGTGTGTAATTCAGAAGCTACCTGTGAAAAAGTTTCACCAGGTCTCCTTTTTACAGCATAAAACCTCTCCCTCAATAGAATGGGAGTGACCCGAAATTCCTGCAGTAGAATTTGTTTTAATTCCTCATAGTCATTTAATTGAGCAATGGTCAATCGACACAAGATTGAGCGAGCTCTATCATTTAAATGGGCCTGCAATATTTTGGGTTTCACATCATCATCAACTTGGTAAGACACAAATTGATTCTCTAGATATTGAAAATACCCAGGTATTGTAGCAGGATCTAAAGGAAACTCCGCTATTACACCCTTCATGGCATTTTGAAAGCGACTAGTGCGAACGGCTAAGGAACCTTCAAGACTATTATGGTCCTGAATCCTTCCACGTTCCAGCTCTAGTTTAGCTTCAGCAAGTCTGCGGTTTGCCCTATCCTCATCTAACCTAGCTTCAGCGAGTCTGCTCTCCTGTTCTAACTTAGCTTCAGCGAGTCTACGCTCCTGTTCTAACTTAGCTTCAGCAAGTCTACGGTTCGCCCTATCCTCTTCTAACTTAGCTTCTTTTGCCGCCAATTCTGCTTCGCGCAATGCTAATTTACGCTCAGCTATTTCTGACTTAGAATTTTTGCTAACGTTAGCATCTTCACTAACTCTACGTGGACGCCGACTATCATCAACAAATTGATAGTGCTCCTCACTAAGGATCCCTGTTGGACTATCCTGCGCAACTGACTCTTCAACCGTAGGGGTTCTATACATATTTACGAAACCTTACTACACAGAAGAAAAGAGAGAAAAACCTAACTGGGCAATCCGGCAACGATAAAATCTCTAACCTGAGATGTGGATCGGCCCTCCTTGAGAAATGGATCTCGCCACGTGGTCGAACTGAACGGTCTGAACTCCGCCTGGACTCTTTCTCCAACCTGAATCGTCGATCTTCAAACTCGGTAGAACTTCGTCAACTTGATGAACTCCACCACCCAGGACGACTCTCACCCAAAACTGATCGATGTATCGACTGACTATCCCACCGCTGCCACCACAAAAGTTAGATTGTCACGACTTCGCCTTTGCGATAGTCGATACTGCTGGAGAAATTCAAGACGACTAACTATCGTAACAAAGTTAAAGACACTTTTGAATAGTATTAGACGTTTTATTAACGAATACAGTTCAAGATTATCGAAAACTTTTATCAAACGACACGACAGATATAAAAACAGTTTCAAGTTCTATCAAACAATGGCGAACAATGGCGAACCCCGGCGAACAACCACGAATTCCAAAATAGATCGCAACAGCCTTATATATACCAGCCCCTCCAGGCTACAGGCTACAGGCTAAAATATTCAAAGAATCGCGCAATGATATTAAAATTCAAACCACGCAACGTTGTGCAATACCCCTTGCACCACCTACGCCGGAAATTCCAAAGATATAGGGCCAGACACGCACACTGCGTTTACGCGGGCGTGACACTCCCGTTTCCTTATCCGCTCGCTTTCCCGTTCAAGGTCGCTTTCTCACTGGGTAACCCGGCGCAGCCCGGGCATCTTTGCATCTATTTATGCAGATACTTTTGATTTTTAATTAAAAGAAATACAACAAACACATACACCAATTTTATTGCAAAGCTTTCTGATACACAATGTTTTTTGTTTTTCCATACGGTGCATATATGTACAAATTGTTCGGGCTTCCAACACGGGAACATGCCACATACGTGAAGGTTTTAAATATAAATATTAGTGCCGCCCATAGATATCTATGGTGCCGCCGGATACCTTTGTTTTCTTTTTTCTCTTCCGAACTTACGATATGACAGCTTTGCTGGGTAACCCGGCGCTGCCCGGGCATCTTTGCATCTATCTGGAGGCTTTCCTTTCCAAAACAAAAACATCAACAGAGCTGAGCAGAACCCACACGCCACATCCATTTTTCCAATTTGAATTTGAAGATATTCATGATATTTTTCTTCTGGATTGTACTGAAAGCCTAATTTAAAATACCCAATCTGGTTTGTAGTTCGGGAAAAAGCATAGTTCTTTCTTCTGACATTCAATCTGGCTAATGCATCTTGTAATAATCAATTGATCTTGTAGTGGCATATCTTAAATTAAACGAAAGTGTTTTAACATCTAATATTTAAATTCTATAAATACCTTAAATTTTGTTGTGGAAATAAAATACCTTGTGTTATTATATTTAAGTCTTGAACTCCGCTCTTCGTCTGTTTCCGGAGCAAGGCGTGCGGCAGACCTATTTTACGTAGAAAAATTGAAATAATGAACACTTTTTAAAGCAATACAACATTAATTAATTAAAATATTAATTAATTAAAATAAAACAAAATTACTTACCTCAGTCGGCCAGCCTCTAATCTAATCTGATGTTGTTCAACTGATTGGTTGGACCTGGCAGCAGCCACACTTTTTGAAGCAGGGGTCTTTCTTCCAGTAGATGACTTCCTTTTTAGAGGCATTAGTAAAAGATATGAACAATAAATGTATTTATTAATTCTGGATTTCCTCTCTGAAAAGATAATCTTATAACGTAATCATGTGCAATGCAACTAATGAAATAAAAAACGTAACGAAATTTACTTTAATAGTTATTCTATTATACTTAAAATACATTAATAGTTATACTAATTAGTATAATTTATATATATATATATATATATATATATATATATATATATATATATATATATATATATATATATATATATATATACTATATACTCACTCACAATAAATTTTTCAATTTTCTTTTTTAAGTCTGTAAAGCACAAAATAATATCTGTTAGAGGTTAGACGGTCTAGTCTAACCGTTAGACTGGTAGAGCGATAATGATAACCTGACACACAACGACCGAAACAATTTTCAATTTAATATATACACAACAATAATAATTAGAAAATTACATAATATAAGAATAGTAGCCTAAGTTTTTAAATTACTTTGATTTCGAGAAGCCGAGACGATAAACAGCGAATGTAAACAAAACATAGCTCTGATACAATAGCGAAAATATTTAAAAAAATTAATTTTCTAAAACATTCAAAAACATTTGAACGATATACAGTAATTAAAAAAATTAAAGAAAATAATAGTACTTTTGTTGATATAAGTAAAATAATACTCACTTTTGATTTTGAGAAATCGCGACAACCAACAACGGCGGAACAGAAGGCGACGGAAACCCTCAGCTTGTTAAGCCGCGATATAATTGCATAGACGAAAATATTTCTAAAAATTAATTTTCTAAAAACATTCAAAACAATTTTTTTAAATAAAAAAGACATTATTCAGGTGGCAAATGTTTATTATGTTAAATTTCGTGCAAATCCCTTCATTGGTTTTGGCGTTATTAAAGAACAGACGTTGCCTTTTATATATATAGATAAACTTGAACAATACAAATAAAACTGAAAATGAGTCCTAAAGATTTTCGACCAATGTCATTAAAACTTACGTGCACAGATTTTGTCATATTTCATTATAGGGATGTTCTACTAACATTTTCTGCTTCAGAAGAAGATGCTCCAAATTATCAAGTAAAAGAAGTTGTCAATTTATCGACAATGATTTTTGAATCAATTCTTTCAAGAAGCCGGGAACTGGGAATGCAGATTCCTCACGCATATTTGTTACCTTGTTTACTTGAACCAAAGATATGCAGTTCCAATGAGTTAGTACTAAAAAATTTTGTAGTCGAAAAACATTTTAAACTATTTGAAGAAATACTGGGGAAAAAGTACTTTCGCGTAATTTCCATTACCTATTCAGACGCTTATGGTTTGGTAAATTTGTGCATGCCTTCTAAGATATGGCTGACCTTGTATAAAACCATATGGGATTGTCAATATTCATCAACTATCCTTGAATCTTTAGAATTAGATGTTTACTGCTGTCAACTAGAAACTTTTCACAAATTGAATTCTTCTGTTTGGTCATGTCCAAAATTAAAACGCATATTTTTTCGATGTTGGAAAACGGACAACATTGGCATGGAACATAGTAAGATAAACACTTTCAGTCTCCTGAAAATTGATTTTCCAGATGAGAATTTATTAGAACTTGAAGTATTTAGATGCAATATTACAATAGAATTTCTGGATAGATTAAAAACTTTTAAAAATATTGTAAAACTATCGATAGGAGGTTTATGTGATTATTCAATACCTTATCGTGTGATTTGCAGTGCAATAAATGGTCTATCAAAGTTGGAATGGCTTAAATTACATCTTATTGAGAATCTGAATTTATTAATGCCGCCATTGTGCAAGCTGATTGATACTTTGCCGGTTTTATCACATTTGGACTTGGGGTTTTTAAAAGTAATTTATAAAAAATCTCTTCCATACACTCACCCGAAACAACTTGAGCATGCTGCGATTATTAAAAACTACGAACAAAGTAAAGACAAATATTCAAAGTTATTTTTAGATGTTGTTAAACCAATTGATAATTATTTTTTTCGTGATTTAAGTATAAGCGATTTGAGCAATAGTGTTGAAAAAATTATAACCTCAATGAGATACGGTTCATATGAAATGTTTTATGAAAGTTATATTTTCACATATTTTTTCTTCGATAATGATCAAAATAACTCAATCATAAGAAATAATTTGTCTGTTATAATGAAGAACTTGCACAAAGATTTATATATTTATTGTGCTAATTATGATCATGGCTTCATAAATATTTTTATTTTCTGCAAATTAGTATAAATTGGATTACCAAAAAGCTTATTCCAAAAATTTTTCAATGTCATAATGTATCAAGCTGTTCATGAAAATTTTAATGTTCAGAGAATTGTACAGATTTTTTGCTTGGATCTGCCAGATGAAATGTGGAAAGAATTGTTGAAAGACAACGTATGGATTTCTACTCTTCTTAAACAGGAAAAGTCTTTTCAAGCTCTTGAAGATTTTTTTAAAAGAGACATTTATCATTCTTCACATTGCTTAAAAATTTTACAAAAATATTATCAGTTTCATGGTAAAATTATTCCACAGGCAATTGAATTATTTAAATTTGTTTCAACGTTCTGTTCTAAATTCAGAAACGATTTTATTTTGGAACTGGAAAAAATGGATGGAGGACAACAGTTATTGAATGAAATACAGAACTTAAAAGAATAAAAGATATTTTTTTATTAGTAGTTTTATTTTAATTAAACAAATTGTTCCATTGATGTTTCAATAAAAGTTTTTTTTAACTTCAGCAGCGGTAATTAAGTAAGCCGTGAAACAAGGTTTTTCACAAATTCCTTAAATATCAAGATTTGCCGGATTTTCATGTATTGCAAAGTTGTCTGTAAACGCCATTTTTTGAATGTATATATGTAAATATCTATATAATTATGTTTGAATTGTCTTTGTTTAAAACAGAGTTAAGAAATGAGATTATCTCTGTATGTGTCTCCTTTATGCATTGCTACACCATTCATCCGATCGAAATGAAATTTTCACACAACCTTGAGAGTCGATCGGAAACAAAATTGAAATCGGTCACAAATTGAGCGGATCTGGAGCGGGAGAATGAGCCGAAATGGGAAAGCAAGCGGGAATGGGAAAGTAAATGGAACGGACAAGCGACCGAGAGCGAAAGAGCGAGCGGGAAAGCGACCGGGAACAAGAAAGCAACCGAGAGCGGGAGAACAAGCGAGGAAAGAAACGGAGCGAGAAAAACCTCTAAAAAAAACTTTGGGCAACGCCGGATATCCCGCTAGTTTTTTTTGATAAAAAACTAATTTTTCAGAAAATTTTGTAATGACAAATTAATTTTTTATTTTTGAATATTCAATCATTTTTATTACACTACAGTTTTCCGGGAATTTCCCGAAATAGAACGTTTTTACCTCGTTACGTAAAACTGGCCTGCAAGCAAACCGTTGATCAACAGCTGACAGCAGCATTATGCAAAATTACTAACATATGGCTGCATACATACATACAGACAGACATCGGAAATTTTGTATGCTGATCGTCATAGCAGCAAGAAGCAAACAAAATTGCATGCATAAAACTATTTACTTAAAACTTACGAGATAAGCACATATAAACACAAATCCAAGAAAGACATCAATCAATTTATCTACTACTACACTCTTTATAGAAAATATTTATAGCAAGTTAATTAAGAAAAGTTTATAAAGATACCATTATCTCAGTTGGCTATTAGACCTCAATACTTAGTCCTCTAGTCAATTTATAATGATAGTCTGAAAAATAATTATTGTATTGATTAATTATGATTCATAATATAAAAGATATATCAGAAAAGAACAACGTGGCAATGAAAAGCATTCAACGAATTTGAATTTTCGAAACAAACAACGAGTTCTCAAAGCGGTACATGAAAATAAACGCATAACACGTAAATACACGTATAACACGTAAATACAGGTGTATCACGTAAATACACACATACACGTAAATAGGCGTATAACTTATGAAAATAATAAAAAAAGCAATAGTGAAATTTAATAATAATGATAAATATTCAGTATAATATAGATTATTTAGAAGACTGTGGTTAATGTTTTCATGTTTTAGATACTTTCTACAACAATTTAGTCGGCGAATTACAAAATTCGGAAGTTTATTACGGTTTATTTGAAAAATCTTTTATATAAATATTTGCGATAATAGTAATACTAATTAACTGCACCGTGTTTGCTTGCTTGTTTGAGCCATACTTTAAAAAACCAAATTACCGTTATCCAATAAAATTAATATTTGGTTGCTTCATTTGTAGATGCAGAATTCACATTTTTGAGATTTACAGATTGATTGCACAAACGTTGAGTGAATTATACAAGGAATCATTTTTCACCTTAAAACATGTAAAAAAAATGAAATTGTTTTTAGAGAAATAAATCGTTTGTTTTTGGTTTATTTTTATCAAACAATATTTATTTTTTAATTTAAAATTTTTTTATAAAAAATTAGTTTATTTCATGTTAATTCGAATATAACTTATATTTTCACACACTTTTTTTTAACTTGACTTTTCTGTCTGCCTGTAGTTTTTTGTAGTAAAAATGTTCTATTTTTCGGCTCTGGATAGATCTTTCATTGAGCATATGTTTTTATTTGTTTGCTCTTGAGTGTGATCATCGGGTCTTCGTCCTTAACATACGAAGCATCAATAAAAAGCAAAAAAAAAATTTATGGCATTCTGTTTTTGCGCATCTTTGCTTGTTATTTCACGCTTTAATTTTTTAATGCGAGTTTAAGCAAAAAGACTTACATTTTTTTGAAACCTACTCAGATATGTTTAGGTTGTGTCATAACAGCGTAGCTCAAAAGATTTCGAAATAGAGCCTAATGTTTTAGTCTGTTTCTCTACAATTGTTTGAACTTTACTTGTCATATTCTAAATCACTTATTTATTAGCACATCATTGTTACATAACTTCGGACTACAGAAAACGTTTACAAATGGTTTACGTCTATTTAAAAAAAAATCCAAAAAATTCTACAAGACTTTATAAGTCTTGCCTTTTTTAATGATGAATCGAGTTTTTTAGTTTAACTCAAAATTCAAGCAAAATCAAGTTTTTCATATAAACTTTTATTTGTTAACTTACATTTTCAGACACTAAAAAATCAATCTAGCAAAAGCTTATTACATTGATTAAATGACAATGGCTATGCAATCTACCGAGTTAAAAAAAAAGCTGAACAAACCATTAAAAAAATACTATTTCAAAAATGTATTTTAATGTATTTTATTTTCCAGTAATTTAACCGTTATATATTTTTTGAAAGTTCATTTTAAATTGATAGGTAATGTTATTAAAATTTTGTTTGTCAAAAACTAAACAATTTTTGCTGGAACAAACATTTTTTCAAACATTGCTCTTGTTCGAGGTGCTCTTCATTAAGCTGAAGTTAGTTTGTCACTTCGACCAAACTTCCTATTACCGTGGTCTCTTTTATTTATTGACTGGGCCGCTCGTTTTTGAACTAGATGATTGGTGGCTCGAACTCCTTCTCTTGAAATTTCTCCTAAACTCGATAAAAAAATTATTATTTAGCATAAAATATGAAACAATGTAAACGACAGTAACAAATAAAAACACGTCGGAGTGAATAAAGGTTTTTTTTTTATAATAGCTTATAGTCTTTTACACCAGGTGTTTTAAAACTGAAATAACAGTATGTAGGAAATACATAAGTTCTTTATGCCGTAGACCTAGACCACATTTGATCTTATAATCTGTCCCTCGTATTTTATCCAGGCATGCAATTGACTTGCAAAAATGAAAATATGGTTAGACATTTTCTGGTGCATGTTACATGAGTCATATACCATGTTATTTTTCCTGTTTGAAATACTACCAATAATTATTAATTATTTAACTTACCAGAACATTTTTGCAAAACAGCAAACAGCAGAGAAATGCACAATACTGTTTTCAGAATATTTGAAGAAAGCCCCATTTCTTGAATACGACGACTCTACCAGCACCAATTTCTAAACTGAATTTTGTACACAGTTTTTGTGTAAATAAGCGTCCAGCGTTTGAGTATTTATGTTGTAGGGTTTTGCATGTTTAAGCGGATTATTTGCTTAAACACCTATGCAGGTGATTTAATTATCAATCGATCTATCGATTGATTTAAGTTTCATGTTTTTAATTTATTAGATTTAGATTATTTGTTTAAACACTTTTGCAGGTGATTTAATTATCAATCGATCAATCAATCAATTGATTTAAGTCTCGTGCTTTCAGCTTACTAGATGTCCTCTCGCATCCTTCATCTGAATGCTTATCAGCCATTTAGCTATCAGTCGCTAATTTGATATTCAGCTCTTGAGAATCGATAATTGACATTAGAACAACAAATGACACAAACATCTTGTTCTTGTTTTTCTTAAAACCCTTATATTAACTTCATCAACCTCCTCCCATTCTGGAAAAGCAAAAAAGATAAATAAAAAAATAGGATATTTATAATTAATCTAGAGTTAAAAAAATTTTCAACAGCGGCGCACTTAGGAGTTCTTTTTAGTAGTCTGTTTACACTTTTTTAAAACGTTTAAAACATTACTACAAAATGTAAAACAGTAAGCTTTATTATAAACCCACTGGCCAGTTTCGGCCTTGACAGCCATCTTCAGGGTTTTTTACAAAACAATTTCTCGGCTTACCAAACATAATAAAGACAGTTCCAACTTTTGTCAGATTTTGCTGCGCTCAGATGAAAACACGATAAATCAAGTAGTTTTAATTATTTTCTGATTAACTAGAATGTTTGCTAAAATTTGTTAATCTGGTTTTAATTTATTTTGTTCCAACTTTAAATTTTTTATTGTTCGGACTTAACTTCACCGTGTTTGCTTGCTTGTTTGAGCCATACTTTGGGACCATTTACCACTTAATAAAAACAACTCTCCGTTATCAAATAAACTTGATATCTGGTTGGTTTACTTGTAGCTGCGGAATTCACATTTATTTAATTTTTCAAATTGATTGGACAAACTTTGAAAAAATCATTTATACCTCAAAACATTTTTTTAAAATTTGAAATTGTTTTTAGAAAAATAAACCATCAGTTTTTAGTTTATTTTTAACAAACGATACTTATTTTTTTAATTTATTTTTTTTAATATATTTTGTATTGATTCCAATATAGTTTATATTTTCAATACTCACAATCAAGTTGAAATTTGGTGAGTTTTACTTGTTGCTGCGGACTATGCATTTGGTTAAACTTTCAGATTGATTGGACAACATTTTAGTAACTAACATAATAAAATCAAATAAACAAATAAAAAGTTCTTAAAATTTGCAAATTTTATGTAGAGAAACAAACAAAAAGTAAAAAACAAAAGTTAACATGATACATATTTTTAAACAAATTAATTTGAATATTTCTTGAATAAACAGGTTAAAAAATGCTCTGGTGTACATAGATTAAACCTGTTACATAAAACAACTAAATCCTATTAGGCTAAATTAGATGATTCATGTTTTGGGTAATTTACTTTATTTTCTTAAATTGAACTGTGATTGTTTTTTTCTGAAAACAAAAAAAAAACAATTTAACGCTTAAACTAATACATATTCATAAATAGTTATATTTTCAATGTTGGTGTCGTTCAAAATTATAAAAAAAACTGTTGAGATTACTGAAGTTCATACGTAGTTCAACATGCATTTTATTACGAATTCATACATTTATAACAGGGCAAAAAACAATTTTGAAAACATTACGCAATTAATCAATTGTTGATTTTAGACGTTTATTATTTTCAAACCATAGAATTCAACAATAGAGGAATTAATTAGTTTAAACATTTAAATCAAAACTTTTTTATAGAACTTATAAAATTATTGTGAAAACACACTTGAATACACTTGACATTAATAATCAAGGCAATATTTTACCAACAATAACACAAACAAATACTTGTTGATTTATAGACGTTAAGTATCATGTTGTTGCCTTCTAGAGACTTGTAGCCAACATCAACATCTTCTATTTCATCGTAAACATTCGATTGTCTCAGTTCGTCCTCATTGCAAACAACATTTGAATAATCGTGCACGGTGCTGTAAATGCCAGAACTGGTGCGAAATTCCTTTGTCTCATTTTGTTGCTTTGGTATGGGGGGCAATGGCGCAAGAATGGATGTCGCTTACAAAATAAAAATTTAAACAATAATCAAAATACATGCATTCCTACGTCTGTATTTATGTATGTGTTTATATGTCGGAGGCAGACATGCGTCGCATTCAAAATCGGCGATCCATGTTAAATATTTGGGGGACCATTTTTTGATTTTCATTCTTTTTCTTTTTTTGCGGGGGTCCGTTGACCCCTAAATATTTCTAAAATTTGTCTTGCCGTAGGTGTTCTGATCATTTTTTAAATTAATAAAACCACGTTTGCCTTGATGGTCAGCATCTGCAGATGTTTCTGTGGAAATGCAAATTTTCTTTTTCCCTGCTTTAGATTTTTTCTGTTTATATAATTAATTTAAAAGAAAAACTGTGTGTGCTAGTTTTGCATACACAACGTAATGCAAGAAAGATAATGAACAAAGGATAAAAAGTAAGAAAGAGAAAACAAGTGAAAAAAGAGTGGAACAAAATATAAAAGTAGGAAAAACCAAAAAAATGCACCTTGTCAAAACATCGCCTTCTTCTTTTAGTTAACCGACTGACGATTTCTGCACCAATTTGAAACACTATTGCACTGTCTACATTATCTAAGGTCTGTTGTCTGAACCATTTCTTTTCATTAACACTACAGTTCTTTTAGATTAAGTATGTTTCAGCTGTGAATTTGTTAGTTTTTGTAACAATTATTTGGGGAGACAATGCCTATATTATCTCCTCAATCAAATTATTAGGGGAACTTGTTTATCGTTTATCAATCACTGCCCCTGGTCGGGTTGGGATGGGATGAGTTCAATTTTTGTTCAACACATGCGTACGTTAGATTTAAAAAAAATTAAAAGAAAATAATTCCAATAAAAAACATTTTAACTGTGGGTTGGGCTGGGTTGGATTAGAAAATTTATTTTGTCAGAAGGGGGTATGTTGAGTTAGGTTGAGAAAGTGGTGAATTCGGTTGGGTTGCCAAAATTTGACCCATATCCACCTCTGGTATGTATGCAAGTTTGTTCTCAATTTCACACAACGCGGGGTCAGCACGGTCAGCTGTTGATAAAATTAACGCGTCCTGTCGCGTAATAAAAACTATTTCTCAATTGTACATTATCAGTCCTAAAGATAAAAAAGTGGTGATTTAACCCCAACGTTGTATCTTGATTATTTATAGTTTAGATATTATACATATATATATATTGTTATGATATTGATAACTTTACTCATTTTTTTTTATAAATGGTTCCAGGCTTATTAGAAAAAATGCCCACCTAAAACTTTATGTCTTAGTAACTGTAATAAAGACTGGTAGATTGAAGTTTACGTAAGCACCAAAAACAATAGCTCAATTTTATATTTTCATATGCTCAGTTTTTAGAATCTCTCTTGAGATATATAGGCATACATTTATAAATATATTTAGATATTATACATATTGCAAAGGTTGTTCCTAAATGCTAACCTGACATGGTTGATAGTAAGTTTTATTTAGGTTTTTGCAAGTGCGTAAATTAAGACTAATTTCACTTAAAGTTATTGAGAGACATTGTTTGATGAGGTACATATTAACTTCTACAAAATTTGTGGCCATTCTATAAAAAACCAAATACAATTATCAATATTATAATAGCAATTTATTCAAACTAAAATTTATTTTCTTATTGATTGGTTTTTGTTGGTATATTTATGTCCGTGTAAAATCTACTTGGCTTAGAACTTTTTTAACAAGTTTTAAGACATGTTACCAATTATGAACATAGCAGCTTATAAAACATATTTTGTCTTAATATTACTATAACGTATTAGAGATTTTATCATTTGTTTTAATTAAACATGAAAATTTAAAAAACACGTTTTTTTATTGAAAGTTTCAATATTACCCAATGATATAGTTTGCTTCCTTTTGCGAAATTTCCAAACTGCAATACATGTCAAAATAAGAACAGCCAAAATGGTACCGACTACAAACTTTGCTGGTAAGCTAATTGTGTCTGAAACAATTTTAACTACTATTACAATTTTTATCGACGATTTGTGATGGTCATTCACAACATTTATTTAACAAGTTAAGATAAGGAAATGAAACTGCGTTTGTCAAACAGTATATGCTTTTATTTTGCTGACTAAATGCTAATGTATATGTTGAACTACTAAGTAGAACTTGTAAAATTTAATTTTTCACCTGTCATAGTTGTGCTTGCGTTGTCAATAGGCGATAAATAAGTTAGATTCTGAAGTTTATGGAGTGGAATGTTTTGTGCGCTATGAATTTCAATGTTGCAACGTTCATAAAACTTTCTGTTTTATGAAAACGAGGTTCATAAAATAATTGAAATTTAAAAAAAAATAATTGTTAAACAATTAATAATTGTTAATTGTAATTAATAACTTACTCTGTAAAGATGTTTTTCAACTTTTTTAAGTAGTTACTGCAATTGAATAAAATTGAAAAGGTAATTGTTTCTTCTTCTTGATTATTTTTTGGAAAGGAAAACCACAAACTGTTATTTTCAATTTTATAATTTACCCCTTCTTCTGATTCAATGTCTGACTCAATGTTGGTAGTGTTATACCATTTTAGTATCAATTGACAATGTTTTGAGGTAAAAAAATCGATGGTACAATAAAAATTAGTTTTATTATTTGATTGAAATAAAAGGTTTTGTGACGAATTATCTGTTTGTTTCAATTTTGTTAAGCAACTGACGCTTTGTTCTGAAATAGAAAAACAAGGTGAAGTATTGCAAATTGAAAAAAGTAATAAAAAATAAAACTTCAAATAAATTTTTCATCACCTATTAAAATAATATCAGTCGTAAATTTGATTTCTAGATAATCTGAATAACATGAGTAAAATCCTGCTTCTGTGGTGTTAATTTTGCTTATCCTTAAAACATGCTTGCACTCTGAATTGTTGTAGTATTCAGTGGTTATACTAATATGAGAGTTTGTTTCTAAAGTAATAAAATCACTTCCATTGAATGGTATAAATTCCCACTGAACTGCAAAATCGCACTCCAAAGGACATGTCAGTTCAACATCTGCACCAAGTTCAATGATTTTGTTTTCCATGGAAGAATATATTTTGTTGTTCAGAAGGTCATATTTATTTTCTGTTGAGTTGAATATAATAATGATCAACATAAATAATTCTCCATGTCTGATTTTTCCTTCAATGTATTTTGGTTTGAACTTTGCTTAACGCTGTTAGGTAGCGCTGCACACGCATTTTTTTAAATTAATGTATATATGGTTTTTAAAAAGCAATATATAAATTAATTAAATTGTTTTGCAATTGCAAGTCTACCTGACACCGTTACATTTTTTAATAATAGATTATAACCATTTACATCAGTTGTTTTAAAACTGGAATGGCTGTATGTAAGAAGAACCAAAGTACTTCCTATCGTAGAACATATTTGATCTTTTTAACTGTTCCTTCTCCTTTCTCTAGGCATAGGACTGAGCTTGCATTCATACATATATATGTAGATACATACGTACATACATACATACATACATACATACATACATACATACATACATACATACATACATACATACATACATACATACATACATACATACATACATACATACATACATACATACATACATACATACATACATACATACATACATACATACATACATACATACATACATACATACATACATACATACATACATACATACATACATACATACATACATACATACATACATACATACATACATACATACATACATACATACATACATACATACATACATACATACATACATACATACATACATACATACATACATACATACATACATACATACATACATACATACATACATACATACATACATACATACATACATACATACATACATACATACATACATACATACATACATACATACATACATACATACATACATACATACATACATACATACATACATACATACATACATACATACATACATACATACATACATACATACATACATACATACATTTATTCATTCATACATTCATACTTACTTACAGACATCGGAAATTTAAGTTTGTTGCTCATAAATTCAATTTTAAATGTTGATTTTTTAATAAATCCGTCATTTCTGATGGGGTATCTCTAGTAATGATTATGATAATTAAATCGAAGAAATTTTAAGTAATGTTTATTTTATTTTATTTTAGTCGGCTAAAAACAAAACAAGTTTTGCACAAAGGCGACGTTCATGACTGAAAATTCCATTACAATAATCTAGTTTTGAGATGACAAAAACGTAGATGAGAATCTTGAGACAGGAATGATCCAGTTATGTTCAAGTAAACTTCAAATCCACTGTTGACGAAAAAGGAAGGATTGCGTGAATAGAAAAATACTCAAGTGCTGAGTGAAAGGTGGTTGAACTAATTGAAGTGTTGATGTGATGAAGAAATTTGTTCAACATTTTACGCCCGATGATGTCGATGGATCTTCCATCGAGCATTGTACAGGTATGGATGAGCTGGTAGGCATATATTTATGTTCTATTGTTGTAATCTTGGACTTGATCCGTTGCGGAATTAGAAGCCTCTAAAGATTTTCGGTTGACGGAATCATATTATCGAGATTTGTAAATTGTTTAGGCGACTGTGTTAATGATTATTTGAAGCCGTTAAAGATGGCGATTAAAAAAGTTTGCCAAAGTTGACTTACTGTAATTGATCTTTTGGAGAATCATGGCACTTATAAAGATTTTCCAGGCGTTTATTGAAAATAGAGCGGCGATGCTTCGAATCTCTCTAAAAGAAGGCAGCAGGAATGGGCAGTGTTGTTGATGTGAGTGGCCAAAGATCAATCTAAATACAGCTAGACCCTTAAATTACAAATACACCTCACTTCGGTTTTGTTGGCGTTTACCAAAAAGCCAAACATCCAGCGATCGACGGCGTCTACGCATTCAGATATTTTAGTACCAAGATATTCAGCATGCCCAGGTCGGCAGCAACAAAAAACGTAAGTATCGCCGGTGCGATTGTGCCACTGAAGCCCGTGCGCCGTAACCACTTTCTTGGGCTCGGACCAGTACAGATTCTTGAGGTATTCCAAATGATAAGGGATTCGCTGATGAGACTGACGCACCGGAGCGTACCGAAAAAAGTCATAACTCATGATTAGCAAGCGTCAAGTAAATATGGAAACAAGTAAACCGTAAAAAAAACAATTTTTTTTTCAAAAATCCGTTATATTTTAGAATTTTCCGGCTTTTAATTTATTGCAAAAAAGTTTTTTTAATGTATATGTAAACACCTTTATATTTGTATTTGATTTGTTTTTTTAACATAGATAATTAGTATTTTTAATAACAAAAATGTTTTAAGTTTTAAATTAACTGCATTGTCATGAGGATAAACCTAAATTTTAAATTTCAGCAAAATTAGATGACAGGATAGCAGTTAATTTTTACTTTCAAGATTTACAAACATTCAAGCAAGAAAGCTAGAGAGCAGAACCGGCGGTGAAAGTGATTTAAGGAATTTAAAATACAAATTGAGATGATTAAATATACAAAATTTAGATAAATTTCATACCGTAACTATTAACAACTTCAAGTTCTCCAGCTTCAAAAATATGCAAAGTCCGTTTTGTAGATTCTGAATCTTCGCAAACTGCAATACAAGTATATATACCAAGTGGTAGTCTTTTACTACTTCTCCACCATTTTTGACCAAGGTATCGTACATCTTGACCTTTGTTGGATATGAAAGAATAATAACAGTAGAGATTTTCACTTTTGTCAATGTTTGCTTTACAGTAATCGGAAGAATTCAAATTTTGTGGTATCTGCTGGTGATTATCGGTTTTGATTCTAAAGTCTGACAAACAACAATTAGGTAATTAAATCGTATTTAAATCATTCAACGTTGGCATAAAAATAAACAATTAAAATGTTATAAACATTAAGATAATGCTTTTTAATATATGATTTCTTTTCAAATTACATGTTATTGAAGGCAGCTGAAAACTGCACGGAGTGACATTTTGTAAAGGACTCTCCAATGAACATTCAAAAATTTGATCTTTCATTTCCCATGATACGGTTTTGTTTAAAACCAAATTGTTGTGAATTGAATATTCGCTTTCAAAATATGATCTGCTAGCATCAGGATTGTGAAAAACCTTTGTACCATTTTTCCATTTTCTATTCCATTTTAAATTATACTTGGTACCATACAAATTCTTAGCAAAGCAATATCCAATAAAATTAGTAGCTTGAAATTCTTCATTTTCAGCGTAAACTCTAATCCATGGATGTAAATTTGAAAAACAAATCAGTTCTGTAAAATCAAAATAATATGATAAATACTCTTAAAATATCTTCAATAAAACATTGGCTATCAAATAAACTATTTAAAAATTGAAGAGACAATATCTTAAGAACTTAAAAATAAATCGAAAAAAATACCTGCAAGGATTACAGAATAAGTTTCTATAATGTTCAGAGTAGGTTCATAAGAAAATCTTCCTTGACAATGAAATTTCTCTCTCTCATGAACAACGCTTTTAATTTTGAGATTACAAACTTTCTTGTTTAATGAACAATCAGCCACGTATAAGTCTTCAGTGTAATTTTTTTTAAGATCGAACACTTTATTGATTAGTCCATTATTAATTTTACGAAGCCATACAATGTTTGTGTAATTTGCATTGTAATTGCATGTTAAGATAATTTCGCTTCCTTTGCTGACATGGACATCTGTTATATTTAAAGAGCCTAGAAAAATCATGGAAAACGTTATATTTATATAAATTGTCATCAAACACCAGACAAAAAATACAATTAACGATAATACAGAATCGAAAAAAAAATGATTAAAATATTGCAATTTAAAAAAATTACTTTTCCAGAAAATGATAAAACAATCTTAATTAAACTTATCGAAAATTCAAAATTTGTTTTTGAATATTTTAGCCTTTCGAATCTATTTTTGAACTTTGTAATAATCTTTATTAGTGCGCCTTATAAGAAGTACAATCTTATTATAAACTAGCAGTACCTGTCGTGGCTTCATTCGCTTGAAATTAAAAAAATTTGAACCTGCACGATTTTCTACGACAAGTAAGCTCATTCCATAGGCACAAAATTCCAAGCCCGTTTTATAGACAGAAAACTCGAATCCCGACCAGGTTCGTGTTAAACAGGACTCAGCCGATTTTAATTGGAATAAAAAACTCAATGCTCGCAAACTAATTTTTTTGAACATTAATAAAACAAATATCTTATTAGTTTTTGAGAAAATATAAAGCTTCAATCTGCAGATGCTCTCTACTAGTCGGTGACGAACATTATCAATATTATTTATGAGAGTGGTGTAAGACATAATAGAACATGGTGTAGCTTTGATTGATAAGCACATACTGCACGCTAACGACAAAGACCCTAAACAATGTATATCTTTAATTGTTAATATGTGCTTCCAGTTTCATTTAAGGTTGTTGCAGCAACATTCTCTTCTCTTTTGGTTTCTGTGTTTTTTGTTCTGGGCTGTTTACATATTTCCTTTGCCTTGATAATAGAAAGTTTTTCACCAAAAACAATTCATAATTATGAATTACAATAGTTTGTTTAATGTCGGTCTTATTCCTCGGATTCGAAAAATGGAACGCGTTATAAAAAATTGTTTCATATATATATATATATATATATATATATATATATATATACTTATATACATTTATTTAATACAAAAAAACGTCTTCTCATATTATCAAATTCTTGGTCCCAATCTCTTACCAGTTAAAACAAAACCACTGCTAGAAAATACTTGATCTTCAACTGAGTTGTACATAATCAACGGTAACAACTCCTCATCGTTTCATTTTGAATGTGAACCGAACATTCATAATTTTTTTTCTCAAACATTTGCTGTTTTTCATCAATATTTTGAAGTCTTTATTCAAGTTTTTTACCGTTCTTGTGCTTCTGTTTGATATCCTGCTATGCTGCTCTGTTCTTTTTTGCGTAGACCTACGGAAACGAGACATGACTTCTGCCTCAATAGCGTTTGCACGATGCTGCAGTTAGTCGGCCCACTATACTATTTATTGCATTCCAAAAAAAAAAAAACAGAACCAAAACTAAACACTTACCGTCAACAAGTATGGTTAACCATATTAGCACGTTAACAAAACAATAAAACATCATTGGAATTAGACGAGAGCTGAATTAAAGTTAGAAATATAAAATATACAAAAGTCACGATTTTGTGTGTTTTTATTGTTGATAGTACTAAACTTGTGGTTTGCCACTTCTGTTTGAGCAATTGTTGTTCCTGATAAAAATTATTTAACTACTAAAACAGTTAGGTTTAACGTATGTCTTGATAAATGAATCATTTAAAACGCACAGACATTATTCAAGTACTCTAGCCATTTTTTGTGCCACCTAAAAATAAATCCTCTTTCACTTTTTGACGAATTCAACAATTATAAAAAAACATCAAAAGCCGTTTTTACCGGTCAACTCGTTTAAGTAATCATTGTTGTTGATGATTTTCCAGAGATTTGCTGTATTAATTATTTTTAAAAACATAAAAACCTGTGAAAAATATTTATTAAACCTATTTATTAAACTGGTTTGCAAGTCGAACCTTTTAAAACACGGAAGAAAATAAGCTTGAATTTATTAGAGTTAAGCGTTGCATGCCAATTTAGAATTAATGCAAAGTTACTTTTTTGTACATTAATGTTTTGTTTATTCAAGCATCCGTTTAACGCCATATAAGGTTTTATTAAAAAAAAACTAAATATAAAAAATTAGCAAAGTTAATAAATCTGTTTTTCAGATTTCGTAGCTTATTTTACTCTAGATTTGTGGTATTCCAATGTCTATAAGTGATTCAACAACATAATTGGTTTAGGCATATTTATATTTAATTACTACATGCGTAGGTGACATTCAGGCTCGAACAAAAACTGCGCTGTCGTGTTTTTATTCCTGCAAGTTGTTTCCGCAAAAGATCACAACCGCTGCTACAATAAGACGATTCAGATATTTTTTTATAGCATACTTGCAGGGAACACTTTAATGTTGTCATATTTAAAAGAATTGTGTGTTCCGAAATGGCGCGCACCTCTCTAGAGAGCTGTAATTCGATTGTTTCTACCCCTGAGATGTTCAATTGATAACACTGGACGACTCAACCAGCCATTGACCACAGTGCTGGCACCACCTTCTGCTCAAGCACATCGTCTACACTGCAATGCTGTACCGAATCTTACTTTTAATGTGTGTTTTCCCCCTTGATGAATTTGTTTTACTCTAACCTAATTCTTCCATGCTCATCTTACGAATCTTTGGGGACCTCCATTCAATGATTCCCAACTCCAAATACACGTGTTGCCGTAACTCCGGGCAATCGCAATTAAGCACTAGCGTCATCAGTCGCATTTTTGCTTGCAAAACCTATATTTTTCACCTAATCTCGCTTCCGAGAATTTCCTCATCGATTTGAAAACGTGCTCATTTGGTTTGAGGCCATCGTTCTCCAATGACGTTAAGAAGAGTTTCCTGAACTAGTTTTTCCTACCATTCCCGTTTTGTTTCCTCAATTTTTCAATTGCTTTCAAAAATATATTTTGAAATTTCGCTTCGGATAACAGATGTTATAACATTTATTTTTATAAAAAGGTTCAACATAGATATCGTAAGTATATATCTATATAGTTATACATCTTTGGGATTTAACAAAAATGACTCCAGATTATTGAATAAATATTTTCTTAACTATAAAATGACAAACTTTAACCCCCACAAATGAAACTTTTCTAATGAACAACAATTTGACTGAGCACTGCAGTGCTTTTTATTAAACATTTGTATTTATTGGTGATTTTTTTAAATGTCTGCTACAATGCCAGTTTTAAGCAAAATCGCAAAAAAAACATTAGTTAAAGTTTAACAAAAGTAAATCAAACTTAATTTTTTTAACACAGCTTAACTAAAACTAGTTTTAAAAGTAATCAAGTAAAATATTACAACAACCTGAATTAAATGAAAATGCAAATATTCAATAAAACAGTATAAACTTTTGTTTTTAAAAATCATAAATTAAAACAAAATGTCATTTATCAAAAATTAATCAAAATAACAAAAAATACTAATGAAGCAGCAACATTATTTACCGTTGTAATATTTTCAGGTCACGATGTCGTTTTAGAACTTTTTTGCAGACTTTCAACCGTGTTTTTAATTTTTAAAATTAACTTTCGTTTGCTTATTTCCCTCCTCCTTTATCCATGCTTGGGACTGGTAGCAATAGTGAAACGTAGTTGTACCAGCATAGCATTATCACTACACTGGTCTCACATTGTTTATAGTTGTTAAGGCATTATGTTTCAAAAGTAAAGCGTAATCACTTAATTGTTCGGTTACAAGACATTTGTTGTAAAGAACTTTCCTTTTTTGCATTTAATGCATCAACTCATAAAAAGAAAAACAAAGTCTCCAATATCAATTTAACAACAATTATTATTATAGCATTATTATTTGATTCGATTCTGTGGGCGTTCATTTCTTGGTTTTAACTATGCCAAAGCAATATTGTAATTTTGTATAAAGGAATAAACATAAAATTCCTCAAATACCTTTTATTAGTTAGCCGTTGTAAAAATTATAACAATACGTGTAAAATTAACCTTTTTTATAATTAGTTTTTAAATGTTTAATACTTATAACATAAAACTTCTTTTATCAAAACTTATCGTCAAAAAATAAATTAAACAAGTAAAGGAAAAAACGAGTTTTTAACACAAACTTTAATTTGAAATACACTCGATGTGTGTATGTGTGTATGTATACTACATACATACATACATACATACATACATACATACATACATACATACATACATACATACACTCATAGGTAATTATGTATGTAGATTTAGTTTTTAAAAATTATGTTTAAAACAAAAGTTGTAATATATTTGCTTTTAAAAAAACATTTGTTTGTCCTTTTTATTTTAATTTTTAGTTTTTTTAATTTTCTATGTTTTTTGTCTTTTTTATCTTAATTTCCAGTTTCTTTTAATTTTTATGTTTTACCTTCACATGAATCAATCTCCTCATCTTTTAACAAAGACTTATGAATCCAAACACATTTGTCAATAAAATCTACAAGTTTTAGCGCTTCTCCATGCTTGTTGATTCTTTTTGGTACATAAATCTTTTCAAATAATTGCCCAAGCTGTAATTATTTATGCTAGTTAACCTCATTTAAAACACTTCTAAGATATTTTATAACTTGATAACGTTTTGATGATTATATCTAGCCTAGTTTATGTATGTAAATATTTATAAATTTCCTTCTTCTAGTGAGCTTAAATTTTAAATTTCAGCTTGATTGGATAACGGGAAGTTAGTTAATTTTCACTTTCAATGTTTCCAAACATTCAAGCAATCAAGACCGTCAGTGAAATTATTGTAAGGAATTTAAAATGATCAAATTTCACGTTTTTAAACAAAATGTTTAGCAATTTTTTTCAACGCCCTTATTTCATTTTCGTACATAATAATGCATTTATTTTCTGCAGAAGTGTTATTTTATTCCAAGTTTTATATTAATTTATTATTTTTCAATTAAAACATCTAATTATTAATTAACATAAAACTACCGATATTTTTAATGAATGCAAAAACACCACTCAGTGTTGATTCCATTCGCCAATAAAATTTGAAAGTCTCTGTGATTATTACGGCTGGTGGTTAAAGGGCGCCATACTCGTTTTCATGACGTAATATTTTATGAAAATGTATTTGCTAGATTGTATAATTTTTCATAATCAAATAATTAATTCAAGTTCTCTAATTATTTTATTTATTTATGTTTTTGAACATAAAATTTCTCAAATTATTTTATTGTTTGTCGGTTTAAAAACATAGCAATACATTAAAAATGAAATTTTTCATAAACAATTTTTAAATGTTTAAAACTTATAACACTAAACTTGTTTTATCAAAACTTACCGTGAAAAAATAAACCTAATAACAGCAACATATCAAATATTAAAAAAACGAAAAATTAATTTTATTTAAATTTAATAAAACGTAGACAATATAAAACGTATAAACTAGAAAACCGTAACAACACGCTCTGTTTGTTTTTTTTGGTCATTACTCAATTGTTGAATCATCTCAAATGGTAGAAATATATTTCAACTAAAATGATTCGTATTCATTTTTAATGTCATTCAATAAATAGCAGCAAAAAAATATTTAAGTCATTAAAATGCTTATTATTTGAAACAAAATGGACCTTTTTAGGAAAAAATATTCGATTAATTCACAATAACTGGGTTTCTAGTTATTTTTTTTTGTATTTCAAGTTTTATTTTTAAAAGTAATGTAAATATTGCTAAAAACTAAAAACGTTATTACAAATTAAAATATTTTTGCTATTATAGCTAGTACTTTTCTATTGTTTTTATAGTTTTTACTATTTTGATATAATTGCTTTTTCAATTTATAATTTTTTTTTCAAAAACATTAAAATGGTATAATGCATATCATTAAATTTTTATAATAAACCGAATATTCACTAACCGTATTCAAATACTCTATCCATTTTTTATTTGCTTTTTTCAGAAAATCCTCTTTCACTTTCTAGTGGCTTAGTAAAGTTTGAAAAAAAAAAACATCATAATAACTTTAGCTAGTTTGTTGGTCTATTTTTAGATATTTTTGTTTAAGTTCAATCTGGTTCTTAGCAAAAATAAAACATATTACAAAACGAAATCATATTTTTGCTAATATAAAAATCTAATTTCTTATTTTTGTCGTCAAAATCTTTTTAATCTTTTACATTAACTTCGCCGCCGGTTTTGCTTGCTTGCTTGCTAATTGCTTGATTTTTTAAATGTTTGCAAATCTTGAAAGTGAAAATTAACTAACTTTCAGTCATCCAATCAAGCTGAAATTTAAATATAAGTGTGCTCTTTATGATAATGTATTTTGATAAGTTTAAAAAAATTAATTTAAATTTAATTATTTATTTAAAAAAAATAAATTGAATACAATTAAATACACGTTTACCTATATAAATTCTAAAAAAATTCCTTTAAAAATACATTTTTTGCAAACTCTAAATTAAATGGAATTTTTTAAAAATCTTGATTTAAAAGGGCTTACTTTCTAATTTCTGAAAAACAAACTTATACAATTGTCAATCTAGAAGTATTTTTTTTAATTTTTGCAAACAACATCTGACATACTTTCAAGTAATTTTAATTATATGTTTTCTGATGTCTGTTTTGAAGGAAACGTGTAGCAAATTTTACAAAACTTTCTTTTTAACTAAAAATCCAAAATCTTTAAAATGAACGTATAATGAATGCCAACAAAGTATTTAATAATTTCAGTTTTGTTTGAAAAGATGTGTGTTTTTACACTTTTTTATTTACTTGTTTCAATTTGAAAGTGTATAGTTTTTTTTACAATTAAATTAATTCAAACCATCAGGTCTGGTTTGACCGTTGCCATTTCTATCTGGTCAACTCACTACCTTCAGCACTTTCTATTTTTTCCGACTCTATATTTGTTTTTTTATTCAAATTTAACCACTTTATTACTGACCTGGGTTCGTTTCAACTGAGACACAATACCAAAGCTTGTCACAATAGCTTCGGCCTGGTGCATCTTAATAACTTTAATGTGAAGGCCTGACTCTTTCAAGGCCCAGCCGGTGATGGGCTTTACTGAAAAACTCATCTCTTCCGACAGTTCGTCGTAAAGAGCGCTATAGAAATTATTGCGTTAAAATATTTTTTTATACACTTCAGAATAACAAAACAAATTTTTATCTCTGATAATATAAACAATTGTTACACACCAGCTATAATTTTCAAATGTTATTGATCATGTTTTTGTTATGTTACAGTTGAAGCAACTTTAAAAAAAAATAAAATAAATAAATTTGTCAAAAAGGTCTTGTTGTATTTATAGAGGGAACATGTTAAAACTTGAATTACTAATATCTAAAGAGTTTGATGAAATAATTTATCTTCTTTTTGCGGTTGTATTCTCATTTCTGGACTTGAGTTGTGATTGTTCTTTTCTGGAATAAAGCAATTTAAATGTGTTTGCTTTTTAGATGAATTTGTGATAAAGATTTGCATTTAAGTGGATGCAGCTACACAATCTAATAAAAATTTTCAGTAATTACAGTAAAAACACTTAAACAATTAAACATGTATGAATATTTTTTGCATTTAAAATCATATTTAAAACAGATTAAAATATAATTATAAAATGTCGAGGTCTCAAAATTACAACTAACTCATTGCTGTTTTGTAGACGTTCATTATCATATTATTGCCTTCTAAAGATTTATAACCAATATCAACATCTTCAATTTCTTCGTAAGTATTGAATTGGCTAGATCTGGTTTTGTTGTAAATAAGATCTAAATAGTCGTGTATAGTGCTGTAGATGCCAGACTGTGTGCGATTTTCTTCTTGACTATTTTGTTGTTCCGGAGTTGGTGGTAGCGGTGTGACGATGGATGTTACTTAATAATAATATAATTTAATTATTTTTTTGACATTTAAAGAAAAAACAATAAAAAAATGTGACAGAATAATAATAGTTAACAAGTGAAAAAAAGAAAAGAAAATGGTAGCGCTGCAATTTGAACCTATAAGTGCCCGCATGTGAAGCCGCTGCAAAAACTAAATAACTAAAAAACTTCACTGCAGAATCTTTTTAATATAACCATTAAGCAATTGAGCTTTTCAAAAAATCAGTTAATATGATAATTATTCATAATAATCAGAAGATGTCAAAAACAACTTTATCGTGTATTGAAATATCAGAAATACGATAACGATAGGGGGGTTTTAAACCCAGCACCTCCTGCGTTCCACTCAATACGCGAATAAAATTTGACCTATGATTTCATTATTCCACTATTACTTTTGAAAATAAATAATTTATTACAATTAAACATAAAAAATAGTTGAAATTGCTTGTACTTTAAAAGTTATAATATTACCTAGTTTTTTAGTTTTTCTTTTTTTCTGATAAATCCAAATTCCAATGTTCGTGAAAATCAGAAAACCAAGAATTGTTCCTAATGCAAAAATCGCTGCTAAGCTACTTATTTCTGAAACAATGAAAACATTTAACAGTTTTTAATGCGACTTTTGTACTCTAAAATAATTAATAAAATAATTTTATTTCACCTCTTTTTGGTAGTTTCCTTTTTTCAACAGATGTGTTTCTCTGTTTGGTTGCAGTATTATGAGATTGGATTTTTTCTGGAACGGCTGTTTAAATAAATGTGTCAATCTGTTTTTTTATATTTTATTTAAAAAAATAAGTTTCTGAAAGTTTTTTTTACTCCACAAAAAGATTATTCAACTTGTTTGACAAAGTTTGGCTCAATTGTATAGAGTGGATATATAGGCCATGCCAATAAATTTGCATATGCAAAATGGCTCAGTCGCGGAGTCTTTTCAGAGAGGCCACAAATATAACAAAAGGCTCCATTATACGGGCCACGGTCAACTTGATGTTCTGTTATCTTGACATTTTTAGAAGCCACATAAATTTAAATTCAATTTCAACTTATTAGTCGCCTAACCAAAACAGATTTTCCGCAAAAGCGACGGCGTGAAATGGTATAAAGTTTTTAAATTTCAACCGTTATTATGTAAATGAGTTTTTAAAAAAGTTTTAAAATCAATGGTTTCTGATATTCTGATAAAAGAAGGTAGG
Organism: Erpobdella octoculata; assembly: GCA_963978895.1. Taxonomy (NCBI): domain Eukaryota; kingdom Metazoa; phylum Annelida; class Clitellata; order Hirudinida; family Erpobdellidae; genus Erpobdella; species Erpobdella octoculata. The sequence goes on from OZ022240.1 coordinate 36,676,083, forward strand.
ATGCTCCAGGTGATCACTGCTGCAACAGAAAAACTCTTCTTGCGTTATTATGACGAACGCAGGAACCGTTAGGTCGCGACGAGATTATGAACGAAGTCTGCTTCTTTCCGGTTAGTCTGAATAGAGATTGATAATAACGAGCAGGTAAATTGGGAAGCTGTTTTTAAGAATATTGTAAGTGAGTGTTAGTAGTTTATAAGAAACTCTGGACGAAATGGGAAGCCAGTGCAATTGACGGAGGATAGGAGAGATATGTTAACGGGTTGGTGCACCAACCACCAGGCTGGCGGCCGAATGAGGAACACTCGTATAAAGATGGAGAGTCAAAACGGGGAGGCCAGTCAGAATTCCATTACAGTAATCCAATCTTGAGAGAACAAAAGCGTGGATGAGAATCTTGAGACAGGACTGGTCCAAAGATGATCTTATTTCTCGAATGCGGCTAATGTGAAAAAGCAAGCACGGGAAACTGAGGATATATGAGAGATGAGGCTAAGTAAACGAGACATCACCCCAATCCTGACAAATTGAGTTTGATTAGTAAGCAGAGGATGCTACAGTGTAGGAAGTTTGTAGAAGTCGAAGTGAAAACCCATGATCCGCACGATCAAAAGCGGCGCTAAAATCAAGCTGTAGTAAAACAGTTATTTCGCCTCGGTCCAGGTCAAGGATAGAGTTGAAACGGCGAAAACCAGACTTTCACGTCAAATGTGAAAATGTGAGCTATTACATTAATACATTAATTGTTATTATTATTATTATTATTATTATTATTATTATTATTATTATTATTATTATTATTATTATTATTATTATTATTATTATTATTATTATTATTATTATTATTATTATTATTATTATTATTATTATTATTATTATTATTATTATTATTATTATTATTATTATTATTAAATGTAAATTTATAATGCGCTTTTTTTAAAAAGTCACAAAAGCGCGTCGCGTCAAATCATAATTTAGGAATAAAGTTTGGTCTTGAGCAACTTCCTGAAACCGCCAAGGTCCAAAGCTGGATTCCTCAGGTCAGCAGATAGGATGTTCCAAACAACTGGACCAGCAGTGGAGAATCCGCGCCTGCCGAGAGTCGTTGTCTTTGACGATGGAACGAACAAGTCGCCAGCCGCCGCCGATCGAAGGTGGGACCGACCAGCAAGCGTTGAGATCGGTACACACAGTTGCTGCAGGTAGACCGGAGCCGTGTGGTGGAGGCACTTGTATACCATCAGACCCAACTTGAACTGAATTCTCTGCGGGAAAGGAAGCCAGTGAAGTTGCGTCCGCATGAGATCTGATACGGGAGACCAGCCGGGCAGCTGAAGAACAAGACGAGCGGCTGCTCGGAGAATGGATTGGAGCCTGTTGATTTGAAACTGTTTAAGTCCGGCCATGACACCATTACAGTAATCAAGCCGGCTGTGCACGAGTGCTCTGATGAGTGAATGGGCGGAGTCCGTGGTGAGGCTACGGAGGACGACGCGCAGTTGACGGAGATGATAGAAGCGTGAACGAGTAAGATGAGAGATGTGTGTTTCCATAGACAATCATTTATTTGAGGTCGGCAACAACTCAATCAGGTTTTATTAAAATAAATATTGACTGAAAATAATAGTTCAGTCGGAGCTTGACCTCTTAACTTCTTCTCTCAAAGGACTGCACCCCAATGCAAGTTCAAATTGGTTGCTCCGTAACAATCAGACGAGCTTTATTATGTTCAAATAAATAGAAAAATTGAAACCGCTCGAACAAATTTTATTTGCTTTTGTATTAAAAGCAATGAAAAACTAGCTTAGTGAAATCATGAATAATTAAAATAAAGCTCGAAAAATTCAATTTTCTTACTTGAACTTATTTTACTTGAGTTGTAAATTTGAGACAAATAATTCAGGTTGAAGTGTTGAAAATTAAAGAGTGGAATTTTTTGCGCGTAAAATCGTATGTCCTTGTTGCAATAAAGACAATAATACCTTTCATCATATAAAATAATAAGTTGTAAGTTAGTTATGAAAAAACAAAACTATTTATTTAAAAAAACTTACTTTTTAAAAACCTTCCTAAACATTACTAAATGATTTCCACAATTAAAAGTTACTGAAAACGTAAAGTTCTGTTCTATTTGAATATTTGCTTGCAATGAAAACCACAAACGACTATTTTCAACAGTGTAGTTAAATTCACTATTCGATTCTGTGTTTGAATCATTGTTTATAAAATTGTTCCACTTTGGAATCAATTGGCAATGATTTGAGGCATAAAATCCACATAGCAGTCAAAAGTAGTTTTATTATTTGATTGTAATAAAAAGTCGTGTGATGAGTTATCTTCTTCTTTCAATTTAATTTTGCAAGTAACGTTTTGTTCTAAGATAAGCAATTCACATTAGACAATTAAAAAAAAACATTTTTGTAAAATGCAAATATAAATTTGGATTTCAATACCTAATAAAATGATCTCTGCAGTAATTTTAATGTCCACATCATTTGAATAACATGAATACAATCCGGCTTCTGTGCTGCTAATTTTGCTTATCCTCAAAACATGTCTGCATTCTGAATTGTTGTTGTATTCATGAATTATGCTGATATGAGAGTTTGTTTCCAAGTCAATAAAGTTACTTCCATTGAATGGTATAAATTCCCACTGAACAGGAACAATGCACTTCAAAGGGCATGTTAGTTCAACATCAGCACCCAGTTCAACAATTTTGTTTTTCATGGAAGAATATATAATATTGTTTTTAAAATTAGGTTCTTTGTTTTTCGAATTGGTTTTATCAACTAAATAATAACATTTATATCATATTATAACGATAAAAAACTAAAAACCAATCAAATTACTCAAAAATGAAAACAAATACTTTTTAAATACTTATTAGTCACAATTTCAAATTCTTCGGCTATCACTAAATGCAGAACTGGCCTGGCCAATTTGAAATCATGACATGCAACAACGCATTTATACAGACCATTTGGTAGAATTCTTCTATTCCTTTTCAGCCATTCTTCACTAACAAGCACAAGATTTTGACCTTTCTTGAACAAGAGAGAATAAGAACAATCAAGATCTTCTGTTTTTTCAATGAATGTTATGCAGTTACTAAAGTAGAATAGATAATGTTGTATAAGCGGACCATCATTTGTTTTCACTCTCAAATCTTAGAAAAAACAATAATTATAACGCGATAACAGTGATTGATAATGGTTATAATTTTTAAACATAATCTCTAAAACTTTAAAATAGCGTTTTTGTCAATATGTTTAATAGATAAAAATAAATTACATGTTATTTTAGGCAGCTGAAAACTGCACGGAGTGACATTATGCAATGAGTTCTCCAATGAACATTCAAATATTTGATCTTTCATTTCTATTGACACTGTTTTGCTAATAACCAAATTGCTGGAAACTGAATTTTCCCAATCGAGATACGATCTGCTAACATCAGGGTCAGATGAAACTTTTGTACCATTTTTCCATCTTCTACTCCAACTTAAACTATACGCAGTTCTATAAAGATCATTAGAAAAGCAGTTTCCATTAAATTGAGTTGCTTGATGTCCTTGCTTTCCAATTTCAGCGTAAATTGGCACTCCGGAAGGTAAATTTGAATAACAAATCAGTTCTGATAAAGTAAATCGATACGATAAAAATGGAATAAACAGTATAAATAAACCTGCATAATACTCAACTTAATTATAATCAGTAAAATTGTTTAAAATAAAAATTTAAATAAATATAACGCTGAGAAAAAAAATTGTTTTATGTTTAAAATGTATTATATCTTTGTTAGTGCATTTAAATAGAATTGTGTTTTTAAAAATCTTTTTTTAATATTATTTTCAATTTTTTAGTTTCTGGTTTTTGCAATTGATATATAAGGACCAAAACTTTTAGTAAAAGGTAAACTTGGAAAAATACAGATTTCTTATATATTTCTCTAGATAGTTACAAAAGCATACCAATTAAGCAAATTTTAACAGTTATAAATTTGTTTAAGGACAATTAGTTTAATTGTTTATGTAGTTTTTTGTACGTAAATGACGTTAGATTATATCACACATATTAAAAATTTTATTCTTAATCATATATATATTGAAAATTTTTTTGATTTAAATTTATTACAATATTGTAGTGTCACCAATAATACATTTCTATTTCAAGTTTCAGCTTAATTGAATGAAGGCTTGTGATCAAACATTTGATTTGAAAATTAGAACCATTAAACGTACGACAAACAGATAAAGGTAAAAGCGTGTGAATAAATTGCAAATTAATTTTAAATGATTAATAGAAACAACTAAAAACAATAATTCAAATTATTTTAAAACCAAAATAAACAAATACCTGCACGTATCACAAAATACCTTTTTATTAACATTAAAAATCTTCCTTCGCAATGAATTATCTCAATTTTATTGATAACGCTTTCAATTTCCAAATTACAAAATTTCTGCCTCAGTGAACAATTGGCATTGTATCCATTCTTAGTGTAATTTGTTTTAAAATCAAAAATTGTTTCATCTTTACCTCGAAGCCATTTAATGTTAGTGTAGTTTTCTTCATATTCACACGGCAATGAAATTCTATTCCCTTTGCTGACATAAACAACATGTGTTAAAGCTGAGCAGGCTGCTGTACAATAAAAAAAGTATAGAAAGCTTCGTCAAATCGCTGCTAAGTTATTATTTAAAAGTAAGCTAGTTTAATTTAATTTCTTAAATGCTATAAAATATTATTTGTTTAATCAAAACTTACTGTGAACGAGTAAGATGAACCACATTAACATATTAACAAATCATCAAGACATAAACTTAATTTAACTTTAAAATGCTTAAAAAGCATAAAATATAGGATCCTGTTTGTTTTCTTTGTTTTTAGTGATGGCTAATCACTCTAGTACCGGTTCGCACTTCTCCGTATTTTTCAATGCATTTTACCGTTTTTATATATTAAGCAAAATCAATTAAAATTATTCAATATTTCTTTACAACGTTATTCATAAAAACAAACTTAATTATCACAAAAACAAACAAAGGGCAACAGAATAAGAACAAATGTTCCTGCGAGTCTGTAACCCTGTTCATTAATGTATAAAAAGTAACAATTTACAAAAGAGCAAATATTTTCACTGTATTGGTATGAAGTCTTGTGCAGCAGGTAGTTTTTCAGAAAAGCCTTGAATGAGCTGAGAGAACTTTGATTGATGTCATGCGGCAGAGAATTCTAGATCTTAGGACCTATAAATTTTATTGAGTGCTTTCCAGGTGTCGAGCGGATCAATTCCGAACGGAACAAAATGATTTATAAAGATGACTTTTTAAATAATGAAGTTAGATTATGTGCATACTTATACAAAAAAATTATCTATGGATTGATATAGTGTTCAAAACTCTACATGATATTGCGTGTGACAAAAAGAACTGATAACTTTTAATTTGATTTCATTTACATCCTTGACATTCATTGCTTCATCAAGAAGGCTTAGTTTGGAGTGCATCTTAAGACAAATGAAAACTTCCTGAGTCTTTGAGTTTCTAGTTTAAAATTATAAATATTTGATTTTTAGTTATCACAGGTCTCAAATTAAAAAAAACGCAGATGTTTTTTCACTGCTTTGTATTTTATTTCACATACTGCCGTGATTTTTAGGATTTTCAAACAGGTCAGGCCTAGAATTAAGCTCGGCTGAGACAGGCCGGGCCGAGGTTTTTGTCATGTATAGAGCTTTTAGGCATGTATAAACGGGCCCCTCCCAAATTAGATTTGCTGACGGGCCTGGTCGCATCATACTCAAATATTTTTTGCAATCTCCTGCACCTCAGACAGAAAATTTTTTTGTCTAGGTATTTTAATTATTTCACTTAGCTCGTATGTCTTCATGTTTTATTTCTTTTCAAATATTCTAAATAGGCACACAATTTTTTTTTATAAATTTTTTAGGTAGTTTTGTGATTGATCACATCTTTTTTTTAATGGTAACAGAATGGTGGCATGATAGTGTTATTTAACATTTGTTTGATTGAATCAACTACGAAGCTTATGTCAACTCACCGAATGAATGGTCGATGTTGTTTTAACTTCGATGAGCTATAATACGGCTGTTTGCAATGTTGCAAGGTTTTTTAGTCGCACATAGATTTTTGAAATACTGTATCGTCTTAATGGTCAATTTATTTATTGTTTAATTTTTTTAATATTTTTTGCCAAAAATAAATACGGGACCCAATATATGTTTACACGCTTTTAGATGACATATTTTTCCTATTCTGTCAACATTTCTAAAGGTTTTCCTCAGGATTAAGCATACATGTCTTGTTGATATTGAAAAACCTTTGTTCCATTCTCATTATATGTTAATCCAAACTTTTATATATCCTAACAAATTAGAGATCTACGTTCAGTCTTGCCTTAAACTTAAAAAGTTTGCTACTCGAGTAATCATTATTTAACTTATTATTATTTTCAAACACTTAAGCTGTTTCTTGTGAGATAGGTAGATTCACGCACATGGAAACATTGTTGTAATAGATTTTAATAAAAAAAAATTCAAGTGATGCTTATTTCGTGAGAAACTTCCTGGTACAGGTAAACCAATTAGTTAACACATTTATTTAAGTACTCTAACAGTTTTTTATTTCTGTTTGATAGATCTACTTTCTCACAATTCAACTAGTTATGGAAAGTTCAAAAGTAGCTTGAACTAGTTTTTCTAAGAAACCTAATTAGTTATAATGAGGTTTAGCGTATTTTTTGAAAACTTCCATAGTGGTAGTCGTAGTCGTAGTAGTAGTAGTAGTAGTAGTAGTAGTAGTAGTAGTAGTAGTAGTAGTAGTAGTAGTAGTAGTAGTAGTAGTAGTAGTAGTAGTAGTAGTAGTAGTAGTAGTAGTAGTAGTAGTAGTAGAAGTAGTAGAAGTAGTAGTAGTAGTAGTAGTAGTAGTAGTAGTAGTAGTAGTAGTAGTAGTAGTAGTAGTAGTAGTAGTAGTAGTAGTAGTAGTAGTAGTAGTAGTAGTAGTAGTAGTAGTAGTAGTAGTAGTAGTAGTAGTAGTAGTAGTAGTAGTAGTAGTAGTAGTAGTAGTAGTAGTAGTAGTAGTAGTAGTAGTAGTAGTAGTAGTAGTAGTAGTAGTAGTAGTAGTAGTAGTAGTAGTAGTAGTAGTAGTAGTAGTAGTAGTAGTAGTAGTAGTAGTAGTAGTAGTAGTAGTAGTAGTAGTAGTAGTAGTAGTAGTAGTAGTAAAAGTAGTAGTAGTAGTAGTAGTAGTAGTAGTAGTAGTAGTAGTAGTAGTAGTAGTAGTAGTAGTAGTAGTAGTAGTAGTAGTAGTAGTAGTAGTAGAAAATCCATCCGAGTTCAGACCAATTACAGTCAGCTCGATCATCAGTCGACTATTTCATCGCGTCCTCTGCAGGCGCATGGAGCAGTACTGGCCCTTGTCACCACGACAGAAAGCATTCCGTTCAGGAGATGGTCTTGCAGACAATATTTGGTTGGTTAAATCGTTGATTCGTAAAAAACGAGAGCAGTTACGGAAATTGAATTTGACGTTTGTTGATGTCAGTAAAGCTTTCGACACAGTTTCACAAGGATCAATTATTAGAGCGGCGACTCGTCTCGGAACACCTCCGTTGCTTCTCAAATATTTGACTGATTTGTATAACGGTTGCTATGTTCACATGAAACTGGGAAAAGAAAATAGTCATAAAATCCCAGTAAACAGAGGTGTGAAACAGGGTGATCCCATGTCACCGCTCTTGTTCAATGCAGTGATTGATATGATAATGAATGAAGTTGATCAGTCAATCGGAGTTTCTGGAAACGAGGATTCTGTCAAATGTAATTACATAGCTTTTGCTGACGATTTAGTTCTCATGTCGTCAACTGACGTAGGAATGCAAATGCTGGTGGAACAAGTTGAAAGTGCTCTAGCAAATGTTGGCTTGCACATGAATCCCAGCAAATGCGCGTCGTTAAGAACTGAAGTCACAAGCAAGAAAAAACTATGGATTGTAAACCCCCACTCATATCTAAAAGTGCAAAATTCCAATATAAGAACTTTGAATATTGAAGAAACGTACAAGTATCTTGGTACTGAAGTTGGACCAAAAAAGATAGTTACTTCAATTGCCAGTTTTATTCAAAGTTCTTTACACGCAATATCAAGAGCACCACTGAAACCATTTCAAAGAATGTATATTCTCAGAACGCATGTCTTGCCAAGTTTGGTCCACCATCTGACATTCGATTTTATAACGATGTCTTCACTAACTGCCGCCGACTTACAAATTAGAGCTGCCGTGAGGCGCTGGCTTAGGTTGCCAAAGGATACGCCAGTGCCATTCTTCCATGCTCCTCTTAGAAGCGGAGGGCTGGGAATTTTGCAGCTGAGGCAATGGGCCCCTATTCTGAGACGAAAAAGACTCAATAGCTTATTAACTCAGGCTAAATATGGCAACGATGTGTTTTTGATGAATGTTCTGCAGGAAAGTCTATCTGTGTTATCAGAAATTAGGAAATTCGGAAGACTTGGGAGTGGAATCGAAGGTGCTCAAAAATCACTACAACTCAAAACAACTGAAAATCTTTATAAATCTGTAGATGGTTATGGTTTGAAGTCTTTTTCATCAGGAATAGGATTGAGTGACTGGATCGTAGACGGAGTGAACAGAGTGCCATCAGATGTATTCATCAAGTGCATTAAAGTTCGTGCAGCTGTTCTCTACAACAAGCTTAGGGCGTCGCGGGGACGACCATTGGCCGATACGTCATGCGACGCTGGATGCAGAATACCTGAATCATTAGGACACATGATTCAAATCTGTCCCAAGAGTGATGGACCTAGGCGAGAACGTCACGACATCATCGTTCGCAAACTGGAAGAAAAATTCCAATCAAAGGGATTCATCACAAAAGTAGAACCGCGAATTAAAACCGAAATGGGTTTGAGAATTCCGGACCTTTGTGCATGGAAGGATGACCAATATTTTGTATGCGACGTTTCTGTTGTTTCTGATCTTGCAAACCTGAATGAGGAACATGACAGGAAAATCAGAAAGTACGATATCAGGGACGTCCACGCATGGATGAAAGAAAACAACCCAGGTCAGGCTCTCAACTTAAAGCCTGTCATTACAGCTTTTGTGTGCAATTGGAGGGGGGTGATGTCAGAGAAGTCCTACAAGTTTTGGACTAGCTTTGGTGTCGGGAAAAAATTGTTGACTTACTATATACTTTCAGTGTTATTAAATACTTACAATATTTGGAAATTCTTTAAATGTTGTACATGGAGAGTAGGTCGGCGACGCAACAAATTGAAGAATGTTGGAAAACGTTGAATTATTTTTTTGCATGAAATTGTATGTTTTATCTAGTGTAGAAATTTCATGGTTCAGATTTATAATCGTCTCGGGGAAATCTCAGGCCCACGTGGGGACGTGAAATATTTTTGTCAAGTTTATAGGACATTTTATTCTTATGTTTATTTTGTCCTGGCTGTAAATTATTGGATTTTTGAAATCTGAGAAAATAAATGATTGAACAGTAGTAGTAGTAGTAGTAGTAGTAGTAGTAGTAGTAGTAGTAGTAGTAGTAGTAGTAGTAGTAGTAGTAGTAGTAGTAGTAGTAGTAGTAGTAGTAGTAGTAGTAGTAGTAGTAGTAGTAGTAGTAGTAGTAGTAGTAGTAGTAGTAGTAGTAGTAGTAGTAGTAGTAGTAGCAGCAGCAGTGGTAGAAAATCTATATGGCGCACTCTTGTGTTGTGAAACCTCAGAGGCGCCAGACATAAATAGTGACTTCAATTTTCAATAGTGACTTTATTTTCCAGCTTTCCACAACTGGTTGATATATTGAAATTCACAATTCTTTTTCAGCTTGAAAAAATAATCTAAAAACATCAAAAACAACAAACTAAAGTTTTCTGTATTAACCACGCATTGAAACCTGCCTAAAGCAGAAATACAAAATGTCTGTAAAGTTTGATAAGTTGACTTGTCTTCACAACGCTGGTGTAAGTTTATTTCTGAAAGCGCCTTGGCAATGTTTTTTTCTGAAATGAAGCAATTTAATTGTTTATAACAATTTCGATAAGATTATTGTCACACACGTTAACAGATATAAATGCTGGTTTTCAGTTCTGCAACACCTAGAATAATTTATTAGCAGACACACCTTGCAAAAGTTTTAGATCCAAATTAAGTAACAAAAATGCGAATTATTAGAAATTATTACAAGTTGTAATAAATTTCAGAATTTTAATGTCCCAGTTTTGTAAAACACTACTTAGATTAAAGTAGAGAATATTGCCATAAAAATAAAACAACAAAATACTTTTTGGTTCGTAAACATTAATTATCGAATTGTTGACTTCTATTGATGTGTAACCAATATCAACGTCTTCAACTGCTCCGTAAGTATGAGATTGCCTGTTGTCGTTTTCGTTGTGAATAATATTTGAATAATTATGTATAAGGTTGTATATGCCAGAGTTTGGACGAACGTAAGTGTGATTAGCTTGCGGCTCTGTTGTTGGAGGTATTAGCGTGAGAGAGGAAGCTGCTAGATAGATAGCAAAACATTTTGTAACATTTACATAAACATTTCTCAAACGTAGTTCAAATTAATATAATTAATTTCTAATGCATGTATAAGTTTAAGTAATAATACCTAAAGTTCTAGTTGAAATTTTTTTCTTATAACTCCACACTCCTATGTTTGTCAAAAGAAATATGAGAAAAATTGCTCCAAGTACGGCGTTTACTGCTATGATGGTGTTGCCTGAAAATGTTGAAATAACTTCTTTTTATTAAGTAAATTTTGTAATGGCTGTTTCTTGAAAAAATATTAATTTCTTGAAAAAATATTAATATTATAATTTCAGAATCTTTATATTTTTGTTTATTTATATTCTCAGAATCTTTATATTTTATTTATTTATATTCTCAGAATCTTTATATTTTTGGTTATTTATATTCTCAAAATTTTTATATTTTTGTATTGTTCATATAAAATCTTTATATTCTTAGAATTTTGATATTTTTCTTGAACAGCCGTTTTGATTTCGGCATTTGCAACCAAGGTACTAATACCTAAAACAATAATTTCCAAAACTTTAAAAAATAATACAATCTATTTGTTATTTTGGTTCCATAGTTTTTTGATTTTTATTTTTTAAAGTATTTCATTTGTACATAATTTGTATTATAAATTTTGTAAAATTTTGATATAGAGTTATTAATTAATTTAAAAATCAATTTACGTGTTCTTTCAGACAGTTGAAAAGTGCACGGAGTAACATTATGCAATGGACCTTCCAAAGAGCATTCAAATATTTGATATTTCATTGTCCAATACAAGGTTTCGTTCAGTACCAACTTGTTATAAAAAGAATCTTCCCACTCATGGTATGATCGGTAAGCATCAGGAGCGAACGAGCGTTTTTCACCATATTTCCATTTTCTTCTCCATTGTAAACTATACGGAGTACTAAATAAACTATTAGAAAAGCAGTATCCGACGATTTGAGTTACTTCAAAATTTTGTTCTTTATTTTCAGCGTAAAAAAGCACTCCCGACGGCAAATTTGAATAACAAGTTAGTTCTGTCAAATTAAATTATATCAATTTAGCTTCAAACTTAAACTTATTGTTTTTAGCACACATAACATTTAATCAAATCGGTGAAATTAAACTATTTTAATATACACAAAATTAAATAAATTAAACACACAAAGGCAATAAAAATCAACTTTAAACCTATAAAAAAACTAATTTTCTGATGACTGTAACTCTTCAGTTTGTTCTGCATCATTATTATTGCTGTCAAGTATTTTATCATCACTAATATGAAAAGCCTCTATCGTTTTTTTTTACAATGCCGTTTCCGTAAAAGGTTTGTATGATGTTGTCTTTGTCTGTTTCGTTCATGCCCCTTTTGCATTCACGGACCTTGATTGCTGTATCGCTTGAGTTTCTTCTGCCAATCTTTTGTTAAGCAATCCCCGGAATTCACATTCAAGAGGTCTAACGTGCCACCCCATGGCCATTCAAAATTCCTCCGACAGACCCGACAACTCCACAAAATCTAACACCGTTCAAAAACACTCTCCTGCAGGGTCCACCATTGCAGTGCCCCACCACAAAACTGGACCAAGCATTTTTTCTCTGTTCTTTATGCCCCACCTTATTTTTGAAACATATCCGGCTGTTATATGTCACATGGTTTAAGACACAGCAAGTGGACTTTGGTTTAAACTGGATTTTAGCGCAGCAACACTCAAATGTTAATATTTAGTAACAATTGGGATGTTATAGGTATAACCAATTAACATAATTTATTCATCACATTCATAGTTGTGACACATAATAGTAACAGCCGTCCGTGCATTTGCTATTAGATAAAAACATAACAAAAACATTCAAACAACAATTTTAAAATGTCAACCACATAAAAAATATTAAAACCTATATGAAGATTAACAAAATAACTCAAAATGATTAATAAATAATATTTACAAATAAAACTCATTTAAGAAACAAAAATGCATTTTACTTCTTTCACCATATAAAACAAAAAACTTTGTTTGGTCAGCAATGAGAATTTAAACAGACATGCATTTATAACTATTTTATTAAATGGACACCACAAACAAAGAGAAACTGCGATACACGGCTCAGAGTATTTAAATTTTTTGTCTTTCAAATGTCCCGAGCCACACTTTTTTTTGTTTGTGTTGTCATTTTATTGAAGTAAGAAAAGTGCATTTTATTTCATTTTTATTTCATTGAATTGAGAGTTATTTTAATTTTTTGCTATAAATATGTAGCTTAAGTGCTAAAAAATCAATCAATAAAAAACATTTTTTTTAGGTGGTCATGTGGATGAGATATAATCAAAAATTAATGTCTCATTTTCCAAAAGATGACAAACATTGTTAGTATAACAAAGATTTTTAAAAACTCCATTTTGAATCACCATTACTTAAGAAATATATTGAAAACAATAACCTGAAAGTAGCACAAAATAAGTATTTATAACATGATCAACAGAGAATCCTCCTATGCAATAAAATAATTCTTTTTCATAAACCACACTCTTAATTTCAAGATTACAAAACTTCTGGTTTAATGAACAATCAACTGCGTATCCATTTTTAGTGAACTTTTTTTGAAAATCAAAAATGATTTCAAATGGTTTTCTTTCAGAAATATAATCAGTATAACGAGCCCATTTAATGTTAGTATAGTAGATTTCATAATTGCATCGTAATACAATTTTGTTGCCTTTGCTGACATAAACGTAATAAACGTTCTTTGTTGTTGCCAGGCAACCTGAAAAAACTATATAAAAATTTAGAAGAACAGTCATCAAACCATCTTGAAAAAATATTCGAAACCAATTAGTTTTAATTTTTCAACACATTTAAGAATAACAAAAGAATATCGGGTTTGAAATAAAACTAACCGTAAACAAAAAATATAGACCACATTAACATAGTACCGAATCAGTAAGATAAAAATTGTAGCTTTAGCGTAAATTAAATTTGCTTTTAAATGTTGAAACAAGAATGTATGACTGTTTGTTTCTAGTAATGAGTTAATTACTCATTTTCAATGTTTTAATATTGAAACAGTAATTTTTTTCAGCAAAAAACCACAAAATATTAGCAAACAGTATTCCTTTTAAGGTTATCAAAAAATCCTATTTCACTTTTGGCCGACTATTTAATTATAATTTGGCAAGGTTACATTCTAATTTATAGCGCTTTAAAATTAAGCATAGCTGGAAAACATTATCTTGTAAAATGATTTCTAGTGCTTTCATTATAAATTATAAATAAAACTATCAATGCAAAGCTAACAAGAACAATTGTCGTGGCAATGATCCCAATATTTTCAACTTTAGACACTTCAGCTTAAAATATATCAAAATTATGTTTTAATAACGGTTTTATTCAAGACAAACATGTACTAAGGCTATATATAATTATGCTACTTAATTAAAGTAAACAATTGAATAGCGTAGTTAAAATTTCAAAAATAATTCTTGTTATGCAATTAAAATTTTTAATTTTCGGTTATCATTTTATATCTTAATTGTTTTATTAAATATTTAAAAATATTTTTATTTTCTGGCATTAACTTAAAGTAATTTTTAGACATAATTTTTATTTAAAGTTAAAATTATCAAACGTTATAGATACAGATGAAAATCATAATTAAATAATGTCTCGTTGTTTGTAATTTTTTGTACAAGTCATTTACAAAGTCAACATTTTCCTAACTTTTCCTTGCTGTCGGTTTTAAATTGTATAATTACTTTACTTTTTTTTATTATTTGACCTACTGAGCTCCAAAACGTATATATTAAATTTTAAATTATTTATATAAATAACACTACTTCAATGTGCTGAATCTGAATTTAAAAAAAACCTGGAGTATTTTGAAAATTGAACGTAGTCCAAAAAACCGGAACATTTGTAGCAGTCTGTATTTTTAGGTCTTCTAATGAGTTGCTACAGTTGAAGGAAATTGAAAAATTGAACTATATATCCACTTGTGAATAAATACCTTTTTCCATAGACAACCACACATGTCCCATTCCAATTCCAATGTTTGTACCATTGTCCTTCTCTGAAATTATTCTGTTTCTTACGATATCATACCACTGAGGATTAGCTTGACAAGAGTTAAAAGTATTAAATTTGAAAGAGCAAAAGGCTGCAAGATTTTTTTTGCTTTGAATATTCGTTATTTCAAAGTTCGATTGATTAATTTTGGACAAATCAGTGATGCAGATTATATTGTTGTCTGAAAAAATTAAAAATAAATAAAAATACTATTTTGTATTCATTTATTATAGTTATTAATGCAACCTTTCAATACTGTTATGTACTCAATAAAACTAGGATAGCTGGAAATATAGTTTTAAATTATTTCAAACTTACCAGCAACAATAAGGTTAGCCCCGTAGTAAAAAGAAATTGGTTTCATACATATGTACAATCCTGCATCAGTCCAGTTTGCTTTCGTGATTATTAGATTACTCTCGGAATTATTGTTATAAAATAGGTGATAATTTGAATTGTTCTTTGTGTTTGTCATTTTTTCACCATTTGCTTCTTTTTTCCAATATAATATTTTATTTGTGTTGTTACACTGACATCTAAAACTTACTTTGTTACCCACAACAACAATTTGGTTTTCTGGTCGATATATCAGATAATCGGTGTTTCCATTTACAATCTCATCTAAAAAAACAATTTTACTAATTTTCAAGTTTTTTTATGATTTTAAACAACTGATAATTTACGTTTCAAATTAATAAATTTTATTAAAATTAATAGAAACAAATTTTCGTTTTAATTGTTTCAAGTTTGTTTACTTTGAATAATCATTTTGCAGAAAAACAACGCTGTGAAATAAATCCAAGTTTGTCTCATTGTAGAAAAAAGTCTCACATGAACAAAAAACTTAAAACTGTTTACAATAATGTTATGGACGTTTTCAATTATATAATCTTTCCAGTTTTAGAACAATTTATCAGCTCAATTAAGGTGCAAAGAAGCTGTTAGCTTGCGTTTAATAAAAGAAAAGTAAGCGGTAAGTAAAAGAAGTTATTAAAGTAATTAAGTTTTCTACAATAAAGATTATTAAGCATTTATTATAATCATTAAGGTTTTTGTTTTTTTCAAAACAAACTGTTTTGATACTTTTTAATTTATTTTTTAAGTCCTCAATTTTTATAAACACGACAAGACAACTGGCAAAAAATGCCAAATAAGTTCTTAAATATTAATTTCTATAATAAGCACGTAGTTTTCAATTTGATGTTTGCTTAGCAAATATTCTTTCTCAAAACTACCACACTCGTAATTATTTTCAAAATATTTGGGTTCTTCAAAAACTGTTTTGTCTTTACAAATTATTTCGAGGTACTGAACGTTTAGAAACACCTGCATTTCTCACAAAATAAATTTTCCGAATTGGTCTGCAATGAAAAGTTTCTTCTTCATTAACAATGCTTTTGATTTCCAGATTGCTAAATTGCTGATTCACTGACCAATTAACGGCGTATCCATCTTTAGTGTAGTTTAGCTCCATATCAAATATTGTTTCGTATCGTTCTTCTACAGAGCTAAGATCATTATCTTGAAGCCATTTAATGTTTGTGTAGTGCTTTTCATTTTTGCAAGGTAATGCCAGACTGTTGCCTTTGCTGACATTTACATCTGTAAACGCTAAACAGCCTGTAAAACCATGGGCAACGCTTTTGATTATAAGTTTTAGAAATTATTGTGTGACTACGTCATTTTTTGGTGAATAAAACTGTTTTGTTTTTATTAATTTAAAAATTTTGAAAATCACAGAGAAATAAAATTAATTTTGTTAGTTATCTATATATATAAAAATGAATGTTTGTATTTATGTTAATGTCCTTTATGCATTGCTACACCATTCATCCGATCGTAATGAAATTTTCACACAACCTTGAGAGTCAATGAAAATCAAAACTAAAAAAAAAATTTTTGAAATCCGTCACAAAATGAGCGGAGCGGAGCGGGTGAGCGAGCGGGAACTATATATATATATGTATGTGCGTATGTATGTGTGTATGTATGTATGTGTATGTGCATGTATGTGTGTCTGTGTGTGTGTTTATGTATGTACTAGCGGAGATACCCGGCGTTGCCCAGGTTTTTTGAGGTTTTTCTAATGTTTGTCTCTTTCTCTGCCGTTTCCTTTCCCACCTGCTTTCCCACTCCTGTTAGCTTTTCCGTTTTCGGTCGTTTTCCCACTGCCGGTCGCTTTCCCGCTCAGAAGTTCTGTTATCGATTTTCTCTCTTGCTCGCGTTTCCTTCCAAGCTTGCTCTCCCGATTCCAGTCGCTTTCCGCGTTCCCGGTCGCTTTCCGCGTTCCCGGTCGCTTTCCCGTTCCCGGTCGCTTTCCCGTTCCCGGTCGCTTTCCCGTTCCCGGTCGCTTTCCCGTTCCCGGTCGCTTTCCCGTTCCCGGTCGCTTTCCCGTTTCCGGTCGCTTTCCCGTTCCCGCTCACGCTTGCTCTCCCGTTCCCGGTCATGCTTGCTCTCCCATTCCCGGTCACGGTAGCTCTCCCGTTCCCGTTTCCGTTCCCGCTCATTTTCTCTTTTACATTCTTTCATAACTTCTGTTAGCCTATAAAACGCAAAATAGATTTGCTAAGACTATATCTATATATATAAAAATGAATGTTTGTATTTATGTTAATGTCCTTTATGCATTGCTACACCATTCATCCGATCGTAATGAAATTTTCACACAACCTTGAGAGTCAATGAAAATCAAAACTAAAAAAAAAAATTTTGAAATCCGTCACAAAATGAGCGGAGCGGAGCGGGTGAGCGAGCGGGAACTATATATATATATGTATGTGCGTATGTATGTGTGTATGTATGTATGTGTATGTGCATGTATGTGTGTCTGTGTGTGTGTTTATGTATGTACTAGCGGAGATACCCGGCGTTGCCCAGGTTTTTTGAGGTTTTTCTAATGTTTGTCTCTTTCTCTCCCGTTTCCTTTCCCACCTGCTTTCCCACTCCTGTTAGCTTTTCCGTTTTCGGTCGTTTTCCCACTGCCGGTCGCTTTCCCGCTCCCGGTCGCTTTCCCGCTCCCGGTCGCTTTCCCGCTCCCGGTCGATTTCCCGCTCCCGGTCGTTTTCCCGTCCCGGTCGCTGCCCCGTTCCCGCTCACGTTTGCTCTCCCATTCCCGCTCACGCTTGCTTTTCTGTTCCCGCTCGCTGTCCGTTCCGGGTGCTTTCCCGTTTCTATAATAGACAAACTAACCCACAAACATTCATATATATATATATATAGTCTTAGCAAATCTATTTTGCGTTTTATAGGCTAACAGAAGTTATGAAAGAATGTAAAAGAGAAAATGAGCGGGAACGGAAACGGGAACGGGAGAGCTACCGTGACCGGGAATGGGAGAGCAAGCATGACCGGGAACGGGAGAGCAAGCGTGAGCGGGAACGGGAAAGCGACCGGAAACGGGAAAGCGACCGGGAACGGGAAAGCGACCGGGAACGGGAAAGCGACCGAGAACGGGAAAGCGACCGGGAACGGGAAAGCGACCGGGAACGGGAAAGCGACCGGGAACGCGGAAAGCGACCGGGAACGCGGAAAGCGACCGGGAACGCGGAAAGCGACTGGAATCGGGAGAGCAAGCTTGGAAGGAAACGCGAGCAAGAGAGAAAATCGATAACAGAACTTCTGAGCGGGAAAGCGACCGGGAGCTGGAAAACGACCGAGAGCGGAAATGCGACCGGGAACGCTACGAAAACGGGAAAGTGGAGAAGGGAACGGGAGCGAGAGAGACAAACATTAGAAAAACCTCTAAAAACCCCGGGCAACGCCGGGTAACCCCGCTAGTATTGTTATAAAAATTAAAAATCAAGCTGGTATTCAAAATTAAAAATTATGCTGTTTCATTTTTATTAAACGGCTATGTTTTAGCTAATACAAACTGTTATAAAATGTTTTTTTTATTTTTTAAAAGTCAATTATTGTTTTTCGACATTAAAATATTAATTACAACAAAATTAATTTTTTTTCAGCTGCTTAAAACTCATAAAAGTGTTTAAAACGTATAAAAAATGTTAATTTTATTGAAACTAACCGTCAAAAAATAAGATGAACCACAACAACATGTTAACTGAACAGAGAAACAAAAAAAATTAATTTGTCTTGAAATTCACTATTGGCTTAACATGTGTAAACTTAAACCGCATAAAAATAAACATCCTGTTTATTTTCAATGTTGTTAGTAAGTGATGGTAAAATTACTCAAGTACTAGATTATTTGAAGCGGTTTTTTGTAATACTTTTACAAAAAGGACGCATTTAATTAGTTGTACATACTTCCAATTACTAAATAAGAAATTTTAAATTAAATGTAATTACAAGAAAACAATTTTGTTGTTTTTATTGTTGCATTTTATTCTAAAAAATCAAAAACCTTAGTATTTTTTATAATTTATTTATAAAAAAGTATAAAAAAACGTTTAGTTAAATGATAAAAATCAATAAACCAACGACTGTGCAAACCAGTTTTTTATATTAATTAAATTATTTATTCATTACATTAAATTGATACTCATATCATCTTTATACTTCTAATATAAATTGAATAATTAACAGTTTTGTTTTGATATTAGTATAAATAATTGTAATAATTCAATTTTTATGTTAATAATACTAATTTGTTTAGTTATTAACTTATTTATAAATAGTTTTATCCAAAGACATTTAAGAAACTTTTTTCACATTTTATATTCAGAGGCTAGAAATTTCAATTGGTCATGATGAACCGAATATTCACAAACAGTATCCAAATATTTTAGCCATCCTTTTGTTGTTTTCATGCGGAAAATCCTCTTTCACTTTATAGTCGCTTAGTAAATTATAAAAATATCAAAAGAACTTTATTGAATAGACAAGTTTTTTCTTAGAAAGTTAATCATGTGACGTTTTAGCTTAAATTATATCATTTTTAAAGTGAATTCAAATTGTTTTGATGATATGACTTCCTATATCTTACGGGTTAAAAAAAGTAAAATCACGTGGTTTAACACATTTGCGCCGGTTAGTTATCTTAAAAATCAAAAAAAATTAAATAACTGCAATTCCTGTTTTTGTTATCTTTACCAATCGTACCCGCATTAAAAAACTTAAACTTGAGAAACTCATATTTAGGTAGTCATGAAATTAACAAGTTGATTCACACTGCTTTTTAAAACCGCCCAAATTTCATTTGCTGAATTATTTAGTTTTACGGTTTTTTTTATATTTTTTATTTGTTGATTTAAATAACCTAATTTTTTAATTTACATGTTTGTGTGGCAGCCTTAGTGTACTCCTCCGTGTTGAAAACATTTGAAATGATAGAGAAAGCGAGAACAGTGTTTTTACTAGTTTCAGTCGAGCAACAAAGTGGTATAAGATTAGCACTTTTTTTCCTAAAACTATCCACGTCTAATATATTTTTTAATTCTTATTGTTCGTTTTTAGAAATGTAAACTAAAAAAAAACATTTTGATGTTCTATAAATAATTTAAATGAAAAGTACATGTTCTCGTCTTTGAAGTATGTTTCGTTAAAATGACTCATCAACTCAACTATTTTGGCTGGATGTCAAAGTTCCTGATTTAATGGTTGCTGAACACGGCCTTGAAGACCAGATGTGGCCTGCAGTAATTTCAAACGAGGTTACTACTCCGGTAAACTGAGTACGAGCACATTTTGGTAATTGTTTAATTTGAATTATTTTTTTACACTTAAAGTATTGTAATACTGGTAAAAAACGTGTTTAGTACACAATGTCAAAAGTAAACAATAAATGCAGCAAAAATTACGTTTTTTGGCTGAATCGGTCACACAGTCACACAGTGACATAGTTAGGTTATTTAAACAACAGAACACATCAGCAATATTTATATGTTTTTTCTTATATTAAAAAACTGGTTTTAGCGTATTAGGAGTTGCACAAATATACTGAATACAAAAACACATCAGGCAATAAAACAGCAAACTATTAAGTGAAATAGGTTTGAGCGCACAAATACCTGTGATACTGCCTCTCGCTCCAGTGCCAGTTTGAAGAGGTCGATTGTTTCTACACGTCTGCTGGTTTTATGTTTCAACAAATAGTGAAAGTTTTTTTTTAAATAAAGTTTTTGATTATATTTTCAGATTTAATAATGTTTTAGAAGCAGCAAATTATAAAATATCATGTTACAGGTAAGAAAAAGTGACAGGTTATAATACCAAATGCAGTTTAAGACATAATGCTGTCGCTTCTTTGTGAGGCAAACGTTTTAATTGCACAAATAAACAAATCACAATTTGTGATTTTTTTTTCTCATTTATTAAAAAATTGAACAAAGAAACAGACAAATCAGAAAATATTTTTTGAATTATATTCATTGAACAAACTGAAGTGTCAAATAATGTTTGACAGAATAACTGCTTTAAAACTTGTCGCAAATAAATAACCAAAAATAATTTTACATGAAACTTGAATAAAATGTTTAGTTGTATACATAGAGCCAACCTGTATTATTCATTAAAAAATGTAAAACCAATAAAGTTAGATCAAACAGATAATAAAACAACTAATAACTTGTAAGTTTATAGACGTTTTCTATTATATTTTAACTTTTTATATTGTGTTAATGATAATAAGCAAATTACAGTTTTTTAATAGATTTTAATTAATAAACCGTAAAATGAAAAAACAAACCCACTGTATAATTTTTAAGTTTTCTGACAAAATTCAATAATTATTTAATTTTGACAACACATGTTGCGTTAATAGTTAAATAACTATTTAAAAAAAAATTACAAACAGTTTTCAAGCATAATGGTTAAAAAATTGTTCAATTAATCTTGATTAAAGTGTTCTGTTGCATTTATCGGTGAACATGCGATGTCCAAAAGAAAAAACCTATAAAATTGAATAATTATTTTTTTCAAAATGAATTTATATAACTTTATTTGTCTGTTGATGATGGATCAAATTAAGTAAAATCAAGTCGAACACTTTTAAGGCGAAGCGCTTTGAAAGTGAGAGGTTCTGTGTTCAAATCCCAGTTTTTTAGTTTAATTATTATTTCAGGATAAGCTCGCTTTGATTAAAAATGATTTTATCAACTTAAATTGAATAATAATAATTTAGACAATATTATTTTTATAATTTATACTATTTTATTAATGCTTATTTTGGTCAAATGAAAAAACAAGAAAATAAAATTAAAATGTAATTACTTTTTTCAGCTTTTTTCACTATTATATTTTAGTTTCTGAAATTGAACTGGGGCTGGTTGTTTCTGTAATAACAAAATTCAAATATTCCAGATAGATGGTGATTTGTTTTTTACATGTTTTTGATACAGAAGTTTATAGAAAATTAGAGAAATTACTGAAGTCTATTTATAATTTAACAATTTTCGTCTTTAGGATCTTGCGGACTTTGTTAATAAATATTGAGCCGGAAAATGATTTTACATTCTAGAGCAGTGATGGCAAACATGTAAGTGTAGTGAATTTCACAATAAAGCTATTTTGATCTGCATGAAGGATCAGAGACCCGGTTGACTTAGAAAGACAAATAACTTGAGAATAGTTTGTAAGCGGATTTGTAGACCTGTACAATGAACTTGAGTTAATTTTGCTTCATTATTGCTATTGGTAGCTAGTGTAAAAAGGCAAGAATGAGAATGATGTGTTTGATTTTGCGCTCACAAGTGACCATACCAACCGCAGCGCTAACCAAACAAAAAATACGATTAATTTAGCTACTCCTTGACTTAACTAAAAAAAGATTTGTCACAGTAAAATTAAATAGGGTTTTATGTCAAGTTAGTTTAATAAAAAACAACAAAAAACAATTTTTAAATTAATTAAAGAAACTAGCACGAATAATAGTGAAATAAAATACCTGTTGATTTATAGACATTTATTATCATATTTCTGGCTTCTAATGATTTGTAGCCAATATCAACATCTTCAATTTGTTCATAAGTGGTTGATTGTCTTGGTGGTATGTTTTCACGTTGATTAACATTTAAATAATCGTGAATAGTACTGTACGTTCCAGAATTCCTACTATTTTCAGTGCGGCTATCCTGTTGTTCCGGAACTGGTGCTACTGGTGTGCTAATCAATGGTGCTTAAAAAATAAAATAAAAATACATGATAATACACCAAGACGTCTTTGACAGTAATAATAAAACACTAAAAAATTGTTATTTTTTTAAAGTGTGTATACTAAGTGTTATTTTCCAGACCAGTGGAGCAATTTAAAAAAAATTGGCATGGAAAAAAAAAATAGGATTATAGGAATAAGGCCTCAATCTGATCATTTTTGTGCCGATGTGAAATTTGTAAAATGAGTTGTATAATCATTTTTGAAAAATTATATTTTACTTCAAAGAAAACCAAGAAGAAAAAACTCTAAAAAATAATAGGATGTGAGACACAAAATATGAAGCACAAAATAAAAGCTTCAAAATAAATCCAGGGTTAACTTTATTAAAGCGAGTTACAATAGTCTATTTCGGGTAGTATACAAAAACAACAGATTGCAATGTAGGATCATCTAGAAATAAAAGAAGTTGTTTTATTTTACACATCTGTAATAACCAAGACGTTACCAAGTTACCAAGAAGATATGCTGACTAAAAAAAACATTTAATTCAAAGAGAAAACTTAAACTGCAATTTACTCGTGATGAACCAAAAATAAAAATTAATGAAGAAAAGCTTGAAAGAATGACAAGTAAAAATAAGCCTTGTATTATTGAGAGCAAAAAAATAGTTTAAATTTAAAATGATTGCATTTTAAATAAATTGAAGCAGATTATGATCTTTTCAAGAAAAAAATGCAAAAATAACATTTAAAACAAAATTTCAAAAAAAATGAAAAACTAGAAACTATTTTTGTATTTATTTGATAAATTTAAAATTGCGTAAATTGAAAGACTTAAAAATTGCATGCAGTCATGACTCTCTCCACTAGTTATAAAAAAGCCAACTGGAAAAGACATTCAAAAATTAATTGAGCCAGCTTAAGGTTAATCCTACAGTTGACCATCAATAGTTCTTAAAGGACTGGAGTGAAATGATCATAACGTCGTTGACAGGTCAAAACCTGGCTGCTGCATCAACCATTGAGTGAAAGTTCCAAGTCAAGACCTTGGGGAGGCCATCTAGTGTGGAGTTACAACGATTAAGTTTTAAGAACACTGAGGATGGGATAAGCAGGTCGAGCGCCAAGGAAGGTGAAGATGAAGACATGGCTTTGATTTGTCGCAAGGTTGAAAAACAGCTTTGGGTGATGCGACTGACATGAGTGATCATAATCAGGTCAGAATAAAAAAATATCGTAATTGCGAATTGATCCAGATAGAGAAATCCAGTCGTTGTTTAATATGATTGGTGCTGTTTGGACGTTTTGTTTCACACATCTGGTTGACAGCCAGATAACTTCAGACTTGTTTGATTTCAGTTGAAGACCACTGTATGTAAAAGCATGGAAAAACTACTGACCAGAGCTTGATCGTATTTTAAGAATCCCAGTGACCATTAATCTGTGTGTCATAAGCATAGAAATGCGTGCAGAGTCATGGACTCTAACAAATTAGAGCTAATTTGTTCCAGTTGAGCAATGTACATTGAAAGAATGGTCGGTCTAACAACTGAACCTTGTTGCACACCGCAGTTAACTAAGAGAGTTCTCAAAATATTATGTATGTATATTATGTATTAGTATGTATGTATGTATGTATGTATGTATGTATGTATGTATGTATGTATGTATGTATGTATGTATGTATGTATGTATGTATGTATGTATGTATGTATGTATGTGTGTGTGTGTATGTATGTATGTATGTATGTATGTATGTATGTATGTATGTATGTATGTATGTATGTATGTATGTATGTATGTATGTATGTATGTATGTATGTATGTATGTATGTATGTATGTATGTATGTATGTATGTATGTATGTATGTATGTATGTATGTATGTATGTATGTATGTATGTATGTATGTATGTATGTATGTATGTATGTATGTATGTATGTATATATGTATGTATGTATGTATGTGTATCCGATAATTGCTCCAATCCAGCTTTTGCTACATAATAATAAAACGTTTCTTTTTTTGTTCTCATCTTTAATAGATAAAACACAAATTGTGTTTACTTGTAATAACCTTAGAACAAAAAAAGAAATCTGCATGAGACTTGGTATGGTAAACGTTTGACACCCAAAAAAGATTTTAGTGAAAAATAGTAAAATGTTAAATTTGAATCTTCTAAAAAATGGGCAAAGCCGTGTAACCCAGCTAGCTAGAATATTAACATATTAAATCTTATTTAAAACAATTTTGTTTTAGTAGTTGTATAATTACCTGAATTTTTAGTTAGTTTTTTTTTCTGATAATTCCAAATTCCAATATTTGTCAAAATAGAAATAACAAGAATAGTTCCAAGTACAACATTATTTATAATGCTACCTGTGTCTGAAATAATTAAAATAATTTTAATTTTTTGCCAATGTTTTTTCATAAGTTGTATATTGTTTTATATATAAAAAGCACAATAACTTAATCAATTTTGAATACTTTTTGGTTTTTTTTCAATAGTTTGTTTACAATAATCTATGACAAGAATGGGACAACACAATGAAAAATAAAAACTACTGAATATATTAATGAAACAGTGCGGAATGGAGGGGGTTGAGATGACCGATGAGTGGTCCCCGCACACCTTTATTACTCTAAACACCTCTATAACAGATTCAATTACTATCTACAGAGTGTGCTGGAGTTTGAAAACGCAATATTTTTGGTCTAGCAAAGTACAACTCTAACCCAAACGTAAACAAAAATATTGAAATTTCTTACTTGAATTAGTTTGGCTTGCGTTGTTAATTTGAAATAAATAACTGAAGTTAATGTGTTGAAATTTATGGAAAGGAATATTTTGTGGGTAATACGTTTCCCTATTCCGAATAAATGAAGACCAGTCACTGAATAAAAATGAAATTTGTATTATTATACTTTGTAATAAAAACCCAAATAACTTTTTAATTAAAATAACGTACTTTTTTAAAACGTTTTTCAATTTTGTTAAAATATCACTGCAATTGAAGCCAATTGAAAACTCAATGTTCTCTTCAAATTCACTGTTTGACTGGAAATAAAACCAGAAACGATTATTTTCAACTTTATAGTTGAATTCTTTTATTGATTTTGTGTCTGATTCATTGTTTACAAGTTCTTTCCACTTGGGTATCAACTGACAATGTTTTGAAGCATAGAAATCTATGAAACAGTTGAAGTTAATTTTATTACTTAGTTGAAAGGAAATTGTCTGGTATGACATATCTTTCAGTTTAATCATGCAACTAATCTTTTGATCTAAAAATTAAAATTTGATAAAGTTTCAAGCATTACAAAAATTAAACATATTTTTGTGTTATTACCTATTAAAATGACATCCGTAGTAAATCTAAAATTATCTTGGTGATAAAATTTTTTTTCTAAATAACATGAATAAAATCCTGCTTCTGTGCTCTTAATTCTGCTTATCTTCAAAATATGACTGCATTCTTCATTGTTTCTGTATTCAGTGGTTATGTTAATACGAGAGTTTGTTTCTAAAGTAATAAAATCACTTTCATTGAATGGCATAAACTTCCACTGAACTGAAACATTGCACTCCAATGGGCATGTAAGTTTAACATCTGCACCCAGTTCAACTATTTGATTTTCCATTGGGAAATATATTTTGTTGTTTAGAAAGTCATGTTCTTTTTCTTTTAAATTTGTTTTTCAACAAAACAGTTTTAAAATAAATTAAAAATAAATAAATTAGGAGTATTTGTGTTAAAAAAAAGTTCTTAAATAAACACAAATTTGATGAGTGTTTTGTAGGAAATTAAAATTAAATAACAAATTCATTTAAACGATTTAACAATTAACTATAAATATAATATAATATAAATACTTTTTAGACTGTTATTTTTCACAATTTCTATTTCTCCAGCAATCAGCACATAGATAATTGTTAGAAATTTTTCATTACAAACTGCAACACATGTATACAATCCAGGTGGCAGTTCTTCATATATTTCAAACATTTCATCAACGTGCACTATATGTTGACCTCTTTTGAATAGAAGATAAAAAAAACAACGAAAATTTTGACTTTTGTCAATATTTGCTGAGCATTTACTAAAAGGGAACACATCTTTGTCTATTTGCCGGCGATCATTTGTTTTTCTTTTTAAATCTTGCAAGCATAAACAAATGTCGTTAAAACGGCAATAAAATTCCTAACATAATTTTAACTATCTAAAAACAATTTTTAACCTAATATTACTTAAATTTATCTTTTTATCTTGATCATACAATTGCTATTAAACAGTTTTTTTAACTCACATATTATTTTAGGCAGCGGTAAAATGCATGGAGTAACATTATGTAATGAATTTTCAAATGAACATTCAAATATTGGATCTTTCATTTCCCATGATAGTGTCCCATTTATAACCAGCTTGTCTTTATCTTCAGAGTATGATTTGCTAACATCAGGATCAGAAAAAACCTTTGTAACATTTTTCCATTTTTTACTCCATTTTAAGCCATAAACAGTAGTATAATAAGGCTTTTGGAGAAAACAATATCCAAAAAATTTAGCTGCTTCATATTTTCCTGTTTTAATTTCATGGTAATCAAACATTCTTAATTCTTCTTTTTCAACTTCAGCTTGAACTCTGGCCTCCGAAAGTAAATTGGAATAGCAAGTCAATTCTGTCAAATTTCATCATAAAATAATTTTTAAATAACTTAATCATGAAATTAAACGTTTTGTAAAATTAAGGTAATGGATAAACAAAACCCGAAAAACGTTAAAAAATAAGCAAAAAATATTAAAAAAACTGTTTTTAGGTGAAAAACTAAATTAAAAAAAGAATCAAATACACAATTTAAAAATAAACAAAAATAAATAAGTTTCAGGTTTTTAATTAGCAATTGAAAGTCAAGTTATTGAAAAATGAAAATAATTTAGAAACGATGATATAATATATAATTACAGTGTTGACCTAAGTGATCAGAAAATGTACTCAAGTATAAGTACAAAATACTCTGAGCTAAACGTGTTTACGAGTACAAGTTCATTATTTTTGTTTTACTTAAGAAAAAGTACAGCTTTTTAATTGTACTTAAGAACAAGTTTTCAAGTACATTGAGCTTTTTTAATAATCCAAAAAATTTTTTAATAATCAGAAAAAATCAATTTGTTTCAACCATCAGTAAACCAAATGTTAATAAAAATTCAAAATAAAATTTTAAAACAATGCTTATATACAACTAAACACTTAAAAATATTACTTAAATATGATTAATAAAATTTTGAACCAAATTTTTCCTTCGGAAGATAAAAGCGTTAGGCGTTATTTATATATTGTTACGATATTCACAATCGTATTTGGGGTTATTGGAATGGTTAAAAAATCCTGAATATGTGTCTTTTTCTTTCCAAATTGCCTCATGAACTTCGTTAATAGGAAATTATTAAACTATCCCCTTCTTAATTCCGTTCGTCCCAAACAGCTTAGTCGCCTCCGAAACAACCGGCAAGGCCATGAACACAAAATACCTTCATCTTTACTCGTGGCTTTGACCGCAATTCACAAACAAAATGGTCAATTCTTTTGACTGTTTGACACAGCCTCTTATAGTTTTGCTGGAACCTGTGTGATCTTCCGTGGGCTTGAATACCACGCCAAATCGTCACATCTCAATTTTTTCATACATGACTGTGGCTCACAGTGGACCCACACTAGGTGACTGACGGTTCCACGCAACCGAATCCGGAACTGTACGGCACAGTCAGTTTCCGACCTTCTACCGCTTTTCAAGTTTTCAAAGACAGGATTATCTTCAATGCAGAACTGTCCGACTTCCTTAAGTTTTAGCTCCATTTCTGCGAGCCACGACTGAAACACTAAACTCTTGGCCAAACCGCTCTGAGCCTCAGCCTTATTGGCATTTGCAGAAGAATTTTTAAACTTTCCAAATAAAACACTCGTTTCATAACTTACACATTTGTCAGCAGCATCCTTACAAACTTTTTTTCACCTGTCCTGCAGCATCCGGGATAGCAACATCCTCAGCTGACTCATCCGTGGCAGTATCATTCACATGCGCGCTCCAATCATTAGACATCACTTGGAGTTCCGTTCCATCCTTTTAAAAACCATACTGTCCTAACCAGTATTCAGTTTCTTTGTCGTTAGACTTCATTGGTCTTTTCCGTACTACAGCAAACCACTCTGGCATAATTGCTTCGGTTGATGTCAAAAATGTATTCACAAAATTCCAGTGGTTGATGCAATTGACATTATCGTGACTGCCCTCATTCTACCACGGATCGACTACTGCAATTCAACACTTTTCGGTTTATCGAACTTCCAACTCAACCGACTCCAGACCGTCATCAACATCGCCGCTAAGATGATCACCAACAGCAGGAAGTATGACCACGTGACAACTATTCTTTAAGAACTCCACTGGCTTCGCCTTCCGGAAAGAATAGCTTACATAGCTTACAAAGTCGCACTGCTCGTGTTCAAGTGTTTGCATAAAAATGGTCCGTGTTATCTCAGTGAAGACGTTCAACTAACCAGCTCTGTCATCGGCCGCAGGAGACTCAGATCTTCGTCTTCTGAAGAACTCGTCGTGCCCACCTCTCGTCGAACAACACTTGGTGACAGATGCTTTGGAGTCATTCGTCCCAGGACCTGGAACGACCTTCCGACATGACTAAGACTTACAGCATCAGATACGGAGTTCCGTGGAAAGCTGAAAACACTTCTCTTTAACAAATCTTTTGGATGACATTAATATTCAGCGGCTCCGAAGTTCGCCGACCGTGGCGCCACTTAAAAGATTTTTTTCAAATTAACACGTGTATAACCATCCAACTATCGCTCCTCCCGTTCTTGACAGGAATTTATTAAAGAACATTCTTCTTCTCTGTACTACTGGAGTTTTATTCAGACATCCAAGTGGTCAACTTTATACTCAAGTAGACGGGGCTGCGATGGGTTCATCTCTCGGCCCAGCCTTTGTCGCTTTTTATATGGGTCATCTGGAAAATGAAGTCTTCAGTAACACCTTTCATAAACCTGCTATTTATGCACGATATATTGACGACGTATTTGTTCTATGCCAAAATATTCAAGAATTATTAGACCTTAAAAACAATCTTGAAAAAGCGTATGTGTTAACATTTATTTATGAGCTACCAAACAAGGAAAATCAACTGCCGTTCCTTGATACTTTGATCTCAAGTACTGAGAAAAAATTAAATATTCAAGTCTACCACAAACCTTCTAATGGTGGCGAAACGCTCAGATGGTTTTAGCCCGAAAAAGTACAAAATCAGATTCTGATTCTGAACACGAAAATTATTGAGTTCTCCAACAGGGCTATGTCATCCGCAAAGTCGAGGTCATTATTAATATACGCGATGATATTTATTTATTTATTTATTTATTTTTGTTTATTTGTCAACATATCTGCATAATAAAATGAAATGTCAACAGGGAGAATACTAATAAGCAATGCTTGTAGTGTAGCCACCCTTTACAAAAAAAAACAAAAATCACATACACACACAAAATCAAATATAAACACAATGCTCAGTTTTTCATAGAAACGATTGTAAATTATGTTCACAAATAAATTTCTTGACAAGAATTTTAAAAATGTGAACTGAAGATGCACATCTGATGTCTTCTGGTAAAATGTTCCATAATTTTGGTCCAATGAGGTAAATACTTGTAGAAAGTATTTTCAATCTGCAGTAAGGTAAATGAAAGATACCTGTATGTCTTGTTTGTCTATTCTTTATATCTGATGATAACATAAAATTATCAAAGACAGGGCAATGCATAATATTATTAATTAGCTTAAACATGAAAACCAAGATGCTATAGCAGTGAACTTGTCTTGGTGTTAACATATTTAGTGTATTGATATATTTATCAACATTGTCCGTTCTTCCAAGTCCGTAGAGCATTCTAACAAAACGATTCTGGATTACTGAAAGGGTACGCATAGAGGAAACAGGACTGTTTCCCCAAATCAAATTACAATAAGTAATATGTGGGTAGATCAAAGAGTAATAAAGATGACATATAATATCATGATTCAAACGATTTCTGAACCTTGATAATAATCCAACAGATTTGCTCATTTTTCTTCTAACAGCATTTATATGATCTGTCCAAGACAGACTTTCCGTAATGGTAACACCAAGAAACTTTGTGAATCCCACTCTAGGCAGTGAAGTTCCACCATATTCAATACGAAATAGAGGAAGAGCATTCAATTTAATTTTTGGTCCAAATATCATGTAGTTTGTTTTGCTGATATTAATTTTGAGACGATTGGCAGAGAACCAATGAGAAAATTTCACTAATTCAATGTTCATCACAGCTGTAACTTCATCTATAGAATTTCCAGAATAAAACAAATTGGTGTCATCAGCATATAATATTGTAGAGAGCAGTTTAGAAGTTTCAAATATGTCATTAACAAAGATGTTGAAAAGTAGTGGGCCTAGGATTGAACCTTGTGGAACTCCTATGGATATGCCCCTCAAAGCAGAGTTTGTGTCGCCAAGAGAAACTAGTTGACTTCTATCTTTCAAATAGTTAACAAACCATAAATGTGCAGTCCCACGAATACCATAGTGTGAGATCTTATTCAGCAGAATGTCGTGATTGATAGTATCAAAAGCTTTGCTAAGATCAATGAAAACACCCACTGTGAGATGCTTGTTGTTCATTTGCTGTAGTAGTTGCTGGGTGAGATTAATGAGAGCAAGATCAGTGGAACTATTTGCTTTAAATCCAAATTGGTTGCTGTGAATGACGTGGTGCTTGTTGAAAAAAGACGTGATTCTATTGAACATAAGTTTTTCCAGGAGTTTTGAGATTGGAGACAAGAGTGATATAGGTCTGTAATTATCAAGGGATTCCTTGTCACCCTTTTTAAAAATTGGAATAACTTTTGATGTCTTTAATGGCTCGGGAAATATGCCTTTCTTGAATGAGAGATTAAAAATATGACAAAGAGGACTGGATATGGAGTTTATTATCGACTTGAGCAAAAAATTACTTAAATCATCTATTGCAGTACTTCTTGAATTTTTTAAACTGTTGACTGTTCTCACTATTTCAGTTTCAGTAATTTCTTCAAGAAAAATTGAATCTGAAACAGGTTTGACCAGGTAATCACTATAATTGTTAGTAGTTATAGATGGAATGGTGTTAGCCGTATTGGTACCAATAGATGTGAAATATTCATTGAAGATATTGGATAATAATAATTTGTCTTCAACTAGCTGACCATTGTGAAAAATTCTTTCAATAGATTCAGGACGAGATTTATTTAAGGCTTTCCTAATAATTGTCCAAGTCTTTTTGATGTCATTCTTTGCCTGTTGAAACAATGTGTTGTAGTAGCTCTTTTCGGCCTCACGTTTGATCGATGTAAACATATTCCTAAATGTTTTGTATTTTTCTATATTTTCAGTTGTCGGATGCTTGATTGATTTCACGTAAAGTTTATGTTTGGTTTTAGATGATTTGAGAATTTCTTCCGTGATCCACTCCTGACGTCGTTCTTTACGATCGACAGTATGATAAGGACAGGTTGAGTTTAGCATCCTGGCCTGGTAAGATGATCCTGGAAAATCCTAAAAGCCTCGTCAGTATCATTGCTGGACAAGATATTGGACCAATCTACTTGCTGAAGTCCGAGAGTCAAAGACAATACATTCATAGGTTTTAAGTTTCTTTTGGAAGCAATAGTTTATCTAGATTTAACCTGCTTTGGAAAATAGTGAAGATAGGAAAGTGGTCGGATAAGTCATCCAGCAAGATGCCACTCACGTTGTTACTATACCTGTTTGTAAAAATGTTATCAATGAGTGTAGCTGAGTGTTTGGTCATTCTAGTAGGTCTAGTTATTGTAGGTAGTAAGTTGTGTTCCAGTAGTGTATTCTCAAAGTTTGTTCTTAATTGTCCACAATTTAGCAAATTGATATTAAAATCTCCTCCAATGTAGATGTCAGACTTGTGGTTTATTGATGCTAAAAATTCATTTAGATTGCCAAGAAAAACATCCGCATCAGAGTCAGGAGGTCTGTAGATGTTCAATATTATATTTTTTTTACCATTTTTATTTATCATTTCAATTGCCAGCCAGTCAAAAACAGGATTGGCAATACATAAATCATCTCTCACTCTGTAATGTATGTCATTTCTAATAAAAATAGCCACACCACCACCTTTACCACTTATTCTGTTTCTGTATACAAATGAGTATCCAGGGAGAATTATTAATGGAGCAGTATCTTCCGAAAGCCATGTTTCAGTTATCAGTAGCATTGAAAAAAAGTTTCTTGTGTTGTAACATAAAATTTCAAGGACTGGAATTTTATGAAACAGACTACGTGAATTTATATGTAAAATAGCAAATGAGTTATTGGGTGAAGTTTCAATTAATTTGGACAATTCTTTGTTATTATAATATTTGGAAGTAATCTTAAGAGATCTAAAAAAGTTGACATCAGGATCATGAGCTTCAAGAAAAAACTGGTTTTTGTTTTCTTTTTCAAATAAGTCAAAAATATTTACATCTGTGGCAGCCTCCATTATTGCTTGTTGTTTTGTTTAAAAGTCCATTCACGGACAACGACATAGCGAGGCCAGTTATCAGGGTTGAACATGTTGGTCGTTGCTTCAGATGTAATGCATAATCTGAAAGAAGAGCTCATATCGGTTGGTGAAAAGGCTTCATCTTTGTTCCTTGCTTTATCCATTGAGTCCGTTTTGACATTTTCATCATTGGGTTCCAAGTTAGTGTTAGAGTTGAGAGAGGATTTTGTTTTTTTGAAAACTGGGTAGCAAGTTATGAAGTTGACATTTATTTTGCTTAGATGTTCTTTAATAGTGTCTACCGAGCAAGGAGAAATATTTCCCAGGTAGCAGACTTTCTTCTTAATAAATTCTTTTGAGGCTTTTATTAAAGTGTCTTTTTGTTCCATTTTACCTATTATTTTCTTTGTTATCTTTTCAGTTTTTTTCTTACGGGATTGTACAACTTCAAAATCAGGAACAATTTCATCCATGAATTCTTTTTTATTTTCTTTTACTCTATCAACCCAGGAAACCTGGGGTTTGGTTTTCTGATTCGAGGTCCTATTGATTTTGTTCTGGTCTGGTATGATAGCTTGCATACTTTCTAGTAAAAGATCTTCAGACAGAGTCTCAGTGAGTTCAAATTTAGTTCCATTAATTTCCAGATTTGTGTTTGCCTTTTTGGAGAGCATGTCAATTTTATCCAATAAAATTTTTTCTCTTGCATCTGCCTGCAGTTTGAATGCCTTTAATGCAGAGAAGAGAGCTGATTCTATCATTTGGCTCACAGGGGATCGGTAGGTGCTAACAAATGTTCCACTGGTGGAGGTACATTGGTTTACGGCATATAGTGCTGCATCTTTTGCTATTTGCTCAAGATTCTTACTATCCTCAGCTGATAGCATTTTTATCGCTTGTTAAAGTTAAAACCAAAAGATATAACTATATATATATATATATATATATATATATATATATATATATATATATATATATATATATATATATATATATATATATATATATATATATATATATATATATATATATATATATATATATATATATATATATATATATATATATATATATATATATATATATATATATATATATATATATATTTATTTCCCGTTCCCGGTCGCTTTTCCGTTTTCGGTTTATTTATAATAAAATATACTATATATATAAAATATTAATATATATATATATACATACCCTTGGACAACCAGAAAGACAGACGAGAAAGCATGGTGAGAAAAACGTGGTAAAAATGTCCGATTGATCGATCCATTTAAAAAAAGGGATTTAGTAATGAACAACAACCTTGCTCAAGAAAAAAAGTCGGTGCAGAAAACTAACGTTGTTTATAAGTTCACTTCTCCCCACTACCATCAAACTCAACAGTACTACATTTGGCACACTCCTACAAAACTCTTGAGAAAACTAACGATGTATGCGCAAGGAGGAAGCATACGTGCCCATTTTCTTGAACATCCAAAAAATAAACCAACTCATTAGTTGTTACAAAACAACACTAGAATAGTAACTTTTGATCCTGATTCTCTTCGGCTCAAAATTAAAGAAGCTTTGCTTATCATTCGGAATAATCCACCATTAAATGTTTCCTCGTGAGCTTGCACCTACTTTGCATAAACCTGCAACTGTTTCAACAACCTCGGATGCCACGGATAACAATGACGTGGTTTTGTTTGATGTTGGAGTTAATAAACCACAATTGACTGTTGATATTCTAAGAAATAAACTTACTTGTGAAAATAGCAAGTTTACTGTTGATCATAGTAACAATGAAAATCTCATTGACCAGGTTTCATTCAACGATCAACATTCTGATAACTCTAACTCAGATGAGCCGTTTTTTTTATTCTCTTGATGGAATTATTGACCGTACTTTTCCGACTTTAGAAAACGGATGTTAACGCTGATGTTCCAGCCATTCTAAAATGCTCTGATTTTATAGACCATATGCACCACAATATAATAGCAACGACAGTATTGTAATTTCTGATGCCCTTCCAGACAGGAATACTGGTGCTCGAATAAACTCTAATGAAGGACTCTACAATTCATCTGGCAATAGAACTAAAGCGCCAATTGTCCATTTATTGTGCGTGGGCTGCCTAGCAATCAGAAACTGGATAGACAAAAAAACTTAAAAAATGTTTTGCCAGTAGTGGGGTTGCCTATCGACAAATCTGATTCTCTTGTGCAGCTTCGCTCTACTCTGGTGTCTTGTGGTGTGAACGATATGGGATGTTTGGTCGCTCGGGTCTTCTAGTGATGATACATCCATATCCGTAGATATGATTACATTTCCTCATCTTGCCTCAAACATTACTGCTAGACGTAGATGCATGGGCGTAGAGTTCCCATTTTCCCGAGAGTGGGACAAGGGGTGAGACTCGGAGCAACTTTTCTGTCACACACACACACACACACGCACGTATATATATATATATATATATATATATATATATATATATATATATATTAAATTTTTGTCAACCGAATCTCCTAAAAATCGCTGAAAAATAATAAAAAGCAGTTGGTTAGTTTGATTGAAAGTTTTAAGTTTTAAAAATGTATGGCTTGTTTGTTGAACGAATGTCCACAATTAATGCATTTCTCCATCAAAATATTTCTCACACAGCCAAGAGAAAAATTATTTTCTTCTTTTCAGTTCACAAAAACGTGGTATTTTAAAAGGATTTTTTTAATATTTTATTTAGTATTTTAGCCACTAATTTAATTAAAACACCTAATAAAAAAATTTTGGAACTCACTTTGTCTCTAAAACAAGTGTTTAAAACTCTGAAACATTTATGCCCCCACATTACAACTGGTTGTTCCGGCGTATTATCTCCTTTAAAAACGTTTTCAACCAGTCCCAAAAGACCGTTTTTTTTATGAAAACCTTTAGAACCAATTGGATAAATTATTTGGATAAGAAGTAATTAAATTCAATAAATCCGTGACATTGGATGACTTGCTATCTTGATCTTTCTTTTAAAAATTTATAGTTTGTTTGCCTTTTGAAACAATAAAGAAACAAATTTCAAAAACAAAATGGTGGACTAGTTAAGAACGTGGCTACAGTGTGAAAGGTCCAAAACACTGGAAAGAAAGTCAAGAGCAGGAAAAACTGACATTGGACAGACAAGGAAATCTCCCCCACCTAAGAAAACACGACTGCATCCATTTGCCCGTTTGCGTAATACAGGGCCATCCACAACCGAAAAAGCTAGCAAAGACATCAATGAAAATTTCTGTGAAGAACTTGTAGCATATAAAATTTTACGGGTTTTAGTCAATAATACAAACCCATTAGAATATTGGAGGAAAGAAACAAAAGAAAAGCCATTACTGGCTCAAGTAGCAGGTCGCTTGTACATCATTTCTGCAAGTTCAGCACAGTCGGAGCGGAACTTCTCGTCTGTGGGGAACGCAAACAAAGGTCTCCGTTTCCGAATATCAGCTGCGAAATTGGAATCTATCCTATAGAGATTATGAGATGGAAACTGCAATCTGAACTATTGTATAATTTAAATTTCCTTTTAAATAAACAATTTAGAAGAAATAAAAATAAATCTAATAGGTATAGGTGAGGTGGGGTCCGGCCGAAAAGGGTCGGGTCGAATCACCTAATTAAACAAGTAAAGAAAAAAATAAATTAAAAAAACAGGCTTTTAATTGTCTCTTTATCTGAGTCAACGAACTAAAATTTTTGAATTTAAAACAAACATTACGCTCAATCTTTTTAATTATTTTTGACCTCTGGTGACTTATAAATAAACATCCGTACTGTTTAATTATTTTTGACCTCTGGCGACTTATTAACAAATATTATTTATTAATAAACAACTTATTACAGTCGCTAGATGGCAGGAATTAATTTGATTTGATTCATTTTAATTGATTTAGAGCCTAATTTATGTCGGAAACATTAAATTCATGTATTGTCATCCAGAATAAAGCTTTCCTGAAAGTTTTAGAGCTCTAGGCGGTCGAAAGTGGGTGAATTTTTGTTTCTAAGATTTGATCACCACAGACAAACAAAAAAACAAACAAACAAACAAATAAACAAACAAACCAACAAACAAACAAACGGAGAGACGAGTGAAGTTAAATGAAAGCATTTAAAAAAGTCATGGGTCTGGTCAGGTCGGGTCACGTTTTCGGGTAGGTCGGGTCTTGAAAATTTGACCCATGGACAACTCTGTTTGAAATAAAGATCACGACTTTTAAAAACGAACTCGAAAGAACTCGAGTTCAGCAGTTTAACATGTTGAACGATTTGTTTACATTATAGCTATTTTAACAGGTAATATACGCAAAAATAATATAAGTTATTCTGGTTCTATAAATGTTACGTTTTCTACATGTTTTTTTATTAACTTTTTCTTGTCCGGATGTCCATGGGATGTCCGCGGACGTTTAGAGGGTAGAGAGATCATTATAAAATTAACCAGTTTCGGAAAGATTTGAAGTTTAATTTAACAAAAAAAATTAAGAAAAAATTAATAAACAAATACTATTAAAAAATGAATTAAAGAAGCAATGACGACAAAAATATTCATCATCATAGTAACTAGAAACATCTTCTGTTTACTATTCAACGGGGTAATATTTACAATACGATGTCGCTATAAAATGTTTTAGCTATCTTAAAAGCATGTTTTCAATTTCTTAAATTAATTTTCACTTTTTCATTATTTTTTTGTGAAATTTGATCAACAACAAATTATTGACAGATGGCTATCAGCAAAATAATTTTGAATGATCAATGGTAATAAAATATAAAAAAATACCTCCTTCCATCACATGATACATGTATTTATCACTTATGCAATAATAATACGCTCTTTGTTCAATTACGTTTTTGATTTCGAGATCACAAATCCTGTTGAATAACGAACAATTAACTACGTATCCGTCTTTAGTGTAATTCTTTTCAAGATCAAAGATTGTTTCATCTTCCTTTTTCACAGGATAACTACTTTTATAAAACCATTTTAAGTTTGTGTAGGTTCCATCATATCTACACGGTAATACAATTCTGCTGCCTTTGCTGACATAAATATCTGTTTCAAACAATGCTAAAGAGCCTGCAAAATCATGTAAATTATTTAGTTAACAGATTTTAAATTTGTTCAATTATTTTCACACTATTCATTTTCTTGTTCCTCAATCTAAATAGAAATTGAAAAATTGAACTGATTTTTTTTAATATCATTATTGCTTATATTTAAAATAAAATTTTATTTATTTCCCACAAAATTCAAACAGGTTTTGTTGTTTTTATAGTTATCAATTTATTTGTTGAAATATTTTCAGTTTCAAAAACCATTTGTTATTTTTTTATTTGAAAACTATCGGGGTTGCCCGGGGATTTTAGAGGTTTTTCAATCATTTTTAATCTCTCTCGCTCCCGTTTCCATCTCTGCTTGCTTGGAATGCCTGGCTTTGACTCGATTATTTTTACATTTTCGCCAAAAATCTATTTGAAAATTGTTTATTTGAGTGATTGCGGATACAACATATTTTTTGTTTTCCATCTGGTGCATACACGAATAAATCAGAAGCTTTTGTTTGCTTATTAAATGGAATTTCAATATTTTTTATTTACATGAAACATAAATGCAGTAAAGCTTTCTCATAAACTGTTTTTTGTTTTGTTTCGTGGTGCATATATGTACAACAATGATGGTTTTCCGACACCAAGTTAATTCCGCAAACTTCCAAAGATTGGCCTTGTGATTTATTTATGGTCATCGCAAATGCCAGACACAAAAGCAATTGTAACCTTTTAAAGTTTTGCCCTACGTCCAGAAAAACACTCTGAATAAACTCCTCTTTCGAAACCGCTACATCATAGAAATTGGTGGGTAATGCGATTAATCTGGTCGAGGTGTCAAATTCGACTTTCCCATTACTAATATCTAGCAATTGCTTCGAAAACATATCTGCAATTTGATTATGTTGCAAAAACACTCGCATGTTTGTCGTCAGTTGAAGTGTCTTAACATGCCGCAACAAATTTGATGACTTCAAACACGCGTTTATCGTGTCAGCTGCAGTTGATTGGGGAATTACTGGAAGAGTCTGATGGAAATAGATTTGGATGGCCATATTGTCTAACGTAAGACATCGCATCTTGTGCGTACTCTTGCATATGGCGCAGACTTCCAATGTAAGTGGCTGGCTAAATTGTCATCTTTCCCACGTTGTTTGCATTGTCATTGGCGTTAATAGCATTGCGTAGATGAATGTATTCTTCAGATCGGAGGTGCTCTTGGTTCAAACGGATGTATGTTAATCGTTCAGTCTCAATTTTGACATACACGTCAACCGCAAACTGATGGAAAAGACGATGACACATCAAGATGTGATTTAGT
This sequence comes from Erpobdella octoculata, assembly GCA_963978895.1. Taxonomy (NCBI): domain Eukaryota; kingdom Metazoa; phylum Annelida; class Clitellata; order Hirudinida; family Erpobdellidae; genus Erpobdella; species Erpobdella octoculata. Next base: position 36,715,760 of record OZ022240.1, read on the forward strand.
TCACCTTCACGAATCAGGAGTCTGCATGAATAAAAATTCATAGCACTGACCTTTTTGTTGGTTTTACTACCTTTTATTACAAAAGATTTGGTTATTAAAATCTTAAATTAAAAAATTAATTATTTAATCAGTTGTACTTACCTGTTACTTGATTAACAATTTTAATATTGAAATGGTATTTGTCTTCACCCTGCCAGAATAGTAATGGCTTTTGTAGAACGTCGTAACTCCTGTGCATTTCGTAAACACGTTTCAATTCCTTATTCCGACGATGAAACACGATATCTCTAGATTGCATATTTTTACTGAAATAACAATAGCCACTTCGAAGATTGTCGGTGTATTAAACCTACTCGAGTGCTCACACGCAGGTGTTTTGTCAGCTCTGATGGCGATATGATGGCTATCAGTTGGCATCCACTCCAATGAAATTTTGCTCGTCTTGATTAAATCATTGTTCTGACGAATAAACGTTTGCACTTATCGCACAATAGTACGCTTCATAGTTGGATTGCGATCATAACGCTGTTCAATTCCAAATTTCCCATGAAATAAATTTGTAAAAATTGATGATCCGCATCTGGTAGTGGTAACAGCGCTCCTAATAAGTGATATATTTATATTTGTCCTTGGATCTGAAATGGTTATAGAAATTTTTTATTTATTTTATTGTTATTTATAATAATTTGAATCTTACCTTGAAAGTGGGCATGAAATTTTCCTGCACAATATGCGTTGTACCATCATTTGGAAACAATTATTGTATTTTTGTATGTTGGCCAAGAAATGTGTAGAATCACTTCTAGCACCCGAAATTAATGAGCATAAAAGGCATAATGAGGCATAATCTCAATTATTGACGCAACGGCACTGTTTTGTACATTATCGCTCTGTCACTAAATATGCTTGAAATAATGAGTAACTACCTTTCAAATTATGGTATCATTAATATCCATCAACTAACCAGCCTATTTATCTAAAAAAAAAATTAAGAAACGCTTGTCGCGATTTAATTCCGGATCGATAAAAAAACAAAAATAATGGGCGCCACTAAACTACACAGAAATTTGTTTTATATTTATATTTAAAACCAATAAAAAAACTATTAAAAATTTGTTTTAAATTTAATTATAAATTAATATATATTTATATGTATTTTTATTTTGAAAAAATTTACTTTCCTTCACAACCGCTGACCGAAACGTTAAAATCATAAAACACCAACGGATTAATATATTTTTCCCAAAATTGATATATAAAACCTGCTAAATGGTTTACTTAAGTGTATCAAATTTCAATAAAATCTGTTCGGCGGTTTTTGAGTTTTAGCGAGACATCGCACAGCTATATAACTTTATATATATATATAGATTTAAATTTAATTGAAATAAAAACATTTTTATTATTAATTTGAAAAAAAATACTTTATTTAAACTTACTATCAACAAGTAATATAAACCACATGAACATATTAACTAATCAGGGAGAGAAAAAGTTTAATTTTTGGCAAAATAAATTTACTTTTAAGTGAAAAAACATAGAATGCATAACAATAAACTTCCGGTTTGTTTTTATTGATGTTAGTAATTGTTTAATTGCTTGAGTATTGGATTATTTGTAGCTGTTTTCGTTTTTGTAATGTTCAAATATAAAAATACATATATTTAGCTATCCATCTTAACAATAACTCGATAAAAACAGAAACGTTTTAAATTACTAAAAAGCAAAAATGTTTGGAACAAAGTGAATTTTTACACACTTTTACTTAACTTGACTTCTCTGTCTGTCTGTCGTCAAATTTTGCAATCGATTTTAAACTAACTTTCCGATGAGCTAGAGACTTAAAAATGTAAACATACCTCCAAACTGATTAACAATGCATTCTCTCAAATTTTCGGATTGATTGGACAAAATTTAATTAAATAATCATTTGTGATATTTTCGTCGAACTATTTATTGTCTATGCTGATATGCTCGTTGTTTATGTAACAGAATGTGGCCTACACAACCGATTATATAAAAGTGTGTTTTAAAAAAACTTTTTTTTTTGCTTCACTTGTTGTTATATTATTAGTGTGGTCGTATAGGAAAATTTGATGGTGTATGTTAATAAACCTACAATTGTGTAAACCAGTTTTTTAATTAGAATAGTTAATTTTTTTATTTATTACATTTAACTACTGCTTAAATTACTACTATTAAAATTAGCAATAACAGACTTTCTATTAATTTATATATATATATATATATATATATATATATATATATATATATATATATATATATATATATATATATATATATATATATATATATATATATATATATATATATATATATATATATATATATATATATATATATATATATATATATATATATTGTGATGGTGATGGGACCGGTGCGATGTGTCCGCATTTGATCGATAACTGCAATATTACTATACGTAGACGTTGATCATTTTCAACTTTTAATTAAACTCTCAATTTTATCGATATCCTATTATCTTTGAATTGTAGCTTTAAATTCTTATTTTAATATTTTACCTCCTTGCTTTTATTAGTAATTCTCTTTTAATAGTTATATTTTACTACTTAATTTGGTTGTATAGTTTAGCACATGTAATTTTTTATTTTTTCTTATTTTTTGTTTATTTATTTACTCTGAGGCAAACAATTTGGTTGTTTCTTAGCGGTTTTCATATTTTGCTTTTATTCTTCTTTGTACTTTGATCTCGATTGATGTGTAAACATATCTGATATGTCTCGCCACACCACTTTAATATATTTTCGTTGTAGCTGTTATTTTAAATTATTTTCATGAGTTCTGATGATGGCTAATAAAGCCGAAACCTGCAGGTCAGCTCATGACCAAAACATTAATAAAAATATATACCAGTTGGTTCAAAAGTGTCTTGGTATTTCCGATTTTCGAAAAGTTTCGCGTTTGATAGATAAAGTTTGTAATAAGAAATGGGCCATAGTCTTTAATAAAGCGTGTCTGAAAGAACAGCTTGTTCCTAATTATTTGAAATATATATATATATATATATATATATATATATATATATATATATATATATATATATATATATATATATATATATATATATATATATATATATATATATATATATATATATATATATATATATATATATATATATATATATATATATATATCTATATATATATATATATATATATATATATATATATATATATATATATATATATATATATATATATATATATATATATATATATATATATATATATATATATATATATATATATATATATATATATATATATATATATATATATATATGACCATTTATCCGATTTTAATGAAATTTTTACACAACCTTGAAAGTTAATAGGAAAAAAATACTGTGAAAAAAAATTTAACTCGGTCACAAAATGAGCGGAGCGGGAGCGGAAGAGCAAGCGGAAACGGGAACTGGAAAATTAGCGCAAACGGGAACGGGAAAGCAAGCGGGAACGGAAATTCCACCGAGAGCAAATAAGCGAATTGGAAAGAAAAAGTGACCGGGAGCGAGAAAGCGAACGAGAGCGGGAACGCGACAAGAAAAAGCGACCGGGAGTTGACATTTTAACGTTACATTTAAAAGTTTAGATGTCTAATAGGTCTGCCCTGCAAAAAATAGAAACCTTTTTGGTAATTTGCTGTCCTTTGTGTTTACCAATGAATGGATTCGTGTGAAAGTCTGACTTGAGTTAATTTTGTATGAACAAATGACATAATATGTATTTATCAATTTAGAGGCATAATCTCGTTATCTGCATATTTTAAGCAAAACTAATTTTTAAGTATGGAAATGATACACAGTGCACTATTGCTAAACTAAATACAACCCGTCAAAAATAACGGATTTTTAAAATATCAACATAATTGAATATTTCTATTTTACAAAGCTAGTTTCATAATGTTTCAAAACACGACATGACACAGTTGACAAAATTAAATGAAGTTTGAAGAGGTAAGTGTGATGTCAGAACATCAGTTTGGACGTACAGTGCCTTATGTTCCTTGATTCAATCACAGAATTTTGTTGGTTACTTGTATCACTGTTTTTTGAACAATTTTTACTGTTTTATATCATTTTTTGACGTCTTAAAGTTTCAAAACAGCTATCTTAAACTGTTCTACATCCTCTAATGAATTACAAATCCGCTTTCACATTCGGGCCGTTCAGCAAGTTATTGAAACATCAAAGGTACTGTTGGCTAGTTCTTCTAACAAACCTTTTCAGTTTTAATAGGGGTTCAGCTAATTTTCCCCAAACAAAACCCTTTTCAGGCTTCTTTGTTTTTTTTAATTATTATTTTGATCAAGACAACCTCTAATGTTGCTTTTTGCAAAACTGTGATGGTTTTAAAAAATGTCCTTAAATTTATGAGCGCATAAAACTATAGTACACGTAAAACCGAGAGAAAAAAATAATAACTAAAAATTAACAAACTTCTCATAATTCAATCAAGTTGAAACATAACATAAAAACTTGAATTTTCAAAAACTCGAAAAAATATAGTTTGGTTTTTTTTAATCATAAGAATTTAAAACTAAAACATTTATATTAGAAAAAAACAAATCTAAAATATCTTGGATTTGCATAAACTTGTTTTTAAGTTTTTATATGAAATTAATTGGTTCAAAAATTAAAAAAAAATACTTTCATCATTATTTTTGATATTACTGATAGAATACCTACGTTGATGCTTGTGTAATTATTTTTAATATAATAAAACCCGGGCAACGCTTATTGTGAGACAAAAAATACACCTTTACTAGTCGTTGCGTCCCATTATTTAAAAAAAACACAAATTGTTTCGTATTTAACTCCACCTTGGTTTTACGAGCCAGTCCCAACCTGGATAAAGGAGGAGGGACAGTTAAAAAGATCAAATTATGATCCACGACTGGAAGTACTTATGTGCTTCCAACATACAGCCATTTCAGTCTTAAAACACCTGGTGTAAAGGACTATAAACTATTATAAAAAATGTTTCTATTTGCGTGATTAGCATTAAATTAAGTATTTACTTTCAGTAACGTATTACAAATAATGAAATTTGTTTATTTTTCAATATTTTTTTAATAATCAGTGTCATAAAACCTCTGATTTTGTAAAAAATCAGCTATTTCAACCGGGCTGATGAGTCTCCAGTGTTTCAGCTGCTGCTGCTGGCGGTAACGCTGCTGGAGTAACTGCTGAAGCAGCAAGTGAAGCTGCTGCTGCTCGAGCTCTTGCTGTCGGTCGTGGCGCTCGATAACTTCGCTGAAGTCGACGTCGCCACGACCAAACCTCATGTACTTTCCACTCCTGCTTGTATATTCATATAATTATGTATGCATCTGTTCAGAGAAGTGTTTTTGTATTAAAGTTCATTACGGGGAAATTCCATATACGCGGAAGGTTTCGCTTATGAAGAAAAAAACACTTTCTCTTCTTTGCTCTTACTGGGTACGACTTTTTTGTCGCAGGATGTTGTGGCGCAAACTGTTTTTTTTGTCCTATTTTGAACCAATTGATATCCATATTTAATTGTTGTTTATATTTGTAAATTTTTATGAGTGAAAATCTGTTTTATTGCTTCATTAACAACAATAAATTAAATAAAAAAATACAGCTGTCATTTAATTGTATTACAGTTATTTAACGAGTTGAGGTGGTGAACAGGCTGTCACTTCAATTTGTCATAAAAAAAGAAAATGCTCGGGGAAATTGCGTGCGTCTCTGTCAACCAAGCAGACGTTACGTTTCTATTACTTTCTATGCGATGGGCTCAAATTTGAGCATCCAAGAATGTCAAGCTGTTTTTATAGTTTTTATTATTTTGATATTAATGCTTTTTTCATTTTATAAATTTTTTCCAAACATTAAAATGGTATAATGCATATCATTAAATTTGTATAATAAACCGAATATTCACTAACCGTATTCAAATACTCTAGCCATATTTTATTTGCTTTTTTCAGAAAATCCTCTTTCACTTTCTAGTGGCTTAGTAAAGTTTGAAGAAAAAAAACATCATAATAACTTTAGCTAGTGTGTTGGTCTATTTTTAGATTTTTGTTCAAGTTCAATCTGATTATTAGCAAGAATAAAATATATTACAAAACGAAATCCTATTTTTGCTAATATAAAAATCTAATTTCATATTTTTGTCGTCAAAATCTTTTCAAACTTCAACATTAACTTCACCACCGGTTTTGCTTGCTTGCTTGCTACTTGCTTGATTTCTTAAATGTTTGCAAATCTTGAAAGTGAAAATTAACTAACTTTCCGTCATCCAATCAAGCTGGTACTTAAATATAAGTGTGCTCTTCATGATAATGCATTTTGATAAGTTTAAAAATCTATTGAAAAAATTTTTTTTTTTAATTTAATTATTTATTTTAAAAAAATTGAATACAATTAAATACACGTTTACCTATATAAATTCTAAAAAAATCCCTTTAAAATACATTTTTTTGCAAATTCTAAAATAAATGGAATTTGTCAATCTAGAAGTATTTTTTAAATTTTTGCAAACAGCTTTTGACATACTCTCAAGGTAATTTTAAATATCTGTTGTCTGATGTCTGTTTTGACGGAAACGTTTAGCAAATTTTACAAAACTTTTCCGTTTAACTAAAAATCTAGAATCTTTAAAATAAACGTAAAATGAATGCCAACAAATTATTTAATATTTCAGTTTAGTTTGAAAAGATATGTGTTTGTACACTTTTTTATTTACTTGTTTCAATTTGAAAGTGTATAATTTTTTTACAATTAAATTAATTCAAACCATCAAGGTCTGGTTTGACCGTTGCCATTTCTATCTGGTCAACTCACTACCTTCGGCATTTTCTATTTTTTCCGACTCCATATTTGTTTTTTTATTCAAATTTAACCAGCCCGTACTGACCTGGGTTCGTTTTAACTGATACACAATACCAAAGCTTGTCACAACAGCTTCGGCCCGGTGTATTTTTAATAACTTTAATGTGAAGGCCTGACTCTTTCAAGGCCCAGCCCGTGATGGGCTTTACTAATAAACTCATCTCTTCCGGGCAGTTTGTCGTAAAGAGCGCTATAGAAATTATTGCGTTAAAATATTTTTTCATACACTTCAGAATAACAAAACAAATTTTTATCTCTGATAATATAAACAATTGTTTTACAATAGCTATAATTTTCAAATGTTATTGATCATGTTTTGTTATGTTAGAGTTTAAACAAATTTTCAAAAAAACAAAATTAATTTGCCAAAAAGGTCTTGTTGTATTTATAGAGGGAACATGTTAAAACTTGAATTACTAATATCTAAAGAGTTTGATGAAATAATTTATCTTCTTTTTGTGGTTGTATTCTCATTTCTGGACTTGAGTTGTGATTGTTCTTTTCTGGAATAAAGCAATTTAAATTTGTTTGCTTTTTAGATGAATTTGTAATGAAGATTTAGATTTAAGTGGATGTAGCTACACAATCTAATAAAAATTTTCAGTAATTAAAGTAAAAACACTTAAACAATTAAACATGTATGAATATTTTTTGCATGTAAAATCATATTTGAAACAGATTAAAATGTAATTATAAAATGTCGAGGCATCAAAAATACAACTAACTCATTGGTGCTTTGTAGACGTTCATTATCATATTATTGCATTCTAAAGATTTATAACCAATATCAACATCTTCAATTTCTTCGTAAGTATTGAATTGGCTAGATCTGGTTTTATTGTAAATAAGATCTAAATAGTCATGTATAGTGCTGTAGATGCCAGACTGTGTGCGATTTTCGTTTTGACTATCTTGTTGTTCCGGCGTTGGTGGTAGCGGTGTGACGTTGGATGTTACTTAATAATAATATAATTTAATTATTTTTTTGACATTCAAAGTACAAACAATAAAAAAAATGTGACAAAATAATAATAGTTACAAAGTGAAAAAAAGAAAAGAAAATGATAGCGCTGCAATTTGAACCTATAAGTGCCCGCATGTGAGGCCGCTGCAATAGCTAAAAAACTTCACTGCAGAATCTTTTTAATATAACCACTGAGCAATTGAGTTTTTCAGAAGATCAGTGAATGCGATAATTATTCATAATAATTAGAAGATGTCAAAAACAACTTTATCGTGTATTGAAATAGCAGAAATACGATAACGTTTGGGGGGGGGGGTTTGAACCCAGCACCTCCTGCGTTCCACATAAAATTTGACCTAAGATTTCATTATTCCTCTATAACTTTTGAAAATAAATAATTTATTACAATTAAACATAAAAAATCGTTGAAATTACTTGTACTTTGAAAATTATAATATTACCTAGTTTTTTAGTTTTTCTTTTTCTCTGATAAATCCAAATTCCAATGTTCGTGAAAATCAGAAAACCAAGAATTGTTCCAAATACAAAAATCGCTGCTAAGCTACTTATTTCTGAGACAATGAACACAATTAACAGTTGTTTAATGCTGCTATTGTTATTTAAAATAATTACTAAAATAATTTAATTTCACCATTTTTTCGTTGTTTCATTTCTTCAACCGACGTGTTTCTCTGTGTCGTTGCAGTATTATGAAATTCATTTTTTTCTGAATGCGTCAATTAGATTTTTATAATTTATTTTAAAAAATATGTTTTTTGAAAGTTTTTTTTTTACTCCACTTGTTTTTTGACTACGTTTGGTTTAATTGTATAGAATGGTTATATCGGCCATGCCAATGAATTTGCATATGCAAAATGGCTCAGTCGCGGAGTCTTTTCGGAGAGGCCACAAATAAAAAAAAGACCCCATTATACGGGCCACGGTTATCTTGATGTTCTGTTATCTTGACACTTTTTAGAAGCCACATAAATTTAAATTCAATTTCAACTAAAATTTATTAGTCGCCTAATCAAAACAAGTTTTGCGAAAAAGCGAAGGCGTAAAATGGTATAAAGTTTTTAAATTTTAACCGTTATTATGTAAATGAGTTTTAAAGTCAATAGTTTCTGATATCCTGATAAAAGAGGGTAGGATGCTCCAGATAATCACTGCTGCAACAGAAAAATACTCTTCTTGCGTAATTATGACGAACGCAGGGAACAGTTAGGTGGCGACGAGATTATGAACGAAGTCTGCGTCTTTCAGGGTAGTCTGAACAGAGATTGATAAGATCGAACAGACAAGTTGGGAAGCTGTTTTAAGAACATTGTAAGTGAGTGTTAGTAGTTTATAAGAAAATCTGGACAAAATGGGAAGCCCGTGGAATTGACGGAAGATAGGAGAGATATGTTCACGGGTTGGTGCACAACCACCAGGCGGGCGGCGGAATGGAGAACACTCGTATAAAGATGGAGAGTCAAAACGGAGAGGCCAACCAGAATTCCATTACAGTAATCCAATCTTGAGAGAACAAAAGCGTGGATGAAAATTTTGAGACAGGACTGATCCAAAGATGATCTTATCTGTCGAATGCGGCCAATGTGAAAAAGCAAGCATGGGATACTGAGGATATATGAGGAATGAGGCTAAGTAAACAAGACATCACCCCAATCCTGACAAATTGAGTTGGATCAGTAAGCAGAGGATGATACAGTGTAGGAAGTTTGTAGAAGTCGAAGTGAAAACCCATGATCCGCACAATCGAAGGCGGCGCTAAAATCAAGCCGTAGTAAAACAGTTACTTTGCCTCGGTCCAGGGCACGGATAGAGTTGCAGCTGCAAAAACTAGACTGGCCGCTCACGTCAAATGTGAAAATGTAAGCTATTACATTAATACATTAATTGTTATCATTTATTTGAGGTCGGCAACAATTTAATCAGGTTTTATTGAAATAAATATTGACTGAAAATAATAGTTCAGTCGGAGCTTGACCTCTTAACTTCTTCTCTCAAAGGACTGCACTACATGCAAGTTCAAATTGGTTGATCCGTAACAATCAGACGAGCTTTATTATATTCAAATGAATAAAAAAATTGAAACTGCTTGAACAAATTTTATTTGCTTTTGTTTTAAAAAGCAAAGAAAAACTAGCTTAGAATGAAATGATAAAGCTCGAAAAAATTCAATTTTCTTACTTGAACCTATTTTACTTGAGTTGTAAATTTGAGACAAATAATTCAGGCTGAAGTGTTGAAAATTAAAAAGTGGAATGTTTTGCGCGTAATATCCTATTTCCTTGTTGCAATAAAGACAGTACCTTTCATCATATAAAATATGATGATATGAATTGTAAGTTAGTTATGAAAACAAAACTATTTATTTAAAAAAACTTACTTTTTAAAAATCTTCTTAAACATTACTAAATGATTTCCACAATTAAACGTGACTGAAAATGTAAAGCTCTGTTCTATTTGAATATTTGCTTGCAATGAAAACCACAAACGATTATTTTCAACAGTGTAGTTAAATTCATTATCCGATTCTGTGTTTGAATCATTGTTTATAAAATTGTTCCACTTTGGTATCAATTGGCAATGATTTGAGGCAAAAAAATCCACAAAGCAGTCAAAAGTAGTTTTATTATTTGATTGAAATAAAAGGTCGTGTGATGAGTTAACGTCTTCTTTCAATTTAATTTTGCAAGTAACGTTTTGTTCTAAAAAGACAATTCACATAAGACAATTCAAAAAAAAATTTGAAAAATGCAAAAATAAATTTGAATTTCAATACCCAATAAAATGATATCTGCAGTAATTTTAATGTCCACATCATTTGAATAACATGAATACAATCCGGTTTCTGTGCTGCTAATTTTGCTTATCCTCAAAACATGTCTGCATTTTGAATTGTTGTTGTATTCATCAATTATGCTGATATGAGAGTTTGTCTCTAAAGTAATAAAATCACTTTCATTGAATGACATAAATGTCCACTGAACAGAAACATTGCACTCCAAAGGGCATGTAAGTTCAACATCAGCATCCAGTTCAACAATTTTGTTTTTCATGGAAGGATATATAATATTGTTTTTAAAATTAGGTTCTTTGTTTTTTGAATTGGTTTTATCAACTAAATAATAACATTTATATCATATTATAACGATAAAAAATTAAAAACCAATCAAATTACTTAAAAATAAAAACAAATACTTTTTAAATACTTATCATTCACAATTTCAAATTCTCCGGCTATCACTAAATGCAGAACTGGCTTGGCCAATTTAAAATCTTGACATGCAACCACGCATCTATACAGACCAGTTGGCAGCATTCTTCTATTTTTTATTAGCCATTCTTTACTAACAAGCACAAGATTTTGACCTTTCTTGAACAAGAGAGAATAAGAACAATCAAGATCTTCTGTTTTTTCAATGAATGTTGTGCAGTTATTAAAGTCAAACAGATATTGTTGTATAAGCAGACCATCATTTGTATTCACTCTCAAATCTTACAAAAAATAATTATTATAACGCGATAACAGTAATTGATAATGGGTATAATTTTTAAACATAATCTCTAAAACTTTAAAATAGCGTTTTTGTCAATATGTTTAATAGATAAAAATAAATTACATGTTATTTTAGGCAGCTGAAAACTGCACGGAGTGACATTATGGAATGAGTTCTCCAATGAACATTCAAATATTTGATCTTTCATTTCTATTGACACTGTTTTGCTAATAACCAAATTGCTGGAAACTGAATTTTCCCAATCGAGATACGATCTGCTAACATCAGGGTCAGATGAAACTTTTGTACCATTTTTCCATCTTCTACTCCAATTTAAAATGTACGCAGTTCTATGAAAATCATTAGAAAAGCAGTTTCCATTAAATTGAGTTGCTTGATGTCCTTGCTTTTCAATTTCAGCGTAAATTGGCACTCCCGAAGGTAAATTTGAATAACAAATCAGTTCTGATAAAGTAAATCGATACGATAGAAATTGAATAAACGGCATAAATAAACCTGCATAATATTCAACTTAATTATATTTAGTAGAATTGTTTAAAAAAGAAATTTAAATAAATATATCGCTGAAAAAAAATTGTTTATGTTTAAAATGTACTATATCTTTGTTAGTGCATTTAAATAGAATTGTGTTTTTAAAAATCTTTTTTTTTATATTATTTTCAATTTCTTAGTTTCTGGTATTTGCAATTGATATATAAGGACCAAAACTTTTAGTAAAAGGTAAACATGGAGAAATACAGATTTCTTATATATTTCTCTAGATAATTACAAAATATTACCAATTAAGCAAATTTTAACAGTTATAAATCTGTTTAAGGACAATTAGTTTAATTGTTTATGTAGTTTTTTGTACGTAAATGACGTTAGATTATATCACACATATTAAAAATTTTATTCTTATTCATATATATATTGAACATTTTTGTGACTTTAATTTATTACAATATTGTAGTGTCACCAATAATACATTTTTATTCCAAGTTTCAGCTTAATTGAATGAAGGCTTGTGATCAAAAATTTGATTTGAAAATTAAAACCATTAAACGTACGACAAACAGATGAAGGTAAAAGCGTGTGAATAAATTGCAAATTAATTTTAAATGATTAATAGAAACAACTAAAAACAATAATTCAAATTATTTTAAAATCAAAATAAAAAAAATACCTGCACGTATCACAAAATACGTTTTTATTAACAAAGATCTTCCTTCGCAATGAATAATTTCAATTTTATTGATAACGCTTTCAATTTCCAAATTACAAAATTTCTGCCTCAGTGAACAATTGACATTGTATCCATTCTCAGTGTAATTTGTTTCAAAATCAAAAATTGTTTCATATTTGTCGCTGACGGACACTTGATTAATATCTCGAAGCCATTTAATGTTAGTGTAGTTTTCTTCATATTCACACGGCAATAAAATTCTATTCCCTTTGCTGACATAAACATGTGTTAAAGCTGAGCAGCCTGCTGTACAATAAAAAAATTATGTAAAGTGTCGTCAAATTGCTGCTAAAATATTATTTAGAAGTATGCAAGTTTAATTTAATTTCTTAAAGGCTATAAAATATTATTTGTTTAATCAAAACTCACTGTCAACTAGTAAGATGAACCACATTAACATATTAACAAATCATCAAGACGTAAACTTTTTTTTAATTACAACTTAATTTGGCTTTAAAATGTGAAAGCTTAAAAAGCATAAAAAATAGGATCCTGTTTGTTTTCTTTGTTTTTAGTGATGGCTAATTACTTTAGTACCGGTTCGCACTTCTCCGTATTTTTCAATGCGTTTTACCGTTTTTATATATTAAGCAAAATCAAATAAAATTATTTAATATTTTTTTAGAACGTTATTCATAAAAACAAACTCAATTATCACAAAAACAAACAAAGGGCAACAGAATAAGAACAAATGTTCCTGCGAGTGTGTAACCCTGTTCATTAAAGTAACAATTTACAAAAGAGCAAATATTTTCACTGTATTGGCATGAAGTCTCTCAAAGTCTTGTGCAGCAGGTTGTTTTTCAGAGAGGCCTTGAATTATCTGAGCTGATGTCATGCGGCAGAGAATTCTAGATGTTAGGACCTCTAAATTTTATTGAGTCAATCATGCTATAGTTATAGTTGCTGTTTCTGTTGGAGAGTCTGGAAAGAAAAATTTTGACTGATGTCATGCGGCAGAGTATTCCAGATCTTAGGACCAACAAATTTTATCGAGTGCTTTCCAGGTGTCGAGCGGATCAATTCCGAACAGAAAGAGCGTTAAAAAGGAACAAAATGATGTGCATACTTATACATAAAAATTGTTGATTGATATAAACACACTTGATTAACTGTTAACAAATGTTTGTTTATCCGAGTGGTTAGGATTAAATAACTTCTGGGTATATTAAAACACATTTAATATAAAAATAACATCCGCTTTTACGCAAAACGTATTTTAGTATAATGTAACTGGCTAGCTTAGTGGTGATAGTAATGAAAAGATTAAAATAGTCAGATCAGGTTATAATAAGGTATTTACTACTAACAGCCATTTTAATTTTTTTAAACTTTCTGTCTATGAAATATACAAAAAACTTTAAAATCAAGAATTGAAAACAATTGAAAAACTGAAAATTAAAAAATATATAAAATGCAATACGCATAAATGTCTCTTAGCTGAAAAAATGATTTACCTGAGAAATAAAAAAGTTCACCAATAAAAATTTATTTGTTTATAATTTATGCGCTGTGCAGATTGTGCAGTGTCACTGGTTTCGGTCAAATGAATTGGTTCAATTTAGTCTATTTTATAATTTTAAATTCATGTTGAATTTTAGTTATTGAACATTTTTAAAGCATATCTTAACTGTCTTATCAATATCAAATAAAAGGTTTGGATTTCTTAACAGATCATAAAAACGGAAGGTTGCAGGATAAAAGACCAATATCTAAAAGTAATCAAACAAATTATAATTTCTATAAGCAAGTACCTAAAAATTATCTATGGATTGATATAGTGTTCAAAACTCTAGATGATATCGCGTGTGACAAAAAAAACTGACAACTTTTAATTTGATTTCATTTACATCCTTGACATTCATTGCTTCATCAAGAAGGCTTAGTTTGGAATGCATCTTAAGACAAAAAAAAACTTTCTGAGTCTTTGAGTTTCTAGTTTAAAATTGTAAATATTTGATTTTTAGTTATCACAGGTCTCAAATTAAAAAAACGCAGATGTTTTTTTCACTGCTTTGTATTTTATTTCACAAACTCTCGTGATTTTTAGGGCCTTCAAACAGGTCGGGCCTAGAATTAAGCTGGGCTGAGACAGGCCGGGCCGAGGTTTTTGTCATGTATAGAGCTTTTAGGCAGGTATAAACGGGCCGCTCCCAAATTAGATTTGCCGACGGGCCGGGCCGCGTCGCATCATACTCAAATATTTTTTGCAATCTCCTGCACCTCAGATAGAATTTTTCAAAGTTTCAACCTGTCTCAGTATTTTAATTATTTCAATTATTTTATTTGTTCAAGTGTTGTTGTTTTTTGTCTTCATGTTTTATTTTTCACATTTTTTTATAAAATTTTTAGATAGTTTTGTGATTGATCACATTTTTTTAATGGTAACAGAATAGTGGCATGGTAGTGTTATTTAACAATTGTTTGATTGAATCAACTACGAAACTTATGTCAACTCACCGAATGAATGGTCGATGTTGTTTTAACTTCGATGAGCTATAATATGGCTGTTTGCAATGTTGCAAGGTTTTTTTTAGTCGCACATACATTTTTGAAATACTGTATAGTCTTAATAGTCAATTTATTTATTGTTTAGTTTTTTTAATATTTTTTGCCAAAAATAAATACGGGACCCAATATATATTTACACGCTTTTAGATGACATATTTTTCCTATTCTGTCAACATTTCTAAAGGTTTTCCTCAGGATTAAGCATACATGTCTTGTTTATATTGAAAAACCTTTGTTCCATTCTCATTATATGTTAATCCAAGCTTTTATATATCCTAACAAATTAGAGATCTACGTTCAGTCTTGCCTTAAACTTAAAAAGTTTGCTACTCGAGTAATCATTATTTAACTTATTAATATTTTCAAAAACTCAAGCTGCTTCTTGTGAGATAGGCAGATTCACGCACATGGAAACATTGTTGTAATAGATTTTAATAAAAAAAATTCAAGTGAAGCTTATTTCGTGAGAAACTTCCTGGTACGGGTAAACCAATTAGTTAATACAATTATTTAAGTACTCTAACAGTTTTTTATTTCTGTTTGATAGATCTACTTTCTCACAATTCAACTAGTTATTGAAAGTTCAAAAGTAGTTTGAACTAGTTTTTCTAAGAAACCTAATTAGTTATAATGAGGTTTAGCGTATTTTTTGAAAACTTCCATAGTGGTAGTCGTAGTCGTAGTAGTAGTAGTAGTAGTAGTAGTAGTAGTAGTAGTAGTAGTAGTAGTAGTAGTAGTAGTAGTAGTAGTAGTAGTAGTAGTAGTAGTAGTAGTAGTAGTAGTAGTAGTAGTAGTAGTAGTAGTAGTAGTAGTAGTAGTAGTAGTAGTAGTAGTAGTAGTAGTAGTAGTAGTAGTAGTAGTAGTAGTAGTAGTAGTAGTAGTAGTAGTAGTAGTAGTAGTAGTAGTAGTAGTAGTAGTAGTAGTAGTAGTAGTAGTAGTAGTAGTAGTAGTAGTAGTAGTAGTAGTAGTAGTAGTAGTAGTAGTAGTAGTAGTAGTAGTAGTAGTAGTAGTAGTAGTAGTAGTAGTAGTAGTAGTAGTAGTAGTAGTAGTAGTAGTAGTAGTAGTAGTAGTAGTAGTAGTAGTAGTAGTAGTAGTAGTAGTAGTAGTAGTAGTAGTAGTAGTAGTAGTAGTAGTAGTAGTAGTAGTAGTAGTAGTAGTAGTAGTAGTAGTAGTAGTAGTAGTAGTAGTAGTAGTAGTAGTAGTAGTAGTAGTAGTAGTAGTAGTAGTAGTAGTAGTAGTAGTAGTAGTAGTAGTAGTAGTAGTAGTAGTAGTAGTAGTAGTAGTAGTAGTAGTAGTAGTAGTAGTAGTAGTAGTAGTAGTAGTAGTAGTAGTAGTAGTAGTAGTAGTAGTAGTAGTAGTAGTAGTAGTAGTAGTAGTAGTAGTAGTAGTAGTAGTAGTAGTAGTAGTAGTAGTAGTAGTAGTAGTAGTAGTAGTAGTAGTAGTAGTAGTAGTAGTAGTAGTAGTAGTAGTAGTAGTAGTAGTAGTAGTAGTAGTAGTAGTAGTAGTAGTAGTAGTAGTAGTAGTAGTAGTAGTAGTAGTAGTAGTAGTAGTAGTAGTAGCAGCAGTGGTAGAAAATCTATATGGCGCACTCTTGTGTTGTGAAACCTCAGAGGCGCCAGACATCAATAGTGACTTCAAAAGAAACTGTTTTGTCTTTATTTTCCAGCTTTCCACAACTGGTTGATACATTGAAATTCACAATTCTTTTTCAGCCTGAAAAAATAATCTAAAAACATCAATAACAACAAACTAAAGTTTTCTGTGTTAACCACGCATTGAAACCTGGCTAAAGCAGAAATACAGAAAGTCTATAAAGTTTCATAAGTTGACTTGTCTTCTTGACAACACTGGTGTAAGTTTATTTCTGAAAGCGCCTTGGAAATGTTTTTTTCTGAAATGAAACCATTTAACTGTTTATAACAATTTGGATAAGACTATTGTCACACATGTTAAAAGATATAAATGCTGGTTTTCAGTTCTGCAACACCTAAAATAATTTATTAGCACACATACCTTACAAAAGATTTAGATCCAAATTAAGTAACAAAAATGCGAATTATTAGAAATTATTACAGGTTGTAATAAATTTCAGAATATTAATGTCACCAGTTTTGTAAAACACTACTTAGATTAAAGTAGAGAATATTGCCATAAAAATAAAACAACAAAATACTTTTTGGTTCGTAAACATTAATTATCAAATTGTTGACTTCTATTGATGTGTAACCAATATCAACATCTTCAACTGCACCGTAAGTATGAGATTGCCTGTTGTTGTTTTCGTTGTGAATAATATTTGAATAATTATGTATAATGTTGTATATGCCAGAGTTTGGACGAACGTATGTAAGATTAACTTGTAGCTCTGTTGTTGGAGGTAGTGGCGTGAGAGGGGGAGCTGCTCGATAAATAGCAAAACATTTTTTAACATTTACATTACAAACATTTCTCAAACGTTGTTCAAATTAATATAATTAATTTATAATGCACGTATAAGTTTAAGTAATAAGTAATAATACCTAAAGTTCTAGTTGAAATTTTTTTTTTATAACTCCACACTCCTATGTTTGTCAAAAGAAATATGACAAAAATTGCTCCAAGTACGGCGTTTACTGCTATAATGGTGTTGCCTGAAAATGTTGAAATAATTTCTTTTTATTAAGTA
Source organism: Erpobdella octoculata (assembly GCA_963978895.1). Lineage (NCBI taxonomy): Eukaryota > Metazoa > Annelida > Clitellata > Hirudinida > Erpobdellidae > Erpobdella > Erpobdella octoculata. Next base: position 36,733,565 of record OZ022240.1, read on the forward strand.
AATTTTTTAATGGTTGTAAAAATCTTGTAAAAATTATTACTTTTGCGTTCAGTTTGTTTATTTATACTCTCAAAATCTTGATATTTTTCTTGAACAACCGTTTCGATTACGGCATTTGCAACTAAACTACTGACGCCTAAAACAATAACTTCCAAAACTTTAAAAAATAATAAAATCCATTTTTTATTTTGATTTCAAGTTTTTAAACGTAAATAACAATTTTTCATATTAATTTTTCAAATTATTTTCTTTTTACATAATTTTTATTATAAATTTTGTATAATTTTGATCTAGAGTTATAAGTTAATTTTAAAATCAATTTACGTGTTCTTTTAGGCAGTTGAAAAGTGCACGGAGTAACATTGTGCAATGGACCTTCCAAAGAGCATTCAAATATTTGATATTTCATTGTCCAATACAAGGTTTTTCTCAGTACCAACTTGTTATAAAAAGAATTTTCCCACTCATGGTATGATCGGTAAGCATCAGGAGCGAACGAGCTTTTTTCACCATATTTCCACTTTCTTGTCCATTGTAAACTATACGGAGTACTAAATAAACTATTAGAAAAGCAGTATGCGACGATTTGAGTTACTTCAAAATTTTGTTCTTTATTTTCAGCGTGAAAAGGCACCCCCAAAGGAAAATTTGAATTACAAGTAAGTTCTGACAAATTAAATTATATCAATTTAGAATCAAACCAATTTTATTGTTTTAACATACATAAAATTTAATTTAATTGCTGAAATTAAATATTGTATTATAAAAAAATTAAATAAATTATACACACAAAAGCAATAAAAATCAACTTTAAACTTATGGAAAAAACTAATTTTCTGATTATTGTAGTTCTTCAGTCTGTTCTGCTTTATTATTATTATTGTCACAGATATGAACAACTTCCAGTTTTGTTTGCAATGCCGTTTACCGCAAAAGGTTTGTATAATGATTTTGTTAATTCATTTATTCCACTCCTGCATTCACGGACCTTGATTGCTGCATCGCTTGAGATTGTTTCACAGATTTGTTGTTAGGCATTTTCCGGAATTCACAGACCCGACAACTCCAAAATAATCTAACAGCGTGCAACAACATTCACCTGCATGGCCCACCCTTGCAGTGCCCCACCACAAAACTGGATCAGACATTTTTTGCTGATTTTTATGCCCCACTTTATTTTTGAAGCCTATCCTGCCGTTATATGTCACATGGTTTAAGACACAGCAAGTGGACTTCAGTTCAAACTGGGTTTTGCCGCAGCAACACACAACATTCAGAACCGTGTTCACCACCACCACACCACACTGCGACATAACCTTTTACAGTCTTGCTATTTAAACCACGTTCAGGTAAACCACTGCTAAAGGATTCTCCGTTTTTCTGAATTTGGTTGGGGTTAACTACCCTCATCGCTGCACCGGCCGCTACCACTCCGATTTTAGGGAAACCCTGACCGCCAAAAAATAATTCTTCTAGTTTTTTCAAACAGTGTGTCAAGGTTTCATTCATATCAAATTTGTAGTCATTTTGATCAAAATAATTGCTTTCTCAGTTCCCGCCTCAACTCAGGCACGAAACGTTCTTCAAATAACTTCAAAACTATTCTTTTCAGAGCCCACTTCCGACATTAAATACAACAGCATGCTAATTATATAAAGGCTCTTCAAAATGGTTTTAAAATTTATTGTAAGATAATAACCAATTTAATAGACTAAACAAAAGCATAAAAACAACAATTTAAAAATGTTAACAACCTAAACATTCTTGAAACCTATATGAAGACTAACAAAATAACTCAAAATATGATTTAATAATCAATCATATTTAAAAATAAAGCTCATTTAACAAACAAAAATGTTTTTTTCTTAGTGCACCAAAAAAGACAAAAAAACTTTGTTTGGTCAGCAATGAGAATTTAGGCAGACATGAATTTATATCTACTCCAATAAAATGATACCGCAAAAAAAATGAAAATGCGGCTCAAAGTAATTAATTTTTTTTTCAAATGTCTTGAGCCACACTTTTTTTTGTTTGTGTTTTAATTTTATTGAAGTTAGAAAAGTGCATTTTATTTTATTTTTATAAATCGTGTGTTATTTTAATTTGTGCTATGTAATTATATAGTTTGAGTGCTACAAAATCATTCAGTTAAAACCATGCAAAAAATTTTAGGTGGTCTAGTGGCTGTAATATAAGCATAAATTAATGTCTCATTTTTCAAAAGATGACAAACATTAAGAGTATAACAAAGGTTTTTGAAAACTCTATTTTGAATCATCAGTACTTAAGAAATATAATAAAACAATAACCTGCAAGTTGCACAAAATAAGTATTTATAACATGATCAACAGAGAATTTTCCTTCGCAATAAAATATTTCTTTTTCATAAACCACCCTTTCAATTTCAAGATTACAAAACCTCTGGTTTAAGGAACAATCAATCGCGTATCCATCTTTAGTGAATTCTTTTTGAAAATCAAAAATGATTTCAAATGGTTTTCTTTCAGAAATATGATCAGTATAACGAGCCCATTTAATGTTAGTATAATAGATTTCATAATTGCATCGTAATACAATTTTGTTGCCTTTGCTGACATAAACGTTTGTTGTTGCTAGGCAACCTGAAAAAAAACATACAAATTTAGAAGAATAGTCATCAAATCATCTTTGAAAAAATATTTGAAACAAATGAGTTCTAGTTTTTTTTACACATTTAAGAATGGTTAAAGAAAATGTGGTTTGAAAAAACTTACAGTGAACAAATAAGATAAACAACATTAACATAGTATCAAATGAGTTAAACACAAATTGTAGCTTTAGCTTAAATTTAATTTGCTTTTAAATGCTGAAAGAAAAATGGATGACTGTTTGTCTCTAGTAATGAGCTAATTACTCATTTTCAATGTTTTAATATCTAAACAGTAATTTAAAAAAAACAAACAAACATTTTTACAAACAGTATTCCTTTTGAGGCAATCAAACAAAAAAATCCTATTTCACTTTTGGCCGCCTATTTAATTATAACTTCGTCGGTTTAAGCGTGTGTGTTTTTTAAACATCTGAGCCAAATAATTGTAGAACAATCAAATAACACCCACACTGCCTCTTCGAATCTACCCATTATCAACAGGTAAGTCTCTACACACACATATGAGCACATATGAACACATACACACATGCATTTCTATTGTTTTCACAATAACTAGCAGGTAAGCTCTACAGACATACCACACGTGCAAATACAATGCCATATGATACTTAAGGATGGGTTTAGTGAAAGTTGATCTTGTTAATCCACGTGATCAACGTTCTGGAATGAGTGAGTGAGTGAGGTTGGGAAATTATATAAGTACAGTAAAAAACCAGTTATCCAGTAAAATGGGTTTTAATAAAAGCTAATTTAGATTAAACAAAGTTTGAATCTAATTTAAGAACATTTATGAGTAAATAAAAATTGGCCTTACTTTTGAAGATAAATATTTTAGACGTAAAAGTTATTGATGGTCAAAAAAACTATTATTATTTTTGATTACGTTTTATTGTGTCTGTCAATTAATTCAAACATGATGAAGATCATTTGTTTTGATATTCTTTGAAACTAGTTTTTTGCATATAATCTGCACATTTAAATTGATTAAAGAAACTAATTTAAAACAATCTCTAAAGACATTTGTTTAATGGTTTAAAAATCAACCAATGTGTTAGCGAATAAGATGTTTTTCCTATAAGAAACATTTCTGAAAGTTTTTTAAAACATTTCACAAAAGCCTGAACAAACAAAAACAAAATATTTGTTCACGAGATTTTTAATATAAAATGAAAAATATAAACACAAATAGTTTTTTTAAACGTTTGATAATTAGATAAAACTAAAAGAAAATCTGGTTTATAAAAACATGAGTTAAACATTTTAATTTAAACACCATTTGTGTGGTTAATATTCAAACTTATGCTTTAAAAAAGAAGTAGAGTTTTAAAGATGTTTTTGAATAATGCAAGGCAAGGTGACATTATAATTTATAGCGCTTAAAAATTAGGCATAGCTAGAAAACCTTATCTGCGCAACATAGTTACATCATTATGAATTGCCAACTATTTAAAAAATTAAATAAAAATTAGAAGATGAGAGTTGTTTTTTGTCATGATGGGGATTAGTTTATGTAAACAAAATGGGCTGCTAGTGTTGAAATTTTGCACTGTCTCATTTTTCAACTTTTTTCTGTTTTATTTTTTTATTCTCGTTTTAAACGTGCACGATACCAAAAGTTACACTTTTGTTAGAGATTGTGTAAAAGTTAGTATTATTCATCAAATTAACTTGCCGGGTTATGCTTTTAAATAGGCCAAAAAATTGTTTTCCAAACATTGAAAGCTTTTCTAAGCTTTTTCCTTTTTCCTTATAATTCAGGTTTTGTTTCTTCAGTTTTTTGCTTCTAGGTTTATGCAACAAATCAAACTTTAAAAAAAATTTTGAAGAAAAAAATGCAAAACATAGAGCCGAATTTTACGTTTTGTTATTAAAACATAAGCAAAACGTTGTTTCACTTTTTTTATTAGAAACACGTCATAGTTCTAGATTGTATAAATGTATACATTTTGATTTAATACAAAATTTAGTATCGTGTTGATATGAATGACTTAATTTCTACTATAATTTTTGTTCTTCTATTTCTTCATAATCGGAAGCTTGTGTGTTCTCGTATTCTTCTATTTCTTCAACATTGACTGCATTGGTAACTGATTCGCTGTACACATGTAAAGTCATAAATGCCAAGTTCCATTGTTTCATATTCATTTGAATCTTGAAAAAAGTAAAAAATTATCTAAAACAATTTTCTATAATAAGAAAAACCAAAACACATTTTACCATTTGAAGAATGACTTCTAGTGCTTTCATTATAAATTATAAATAAAACCATCAATGCAAAGCTAACAAGAACAATTGTGGTGGCAATGATCCCAATATTTTCAACTTTAGACACTTCAGCTTAAAATATATGAAAATTATGTTTTAATAACGGTTTTATTCAAGACAAACATATAATAACGCTATATATAATTATGCTACTGTATTAAAGTAAACAATTGAATAGCGTAGTTGAAGTTTCTGAAATAATTCTAGTTATTCAATTACAATTTTTGATTGTTATTATTTTATATCTTAATTGTTCTATTAAATATCTTAAAATATTTTTATTTTCTGGCATTAACTTGAAATAGTGTTTAGACATAATTTGCATTAAAGGTTGAAATTATCAAAAGTTATAGACAGATGAAAATCATAATTAAATAAAGTTTCATGGTTTGTCATTTTTTGTACAAGTCATTCACAAAGTCGACATTTTCCTAACTTTTCTTTGCTGTTGGTTTTGAATTATATAATTACTCTACTTTTTTTATTATTTGTCCTACTGAGCTCTAAAACGTATACGTATAAATTTTAAATTATTTATTTGTTTATATAAATAACACTACTACAATGCGCTGAATCTGAATTTAAAAAAAAACCTGAAGTTTTTTGAAAATTAAACGTAGTCCAAAAAACAGGAACATTTGTAGAAGTCTGTATTTTTTGGTCTTCTAATGAGTTGCTACAGTTGAAGGAAATTGAAAAATTGAACTGTATATCTGCTTGAGAATAAATACCTTTTTCTATAGACAACCACACATGTTCAATTTCAATTCCAATGTTTGTGCCATTGTCCTGCTTTAAAATTAATCTGTTTCTTACGATATCATACCACTGAGGATTAGCTTGACAAGAGTTATAAGTATTGAATTTGAAAAAGCAAAATACTGCAAAATTTTTGCTGCCTCGAACATTCGCCATTTCAAAATCCGATTGAATGGTTTTGGACAAATCAGTGGTACAGATTACATTTTTGTCTGGAAAATGGAAAAAATAGAATTATTAAAATATTTTTAATTTGCAGTGGATTTTTAGTTGATGTGTTATAAACAAATTTTAGATTCGTTGGTTTATTTGAAAAACTAGAACAAGCAAATACTGATGACTGGCATTATAGAACTTAGTACCAACTAAAAAAACATTTTTACTTAAAAATTGTTTATTTTTAATTTCAAAAAAGTGTGTGATGAACAAAAACATGAAATGTTAAAAACAAATTCAGTTTTACTAAATGGGATTTTTAAATTGAATAAATGTTTAGACAAAGCGACGCTCACACACTTGATTATATACTATTTTGTATTCATTCAATATAATTATTAATGCAACCTTTCAATACTGTTATGTACTCAGTAAAACTAAATTGGCTGAAAATACAGTTTTAAATTATTTCAAACTTACCAACAACAATAAGGTTAGCCCCGTAGTAGAAATAAATGGGTTTAGCACATATGTACAATCCAGCATCAGTCCAGTTTGCTTTCGGGATTATTAGTTCAATTTCGGAAATATTGTAATAAATTAGGTGATAATTTGAATTGTTCTTTGTGCTTGACATTTCTTCACCATTTGCTTCTTTTTTCCAATATAATGTTTTATTTGTGTTGTTACACTGACATCTAAAACTTACTTTGTTACCCACAACAGCAATTTGGTTTTCTGGTCGATATATCAGATCATCGGTGTTTCCATTTACAATCTCATCTAAAAAAAAAACAATTTTTTTTAATTTTTAAGTTTTTTTATAATTTTAAACAACTGATAATTCACGTTTCAAATTATTGAATTTTATTAAAATTAATAGAAACAAATTTTCGCTTTAATTGTTTCAAGTTTGTTTACTTTGAATAATCATTTTGCAGAAAAACAACGTTGTGAAATAAATCCAAGTTTGTCTCATTGTAGAAAAAAGTCTCACATGAACAAAAAACTTAAAACTGTTTACAATAATGTTATGGACGTTTTCAATTATATATTTTTGCCAGTTTTAGAACAATTTATCAGCTCAATTAAGGTGCAAAGAAGCTGTCAGCTTGCGTTCAATAAAAGAGAAGTAAGCGGTAAGTAAAAGAAGTTATTAAAGTAATTAAGTTTTCTACAATAAAGATTATTAAGCATTTATTATAATCATTAAGGTTTTTGTTTTTTTCAAAACAAACTGTTTTGATACTTTTTAATTTATTTTGTAAGTCCTCAACTTTTATTAACACCACAAGACAACTTGCAAAAAATACCAAATAAGTTTTTAAATAATTTCTATAATAAGCACGTAGTTGTTAATTTGAAGTTTACTTAGGAAATATTCTTTCTCAAAACTACCACACTTGTAATTATCTTCAAAATATTCGACTTCTTCAAAAACTGTTTTGTCTTGAAATTCACTATTGGCTTAACATGTTTAAATTTAAACCGCATAAAAATAAACATCCTGTTTATTTTCAATGCTGTTAGTAAGTGATGGGAAAATTACTCAAGTACTAGATTATTTGAAGCGGTTTTTTGTAATACTTTTACAAAAACGACGCACTTAATTAGTCATACATATTTCCAATCACTCAATAACATATTTTAAAATAAATGTAATTACAAGAAAACAATTTTGTTATTTGTATTGTTGCATTTTATTCTAAATAATCAAAAACCTTTGTATTTTTTATAATTTGTTTTAAAAACTTATAAAAAAACGTTTATTTAAATGATAAAAATCAATAAATCAACGACTGTGTAAACCAGTTTTTTACAATAGCTGAATTATTTATTCATTACATTAAATTGATACTATCATCTTTATACTTCTAATATAAATTGAATAATTAACAATTTTGTTTTGATATTATTATAAATAATTGTAATAATTATTTTATTAATATTAATTTGTTTAGTTATTAACTTATTTATAAATAATTGTATTCAAAGACATTTAAGAAACGTTTTTCACATTTTATATTCACATGCTAGAAATTTCAATTAGTCATGATGAACCGAATATTCACAAACTTGACCGCTAGTCTGTTCAGTAAGTGGCACTTAAAAATAAATGTACTTTAACTTTAACTTTTAAACAGCATTCATATATTTTAGCCATCCTTTTGTTGTTTTCATACGAAAAATCCTTTTTCACTTTATAGTCGCTTAGTAAATTATAAAAACATCATAAGAACGTTATTGAATAGACGAGTTTCTTTCCTAGAAAAGTTTATCAAATGACGTTTTAGATTAAATTATATCATTTTTAAAGTGAATTCAAATTGTTTTGATGCTATGACTTCCTATATCTTACGGGTTAAAACAGTAAAATCGTGTGGTTTAACACATTTGCGCCGGTCATTTATCTTAAAAATCAATGGAAATTAAATAATTGTAATTCCAAAATTTGTTATCTTTACCAATCGTACCCGCATTAAAAAAGGCAGTCAGGAAATTAACAAGTTGATTCACACTGCTTTTGAAAACTACCCAAATTTCATTTGCTGAATTATTTAGTTTTACGGTTTTTTTTCATATTTTTCTACAATGCTTTTATCTACTCGTCGTCTCTGTTTGTCTTTCTGTTTCTCTGTCTGTTTCAAATCTTGCAATCAATTTTTGAGTCACTTCCTGATGTTAGATTTTTTTCAAATTTTGCATACATGCTCAAAATAGAAGACAATGCAATATTCAATTATTAGTTTTACAATAAGTCAATTAATTTAGTTAATTTTAATTAATTTCATTTTTATAAAATTGATTGCAAAATTTGTGCTTTAATTACATATAAAAGCATTGGGTTTTAAAAATTCGTTTTTAATTTACTTGTTCATTTGTTGATTTAAATAACCTAATTTTTTAATTTACATGTTTGTGTGGCAGCCTCAGTGTACTCCTCCGTGTTGAAAACATTTGAAATGATAAAGAAAACGAGAACAGTGTTTTTACTAGTTTCCGTCGGGCAACAAATCGGTATAAGATCAGAACTTTTTTCTTAAAACTGCCCACGTCTAATATATTTTTTAATTCTTATTGTTCGTTTTTAGGAATGTAAATAAAAAAAAAACATTTTGATGCTCTATAAATAATTTAAATGAAAAGTACATGTTCTCGTCTTTGAAGTATGTTTCGTTAAAATGACTCATCTACTCAACTATTTTGGCTGGATGGCTAAGTTCCTGATTTAATGGTTGCTGAACACGGCCTTGAAGACCAGATGTAGCCTGCAGTAATTTCAAACGAGGTTACTACTCCGGTAAACTGAGTACGAGCACATTTTGGTAATTGTTTAATTTAAATTATTTTTTTTACACTTAAAATATTGTAATACTGGTAAAAAACGTGTTTATTACACAATGTCAAAAGCAAACAGTAAATGCAGCAAAAATTATGTTTTTTTAGCTGAATCGGTCACACAGTGACATAGTGACATAGTTAGGTTATTTAAACAACAGAACACATCAGCAATATTTATATGTTTTTTCTTATATTAAAAAACTGTTTTTAGCGTATTAGGAGTCGCACAAATATACTAAATACAAAAACACATCAGGCAATAAAACAGCAAACTATTAAGTCGAAAATGGGTTTGACTATATTACTTTAGAAACAAACTCTACCTGTGATACTGCCTCTCGCTCCAGTGCCAGTTTGAAGAGGTCGATTGTTTCTACACGTCTGCTAGTTTTATGTTTCAACAAATAGTGAGTTTTTTTTTAAATAAAGTTTTTGATTATATTTTCAGATTTAATAATGTTTTAGAAGCAGCAAATTATAAATCTCATGTTACAGGTAAGAAAAAGTGACAGGTTATAATACCAAATGCAGTTTAAGACATAATGCTGTTGCTTCTTTGCGAGGCAAACGTTTTAATTGCACAAATAAACAAATCACAGTTTGTGATTTTTTTTTCTCATTTATTAAAAAATTGAAAAAGAAACAGACAAATCAGAAAATATTTGTTGACATATATTCAACAAACTGAAGTGTCAAATAATGTTTGACAGAATAACTGCTCTGAAATATGTCGCAAATAAATAACCAAAAATAATTTTACATGATACTTGAATAAAATGTTTGGTTGTATACATAGAGTCAACCTGTACTATTCATTAAAAAACTTAAAATCAATAAAGTTGGATCAAACCAATAATAAAACAACTAATAATTTGTCAGTTTATAGACGTTTTCTATTGTATTTTGACTTTTCAGATGTGTTAATAATAATAAGCAAATTACAGTTTTTTAATAGATTTTAGTTAATACACCGTAAAATGAGAAAACAAAACCCACAATATAATTCATAAGTTTTCTGACAAAATTCAATAATTATTTAATTTTAAAAACACATATTGCGTTATAAATAGTTAAATAAATATTTTTTAAACAAAAATTACAAACAGTTTTCAAGCATAATGGTTAAAAAATTGTTCAAATAATCTTGATTAAAGTGCTCTGTTGCATATATCGGTGAACGTGCGATGTCCAAATGAAAAAACCTATAAAATTGAATAATTATTTTTTTCAAAAGGATTTCATATAACTTTATTTGTCTGTTGATGACGGACCAAATCAAGTTAAACACTTTTAAGGCGAAGCGCTTTGAAAGTGAGAGGTTCTGTGTTCAAATCCCAGTTTTTTAGTTTAATTATTATTTCAGGATAAGGTCGCTTTGATTAACAATGATTTTATCAACTTAAATTGAATAATAATAATTTAGACAATATTATTTTTATAATTTATACTATTTTATTAATGCTTATTTTGGTCAAATGAAAAAACAATAAAATATAATTAAAATGTAATTACTTCTTTCAGCTTTTTCCAACTATTATATTTTAGTTTCTGAAATTGAACTGGGGCTGGTTGTTTCTGTAATAACAAAATTTAAATATTACAGATAGATGGTGATTTGTTTTTTTACATGTTTTGATACAGAAGGTTATAGAAAATTAGAGAAATTACTGAAGTCTATTTATAATTTAACAATTTTCGTCTTTAGGACTTTGCGGACTTTGTTAATAAATATTGAGCCGGAAAATGATTTTACATTCTAGAGCAGTGATGGCAAACATGTAAGTGTAGTGAATTTCACAATAAAGATATTTTGATTTGCATGAAAGATCAGAGACCCGGTTGACTGTGAAAGACAAATAACTTGAGAATAGTTTGTAAGCGGATTTGTAGACCTGTACAATGAACTTGAGTTAATTTTGCTTCATTATTGCTATTGGTAGCTAGTGTAAAAAGGCAAGAATGAAAATGATGTGTTTGATTTTGCGCTCACAAGTGACCATACGAACCGCTGCGCTAACCAAACAAAAAATACGATTAATTTAGCTACTGCGTGACTTAACTAAAAAAAATTTGTCACAGTAAAATTAAATAGGGTTTTATGTCAAGTTAGTTTAATAAAAAACCACAAAAAACAATTTTTAAATTAATTAGAGAAACTGGCACAAATAATAATGAAATAAAATACCTGTTGATTTATAGACATTTATTATCATATTTCTGGCTTCTAATGATTTGTAGCCAATATCAACATCTTCAATTTGTTCGTAAGTGGTTGATTGCCTTGGTGGTATGTTTTCACGTTGATTAACATTTGAGTAATCGTGAATAGTACTGTACGTTCCAGAATTCCTACTATTTTCAGTGCGGTTATCTAGTTGTTCCGGAGCTGGTGCTACTGGTGTGCTAATCAATGGTGCTTAAAAAATAAAATAAAAATACATGATAATACACCAGGAAGTCTTTGACGGAAATAATAAACCATTAAAAATTGTTATTATTTTAAAGTGTGTATACTAATTGTTTATTGTCCAGGCCGCTGGAGCAATTAAAACAAAGTTTGGCATAAAAAAAGATAGGATTAGAAAAATAGGGCCTCAATCTGATCAGTTTTGTGCCGAGGTGAAATTAGTAAAATCAGTTGAATAAGCATTTTTGAAAAATATTTTTTATTTCAAAGAAAACTATTGTAGTTTGATCAAGAAGAAAAAAACTCCAAAAAATAATATTAAAGTGAGTTACAATAGTCTATCTTGGGTAGTATACAAAAACAACAGATTGCAATGTAGGATCATATAGAAATAAAAGAAGTTGTTTGATTTTACAAATCTGTAATAACCAAGACGTTACCAAGTTACCAAGAAGATATGCTGACTAAAAATAACATTTAATTCAAAGAGAAAACTTAAACTGCAATTTACTCGTGATGAACCAAAAATAAAAATTAATGAAGAAAAGCTTGAAAGAATGACAAGTAAAAATAAGCCTTGTATTATTGAGAGCAAAAAATAGTTCAAATTTAGAATGATTGCATTTTAAATAAATTGAAGAACTCCAAAATATGATCTTTTCAAGAAAAAATGCAAATATAGCATTTAAAACAAAATTTGAAAAAAAAATTGAAAAACTAGAATCTATTTTTGTATTTATTTGATAAATTTAAAATTGCGTAAATTAAAAGACTTTAAAATTGCATGCAGTCATGACTCTCTCCACTAGTTATAAAAACAGACAACTAGAAAATACATTCAAAAATTAAATGAGCCAGCTTAAGGTTAATCCTACAGTTGACCATCAATAGTTCTTAAAAGACTGTATTGAAATGATTATAACGTCGTTGACCGGTCAAAACCTGCCTGCTGCATTAACCATTGAGTGAAAATGCTAAGTCAAGACCTTGGGAAGGCCAACTAGTGTGGAGTTACAACGATTAAGTTTTAAGAACACTGAGGATGGGATAAGCAGGTCGAGCGCCAAGGAAGGTAAGATGAAGACATGGCTTTGATCTGTCGCAAGGTTGAAAAACAGCTTTGGGTGATGCGACTGACATGAGTGATCATAATCAGGTCAGAATAAAAAAATATCGTAATTGCGAATTGATCCAGATAGAGAAATCCAGTCGTTGTTTAATATTAATGGTGCTGTTTGGACGTTTTGTTTCGCACATCTGGTTGACAGCCCGATAACTTCAGACTAGCTTGATTTCAGTTGAAGACCACTGTATGTAAAAGCATGTAGAGACTACTGACCAGAGCTTGATCGTATTATTAGGATCCCATTGACCATTAATCTGTGGGTCATCGGCATAGAAATGCATGCAGAGTCATGGACTCTAACAAATTAGAGCTAATTTGTTCCAGTTGAGCAATGTACATTGAAAAAATAGTCGGTCTAACAACTGAACCTTGTGGCGCACAGCAGTTAACTAAAGAAGTTATCAAAATATTTTCTCTGACTCTGATCTTACATTTATGTTGGCTAAGTTACAAGTAAAACCACTTTAATGCTGATTAACATAAAACAAAATGTGGGTCGAGAATGACACCGTCAATTTATTTTCCGTAGCTGTCATCAGACCCATACTAAAATATGGATGACCAAATGCCTAGTTTGGCAAAGCATGCTTACATAGAGTCTGTTTCCACTAATTGAGTCACAGAAAATTTGCTCACTGAGCATCATCTACGGTGATATGAGATATAAGGAAGCATTGATGACCAAGATTATTCCCGTACTCTATGACAGGTGCGAGAAAATCACAAGAGTAGTTTCTTTCAATCATACATGTATGTATGTATGTATGTATGTATGTATGTATGTATGTATGTATGTATGTATGTATGTATGTATGTATGTATGTATGTATGTATGTATGTATATATGTATGTATGTATGTATGTATCCGATAATTGCTCCAATTCAGCCTTTGTTACATAATAATAAAACGTTTCTTTTTTGTTTTCATCTTTAATAGATAAAACGCAAATTGTGTTTACTTGTAACAACCTTAGAACTAAGAAAGGAATCTGCATGAAACTCGGCGTGGTAAACGTTTGACACCCAAAAAAGATTTTAGCAAAAAATAGTAAAATGTAAAATTTGAATCTTTTAAAAAATGAGCAAAGTCGTGTGAACCATCTAGATAGTATAATAACATACATACATACATACATACATACATACATACATACATACATACATACATACATACATACATACATACATACATACATACATACATACATACATACATACATAAAAAAAATTCAAAAGAACTTTGTCTTAGTAGTTATATCATTACCTGAACTTTTTGCTTGTTTTCTCTTTTGATAATTCCAAATTCCAATACTTGTCAAAATAAAAATAGCAAGAATAGTTCCAAGTACAACAATTGCTATTATGCTAACTACACCTGAAATAGTTGAAATAATTTTATCTTTTTTGTCAGTGTTTTTCTTAAATTTTTTATTGCTTATATATATAAATAGCACAATAACTTCATCAATTTTGACTTTTTTTTCAATAGTTTTTTTTATTTGGTTTGGAATGATTCAAAAACCAAACTGTTTTTAATTAGTTTAATTAAATTATTTTGTAGTTTTTTATGTTGTTAAAGTATTAGCCTTTCTGTTCTTTATTGAGCAAGTTTGTTTACAATAATCTATAATAAGAATGGGGCAAAAATAAAAACTACTGAATTGGTTCGTTGTAAATATTAATGAAACAGTGCGAGATGGATGAGGGTTGAGATGATGGATGAGGGTTGAGATGACTGACTGGCGATGAGAATAAAGACGGCTGGAATAATTCGGAGTAGTTATAACGCATGCGTGCAAAGTTGGGGATGAGAACTAAGAGTGGTCCTCGCACATCTTTATTTCCAGCGACCACCATAGGCTCAATTACTATCGACAAAGTCCGTTGGAGTTTGAAAAAGCAGTATTTTTGGGTCTAGCAAAATACAACTCTAACTCAAACATAAACAACATCAGTAAAATTTCTTACTGAAATTAATTAGGCTTGCGTTGTTAATTTGAAATAAATAACTGAAGCTAATGTGTTGAAATTTATGAAAAGGAATATTTTGTGGGTAATACGTTTCTTTGTTCCAACCAAATGAAAACCAGTCACTGAATAAAAATGAAATTTGTATTATTATACTTTGTAATAAAAACCCAAATAACTTTTTACTTAGAATAACGTACTTTTTTAAAACGTTTTTCAATTTTGTTAAAATATCACTGCAATTGAAGCCAACTGAAAAATCAATGTTTTCTTTAAATTCATTGTTTGACTTGAGATAAAACCAGAAACGATTATTTTCAATTTTATAGTTGAATTCTTCTTTTGATTTTGTGTCTGATTCATTGTTTGCAAGTTTTTTCCACTTTGGCATCAACTGACAATGTTCTGAAGCATAGAAATCTATAAAGCAGCTGAAATTAGTTTTATTACTTAATTTAAAAGAAATTGTCTGGTATGACATATCTTTCAGTTTAATCACACAACTAATGTTTTGATCTGAAAATAAAAATTTAATTTAAATTTTATAAAAAATTAAACAAATGTTTGTGTTATTACCTATCAAAATGATATCTGTAGTAAATTTAAAATTATCTCGATATCGGTAAAAATAATTTTTTGTTGAATAACATGAATAAAATCCTGCTTCTGTGCTGGTAATTTTGCTTATTCTTAAAACTTGCTTGCACTCTGAATTGTTGTAGTATTCAGTGGTTATACTGATATGAGAGTTTGTTTCTAAAGTAATATAGTCACTTCCATTGAATGGTATAAACTCCCACCGAACTGCAAAATCGCACTCCAAAGGACATGTAAGTTCAACATCTGCACCAAGTTCAATGATTTGGTTTTCCATTGAAGAATATAGTTCGTTGTCCATAAAATCATGTTCCTCTTCTTTTAAATTTGTTTTTTAACAACATATTTTTAAATTAATTCAAAATACATAAATTAAAAGTATTTAAAAAATCAAAAATAATGAAAAAACGTTTAAATTACTTTTCAAAATGTTATCATTTACTATTTTTATTTTTAAAAGTATTTTCAACAAAAATATTTTTATATAAACACGAATTTGGTGAGTGTTTAATAGGAAATAAAGAATTAATAAAACTTTTATTTGAACGGTTTAACAATTTACTATAAATACTTTTTAAGCTGTTATTTTTTACAATTTCTATTTCTCCAGCAATCAACATGTAGATAATTGTTAAAAATTCATCTTTACAAGCTGCAACACATGTATACAATCCAGGTGGCAGTTTTTCTAATCTTTTCCACTTTTCATCAACGTGAACTAGATGTTGACCTCTTTTAAATAAAAGAAAAAAAAAACAAGGAAAATTTTCACTTTTCTCAATATTTGCTGAACATTTATCAGGAGAGAACAAATTTTCATTCGTTTTTCTTTTTAAATCTTGCAATAATAAAAAAAAAGTCGTTAAAATAATTTCAATTATTAAAAAATAATTTTAAACATAATATTACTCAATTTAATATTTTTATCTTAAACATACTAATGCTATTAACATTTTTAAAACTTACATAATATTTTAGACAGCTGTAAAATGCATGGAGTAACATTATTTAAAGGACCCTCCATTGAGCATTCAAATATTAAATCTGTCATTTCCCATGAAAATGTTTCGTTTATAACCAGCTTGTTGGTTGATGAATGTTCATATTTAAAATATGATTTATTAACATCAAGATCAGAAGAAACCTTTGTACCATTTTTCCATTTTTTACTCCATTTTAACCTATAAGCAATACTGTATAAGTCATGAGAATAGCAGTATCCGACTAATTTAGCTGCTTCATATTTTCCTGTTTTAATTTCATCGTAATTGAACATTTTTATTTTTTCTTTTTCAACTTCTGCTTGAACTCTGGCCTCCGAAATTAAATTGAAATAACAAATCAATTCTGTCAAATTTCATTGTAAAAAAATATTAATCAACTTGTGCATAAAATTATACGTTATGTCAAATTAAAGTAATGAATGAAAACAACATAAAGAACAAAAAATTTTTTTTTTTGAAAATTGTTATAAAATCTTATATAAAAATGTGAACAATTGATTCAGAAATTCTTTAAAGCTCATATGAAAATTATTTTATATTTTGAAGTTTGCCAAAAATGTCGTTTTTTATAAAAATGTATTTTCATAGTATAAACAAAGCATTCATATTTCGAGCAATTTGTTTGCATTGTAGCTATTTTAACAAGTAATATACGCAAAAATATTAAAACAATTTTTGGTTATATAATTGTTATGTTTTTTTAATGAAATTTCTCTTGTTCGTTTATTCATGGGATGTCCGCGGATGTTTAGAGTCTCGGGAGATCCTCATAAAATTAACCGACTTCAAAAAATTACAAAAATAACTATAAACATATTTAACAAAAACTATCAAAAAGTAAATTAAAAAATCAATGACAGTCAAAGATTTTCATCATTATAGTAATTACAAACATCTTTTGTTTACTATTCACCAGGGTAATATTTTTAGGATACGATGTTGCTAAGAATATTTTTACCTATCCTAAAAGCATATTTTTAATTTTTTAAATTAACTTTCACTTTTACATCATTTTTTGTAAAATTTTAGCAACAACAAAATTTATTAGTAAAAAAAATTTATGTCAGTAGATTTTTAGCAAATTAATTTTGAATGACCAACAGGAATAAAATAAAAAATACCTCCTTCCATCACAAAATAAATGTAGTTATGACTTATGCAATAGTACATTTTTTTTCCAATTACGCTTTTAATTTCGAGATCACAAATTTTATGGCTTAACAAACAATTAACTGCGTATCCATCTTCAGTGTAATTCTTTTCAAGATCGAAGATTGTTTTATTTTGCAATTTTTCAGAAACATCATCACTTAAACTCTTACGAAACCATTTGACGTGTGTGTAGTCTCCATCATATTGACACGGTAATACAACTCTGTTGCTTTTGCTGACATAAACTGTTGTTATAGTTATAGCTAAAGAGCCTGTAAAATCAAGTTATTTGTTCAGTTGTCAGAATTAAAAATTTGTTTAATTATTACGACATTATTCATTTTTTTTGTTTCTGAAAAAAAAATAAAAAACTAAACAAAATTGTTTTTTGTTATTATGAATTGAAATTCTATTTGTTATGAATATTGAATATGTAACCCAACAAATAAATAAAGTAACAAGTCTATGATATTATATCTTTAATGCATGCCTTCAATATATGACAGAGAGTATATACGTGAGGTGATCTATTGGGTAAGCTCAGGACTCTGCTTGATTTTGATTTTTAGACATTAACGTGCATTAACCAAGTGAATGACCACTCAACTGCACAGATGATATGTTAGAAAGATGATATGTTGGAAGCTGATAAGATGATGCTGATGATTTTGCTGTCGTCGGTGTACGTCTTGATTTGGTGTGTGATATTGTTTGGCCAGTCATTGATTCAATGATTTGATAAACAATCAGTGTTAGGAAAGTTACTTTGAAAATATAACTAGTTACATGTACTAGTTACTTATACTTATTAGAAATATAACTTGTTACAGTTAAAATTTATTCATTTTTAAATGTTACTATATAACTAACTAACTATAGTTACAATTTAAAAGCTACTAAAATATGTAACTAATTACTATGCAGTTACTTTGATCGTACCGTATAACTACGGTCATAAAGGAATTCTTTTCTTTTTTTTTACAAAATGAAACATTTACTGTTTTTATTCTGATTACGTGTTTAAATTGTTAAAGCTTTAAAAAACATTCGTTATTGTTTTTTATCGAAAATTTTAAATTCAATTAAAATAAAAACAACGTAAGCAAAAACCATTTCACTGGTTTAAGAAAATATAAATAAATTATCAATTTTTCAAAACCTACAGTCAAAAAATAATGTAAACCACATCAACATATTAACTAATTAGTAAAAAGTAGAACTAAATTTTGTTGTAAATTTAATTTACTTTTAAAGGAATAAACATAAAATGAACAACAACAAACTTCCTCTTTGTTTTTATGGGTCTTAGTGATGGCTTAATTACTTGTGTATTGGATTATTTGTAGCTGTTTTCTTCTTTGCAATGTTCAAACGTAAAAAATACATATATTCAGTTATCCATATTCAGTTATACATATATTCAGTTATCCAACGTTACAATAACTCGAAAAATAACTAAAAAAACTTAAATCACTAAAAATAAAATTATGGTACAAAGTGGATTTAGGTGAAATATTGGTATGGTTTCTTAATTAGAATAGTTTATTTTTTATTCATTGCAACTAACTACGGCTGAAATAAAAATTAGTTAATGCAAAGACTGAAAACATAAAAAACACTCATGTACTACTAAACGATGCAGCTTCAAATTGAAGTTATTGATATAATTCATGAGCAACTTGTTTAATCTAAGAATATTTTACGAATAAAAACCAGATTATTGGCTGTGGAACGAATGTTGATCAATCAATTAAGGGCAAAAACAATTGACACAATGCTATTGGTGAATATAAAACTTCATCTGCTTGCAAAACATGCCAACTCAGCAACGTTGACATTAGAACGTTACCTTTAAAGGTTCAGATGTCTAATAGGCCTGGCCCGCAAAAACAAAAACAGCTTTGCTAATTTGCTGTTTCTTGTGTTTAATTATTTAATTAATTATTATCATTATTGTGGTTTGACAAATTTATAGTAGCGTAAGTCCTAAAAGAGCTTCAAAGCCACTGAAACAGATGCATCTTGAGTTTTTTCCTTAAGCCTTCAACTGTTGCTGCGGAGGTGACCTCTGGGGGAAAAGTGTTGCATACTCTTGAGCCATCAACCGCAAATCGTCTGTATCCGGAGCTCTTCAGTCTCCTTGCCGACACGATGAGTTGAAATGATGATGAAGATCTCAGCTTATTTCGAGCCAAGTTTTCCTGGATCTTTTAACCAGCCTCCCTGGAGTCCGATCCGATAGATCGTCGTGTCCGCGTGGAAACGTTAGGCGCGTGTGTTTCTGTGCGTGTGTGAATGAATGGCTTTGAATGAGAGTAAGTGTTTGCATGAGCAAATGACATACTGTGTGTTTAGCAACTTAGAGCATAATCTCGTTATCTGCATATTCTGACCAAAAACTGATTTGTAAACATGAAAATGATACACTAATGTTCACTATTGCTGAACTAAAGAAAAAGATAAATGTCAACGAATTTAACTAGTTCTATTTTGCGATTGAAGCTAGATAGAGCTTGTTTCCTGATGTTTCAAAACACGACATGACGCAGTTAACAAAATTAAACAAAGACTCGTTTGACGAGGTGTGATGTCAAAACATCAGCCTGGACTGGACATCATATGAATGAATGGCTTTGAATGAGACTCGTTTGACGAGATAAGTGTGATGTCAAAACATCAGCCTGGACTGGACATCATAGCCTCTTATGTTCTTTGATTCAACCACAGGCTAATAATTTTATTTTGCGGTCACATTTATCACTGTACTTTGAGCAATTTAGATTGTTTTATAAAAAAATTTTACCGCCTCTAACGTTTCAGAACAGCAATATAAACTTTTCTACAACCCCTAATAAACCACAAATATTCACCAAAATATTTAATTATTCGACCCATGTTTACGTTGCGATCACGCTAAAATCCGCTTTCACTTTCGAGCCGCTCAACAAGTTATTGAAACATCAAAGGTACGGTTGGTTTGATCTTCTAAAAGACTTTCTCAGTGCTTATGGGGTTTAGCTTAGTTTTTTGAAAACGGAACTCCTTTTGGACTTCTTTGTTGTTTTTTTTTCAATTATTCTTCTGACCAGGTCAACATAAGCAATGTGAAAGTAACCTCTATTGTTGCTTTTTGCAAAGTTGTGATGGTTTTAAAAAATGTTCTTAAATTTATGAGCATATAAAACTATAGTACACGTAAAAGTGAGAAGAAAAAATAAGTATAGTTTTAAATCTAATAGCAGACAAGAATAATGTGTTTATAGTTTAGAAACGTCGCTAAAAAAACTTTTGTTTTAAATAAGAAACGTATTTTTCTTTTTCAATATTTTTTAATAATCAGTGTCATAAAATTTCTGATTTTTTACAAAATCAACCGGGCTGATGAGTCTCCAGTGTTTCAGCTGCTGCTGGCGGTAACGCTGCTGGAGTAACTGCTGAAGCAGCGAGTGAAGCTGCTGCTGCTCGAGCTCTTGCTGTCGATCGTGGCGCTCGGTAACTTCGCTGAAGTCGACGTCGCCACGACCAAACCTCATGTACTTTCCACCCCTGCTTGTTCTTCTGGATGTCGAGTAATCTTTTCGTTTTTGTGCCAAAAGATCTTCTGCTTGAAACCCTTCTTCTGAAGCTGACGCTAAATGCAATTAAAAAAAAGATAAATATATTAAGTAATGAAATTCTAAGATTGAATGTAATGCTGTTTTTAAACTTCGGGGCGTTTAACTCTTGGTGTCTTATCACGAGTCAATGGCGTTGTCATTAAAGCTGAACATAAAATGCATAATTTAACAAATATTTTATTATTGTATTTTAGTCATGAAATATAATTTTTTATTTTATAGAGTAGTGCTTGTGCTATCACATTGTTTACATTGTTTACAAAATTAGTTTACTCATTTACAATGAAAAATGTGAAACTTTGTCGTAATTCAAATAGATTGCATTTAGCTTAGCAGCTGCTTGCATCAACATCCTCCTATCAAAAAAATCTTTTTTTTTCAACATTTTCAGATGACTTGTATTCTACAATTTTTCCTCAAAATGTCCTGGATAAAATTGCCAGCCTACGTTTAATTATTTTGCCAATACAACGTAAATAGCAAAATCATCAAATTGAATTATTTTAATCGAATTTAGCCAAAATATGCAAAGTAACTCATAATCATACTAGATGTTTTAGTAATTTATCAAAAGGTTTTCTAATCGGAGTTAGAGAAAGATCAGTACTATTTGTCATCATCATGTTTATGAGCCACAAAAGAAACGATACGGAAAAATATAAAAAAATGTAGTGACTAAGGTAAAAAAAAGCTGAGATAATCAATAAGCTAACACGTGTATTACCTTACGACAATAAGTGCGCATCTTACAATTCATCATTATATACCTTTGCACTATGGATTCTTTAATTAATGAGTACATGCTTTGTACTAATTATTGAGGAAGCCATGTATATGATTCGGGTGTTTTGTAGCTTTCAGATTACTATGAACTTGCGGGGAAAATGTAGTAAAAATAAAATATCTAAACCATTTTCTTTGTTTTTGTTATAAAATAAACTTATTCATTGCACGTTCATCCGAGATCGTCACTTAGAATATTTAAAGTATCTGATTAAATTTTAACAAAAAATTAGAATTTTACACATCTTCTCGTTTTACTAAAAAATGCATTTTTATAGATTTTTAGTAAAAAAATATTTTGAGACTAAGCAAATTGTACATTTTTATTTAATGTCTAATAAATAAATTGGCTGCAGTTACTGCTCTTCCCCTCTTTGTCTTGAAATCAGGATCGCCCAATAGAAACTTCCTGATTTGAAACGCTGTTACGCATTTACATGCTTTTTAAAAACTCACCGAAGCGCCCTTCCAGTATGAGGAGCAGGAGGGACATGCAAAAAATTGTTTTTAAAATATTTGAAGAAAGTTCCATTTCTTCGTCAGTGGGATTCAAAAAGTGTGTTCAAGTATATTGTAGTAGGATTCTCTTTAGAGCTCAAGTCTCTCTGCTTTCTTCTTTCTTTTAATGTGTCGATGCTGAAAACATTAGAATATTAATGCCATTATTATTATTATTATTATTATTATTATTATTATTATTATTATTATTATTATTATTATTATTATTATTATTATTATTATTATTATTATTATTATTATTATTATTATTATTATTATTATTATTATTATTATTATTATTATTATTATTATTATTATTATTAATTGTTACAGGTATATTCATATAATTATGTATGCATCTGTTCAGAGAAGTGTTTTTGTATTAAAGTTCATTACGGGGAAATTCCATATACGCGGAAGGTTTCGCTGATGAAGAAAAAAACACTTTTTAGAATTGAGAGTTCCGGATTCAAAAGAACTTTGTTTAAATTTAGAATAACCAAAGATAAATAAAAATTTATTATTTATATTTAAAACTTAATAAAGAAATTCCAACCTCAAAGTATGTTTAATTTTATCAAATTTTTTGGATAAAACTGACACCTAATATCGTTGAAAAAATAGTAAAATATTTAAAAAAAAAGTAAACTTTCAATACAAGAATTTAACAACAACCGATATAAACTGTTTTTTACTCAGCATTTACATTTACCAACCAAAAAACTTAAAAAAGCCATATATTTTGCGATAAAATATATTGAATTCAAAATACTTGAGCAATACCCACTTTTATAGCAAATGTCTTCGACAGGTTAGAGACAATGGGAACGCGTTTACCTGACGAAGATAGGAAAATGTTGGAGTATTTATGCAGACATGTTTCGGTTTGAAGGGGTCGATTGTTTCTACACGTCTGCTGGTGATTCAATTATCTTTTTGTGGTTTCGTGTTTCACCAAGTGTGTAAAAAATTTAAAAAAAAAAATTTAGATACATTTCTTGCAATATAGTTTTTTTCTGTATTGTTTTTATTTGAAAAATTGGGAGGAAAATAAACAATACAGTTAGAAAAAATAAGATGAAAATAGGTAAAAAATGAGAAAAATAGAAAAATTAATGTGAAAATTGAAGGAAAGATACAACCTAAACAAATTAAAATTACAACGCCATAGAATATTATCGCCACCGAATCTCAGAGCAAACACTGCTGGGACAAGTCAAAAGACGACATGTCTTCAAGAGCAACTATTTCTTACGTGGTATCCTATGTCTTAAATCATTGAATAGATACAACATGCGTTTCTCTCTTTCTCTTTCTTTTTTTCTCTCTCTTTCTTTCTTTCATTTTCTCTCTCTTTTCCTTTGTCTCGTTTATTTTTTATCTCTGTCCTTCTCAACTCTTCTTTGCTCTTACTGGGTACGACTTTTTTGTCGCAGGATGTTGTGGCGCAAACTGTTTTTTTTCTCTTATTTTGAACCAATTAATATCCATATTTAATTGTTGTTTATATTTGTAAATTTTTATGAGTGAAAATCTGTTTTATTGCATCATTAACAACAATTAATTAAATTTAAAAAATACAGCTGTCATTCAATTGTATTACAGTTATTTAACGAGTTGAGGTGGTGGCCAGGCTTATGGTTTTTATAATTAAAACTGTTACTTCAATTTAAAATTTGTCATAAAAGAAGGAAAATGCTCGGGTAAATTGCGTGCGTCTCTGTCAACCAAGCAGACGTTACGTTTCTATGCGATGGGCTTAAATTTGAGCATCCAAGAATGTCAAGCTGTTTTTATAGTTTTTATTATTTTGATATTATTGCTTTTTTCAATTTATAATTTTTTTCAAAACATTAAAATGGTATAATGCATATCATTAAATTTGTATAATCAACCGAATATTCACTAACTGTATTCAAATACTCTAGCCATCTTTTATTTGCTTTTTTCAGAAAATCCTCTTTCACTTTCTTGTGGCTTACTAAAGTTTGAAGAAAAAAAACATCATAATAACTTTAACTAGTGTGTTGGTCTATTTTTAGATTTTTGTTTAAGTTCAATCTAATTATTAGCAAGAATAAAATATATTACAAAACGAAATTCTATTTTTGCTAATATAAAAATCTAATTTCATATTTTTGCCGTCAAAATCTTTTCAATCTTCAACATTAACTTCACCGCCGGTTTTGCTTGCTTACTTGCTACTTGTTTGATTTCTTAAATGTTTGCAAATCTTGAATGTGAAAATTAACTAACTTTCCGTCATCCAATCAAGCTGAAATTTAAATATAAGTGTGCTCTTTATGATAATGAATTTTGATAAGTTTAAATATCTATTGAAAAAAATTAATTTAAATTTAATTATTTATTTTAAAAAATTGAATACAATTAAATACACGTTTACCTATATAAATTCTAAAAAAAACTCTTTTTAAAATACATTTTTTGCACATTCTAAAATAAATGAAATTTGTCAATTTAGAAGTATTTTTTTAAATTTTTGCAAACAACTTTTGACATACTTTTAAGGTAATTTTAATTACCTGTTGTCTGATGTCTGTTTTGACGGAAACGTGTAGCAAATTTTACAAAACGTTCTTTTTAACTAAAAATCTAAAATCTTTAAAATAAACGTATAATGAATGCCAACAAAGTATTTAATAATTTCAGTTTTGTTTGAAAAGATGTGTGTTTTTACACTTTTTTATTTACTTGTTTCAATTTGAAAGTGTATAGTTTTTTTTTACAATTAAATTAATTCAAACCATCAAGGTCTGGTTTGACCGTTGCCATTTCTATCTGGTCAACTCACTACCTTCGGCATTTTCTATTTTTTCCGACTCCATATTTGTTTTTTTATTCAAATTTAACCAGCCCATACTGACCTGGGTTCGTTTTAACTGAGACACAATACCAAAGCTTGTCACAATAGCTTCGGCCCGGTGCATTTTTAATAACTTCAATGTGAAGGCCTGACTCTCGCAAGGCCCAGCCGGTGAAGGGCTTTACTGATAAACTCATCTCTTCCGACAGTTCGTCGTAAAGAGCGCTATAGAAATTATTGCGTTAAAATATTTTTTTATACACTTCAGAATAACAAAACAAATTTTTATCTCTGATAATATAAACAATTGTTTCACAGCAGCTATAATTTTCAAATGTTATTGATCATGTTTTTGTTATGTTACAGTTGAAGCAACTTTAAAAAAAAATAAAATAAATAAATTTGTCAAAAAGTTTTGTTCTATTTATAGAAGGAACATGTTAAAACTTGAATTACTAAAATCTAAAGAGTTTGATGAAATACTTTATCTTCTTTTTGCGGTTGTATTTTCATTTCTGGACTTGAGTTGTGATTGTTCTTTTCTGGAATAAAGCAATTTAAATGTGTTTGCTTTTTAGATGAATTTGTGATAAAGATTTGCATTTAAGTGGATGCAGCTACACAATCTAATAAAAATTTTCAGTAATTACAGTAAAAACACTTAAACAATTAAACATGTATGACTATTTTTTTGCATTTAAAATCATATTTAAAACAGATTAAAATATAATTATAAAATGTCGAGGTCTCAAAATTACAACTAACTCATTGCTGTTTTGTAGACGTTCATTATCATATTATTGCCTTCTAAAGATTTATAACCAATATCAACATCTTCAATTTCTTCGTAAGTATTGAATTGGCTAGATCTGGTTTTGTTGTAAATAAGATCTAAATAGTCATGTATAGTGCTGTAAATGCCAGACTGTGTGCGATTTTCTTCTTGACTATTTTGTTGTTCCGAAGTTGGTGGTAGCGGTGTGACGATGGATGTTACTTAATAATAATAATAAATTAATTATTTTTTTGACATTTAAAGTACAAACAATAAAAAAATGTGACAGAATAATAATAGTTAACAAGTGAAAAAAAGAAAAGAAAATGGTAGCGCTGCAATTTGAACCTATAAGTGCCCGCATGTGAGGCCGCTGCAAAAACTAAATAACTAAAAATGTTCACTGCAGAATCTTTTTAATATAACCACTAAGCAATTGAGTTTTTCAGAAGATCAGTGAATGCGATAATTATTCATAATAATTAGAAGATGTCAAAAACAACTTTATCGTGTATTGAAATAGCAGAAATACGATAACGTTTGTGGGGGGGTTTGAACCCAGCACCTCCTGCGTTCCACTCAATACACGAATAAAATTAGACCTAAGATTTCATCATTCCACTATTACTATTGAAAATAAATAATTTGCTACAATTAAAAATAAAAAATAGTTGAAATTGCTTGTCCTTTAAAAGTTATAATATTACCTAGTTTTTTTGTTTTTCTTTTTTTCTGATAAATCCATATTCCAATGTTCGTGAAAATCAGAAAACCAAGAATTGTTCCCAATGCAAAAATCGCTGCTAAGCTACTTATTTCTGAGACAACGAAAACATTTAACAGTTTTTTAATGCTGCAATTGTTATTTAAAATAATTAATAAAATAATTTTATTTCACCCTTTTTTGGTTGTTTCATTTCTTCAACAGATGTGTTTCTCTCTTTGGTTGCAGTATTATGAGATTGAGTTTTTTCTGGAACGGCTATTTAATTGAATGCGTCAATTAGTTTTGATTGATCCGTAACAATCAGACGAGCTTTATTATGTTCAAATAAATAGAAAAATTGAAACCTCTTGAAAAAATTTTATTTGCTTTTGTATTAAAAGCAATGAAAAACTAGCTTAGAATAAAATGATAAAGCTCGAAAAAATTCAATTTTCTTACTTGAACTTATTTTACTTGAGTTGTAAATTTGAGACAAATAATTCAGGTTGAAGTGTTGAAAATTAAAGAGTGGAATGTTTTGAGCGTAATATCGTATGTTCTTGTTGCAATAAAGACAATAATACCTTTCATCATATAAAATGATAAGTTGTAAGTTAGTTATGAAAAAACAAAACTATCTATTTAAAAAAACTTACGCTTTAAAAACCTTCCTAAACATAACTAAATGATTTCCACAATTAAAAGTTACTGAAAACCTAACGTTCTGTTCTATTTTAATATTTGCTTGCAATGAAAGCCACAAACGATTATTTTCAACAGTGTAGTTAAATTCATTATCCGATTCTGTGTTTGAATCATTGTTTATAAAATTGTTCCACTTTGGTATCAATTGGCAATGATTTGAGGCATAAAAATCCACAAAGCAGTCAAAAGTAGTTTTATTATTTGATTGAAATAAAAAGTCGTGTGATGAGTTAACGTCTTCTTTCAATTTAATTTTGCAAGTAACGTTTTGTTCTAAGATAAGCAATTCACATTAGACAATTCAAAAAAAAAATTTGGATTTCAATACCTTACCTAATAAAATGATATCTGCCGTAATTTTAATGTCCTCAACATATGAATAACATGAATACAATCCTGCTTCTGTGCTGCTAATTTTGCTTATCCTCAAAACATGTCTGCATTTTGAATTGTTGTTGTATTCATCAATTATTCTGATATGAGAGTTTGTTTCTAAGTTAATAAAGTTACTTCCATTGAATGGTATAAATTCCCACTGAACAGGAATAATGCACTTTAAAGGGCATGTAAGTTCAACATCTGCACCCAGTTCAACAAGTTTGTTTTTCATGGAAGAATATATAATATTCTTTTTAAAATTAGGTTCTTTGTTTTTTGAATTGGTTTTATCAACTAAATAATAACATTTATATCATATTATAACGATAAAAAATTAAAAACCAATCAAATTACGTAAAAATGAAACAAATACTTTTTAAACACTTATTATTCACAATTTCAAATTCTCCGGAAATTACTAAATGCAGAACTGGCTTGAAATATTTAAATTCTTGACATGCAACAACGCATCTATACAGACCAGTCAGTAGCATTCTTCTATTCTTTATTAGCAATTCTTCACTAACAAGCACAAGATTTTGACCTTTCTTGAACAAGAGAGAATAAGAACAATCAAGATCTTCTGTTTTTTCAATGAATGTTATGCATTCATTAAAGTCGAACAGATATTGTTGTATAAGCAGACCATCATTTGTTTTCATTCTCAAATCTTACAAAAAACAATTATTATAACGCGATAACAGTAATTGATAATGGGTATAATTTTTACAACAACGAGATATCAACATCCAACTTCAGCTTAAGAGAAGTGAACGAGGCCATAAAGCACCTCAAGTCAAATAGAGCTCCGGGCTTGGACTATGCGCTCACTGCAGAGGTACTCAAGAAAGGCGGAAACTTCATCAGAGAGCAAATCTATTTCATCTGCAACTTGGTTTTTGACAATCTCCACGCGCCCAGTACCTGGACATCCAATATCATCGTCACCGTGCCAAAGAAAGGAAATCTCCAACTGATGACTAACTATAGAGGTATCTCTCTCATGTCCATAGCAGCAAAGGTTTACAATCTAATGCTTCTCAACCGCATTAGAACTCCAATTGACAAGCTGTTAAGGAAAAACCAAGCTGGGTTCAGGATTGGACGTAGTTGTGTTCAACAGATTAACATCTTGAGACGTATCATGGACGGAGCATATAGTCAGAATATCCCGCTGTTCGTCACATTCATCGACTTCAAAAAAGCATTTGATTCGATTGATCGGGATATGATGTTTGCAATATTAAAACACTATGGCATTCCCAATAGGATAGTCTCAGCCATAAAAGTACTATATGAAAATTCATCTAGCCAGGTCTTGGTTGAAGGGGAACTATCTGAGCCATTCAGTATCACAACAGGAGTCCTACAGGGAGATGTCTTAGCCCCTTTCTTGTTTGTCATTGTAATCGATTATGTCATGAGACGAGCGGAACATGGTTTCAGCTATCTGACACACCGTCGCAATGGATCAAGACAGGCGGAGAGGAGGATTAATGACCTCGACTTTGCGGATGACATAGCCCTGTTGGAGAACTCAATAGAAGGTGCTCAGCGACAACTGAATGCTTTCAACGAATAATCAAAAGAGGCTGGGCTGGAAGTAAACACCATGAAGACCGTACAGATGCGTCTCAACATCCCTGAAGATTTTAATGCACCGCACCTCACTCTCGACGGCGAAAAAGTAGAAGTGGTCCAGGACTTCAAATATCTTGGTTCTCACATGAACTCAGATGTCAAAGATATTGAGGCCAGAATCGCACTTGCATGGGGGGCCTTCCACAAACTGGAGAAGATCCTTACCTCCAGACACGTTGGTGTGATGCTGAGAGTGCGCTTCTTCAACGCTGCATGTGTATCGATTTTGTTGTATGGATGTGAATCCTGGCTTGTAACAAAAAGTTTGTCGATTAAATTGGACGTGTTTGCCAGAAAGTGTTATCGCAGGATGATCGGTGTGGTTCAGTCAGAGGATCGTATGACAAATGAGGACCTGTACGACAGAGTACAATCAGCTCCTATCAGCACATTGATCCGTCATCGTCAGATATCTTTCACTGGTCACTGCCTACGTATGAACCAGGATGAACCGGCAAATATATACATGCTGTATACATCGAACGTGAGAGCTAGCAACAGACGCGGCCGTCCAAGAATGTCATAACTCGACCAGATGTCAACATACATGGGTTATGACAGAAAGAGTATCACCGCTGACGATGTTAGAAGGGAAGCCACGGAGGCCAAAGGAGAGAAATGGAAGCTCAGATATTGTCGTCTGCGGAGTGGAGGGACCAGCGGGTCCGGACGAAATGTAGTCGGTCGATGATGATGATGATGATAATTTTTAAACATAATATCTAAAACTTTAAAATAGCGTTTTTGTCAATATGTTTAATAGATAAAAATAAATTACATGTTATTTCAGGCAGTTGTAAACTGCACGGAGTGACATTATGCAATGAGTTCTCCAATGAACATTCAAATATTTGATCTTTCATTTCTATTGACACTGTTTTGCTAATAACCAAATTGCTGGAAACTGAATTTTCCCAATCGAGATACGATCTGCTAACATCAAGGTCAAATGAAACTTTTGTACCATTTTTCCATCTTCTACTCCATTTTAAACTATAAGCAGTTCTATACAAGTTATTAGAAAAGCAGTTTCCATTAAATTGAGTTGCTTGATGTCCTTGATTTTCAATTTCAGCGTAAATTGTTACTCCCGAAAGTAAATTTGAATAACAAATCAGTTCTGATAAAGTAATTCGATACGATAAAAATTGAATAAACAGTATAAATAAACCTGCATAATATTCAACTTAATTATAATCAGTAGAATTGTTTAAAAAAAAATTTAAATAAATATAACGCTGAGAAAAAAGAACTGTGTTTTTAAAAATCTTTTTTTAATATTATTTTCAATTTCTTAGTTTCTGGTTTTTGCAATTGATATATAAGGACCAAAACTTTTAGTAAAATGTAACCATGGAAAAATACATATTTCTTATATATTTCTCTAGATAATTACAAAAGCATACCAATTAAGCAAATTTTAACAGTTATAAATTGGTTTTAAGACAATTAGTTCAATTTTTTATGTAGTTTTTTGTACGTAAATGACGTTAGATTATATCACACATATTAAAAATTTTATTCTTATTCATATATATATTGAACATTTTTGTGACTTAAATTTATTACAATATTGTAGTGTCACCAATAATACATTTCTATTCCAAGTTTCAGCTTAATTGAATGAAGGCTTGTGATAAACATTTGATTTGAAAATTAGAACCATTAAACGTACGACAAACAGATGAAGGTAAAAGCGTGTGAATAAATTGCAAATTAATTTTAAATGATTAATAGAAACAACTAAAAACAATAATTCAAATTATTTTAAAACCAAAAAAAACAAATACCTGCATGTATCACAGAATACTCTTTTATTATCATTGAAGATCCTCCTTCGCAATGAAATATGTCCATTTTATTGATAACGCTTTTAATTTCCAAATTACAAAATTTCTGGCTCAGTGAACAATTGGCACTGTATCCATTCTCAGTGTAATTTGTTTTAAAATCAAAAATTGTTTCATCTCTATCTTGAAGCCATTTAATGTTAGTGTAGTTTTCTTCATATTCACACGGCAATGAAACTCTATTCCCTTTGCTGACATAAACATATGTTAAAGCTGAGCAGCCTGCTGTACAATAAAAAAATTATAGAAAGCTTCGTCAAATCGCTGCTAAAATATTATTTAGAAGTAAGCTAGTTTAATTTAATTTCTTAAATGCTATAAAATATTATTTGTTTAATCAAAACTTACTGTCAACTAGCAAGATGAACCACATTAACATATTAACAAATCATCAAGACCTAAACTTAATTTGGTTTTAAAATTTTAAAGCTTAAAAAGCATAAAAAAATAGGATCCTGTTTGTTTTCTTTGTTTTTAGTGATGGCTAATTACTCTAGTACCTGTTTGCACTTCTCCGTATTTTTCAATGCATTTTACCGTTTTTATATATTAAGCAAAATCAATTAAAATTATTCAATATTTCTTTACAATGTTATTCATAAAAACAAACTCAATTATCAAAAAAACAAACAAAGAGCAACAGAATAAGAACAAATGTTCCTGCGAGTCTGTAACCCTGTTCATTAATGTATAAAAAAAGGTAACAATTTACAAAAGAGCAAATATTTTCACTGTATTGGTATGAAGTCTTGTGCAGCAGGTTGTTTTTCAGAGAGGCCTTGAATGTGCTGAGAGAACTTTGATTGATGTCATGCGGCAGAGAATTCCAGATCTTAGGACCTATAAATTTTATTGAGTGCTTTCCAGGTGTCGAGCGGATCAATTCCGAACGGAAACAGTGTTAAAAAGGAACAAAATGATTGTGAACGTCATCTGCTTTATAAAGATGACTTTTTAAATAATGAAGTTAGATTATGTGCATACTTATACATAAAAATTGTTGATTGATATAAACACACTTGATTAACTGTTAACAAAGGTTTGTTCATCCGAGTGGTTAGGATTAAATAACTTCTGGGTATATTAAAACACATTTAATATAAAAATAACATCCGCTTTTACGCAAAACGTATTTTAGTATAATGTAACTGGCTAGCTTAGTGTCGATAGAAATGAAAAGATTAAAATGGTCAGATCAGGTTATAATAAGATATTTACTACTAACAGCCATTTTAATTTTTTTAAACTTTCTGTCAATGAAATATACAAAAAACTTTAAAATCAAGAATTGAAAACAATTAAAAATCTGAAAAATAAAAAAAATATATAAAATGCAATACGCATAAATGTTTCTTAGCTAAAAAAATGATTTACCTGGGCAGATTGTGCAGTTTCACTGGTTTCGGTCAAATGAACTGGTTCAATTTAGTCTTTTTTACCAATGCTTTTATTAACTCGTCGTCTCTGTTTCTCTGTCTGTCTGTTTGTTTCTCTGTTTGTCTGTTTGTTTCTCTGTCTGTCTGTTTGTTTCTCTGTCTGTCTGTTTGTTTCTCTGTCTGTCTGTTTGTTTCTCTGTCTGTCTGTTTGTTTCTCTGTCTGTCTGTTTGTTTCTCTGTCTGTCTGTTTGTTTCTCTGTCTGTCTGTTTGTTTCTCTATCTGTCTGTTTGTTTTTTTGTCTGTTTCAAATCTTGCAATCAATTTTTGAGTTACTTCCTGATGATAGATTTTTTTCAAATTTTGCATACATGCTCAAAATAAAAGACAATGCAATATTCAATTATTAGTTCTACAATAAGTCAATTAAGTTAGTTAATTTTAATTAATTTTGATATTTCGATATAATTAAGATATTTCGACTTTAATATAAAATAAAAGAGTAATATAAGAAAAAATTGATTGCAAAATTTGTGTTTTAATTACATATAAGAGCATTGGTTTTAAAAATTCGTTTTTAATTTACTTGTTTAATTTTAAATTCATGTTGAATTTTAGTTATTAAACATTTTTAAAGCATATCTTAACTGTCTTATCAATATCAAATAAAAAGTTTGGATTTCTTAACAGATCATAAAAACAAAAGGTTGCAGGATAAAAGACCAATATCTAAAAGTAATCAAACAAATTATAATTTTTATAAGCAAGTACCTAAAAATTATTTCTGGATTGATATAGTGTTCAAACCTCTACATGATATCGCGTGTGACAAAATAAACTGACAACTTTTAATTTGATTTCATTTACATCCTTGACATTCATTGCTTCATCAAGAAGGCTTAGTTTGGAATGCATCTTAAGACAAATAAAAACTTCCTGAGTCTTTGAGTTTCTAGTTTAAAATTGTAATTATTTGATTTTTAGTTATCACAGATCTTCAAATAAAAAAAAACGCAGATGTTTTTTCACTGCTTTGTATTTTATTTCACAAACTCTCGTGATTTTTAGGGCCTTCAAACAGGTCGGGCCTAGAATTAAGCTGGGCTGAGACAGGCCGGGCCGAGGTTTTTGTCATGTATAGAGCTTTTAGGCAGGTATAAACGGGCCGCTCCCAAATTAGATTTGCCGACGGGCCGGGCCGCGTCGCATCATACTCAAATATTTTTTGCAATCTCCTGCACCTCAGATAGAATTTTTCAAAGTTTCAACCTGTCTCAGTATTTTAATTATTTCAATTATTTTTTTTGTTCAAGTGTTGCTGTTTTTTGTCTTCATGTTTTATTTTTCACATTTTTTTATAAAATTTTTAGATAGTTTTGTGATTGATCACATTTTTTTAATGGTAACAGAATAGTGGCATCGTAGTGTTATTTAACAATTGTTTGATTGAATCAACTATGAAGCTTATGTCAACTCACCGAATAAATGGTCGATGTTGTTTTAACTTCGATGAGCTATAATACGGCTGTTTGCAATGTTGCAAGGTTTTTTTAGTCGCACATACATTTTTGAAATACTGTATCGTCTTAATAGTCAATTTATTTATTGTTTAATTTTTTTAATATTTTTTGCCAAAAATAAATACGGGACCCAATATCTGTTTACACGCTTTTAGATGACATATTTTTCCTATTCTGTCAACATTTCTAAAGGTTTTCCTCAGGATTAAGCATACATGTCTTGTTGATATTGAAAAACCTTTGTTCCATTCTCATTATATGTTAATCCAAGCTTTTATATATAATAACAAATTAGAGATCTACGTTCAGTCTTGCCTTAAACTTAAAAAGTTTGCTACTCGAGTAATCATTATATAACTTATTATTATTTTCAAACACTTAAGCTGTTTCTTGTGAGATAGGTAGATTCACGCACATGGAAACATTGTTGTAATAGATTTTAATAAAAAAATTCAAGTGAAGCTTATTTCGTGAGAAACTTCCTGGTACAGGTAAACCAATTAGTTAACACATTTATTTAAGTACTCTAACAATTTTTTTATTTCTGTTTGATAGATCTACTTTCTCACAATTCAACTAATTATTGAAAATTCAAAACTAGTTTGAACTAGTTTTTCCAAGAAACCTAATTAGTTATAATGAGGTTTAGCGTATTTTTTGATAACTTCCATAGTAGTAGTAGTAGTAGTAGTAGTAGTAGTAGTAGTAGTAGTAGTAGTAGTAGTAGTAGTAGTAGTAGTAGTAGTAGTAGTAGTAGTAGTAGTAGTAGTAGTAGTAGTAGTAGTAGTCGTAGTCGTTGTCGTTGTCGTAGTCGTAGTCGTAGTCGTAGTCGTAGTCGTAGTCGTAGTCGTAGTCGTAGTCGTAGTCGTAGTCGTAGTCGTAGTCGTAGTCGTAGTCGTAGTCGTAGTCGTAGTCGTAGTCGTAGTCGTAGTCGTAGTCGTAGTCGTAGTCGTAGTCGTAGTCGTAGTCGTAGTCGTAGTCGTAGTCGTAGTCGTAGTCGTAGTCGTAGTCGTAGTCGTAGTCGTAGTCGTAGTCGTAGTCGTAGTCGTAGTCGTAGTCGTAGTCGTAGTCGTAGTCGTAGTCGTAGTCGTAGTCGTAGTCGTAGTCGTAGTCGTAGTGGTAGTGGTAGTGGTAGTGGTAGTGGTAGTGGTAGTGGTAGTGGTAGTGGTAGTGGTAGTGGTAGTGGTAGTAGTAGTAGTAGTAGTAGTAGTAGTAGTAGTAGTAGTAGTAGTAGTAGTAGTAGTAGTAGTAGTAGTAGTAGTAGTAGTAGTAGTAGTAGTAGTAGTAGTAGTAGTATAGTAGCAGTGGTAGAAAATCTATATGGCGCACTCTTGCGTTGTGAAACCTCAGAGGCGCCAGACATCAATAGTGACTTCAAAAGAAACTGTTTTGTCTTTATTTTCCAGCTTTCTACAACTGGTTGATATATTGAAATTCACGCATTTTCTTCAGCTTAAAAAAATAATCTAAAAACATCAATAACAACAAACTAAAGTTCTCTCTATTAACCACGCATTGAAACCTGCCTAAAGCAGAAATACAAAAAGTCTATAAAGTTTCATAAGTTGACTTGTCTTCACACCGCTGGTGTAAATTTAATTCTGAAAGCGCCTTGGCAATGTTTTTTTCTGAAATGAAGCAATTTAATTGTTTATAACAATTTGGATAAGACTATTGTCACACATGTTAAAAGATATAAATGCTGGTTTTCAGTTCTGCAACACCTAAAATAATTTATTAGCACACATACCTTACAAAAGATTTAGATCCAAATTAAGTAACAAAAATGCGAATTATTAGAAATTATTACAAGTTGTAATAAATTTCAGAATTTTAATGTCACCAGTTTTGTAA
The DNA here is from genome assembly GCA_963978895.1 of Erpobdella octoculata. Classification (NCBI taxonomy): domain Eukaryota; kingdom Metazoa; phylum Annelida; class Clitellata; order Hirudinida; family Erpobdellidae; genus Erpobdella; species Erpobdella octoculata. The sequence goes on from OZ022240.1 coordinate 36,769,517, forward strand.
AACACTATTTAGATTAAAGTAGAGAATATTGCCATAAAAATAAAACAACAAAATACTTTTTGGTTCGTAAACATTAATTATCAAATTGTTGACTTCTATTGATGTGTAACCAATATCAACATTTTCAACTGCTCCGTAAGTATGAGATTGCCTGTTGTCGTTTTTGTTGTGAATAATATTTGAATAATTATGTATAATGTTGTATATGCCAGAGTTTGGACGAACGTAAGTGTGATTAGCTTGTGGCTCTGTTGTTGGAGGTAGTGGCGTGAGAGGGGGAGCTGCTCGATAAATAGCAAAATATTTTTTAACATTTACATTACAAACATTTCTCAAACGTAGTTCAAATTAATATAATTAATTTATAATGCACGTATAAGTTTAAGTAATAAGTAATAATACCTAAAGTTCTAGTTGAAATTTTTTTTTTATAACTCCACACTCCTATGTTTGCCAAAAGAAATATGACAAAAATTACTCCAAGTACGGCGTTTACTGCTATAATGGGGTTGCCTGAAAATGTTGAAATAATTTCTTTTTATTAAGTACATTTTTTAATGGTTGTAAAAATCTTGTAAAAATTATTACTTTTGCGTTCAGTTTGTTTATTTATACTCTCAAAATCTTGATATTTTTCTTGAACAACCGTTTCGATTACGGCATTTGCAACTAAACTACTGACGCCTAAAACAATAACTTCCAAAACTTTAAAAAATAATAAAATCCATTTTTTATTTTGATTTCAAGTTTTTAAACGTAAATAACAATTTTTCATATTAATTTTTCAAATTATTTTCTTTTTACATAATTTTTATTATAAAATTTGTATAATTTTGATCTAGAGTTATAAGTTAATTTTAAAATCAATTTACGTGTTCTTTTAGGCAGTTGAAAAGTGCACGGAGTAACATTGTGCAATGGACCTTCCAAAGAGCATTCAAATATTTGATATTTCATTGTCCAATACAAGGTTTTTCTCAGTACCAACTTGTTATAAAAAGAATCTTCCCACTCATGGTATGATCGGTAAGCATCAGGAGCGAACGAGCTTTTTTCATCATATTTCCACTTTCTTGTCCATTGTAAACTATACGGAGTACTAAATAAACTATTAGAAAAGCAGTATGCGACGATATGAGTTACTTCAAAATTTTGTTCTTTATTTTCAGCGTGAAAAGGCACCCCCAAAGGAAAATTTGAATTACAAGTAAGTTCTGACAAATTAAATTATATCAATTTAGAATCAAACCAATTTTATTGTTTTAACATACATAAAATTTAATTTAATTGCTGAAATTAAATATTGTATTATAAAAAAATTAAATAAATTATACACACAAAAGCAATAAAAATCAACTTTAGACTTATAAAAAAAACTAATTTTCTGATTATTGTAGTTCTTCAGTCTGTTCTGCTTCATTATTATTATTGTCAACGTGTATATCATCACAGATATGAACAACTTCCAGTTTTGTTTGCAATGCCGTTTACCGCAAAAGGTTTGTATAATGATTTTTTAATTCATTTATTCCACTCATGCATTCACGGACCTTGATTGCTGCATCGCTTGAGATTGTTTCACAGATTTTTTGTTAGGCATTTTCCGGAATTCATATTCAAGTGAGGTCTAACATGCCACCCCATGATTATTCAAATTTTCTCCGACAGACCCGACAACTCCACAAAATCTAACACCGTTTAAAAACACTCACCTGAAGGGTCCACCCTTGCAGTGCCCCACCACAAAACTGGATCAAACATTTTTTTGCTGATTTTTATGTCCCACTTTATTTTTTGAAGCCTATCCAGCCGTTATATGTCACATAGTTTAAGACACAGCAAGTGGACTTCAGTTCAAACTGGGTTTTGCCGCAGCAACACACAACATTCAGAACCGTGTTCACCACCACCACACCACACTGCGACATAACCTTTTACAGTCTTGCTATTTAAACCACGTTCAGGTAAACCACTGCTAAAGGATTCTCTGTTTCTCTGAATTTGGTTGGGGTTAACTACCCTCATCGCTGCACCGGCCGCTGCCACTCCGATTTTAGGGAAACCCTGACCGCCAAAAAATAATTCTTCTAGTTTTTTCAAACAGTGTGTCAAGGTTTCATTCATATCAAATTTGTAGTCATTTTGATCAAAATAATTGCTTTCTCAGTTCCCGCCTCAACTCAGGCACGAAACGTTCTTCAAATAACTTCAAAACTATTCTTTTCAGAGCCCACTTCCGACATTAAATACAACAGCATGCAAATTATATATAGGCTCTTCAGAATGGTTTTAAAATTTATTGTAAGATAATAACCAATTTAATAGACTAAACAAAAGCATAAAAACAACAATTTAAAAATGTTAACAACCTAAACATTCTTGAAACCTATATGAAGACTAACAAAATAACTCAAAATGATTATTAAATCATATTTAAAAATAAAGCTCATTTAACAAACAAAAATGTTTTTTTCTTGCTGCACCAAAAAAGACAAAAAAAAACTTTGCTTGGTCAGCAATGAGAATTTAGGCAGACATGAATTTATATCTACTCCAATAAAATGATACCACAAAAAAATGAAAATGCGGCTCAAAGTAATTAATTTTTTTTTTAAATGTCTTGAGCCACACTTTTTTTTGTTTGTGTTTTAATTTTATTGAAGTTAGAAAAGTGCATTTTATTTTATTTTTATAAATCGTGTGTTATTTTAATTTGTGCTATATAATTATATAATTTGAGTGCTACAAAATCATTCAGTTAAAACCATGCAAAATGTTTTAGCTGGTCTAGTGGCTGTAATATAAGCATAAATTAATGTCTCATTTTCCAAAAGATGACAAACATTAAGAGTATAACAAAGGTTTTTGAAAACTCTATTTTTAAGAAATATAATAAAACAATAACCTGCAAGTAGCACAAAATAAGTATTTAAAACATGATCAACAGAGAATTCTCCTTCGCAATAAAATATTTCTTTTTCATAAACCACCCTTTCAATTTCAAGATTACAAAACCTCTGGTTTAAGGAACAATCAATCGCGTATCCATCTTTAGTGAATTCTTTTTGAAAATCAAAAATGATTTCAAATGGTTTTCTTTCAGAAATATGATCAGTATAACGAGCCCATTTAATGTTAGTATAGTAGATTTCATAATTGCATCGTAATACAATTTTGTTGCCTTTGCTGACATAAACGTTTGTTGTTGCTAGGCAACCTGAAAAAAAACATACAAATTTAGAAGAATAGTCATCAAATCATCTTTGAAAAAATATTTGAAACAAATGAGTTCTAGTTTTTTTTACACATTTAAGAATGGTTAAAGAAAATGTAGTTTGAAAAAACTTACCGTGAACAAATAAGATAAACAACATTAACATAGTATCAAATGAGTTAAACACAAATTGTAGCTTTAGCTTAAATTTAATTTGCTTTTAAATGCTGAAAGAAAAATGGATGACTGTTTGTCTCTAGTAATGAGCTAATTATTCATTTTCAATGTTTTAATATCTAAACAGTAATTTAAAAAAAACAAACAAACATTTTTACAAACAGTATTCCTTTTGAGGCAATCAAACAAAAAAATCCTATTTCACTTTTGGCCGCCTATTTAATTATAACTTCGTCGGTTTAAGCGTGTGTGTTTTTTAAACATCTGAGCCAAATAATTGTAGAACAATCAAATAACACCCACACTGCCTCTTCGAATCTACCCATTATCAACAGGTAAGTCTCTACACACACATATGAGCACATATGAACACATACACACATGCATTTCTATTGTTTTCACAATAACTAGCAGGTAAGCTCTACGGACATACCACACGTGCAAATACAATGCCATATGATACTTAAGGATGGGTTTAGTGAAAGTTGATCTTGTTAATCCACGTGATCAACGTTCTGGAATGAGTGAGTGAGTGAGGTTGGGAAATTATATAAGTACAGTAAAAAACCAGTTATCCAGTAAAATGGGTTTTAATAAAAGCTAATTTAGATTAAACAAAGTTTGAATCTAATTTATAAACATTTATGAGTAAATAAAAATTGGCCTTACTTTTGAAGATAAATATTTTAGACGTAAAGGTTATTGATGGTCAAAAAAAACTATTATTATTTTTGATTACGTTTTATTGTGTCTGCCAATTAATTCAAACATGATGAAGATAATTTGTTTTGATACTCTTAGAAACTAGTTTTTTGCATATAATCTGCACATTTAAATTGATTAAAGAAACTAATTTAAAACAAACTCTAAAGACATTTGTTTAATGGTTTAAAAATCAATCAATGTGTTAGCGAATAAGATGTTTTTCCTATAAGAAACATTTCTGAAAGTTTTTTTAAAACATTTCACAAAAGCCTGAACAAACAAAAACAAAATATTTGTTAACGAGATTTTTAATATAAAATGAAAAATATAATCACAAATAGTTTTTTTAAACGTTTGATAATTAGATAAAACTAAAAGAAAACCTGGTTTATAAAAACATGAGTTAAACATTTTAATTTAAACACCATTTGTGTGGTTAATATTCAAACTTATGCTTTAAAAAAGAAGTGGAGTTTTAAGGATGTTTTTGAATAATGCAAGGCAAGGTGACATTATAATTTATAGCGCTTTAAAATTAAGCATAGCTGGAAAACATTATCTGCGCAACTTAGTTACATCATTATGAATTGCCAACTATTTAAAAAAGTAAATAAAAATTAGAAGATGAGAGTTGTTTTTTGTCATGATGGGGAATAGTTTATGTAAACAAAATGGACTGCTAGTGTTGAAATTTTGCACTGTCTCATTTTTCAACTTTTTTCTGTTTTATTTTTTTATTCTCGTTGTTTTAAACGTGCACAATACAAAAAGTTACACTTTTGTTAGAAATTGTGTAAAAGTTAATATTATTCATCAAATTAACTTGCCAGGTTATGCTTTAAAATAGGCCAAAAAATTGTTTTCCAAACATTGAAAGCTTTTCTAAGCTTTTTCCTCTTTCCTTATAATTCAGGTTTTGTTTCTTTAGTTTTTTGCTCATAGTTTTATGCAACAAATCAAATTTAAAAACAATTTTTGAATAAAAAATGCAAAACATAGAGCCGGTTTTTAAGTTTTGTTATAAAAGCATAAGCATAACGTTGACTTATTTTCTACTATAATTTTTGTTCTTCTATTTCTTCATAATCAGAACCTTGTGTGTTTTCGTATTCTTCTACTTCTTCAACATTTACTGCGTTGTTGACTGATTCGACGTACACATGTAAAGTCATATTGCCAAGTTCCATTGTTTCATATTCATTTAAATCTTGAAAAACATGAAAAATTAACTAAAACAATTTTCTATAATAAACAAAAAATAAGCAAGATTTTACCATTTGAAGAATGACTTCTAGTGCGTTTATTAAAAATTATAATTGAAGCTATTAGTGCAAGGCTAATAAGAAAAATTGTGGTGGCAATGATCCCAATATTTTCAACTTTAGACACTTCAGCTTAAAATATATCAAAATTATGTTTTAATAACGGTTTTATTCAAGACAAACATATAATAATGCTATATATAATTATGCTACTTAATTAAAGTAAACAATTGAATAGCGTAGTTAAAATTTCTAAAATAATTCTTGTTATTCAATTAAAATTTCTAATTTTCTGTTATCATTTTATATTTTAATTGTTTTATTAAATATTTAAAAATATTTTTATTTTGTAGCATTAACTTGAAGTAATTTTTAGACATAATTTTTTATTTAAAGTTAAAATTATCAAAGGTTAAAGATACAGATGAAAATCATAATGAAATAATGTCCCGTGGTTTGTCATTTTTTGTACAAGTCATTTACAAAGTCGACATTTTCCTAACTTTTCCTTGCTGTTGGTTTTAAATTGTATAATTACTTTACTTTTTTATTATTTGTCCTACTGAGCTTTAAAACGTATATATTAAATTTTAAATTATTTATTTTTTTGTATAAATAACAATACTACAATGTGCTGAATTTGAATTTAAAAAAACCTGGAGTATTTTGAAAATTGAACGTAGTCCAAAAAACAGGAACATTTGTAGAAGTCTGTATTTTTTGGTCTTCTAATGAGTTGCTACAGTTGAAGGAAATTGAAAAATTGAACTGTATATCTGCTTCAGAATAAATACCTTGTTCTATAGACAACCACACACGTCCGATTTCAATCCCAATGTTTGTACCATTGTCCTTCTCTGAAATTAATCTGTTTCTTACAATATCATACCACTGAGGAATTGCTTGACAAGAATTATTAGTATTGAATTTGAAAGTGCAAAATGTTGCAAGATTTTTGCTGCCTCGAATATTCGCCATTTCAAAATCCGATTGAATGGTTTTGGACAAATCAGTAGTACAGATTACATTGTTGTCTGGAAAATGGAAAAAATAGAATTATTAAAATATTTTTAATTTGCAGTGGATTTTTAGTTGATGTGTTATAAACAAATTTTAGATTCGTTGGTTTATTAAAAAAACTAGAACAAGCAAATACTGGTGACTGGCATTATATAACTTAGTACCAACTAAAAAAACATTTTTACTTAAAAATTGGTTTTTTTTAATTTTAAAAAAGTGTGGGATGAACAAAAAACATGAAATGTTAAAAGAAATTCAGTTTTATTAAATGGGATTTTTAAATTGAATAAATGTTTAGACAAAGCTTACACATTTAATTACATACTGCTTTGTATTCATTCAATATAGTTTTTAATGCAACTTTTTAATACTGTTTTGTACTCAATAAAACTAGGATAGCTGAAAATATAGTTTTAAATTTTTTCAAACTTACCAACAACTATAAGGTTAGCTCCGTAGTAAAAGGAAATTGGTTTCATACAAATATACAATCCAGCATCAGTCCAGTTTGTTTTCGTGATTATTAGTTCAATTTCGGAAATATTGTAATAAATTAGGTGATAATTTGAATTGTTCTTTGTGTTTGTCATTTCTTCACCATTTGCTTCTTTTTTCCAATATAATGTTTTATTTGTGTTGTTACACTGACATCTAAAACTTATTTTGTTACCCACAACAGCAATTTGGTTTTCTGGTCGATATATCAGATCATCGGTGTTTCCGTTTACAAGCTCATCTAAGAAAACAATTTTTTTTAATTTTTAAGTTTTTTTAAAATTTTAAACAACTGATAATTCACGTTTTAAATTATTGAATTTTATTAAAATTAGTAGAAACAAATTTCACGTTTTAAATTATTGAATTTTATTAAAATTAATAGAAACAAATTTTCGCTTCAATTTTTTCAAGTTTGTTTACTTTGAATCATCATTTTGCATAAAAACATCGCAGTGAAATAAATCCAAGTTTGTCTCATTGTAGAAAAAAGTCTCACATGAACAAAAAACTTAAAACTGTTTACAATAATGTTATTGTCGTTTTTAATTATATATTTTTTGCCAGTTTTAGAACAATTTATCAGCTCAATTAAAGTGCAAAGAAGCTGTTAGCTTGCATTTAATAAAAGAGAAGTAAACGGTAAGTAAAAGAAGTTGGAACGCATAAATTAACTTTCCTTTGGTTAAGTTATTAAAGTAATTAAATTTTCTTCAATAGAAATTAATAAACATTTATTATTAACATCAAGTTTTCTTCTAAAACAAACTGTTTTGAAACTTTTTAATTTATTTTTTCAGTCCCCAATTTTTATATACAAGGCACAACAACTTGCAACAAATGCCAAATAACAAGTAATTTAAGTTTTTAAATAACAATTTCAATATTAAATACGTAGTTTTCAATTTGATGTTTACTTAGGAAAAATTCTTTCTCAAAACTACCACAATCATAATTCTCTTTAAATTATTCAAGTTCCTCAAAACCTGTTTTGTCTTTACAAATTATTTCAAGGTTCTTATCGTTTTCTTCACTAACGAACTGGAAAAGTTAAATAGAGTTTGATTTGTTAGATTGCGTTTCATATTGTTCTCTGGGACATACCATTTCAAAAGACTTCGCAACTTCAGTTATACTTGTGAACATACATCAGAACTTGTAAATGAACTTGTTAAGCAACTGTTAGATTTTATAATCAAACAATTTACAATCAAAAATCGTTCTGTTTTAACAGTTTTTGTGAGCTGTTTTTTTTTGTTGAAAATGGATAATCCAATTAAGGTCTGCTGCTTTGTTAAAATGTTTCTTTCGACAATCCGCTGTACCTGACAATTTTTCTCTTCTAGATTCTGAAGTTGATGCATTTGAGTTTGAAATTGTAGATTCTAATTAGAGGTGAAATGGACAATTTGGAAATGTTGATGGAGCAGCATTGGACTTCAGACACTTCATTTTAAGTGTGCCAGTTTTTTCGCCCGTCATAAATTAGCATCCAGTTTCTCTGAAAAAATCTTTTTCTGTAAAATGCAGAGCACAAGTAAGTTTTTCTCGGATTATAATACGTTTCGGGTCAAAAAACAGCCCTAATCTACTTATTCCGAAATTCTTCTTTAGTTGGAAATTTATGAGTTGATACTTCCTCAAATTTTAAATCTTTAATGTAACCATAAACCAGATTGGCAACCTGGAACCGCACACAGTTTCGGCATTGAATTTTTTTATGTCTGAAGTATATTAGAAACAAATTGCACTGCTTTATAAAGACAAATCTTTTATTAGCATTGTGTATGAACATAAAACCGTTTTTAATAATTAATATTGAGAAATAGTCTAATTTAGCAAATGTTCACTTCGCTCAATTTAGCAACGATCCCCGATGATCGCTTCTTGATTCCCAAACAAAAAAACTTTTAATTCGATTTATTGATAAGAAACAATTATACCAAAACATGAATTTGTTTAAAACTAAACAGTTTAGCTTTAATTTAATGTATAAGCTTACTTAATTTGTAATAAATCACTCAGAGAGACAAACTGAGGTTTCCTAATCGCGAATCGGTTGTTTACGTTTGTGATGACCCCTTCAGTCAACGCGAAATCACAGCTGGGTCGAGCTGCATGCTCCATATAGTATTTAGTATTCTATGGTCATACATAAGCAGTTTTTAGCAATACTATGATAATTGCTAATAGAACGCACAGTAAATAACAAAAATTTTACTTTTTTTCAAAATAACTGAACTAATATTTGTTAAAGACTACAAAACAACACACACTAATTAAAAGCAAAAAGTACTTGGAACATTGAACTTAATCCAAAAAACAGAAACATTTGTAGCAGTCTGTAAATTTAGGTCTTCTAATGAGTTGCTACAGTTAAAGAAAATTGAGAAATTGAAGTGTATCCGCTTGAGAATAAATACTTTTTTCTATAGACAACCACACATGTTCGATTCCAATTCCAATGTTTGTACCATTGTTCTTCTCTGAAATTATTCTGTTTCTTACGATATCATACCACTGAAGATTAGCTTGACAAGCGTTATTAGTATTAAATTTAAAAGAGCAAAATGGTCCAAGATTTTTGCTGCGCCCAAAGTTTACTATATCAGCATCCAATCGATTAGTTTTAGAAAAATCAGTTGTGCAGGTTATATTCTTATCTAAAATCAAAACAAGTATATTTAAACGTTTCAACGTGTAGCAGAGTTTCACTTAGTAATATAGTGTTCAAATAATTTCAGGATTAGTTGCTAATACAAAGTACAATTTTCTGATAAAAGCGTTCCACTTCTGAAATTTTTAGTATAAACTAGAAAACCCATAGAATCTATAGAGTTTGATGAAATGATTTATCTTCTTTTTGATGGTTTTTTCTCATTTCTGGAGTTGAATTACAATTCTTCTTGTCTGGAATCAAGAAGTTATAATTTTATTTGTTTTCTTTTATAAATATATCATACGGTTTTTATAAAAATGGATGAAATTAAATAATGAATTTGTGTTTTAGTAATTGAAATGAGTTTATTTATTTTAAACATTGGAAACAAATTTAGTTATGTAATTGAAATTTAGGTTTAACTCGAAATCACATTTGTAAATAATTAAAACGTTATTTTTGAAATTGTTGTACAAGTAGTAATAAAACTAACTATTTATTGATTTGTAGACGTTAATTATCATATTATTGCCTTTAAACGATGTGTAGCCAATATCAACATCTTCAATTTCTTCGTAAGCAACAGATTGTTTTCGTTCACTTTCATTGTAAATAACATCTAAATAATCATGTATAATGCTGTATATGCCAGAATTTGTACGGTTTTCAATGTGGTTGTCGTGTCCTTGTTCGTTTTCACTGTAAACAAGATTTGAATAATCGTGTATTGTGCTGTATATGCCAGAATTCCTACGACTTGTGTTCTGGTTATTTTGCTCTTCCGGTATAGGAGGCAATGGTGTGGGATTGAATACTGCTTCAATAAAAAAATAAACATTCATAATTGTCATTGTGCACATTTTTACTAGCAAATAATTATTTTTAAGTTTGTGAAAACTTATATAAAACGTGTTTTTAACCTAATGATTTTGTTTCAAATTTTGATTAGCTGGATTTAATTAAATTTTGATAAATAACCTTGATTTTTGGCTCGAATTATTTTCTGATAACTCCACACTCCTAAAATTATTAATATAAGAATGCAAAGAATTGTTCCAAGTACAGCAATGGCTGCTACGCTCCCTGTGTCTAAAATTATAAAATCATTTATTAGTTATTCTTTATTAAAAGTTATTTTGTTGAAAACAAATTAGTTTCACCTTTTTTAACTTTGTTAGTTTCTTTAACAGATTTGTAGTTCTGGCTGGTAATATGCCAAATTTGAGTTGTTACCTGAATGTCTGCTTTAAGTTTATTTTATGAATTCTAGTTTTATTTTGTTTTTTTGTAGTAGTTTAGTTAGGTATTTGAGGTTTTTATGTTTTTTCAACATTTCCTATTACACTATATCCTACTAAATTTTTTATTAGTTTATTTTATTGTTACAATTTTTCATTTTGGCGTGTTTTTGTTTTGTTTTTCCAAATGTATTAATTATGAAAACTAATTGTACAAAATTGCTCCAAAAATGTGATTATGTTTAAATAGTTTGACAATGTTTAAAGAGTGTTAAACGTTAGATTTCTAGGCCACAAATAACCTATCTTGCTTGTAGACACTCGTGAACAATGGATGGAAAGACTGATAGAGTCATCTGTTTATAGAGGTGAAACATACGAATAAAGATAACAGTTATTTGTTTTAATAGATTTGCAAAAGGTTTTGAAAGTAACAAAGCTGTTCGGGACAAACAGAACTAGTAGAAAATGGTGCAATTAACTCTCCAGTAAGTAAGCTTAACAATTGATATAAGTACAATTTGAACCAACTATTGCCAAATAAACATTATAATACTATTCAAAACATTTTTACTTACAGGAACTAGACAAATAATTATCAGTTAAGTTAAACTTAAACTTTTCTAAAATTGTGAAAATTACCTGATCTTTCGTTATAAATGTTAAACAAATGATCAAATTCATGGAGAAGAATGTTTTGTGCAAAATTAATTTCTTTGTCGATATGAGAATGAAATCTTACATTTTATGAAAAGAAAATGATAATTCTTTACGCTATTGTTGAGTTTAAAGCGGTTAAAAAAGATCTCCAATCAAATAAAAAACTCACATGTTTAAAACGTTTTTCATTTTAGCTAAATAATTGCTGCAATTGAAAACAACTGAAAAATTGAATTTGTTTTCAGTTCGAATATTTGTTTGAAAAGAAAACCACAAAAGATTATTTTCAATTCTGTAGTTAAAACTGTTATCCAAATTTGTATCTGATTCGGTGTCTATAATATTGTTCCACTTTGGTGTCAATGTACAATGTTTCGAAGCATAGAAATCCATGGAACAATAAAAAGTGGTTTTACCATTCGAACGAAATAAAACGTTTTTTGTTTGGTTTTCGTCTTCGTTTAATGTTGTCAAACAGCTAACGTTCTGTCCTGCAATTAAATAATATGACGATATTTTAAATATTTAAAAACTTTTAATTTTTTTTTGTTCACCTGTTATTATAATATCTGTTTTAAATTCAATGTAACTTGAAGAACATGAATAAAATCCAGCTTCTGTGCTTCTAATGTTGTTTATTTTCAGAACATGTCTGCATTCTGTTATACTTCTGTACTCAATGGTTAAACTCATATGAGAGTTTGTTTCTAAAGTAATAAAATCACTTTCATTGAATGGCATAAACTCCCACTGAACAGAAATATTGCACTCCAGAGGACATCTGAGTTCAACATCGGCACCCAGCTTAACTATTTTGTTTTCCATAGAAGAATAGATCTCATTGTTCATAAAATCATGTCTATTTTTTTTTAAAGTTGTTTCTTCAACAAAACGTTTTCAAATTAATAAAAATTTTCAAGCGTTTGTGTAATAATAATATAACATTTATTTCCATAACTTAAAAAACCTGCAATACCTTTCAAACTGTTATTAGCTACTATTTCTATTTCTCCGGAAATAAATAAATGGAAATAAGGCTGGTTAAGCTTTTCACAGGCAGAAAGACAAGTATACAGCGCTGGTGGTAGTGTTTTACTACGATTCATCCAATCAGTACTAACTTGCACTAGATAATGATTTTTGTTGAATATGAGAGAATGAAAATAGCAGAAAAAATTATCACTTTTTTCAATATTATTTGTACATTTAGCAGGAGTGAACAAATCTTGATGTACTTGTTGGCGATTACTTATTTTTCTTTTCAAATCTACAAAAGCAGGTATACAATCATTTAAACGACAATAACATTAAAAATTGAAAATAAAATTTTTTGTTTATTTAAAGCAATGTTTTCTATATTAACCAATAACTAATATTTTGTTCAAACAAGAAAATGCAAACAAGCATTTTTTAAGCTTACATGTTATTCTAGGAAGCTTAAAACTGCATGGAGTAACATTATGCAACGGGGCATCCAATGAACATTCAAATTGTTGATCTTTCATTTCCCATGACAGTGTTTTGTTTAAAACCAACATGTTAATATACGAATTTTCGTGTTTAAAGTACGATCTGCTAACACCAGGATCGGAGGGAATCTTTGTGCCATTTTTCCATATTCTATTCCATAGCAAGCTATATGCTGTACCAGACAAATCATTTGAAAAGCAGTATCCAAATAATGTAGTTGTTTTCAATCCTTTCTCTTTAATTTTACCGTTATTAAAAATAATTATTTCTTGACCTTCATTTGGAGTGTGAATTGCAACACCCGAAGGTAAATTTGAATAGCAAGTCAACTCTGTTTAAAACATTTTCAAAATAAAAAACTAAGTAACAATGCAAACAAATAGAAAATTCTCAATGCGGTATGAAAACCAAAATAGATTATTTAGAAAATAGCGTAGGTACCGAAGTAAACGTTTTCACAAAACCCCGAGCCACAACGATTAAAGAATATTTTTGACTTAATGGAAATGCAGTAAAGGTAAGTTTACCTAAGTTTAACGCTATCTTAATTTTCCATCAGCTTGCGCCTGTCACGTTTTAGTGTTCAATTTCTGTGTGTAAGTAAGTGCTTTATGCATTGCTACACCATTCATCCAATCCCATCCTCCGGTTCAGGGGAGCCAAAAAACCTTTCCAGGCCATGTATGTATATATGTATGTACGTATGTATGTATGAATGTATGCATGTATGTATGTATGTGTGTGTCTATTTATGTATGTGTGTATTTATGTATGTATGTATGTATGTATGTATGTATGTATGTATGTATGTATGTATGTATGTATGTATGTATGTATGTATGTATGTATGTATGTATGTATGTATGTATGTATGTATGTATGTATGTATGTATGTATGTATGTATGTATGTATGTATGTATGTATGTATGTATGTATGTATGTATGTATGTATGCATGTATGTATGCAGTATCGGATCTAGGGGGGGGGGAAACTGAGAGCGAAAATGTGAGCGGGAAAGCTACTGGGAACGGAAAGGCAAGCGAGAGCGGGAATGCAACAGGGAACGGAAAAGCAAGCGAGAGCGGGAAAACGACCGAGAAAGTAGGAAAATTACCAGGAACGAACGAGAGAGCAAGCGGTAACGAGAAAACGAACAGGAGCGGGAGCGCAAGCGGGGAAGGAAACGGGAGCGAGAAAGACAAACAATGGAAAAACCTCTAAAAACTCCTAGCAACGCCGGGTACCCCGCTAGTAATTTAATAAAAATTACCTGCATTTTTTATAAAATACTTGTGAATATCACTTATACAATAATAATATTCTCTGTCATTAATAACTTTTTTAATTTCAAGAGCACAGAGTTTTTTGTTTAATGTGCAATCAACTTCGTATCCGTCTTCAATGTAATTCTTTTCAAGATCGAAGATAGCTTTATATCTTTCTTTCACGGAAACATCTTCACTCACTCGAAACCATTTAATATTTGTGTAACGTCCATCATATTTGCAAGGTAATACAATTTTGTTACCTTTGCTGACATAAACATTGATAGCTAAGCAGCCTACAAAACCAGTTACGGTTTTAATGAACTTTTATAATATTACATGTTAAAAACCGACTTTTAGAACAAAACTTGTTTTATCAAAACTCACCGTCAACAAGTAACATAAACCACATTAACATATTACTAATCCAAAGAAAGTGAAATTTTATTTTATTCCAAATTTAATTTGCTTTCAAATGTTAAAATTTTAAATACATAACAAACACATCCTGTTTGTTTTTATTAGTCTTATATTAGCTTGCTTTGTGAGGTTAATCGTTTAATCGCTTAATTGGACTATTCTGTCTGTTGTCCAAGGATATATATATATAATATATATCAGTCACTGCTGAGCTTGTGACTGATGGCTCAGCTACGTGTTGTCTCGACTGTTCCCGTCTTGATCTGCTTCCCGATGAAAAGGATGAGCAATTGCTTCAGGGAGAGGTTGACAGATCTCACACGTTGGAGACGTCGGATGTAGTTGCTGCTGAAGAATGTATCGGTACTGATGCAACAGAATCGTTGGATGTTGATTCTACTCATGATATGTTCCAACATGTGATAGGTTGTCTATAAATATCACACAACGAAGGCGAAAGAAGTAGATCGTATCTTGCTTATTTCCCCCCCCCTTATGATTGTTTCGTTTTACTCGTTATTTATTTTATTTTATTTATTTATTATTATATATAAATTTATTTTTTCTTTCTATTTTATTTGTATTATTTATTTTTCTTCTTTTGCTTTTCGAATATTTGAGCAACATTTTCGTTTCTTCGTTTCGTTTCTTTCTGTGCTTTTGGTTTTCCGTTGTGTTTACGTTTCATTTGCCTTGAAAATGGAGAGTTTCTCTCCGAACCGCGTCGGCATTATATGTAATTAAAATAATTTCTAACTATGAATTTCAATAGTTTGTTTGAGGCTCGTCTTGTTCCACAGTATAGAAAAGTGGAACGTGTTATGAAAAAAGTTTTTTCTTTTAAGTTTAGAGCTGTTTTTCTTCGAGCATGTATAGAAGAAAATTTATTGCCAAAATTTGCTATAAATATATATATATATATATATATATATATATATATATATATATATATATATATATATATATATATATATATATATATATATATATATATATATATATATATATATATCATGTATTATGCGTGGACGTCCCTGATATCGTGCTTTCTGATTTTTCTGTCATGTTCCTCATTCAGGTTTGCTAGATCAGAAACAACAGAAACGTCGCATACAAAATATTGCTACTGCTACTGCTACTGCTACTGTTGCTGTTGCTGTTGCTGCTGCTTCTGCTGCTGCTGCTGATACTGCTACTGCTACTGCTACTGCTACTGCTACTGCTACTGCTACTGCTACTGCTACTGCTACTGCTACTGCTACTGCTACTGCTACTGCTACTGCTACTGCTACTGCTACTGCTACTGCTACTGCTACTGCTACTGCTACTGCTACTGCTACTGCTACTGCTACTGCTACTGCTACTGGTACTGCTACTGCTACTGCTACTGCTACTGCTACTGCTACTGCTACTGCTACTGCTACTGCTACTGCTACTGCTACTGCTACTGCTACTGCTACTGCTACTGCTACTGCTACTGCTACTGCTACTGCTACTGCTACTGCTACTGATACTGCTACTACTACTACTACTACTACTACTACTACTACTACTACTACTACTACTACTACTACTACTACTACTACTACTACTACTACTACTACTACTACTATACATAATGCAGTGATCGAACGAGAACAGAACAATTAAAAAGTGTTTATTCCATGATTTTTAAATGGAGAACTAACATTTTCCTCCCCCGGAATTTCCCCCTCGGACATCCCCCCGGTATAGGACTCGCTGCTAGTGCGTGGTTTCCTTTCCATTATGTATGTAGATAAACTTCCATAGCCTACACTGTCAGTCCTAAAAATCATAAACGTTTTTATCTAAGATTATTACGCAAGAGGTTAGTTGAATACATCACACATTAAGGTGAATTCATTGCTGAAATAAAAACATCGCAAGATAGTGAAGCTTTCTTACGAAGTCATGGCATGAAATGTAGTGATTTTAATTTGCTTGAACCAGGCTTTATTGGACTTTTTATTGATTCTGCTGAGCAGGTAGAGCAACCGCATTGTCTAAATATTAGATTTAATCATTAACAACGATTAATATTGAACTTCCTATAAAAATGTTAGAGAAAAAAAAGTTCTTTATTTAATATCTAACAATAAAAAACGTCATTGTTCACATGGTATTTCTAGTTTATTGAATAAATAGCTAGAATTATGTAAGCAGGTTGCATTAAATAAAAAAAAAAACACAAAATGTTGAAACAATTTTCAACTTTAATTTGGAGAAAAATGTTTTCAAAAAAAGAAATTTAAAGTTCTATTTTACTTAATCATTGTTTAACGACTTGTAGTTACACCGTGAACATGTTGAAACCAAAATTACATAATATCTATGAAATTTGATCAAACGATTTAGTTCCGTTTGAGGTTGAACGTTAAAAATTGTTTTATTTTGCTGTCAAATGTGAATGAGGTCTAATTAATCGCAGAGTTACAAGCCAGAACTTGTGCGTTCTTCATTATGGTTATCTAGTTCTTGCTCGTTTTCATTTTATATGACATTTGAATAATCGTGTATAGTGCAGTATATACCAGAATTCCTACGACTTGTATTCTGGCTATGTTGCTGGTCCGGAATAAAAGGCAGTGGCGTGACAGTGAAAACTGCTTCAATAAATAGATAAGAATTTTAAATAGTTTCAATGTTGAAAATAAATTTATTTTTCAATTTTGTAACTAATTTAATATTTTTTGGTGAACTTCTACAATGTTTATTAAAGTGAACTTCTAATATGTTTATCAAACGTTTTTACATAACCTAGGTTTTCATTTTGACTTCTTTTTTGATAACTCCAAACACCGACTGTCATTATAAGAATGGAAGGAAGTGTTCCAAGTACAGCAATGGCTGTTATACTCTTTGTGTCTGAAACAATTTAAAATTACATTCTTTGTGTTTTACCTTTCTAAGTAAATTTTTATTAAAATAAATTAATTTAACCTGTTTTTGATTCATCCGTTTCATTAAAAGTCATGTAACTCTCTTTGGTAGCATACAAAATTGAAGTTGTTTCTTGAATAGCTGCTTCAATTTTTAGAAAATTTATTTTTATTAAATTGATTTTTCTCTAAAAAGTGTAACAAATTGAATATTTAATTCGTTTTTTAATTTTCTAACAGTCTAAAAAATATCACAAAGCCCGAAAACATCCGTTCTCTATTCTGTTCAGCTGTCATCTCCGGTACAGCTAGAGATCTCTTGCAGCATACCACAACTTTTTAGTTCAACAACAAGCTCATACAAAATCATTTCTACCACTGCTTCATTTGTTTCTATCAAAAACCATGACGCTATTTAAACGACACTCAGGCAAGTCATTAAAATATATCAAGCCAGAACAATACCATCTAGCTGTTGTGCTTTTTTGGAAAACCAGACCTTTGACAAATAAATTTTCATGTTTTTGCTGGTAGTGTCAAAACTTTTTTTCAATTTCCAAATGTCGTTCCCCATATTTTTGAGTGCTTTTTTGTTGCATCGTATTAGATATTTGAAGTTTTTCTTTATAGCCACGTTGTTGTTTTTATCTGTTTTATTTATTTTATTTAAAACGTAATTTATCAACATTTAATGCTTTTAGGAGGTAGTATAAACGTTATTACTCTCTTTTTGTATTGCTACGTTTTCGTATCAACTCAGGTAAAACAGGTGACCCAGATTCATTAAAACCATTTCTGACATCTTGATTCTGACACCAAAGTTGCAATTTACTTATTTACACAGTTATTCATAAAATTAGTTAATGACACTAAAAATTGAATAAACCAAAAAAAAAAAACAAAATAACTGCTGAGTGATATTTTCTAATCACTGTTACTAAAAACTAATTAAATAATTTATCGGATGTCTAAATTTGTTATATTAAATATCCAAAAAATTCCCCGCCATATCAACACACGGAAGACGACTACGATGGATCCTAAAATGTTTATGTTGAGCCCTTTTCAAGGGAATAAAAAATAACAAGGCTGTTTGAAACAAGAATCAGAAAGAAATAGTGCAGTGTAAATGTAGCGCTCACGGATCAGGCTAGACTTGGTCTTTTATATTTAGGTTACAAAACGGACCGGACCGAGGCTATTTTGCCAAGCCTAAAAAATGTATGCCTGTTAAAATGGTCTGGGTTCAAATGAGCACAAGCTAGGCCGGGCAGGGTTCGAGTTGTGTGCTATAAAATACGCCGGTGTAGGAGACAGTGAACTCTAAGCCGAAGTTATCTTACAGTACACAATAACTAGGATTTTAGGACAATTTATCGCAGGACAATTTGTCGAAGAATAACGAACAATTCGTTGTCGAAAAACAGACAATTCGGCGCGGACCATTCGTCGCAAACCAAACCTAAACAAATTGCACTTGACGCCAATAAGCTGGGATGTACAAATCTATATTGCAAAAAAAATGGGCAAATGGATCTTTTTTGCAGCCTAATCAATATTGCGAAAATTGATCCTCAATTGATTATTTGCGGAGATACAGCCATAACATTAATTTAATAGATTAATAAATTACTTCTTGCAGATATGTGTTTGTGTTAAATTACTATCTTTTTCATATGATAGGTGAATTTAATATTATAATATTCTAATCGATCAACACTTGATAATAATTAAGGGGACATTCATATATTACGTACGCACTGAGAGGGGGTGTGTCACAAGTAAATGATCCAAAAATCTGTCATCTGTTTTAGTTTTTTTCGAAATTATTTTAGGTATTATTTTGAAAAACAAACAAAATATAATAAAGATAGTAACTTTTAATTAACAAATGTCCGTTTTTCTGCTACGAATTGTCCGCGACGAATTTTCCGAACCGAATTGTCCGTTGTTATGCAATGAATTTTCCACGCCAAATTGACCGGTTCTTGCAAAAAAATGTCCGCGACGAATTGTCCGAACCGAATTGTCCGTTGTTATGCAATGAATTTTCCACGCCAAATTGACCGGTTCTTGCAAAAAAATGTCCGCGACGAATTGTCCTGCGACGAATTGCATGGATACCATAACTAGGTATGACTAACTTATAGAGTACACCATACCTAGTTATGATGTACTCTATAAGTAAGCTATACCTAGTTATTGTGTAGTCTTAAGTACGGGCTACCTGGTTAGCGCCCAGGCACAACCTAAAATGACGTACATATGCACGATATAGTTCACCCTAACTGAACACATATTAACCAACGATGTACTTCTTTACCGATGCAGCCAGCAGAAAGCAGAATCTAACAGCAAGGTTTCAGCATATTAACGCGTCATAAAAAGTTCATAAAGCAGAACATATATTCTGAAAGCAATCTATAAAAATAGTTGTGTTAAAAAACAAATTTTTTTAACTAAGCCATATTGTGCCGATGAAACAACTGATACTGAAGGGAATGAGGAGGAGCAAACAATTCAAACAGCGGCCATGGGTGGACATGTTAGAAGCAACAAAATATAATTTAAGTTGTTTGACGCTGAAGTATGATAGCCAGGAAGGAAAGTGGATGAGTGAAGTTGTCGGAACTTACAAAACGTGTCAATGCGAAAACACGTTAATAAAGCTGTTCATACAATGCATTCTATTCCTATTTCTAGCAGTGTGCTCACAGATTGGTGTGACTTTGTGCATTTTGCCAAAAACAGAGGGGTATGTTGCTATTTGCGTCTTTGTTGATTACTTTTCGAAATGGGTGGAAGCAAAACCTATTGCATCAAAAACAACCAAATTCGTTGCCACTTTTTCTACAAACTAACTTGTCGACATGGTGTTGCCTCTAAACAAATCAATGGTTAAGACCGTGAGTTTTGCAGAGGGTCTACAGAATTACATTGATGGACTGTTACGAAACAAAAATTAACAAATGCTTATCACTTTTAAGCAAATAGAATTGTTGAGCGTCAGAACAGAACAATTCAAGGATATTTTCTGAAAGTTCTAGAAAACAACCAAAGAAAGTGATTCAATGGCCTGCAAGGTGTCGTGTTTGTCTTTTGTACAGCAAAAAACAAATCTACTTGACAAACATTTTTGGATATGATGTACGGACGCAAAGCAGTCCTTCCAACAGAATATAATTTGTTTTTGCTGCTGTGTCAGACAAATCGGCTCCGTTTGATTTGCGAGCTGAAAATTTGTGTCAATGAAAGTAAATTTCAACAGCATCTTAAATTTTTCATGAAAACGCAGAGCGTTATTCATAAGAAAGCAGTGAAAAACATTACTAGAACAAAAAGCAAACAGAAAGCAGAATATGAAAATATTTACAGTTTGAAAGAGAATGGGTGGCAAAGGCTACCGACCGAATGTTGAACCGCACATAATGGTATTACGATGGTATAACAAAAAATGAAAAATACAGTTTCAAAAGTAGTTCTGAAAAACCTTACAAACCAGTCAACATGAATGCAATTTAAAGCGATACTACGAAAGATCAACAGACAAATCTGAGTTTATTGGCGGAATACTTAGTGAAATTGATGTTGAAATCGAATTTCCTAAGAAAACTGTAACAAACAACTAATGCATTTCACCTACTACCCCGCAATGGGGACCTAAAAATAGTGCAAAAAACTGCATCTGCCTGTTGTAAAGACAAACAATGAGAAACGCAGTAATTTGTCCTAAAATGTCCAGGAAATTGTAGAAAAGGGAAACTGCCTGTTTCGAGCAATTAGCCACGACGTAACCTTATCAGAAGCACATCGTCCATTTTTTAGAAGTGCAGCTTGTAGTGTTTTGAACAATAATAAATACAATGTATTTTAAAGCTTATTGTGCTTGCAGGTATTTTAAACTTAACACTGCTAAGGTTTGCTAGAGTCCATCCTACATTTAGTTATACTGTAATTCAGAGTCCAATGCACCACAGTTATATCGGACTCTAGAGTATGAAAATATACTAGAGTCCGTCGTACCTCCTACCCTCAGATTTAGAGATTGTGTACCTTAGAGTCTATGATACATCCAGGAACATCGAACTCTAGAGCCCAAAAATTGCCTAGAGTCCACCCTGCCTCCTACACCGGACCGGATCTTGCTGAGTTGCCGACGGCCCATGTGACAAAACATTGACCCGTGCAGTGACCTATTCTGTTAATAAACTTTACAGATAAAACAACAGCAATTTGTAGTAATTGCTTAATGAAAATAAAATAACAATTCTGTCATATATATTCACAGATAAATAGTCATCAGTAAAGTTAACATTTAATAAACATGAAATATTTATTTCAAACCCTTATAATTTAAGATAGCAGCAACAAAAATATATAAAATTTAACAAAAAAATAATTTACTGACTTGATTTTGCGTCATAAGTTTGATACGAATAATTAATATTGAAATGTAGATATTCATGGAAAGGAATGTTTTGTGCAAAATGAATTTCGTTGTCCATATGTGAATTGAATCTTTCAATATATAAAAATAACTCCTAAGAAATTTAGGTTGTTGAAGCCAATATTACTAATTATATGAAAAAACGTACATGTTTACAGCGTTTTTCATTCTTGCTAAGCAGTTGTTGCAATCAAATGCAACTGAAAAGTTTGAGTTTTCTTCAATTTGAATATTTTTTTGTACGGAAAACCATAAACTATTATTTTCAACTCGATAGTCTGATTTTGTGATTGGCTCGTTGTTCACAAGATCATACCGTTTTGGAACCACTTGACAATGTTTTGAAGCATAAAATTCCACGGAACAATAAAAATTAGTTTAATTATTTGATTGATATAACAGGTTTTGTGATGGGTTATTTTCTTCTTTCAGTTTTGCCACGCAACTAACGTTTTGTTCTAAAATTGAAAACAGCAAAATATCAAATATTTGATAGTTATTAATAGCTAAGCTTTAACTTTAGTTTTATTACCTATTAAAATGATATCTGCCCTGAATTCAATATTACGCGAATTACATGAATACACTCCTGCTCTATTGCTTCTGATTTTGTTTATCCACAAGACGTGTCTGCATTTTTTATCGCTTCCATGTTTAGTAGTAATATTAATATAAGAATTGGTTCCTAGCGGAATAACATAACTTTTAGTAAATGGCATGAACTTACATTGAACGGAAATATTGCACTCCAAAGGACATGTAAGTTCAACATCTGAACCCAATTCAACAATTTTGATTCCCATGAAGGAATATGCTTTGTTGGTTTGAAAGTTTTGTTCATTTTCTTTCGAGTTGACTTGTTTAACAAAACAATTTTAAAATTAATTGAAATGTTTTGTGGAAAATAAAAGCATTAAGTACCTCTTAAACTGTTAACATTAACAATTTCTATATCTCCGGCAATAAATAAACGTATATCTGGTAAGTGTAATTCTTCACAACCAAGAAGACAAGTGTACATACCCGGTGAAAGTCTTTTATTACGTGTCAACCAATCAGTGCTAACTTGTACTAGATATTGACTCTTGTTGAATAGAAGAGAATGAAAATAACAAATAAAATTTTCACTTTTCTCCATGTTTACTCCACAATCAGCAACTTTAAACAATACTTGATGTACTCGCTTGAGTTCATTTGTTTTTCTTTTCAAATCTTAGAAACGTGAATACAATTAATAAATATTTTTTATAAATAAATGAATCTTTTTTTTTATACATTAATAACTTTTTTCATAAAATAAAAAAAAAATAATTTGTCAAAACTTCAGAGCCACTGAGCTATAAAAAGTAATGGTAAAAAGATTTGTTAAAAAAAAAGTCTTAAGAAAGCTGCAAAACTCCGTCTCGGATGATATCGCTTGAACCGTAGACGGAAGGCTATTAAAGATCTTGGGCCCGATGACGCTGAAACCTCTGTCACCAAGCGCCGTGCATTTGGAGGTTGGTACCAGAAGTTCATTCGAGGATTACGATTTGAGCCACTGAATGGCACTGCACAGCTTTATACATCAGATCAGGAACAACGGGCAATTTCTTTGCAAGCACTAGCAGCGCACCCTTGAACTCTATTTTTTTCTAAAAAGCGGAGCCAGTAAATTTCTCGAAGAAGAGATCTTACTAGGTCAAACGACTTGCTGTTAAAAATTATTTTGGCGGCAGTGTTGAAAATAGACTGCATTTGGAAAAGATGCCTTTTTGGAAAACCAGCTAAAGTAAAATTGCCAAAATCAACCCTGGGCATAATGTGGGAGGTCACAAAAGCTATCCAACCGACAGCTGACACAGCATAACTCACGCTTCGAATCTGCCGGATCATAGCAAAACATGTACAAAATGTTGATCTGTGACCATATCGACAGATCGGAATCAATGTAACTTCTCAGATTTTCAACTTTTGAATTGAGTGTTATGTAATTATTGCAGATCTCAAGCACTATGAGTTAAGACAATAAGAAAAAATACACATCGACATCGTGTCGTAAAATATTACCCCGGCGAATAGTAATAAGTTTATAATTGCTACGACAAGAAACATTTTAGTTGTCATTTTCATTATATTTTTTATTTAATTTTTTGATTTTACAAATATTTACATTCTTTATATGAACTTTAAGTTTTTCGAAGTGGGTGAAATTTAAAACTTCCAAACTAAAAAATTGAAAGTTGCTAATAAAACTATAGTATAACAGGTAATTTAAAACCCTTATATTAACTTCACACCAATTTTGATGGCCTGCTTGTGTGTTTTCAAACATCGAAATTAAATTTTAGCTAATTTCGCGTTATCCAATCGAGCTGAAATTTGATTAATATGGTTGTTTCTCATGAAAATACATTCTAATAAAGTTCGAAAATTTTTTGAAAAAATGTTTTAATTGAAAATAATAATTGTCTTTGTTTTAAAGCATGTCAAACACAATTGTATATAAAGTCAAAAAAATCGTTTTACAAAAATTGCAATAACTAAAATGCCGGTAAATCCTGAAATATAAAGCGTTTGTGATAAAAACTCATTTTTACGGCTTACTTGTTTACTGTAAAACTAACTGAAACTAAGAAAACAAAACAGACTTCATGTTATATTTTGATTAAAATATTTATTTATCACAGATATAGATGTTTGTAAAAACATACACATAATACAATAGTTTTTTCTTTTATGTGATTAACTTAAAATGACTAAGTACGTCTTTGATGTTTTTCGTTTTCTACAAAAGTTAGAGCATTAAAACCAGCTCATTTTTATTTAATGTTTGGTATTTTTTAAAATTTAAAAATTTCAATAAAATGCTTTGTCATGAAAAGCAAAATTATATGCTGAATATAAATTTGATTCAATGAAGAAAATTTTAATTTTTAATTCCAAAAGTTATCCACACACAAAAAAAACAAACGAAAACCTGATCGGTAATGGAAAATAATTTAAAGGGCTTAAAATTGCAATAAAAATATTTTTAAACTCACATGATAATTGAGGAAGAAACTTGAATGGAGTAACATTATGCAATGGGGCATCCAATGAACATTCAAATATTTGATCTTTCATTTCCCATGACAATGTTGTGTTTATAACCAGTTTGCTGGTAAACCAACTTTCTTTTTCAAAGTATAATTGGTTTAAATCAGGATCAGAAAAAACCTTTGTACCATTTTTCCATCTTCTACTCCAATTTAAGCCATATGCAATACCATCAAAGTCATTAGAAAAGCAGTATCCAAAAAAATGAGTTGCTTCAAGTCTTTGTTCTTTGTCTTCACCACCAGCAAATACCTTTATTTCTTGTTTTTTATTTTCAACGTGAACCCCCGAAAGTAAATTGGAATAGCAAGTCAGTTCTGTTTAATAAATAATTGAGATGAAAAAATAATAAATAAAGCAAGTAAAATGTATTTAATGTTAACAAGTACTATAAATAGTTAAATTAAAAATACCTGCATTTCTTATAAAATATTTGTTAATATCATTTTCGCAATAAAAATACTCTCTTTCATCTACCACACTATTAATTTCAAGATGACATAATTTTTTCATTAGTGAACATTTAACTGCGTATCCAGCTTCAGTGTAATTTTTTTCCAGATCGAATATTTTCTTTTGTTGATCAACGGAAGCATCTTCAGTCGATCGAAAACATTTAATATTTGTGTAGTTTCCATCATATTTGCAAGGTAATACTATTCTGTTGCCTTTGCTGACGTAAACATTAATAGCTAAGCAGCCTGATAAATTATTTATAAAGAGCTTTAATAAGGAGCGGTCATTATTAAAATTATTTAGTTGTTTAATTTCAGAACTTTTTAAATTGAACATTTTTATTGAACATGTTTTTAAAACATTAAAACTGGAAATAGAATTATTAAAAGCTTCAATTTAACTCTACTTGTCTATGGAAACAAATCAATCAATCAAATCAAAGTAAAACTAGCGCAATCTCTCTCTTTCTCTCTCTCTCTCTCTCTCTCTCTCTCTCTCTCTCTCTCTCTCTCTCTCTCTCTCTCTCTCTCTCTCTCTCTCTCTCTCTCTCTCTCTCTCTCTCTCTCTCTCTCTCTCTCTTTCTCTGTCTCTCTCTCTCTTCTCTCTCTCTTTTTCTCTCTCTCTCTCTCTCTCTCTCTCTCTCTCTCTCTCTCTCTCTCTCTCTCTCTCTCTCTCTCTCTCTCTCTCCCTCTCTCTCTCTCTATCTCTCTCTCTCTCTCTCTCTCTCTCTCTCTCTCTCTCTCTCTCTCTCTCTCTCTCTCTCTCTCTCTCTCGTTTCAAATCTATCTCTGGATTAATTTCTTCTTATCTCTGTGTTTTTCTGCTTCTATACTTTTTACACACTTTTGCTTAACTTGACTTCTCTGTCTGTCTGTCTGTCTATCGTCAAATTTTGGAATCGATTTTAAACTAACTTCCCGATGAGCTAGAGACTTAAAAATTTAAAAATACCTCCGAACTGATTAACAATGCATTCTATCAAATTTGCGGATTGATTGAACAAAATTTAATGAAATAATTATTTGTGATAATTTCGTCGAACTATTTATTGTCTATGCTAATATGCTCGTTGTTTATGTAACATAATGTGGCCTTACCTACACAATCGATTATATAAAAGTGTGTTTTTAAAAAACTTTGTTTTTTGATTCACTTGTTTCTTACATATGAATATCAATGCATTAGGAATTCATTATGTTTATTTTAATTTATTTGTTATTAGTTGTTATAAAATTTAAAAAAATATTGTTTAAATTCACTTTTCTGTGTCCTCAATTCAAAAACAAACCGGCGCTACATTAGACGTTGCTATTGGGACTGAGGTCCTGGGTTTGAATCTAAGCAAACCCGACTTATTTAAATTTTTAATCATTTATATTAACTTCGCCTTTCTGTCTGAATGAACACAAACCCATTTCCCGTCATCCAATTGATGTGAAACTTTGTTCATAGATTTGTGAGGACCAAACATTAATTTTGAAATGTTGACTCTCAAAAAAATGTTTTTTTAATCCTTTATTTGAACGCTCAGCCTAAAAAACCTATGCGTCATTGCGTCATTGCTTATTTCATTGAAAGACAACAAACTTTGAAATCCACTTTTAACCATTTCACGTATTTCTATCGATCTGAAGTTTCTGACGTCGATTCAATAATTCATATATACTAGGATTTTTTTATTTACTAATTTAAAGCGTATGACAAAATTTGTTTTATCAAAACTCACTGTCAACCAGTAACATAAACCACAGAAACATATTAACTAAGCAGTAAGAGATAAGGCCAAACTGTTTTGTAAGTTAAATATACCTTTAAGTATGGAGACCTAAACGCATAATCCAATCATCCTGGCTATTTTATTGTTGCTAGTGATGGCTTAATTACTCGAATACTGGATCATTTCAAACGGATATCTTGAACACGATTCATATAATCTGCTATACAGTTTTATATTTCAGGTCATTAAACAACTAAAGGTTTGGTACAAAGTGAAACTGGGTTTTACTTTACAGTATAAAAAACAGCAAGTGTATTAGTTTGAAGTTTATTGACACATGTCAATAAACCATCAATTTGGGCATCTAAAATCTACTGAATTTTTTTTATTTTTAATAACGCTGTTAATAACAAACATAATTTATTTTGTTTTCATTGAAAATCGCCTTGACAATTTATATAACTGTTCTGTCTTGGCTCACCGATTATTGACAAACAATATTCAAGTAATTTTACCATCTATTGGTAGTCTGATACAGAAAATCCTCTTTCACTTTCTGGTGGCTTGGTTAATTATACAAAAAACTTTAAAAACTGTACCCAATATCCTAGTTTCTTCTTGTAATTATATTAAGGTTTATTTAGCTAATTTAACAATTCTGCCGCGTATATTGGAGCCATAAATATTTAGTTTTGTTTTTATTTTGCTCATTATTTTTAGTTATAATTTGGTATTTCTTAGTGCCGAAATATTCAATTTTTTTCAATAATAAAGCATTATCAAACCCTAAGTAGGAAAAAAGAAGCTTTTAACTCGCAGCATTTTAAACATAAAATGTATAGAATAAAAACTTAGTTTGTTGTCAAACAATTAATTTATTGGTCTACTTTAAGTGTTGGCTTATAAAACGGTTTTACTATATATGTTGTTCTTAGAACTGTTGAATAATGAAAAAGACAAAACAGATATATTTAATAAATAGGAAACAATACGATGAATTAAGAAGTACTACAGTAGAAATTGGATTTAATAAGAAGGTAAAATTGCAAAAACACTAGAAAAAAGCTGAAATCCAGAATTTGAAAACACGGAATATTACAGAATTAAATTACAAAATTGTTAAACACTAAATTGCGTAAATGTGAATAACGTAATCATAACCAGAATCACACCAAATACACTTTCATCATTAATAGTAAAAACAAAAACGTCTGAAACATGTCAAAAATATAAGAAATTTCTTAAACCCAGCATATCAATAAGTTAACAAGTGCAGGAGATAACTGTTAATAATGAAGAGATATAATACTTTTGCTGAAAAGGTTCCTTTATACTGACTGAGGTTGACAAACGTTCGACTTCTAGAAAATGTAATCCTTGAAGGCGTCAACTGTGTGTTGCGTAAGTGCATTCTCTGGAGCGACAATCCGGTTTGATGAGGCGACCAAATATGAATGACAAATTCAAGATGCGGGTGGACGCAGGAGAGGTAAATTGTGCGCCACAGCATGAGGCTGCAGCTGCAAAAAGATTCTCTGAGTTGCTTGGACATATGATTGGCTAATGACTATGTCTTTACACACTTTAATTTAACTTGATTTCTCTGTCTCTCTATCTCTCTTTCCCTCTGTGGTCAAAATTTTACCAACTTTTAGATTATTTAGAATTTCGAAACATTTAGCATACATTTTAGCCACCTGCGAAAGCAATATTCAATTATTTTCAAAATGATTTATTCATTAATATGAATAATTCTAATAAAAATGTGTAACGACGTATTTGATTTTTTTAAATTATTTATTGTAGGATATTGATTGCAAAATATACAATAATGTAATTGTTAGATCAAAAAGTATTGATTTTTATGTAAAACCAAAATTTCCAGAATTTCATTACTTTTTATGTAAAATTCAATATAAATTTGTGCAATTCCAAATTATTCAATAGATGGTGCATGAGTCAATTAAAAAAACGTTTAAAAAATCCTGTCTAAGACTAAACATTTCTACTTTTTAAAAAAATAGATAGCTGTGAAATTCCGCTGCCACAATTAGTGTTGCCTTATGTCGGACTGCCGCGCCGCCACCACCGATGACATCAGAATACACACCGCAATGAATCGTTGCCATTGCTGCAACCGGCTTCTCCAACAATTCCTGAAGAAGTACCAAACTATTTGAGAATTTTAGAAAATCTTTCGATTTTTTGGAAAAAAATTAAAAAAACAGGAAGTTATCATAAACCCAACTTGAAATTACCTTTTACGTACGATGATTAAGTATAAGCGTCTTAAGACAAATATCCCCCCATAGCGGCAAAATGAACCCTGAATTATACCTCCTCCTTCTTTTTTGCCTTTATCTGTAATTCCATATGCACCCCCAACTTCCATATCATCACCATCAGATACAGACTTTAGAATAAAAATAATTTCGTACAATACTTAATACCTAGATTTTTTTACTTAAAATTAGTTGAATATTGCACTGTCAACTGAATTAGTTTTTTATTAAAGATTCAAGATAGTCAAAGGCTTATTAACAGTTTGACTAAAATATTTATTTATTTATTATATCACAAACAGAGGTATCCAAAAAGTCATTAAACCACTAAAACTGTTCGGAAAAAAACAATCAAAATGAAGAAAAACAAAACTTAAATAACTTAAATGTCCGACAACAACAAAAAACCTGAATACTGAAAATAGAATGCATTGGTATTTAAACTATATAACTACATATAATATGACCTGGATGAAGATTAGATAATAGATGAAGACATCATAAAAGCAACAATAATGGCGCAATCAGATAACTATTTGTATTTACGAAAGTTCGACAAGTCAACTCCAGCTACAAGACTTTTACTGCATACGAAGATTCCTGAGAGTCGGGATCGCTTTAGTGAATTTTTTTAACTATTTAAATATTGTCAATAAGGTATCGGTGATGGGAGTTCCACAAAGGGGTCGAATACATATAAAAAAAAACTTGTTTAATCAGAACATGATCTTTAGATGAAAATGATTTCGTGATGAGACGTGATCTTACAGATGCAGCATGAACAATATTTGCCACGTGATATTTGAATCTCAGGTTAGCGTTAATGATCACTCCTAGACCTCTGGTGTGGTTTGTGTTTTTTTAGTTGGTAAGAGCCGATGGTGTAACTGGGCGTTTCCATATTTGCACCTGCAGGACCAGTGATAGAAATGACAAGACATTTTTCCAGTGCCACATTCAATTGCCAGTTTTCACTCCAAACAATGGCAACTATAAACAGTGTCAAAACTATTATTGCTTTTAAAAATTAATTTACATAATGTAAAAATACTTTGTGTTTTGTTCAGTCTTGTTTATTTAAGAGATTTGTCCACAAGCTAGTAAGTTTATAAAACTAGCCAAAAAATTAATATAAAAAGTATAAAAAAGTATAGCGTTTGTTATTGCATTGTTTGTAGTTTTTATCCAAACGTAAAAAACAGTTACTATTTATTTATCATTATCATAAAGCTAGCTAATTAAAAAAATTATTAATTATTAATTAATTTGTTCAAATTAGAAAACCCTTAAAATATATATAGTTTATTGGGATGATAAAAATGTTTTGCAAATGTGTTCTAATTTGTAATTTGTGTTTAAATTATATATACAAAAATTGGGGATTCAATAAAAAAACTTGAATACCGTGAAATACATAAATTGAAAAAGTTAGAATTTGTTAATAAAAAATCTTGGGTATAGTAAATAGAATGAACTAAATGAACTAAAAAATTATAAAGTTCGATGAGACAATGTTTTTTCTTTTTGCGGTTTTATTCTTATTTCTGGAGTTGAGTTGCAATAGTTTTTTTCTAAAACCAAAAAAAAATTATTTGTATTTGTTATTTAAATAAATATGAAGCACACATTTTAAAAAATAAATAAATCTACAGAACCTATGTTTTTTTAGTAATTACAGTTGATAGTTCAGCTATTTTGAACGTTTCACCTGATTTGAGTTATATAATTGAAGTTTGTTCAACTTAAAAAAAATGAAAATAAAAATAATTTATAAATATATTTTGAAATTGTTGCACCAGCAGTAATAAAACTAACTATTTGTTGATTTGTAGACATTACTTATCATATTGTTGGCTTAATTATTATGAACGATTGAATTAAATTCAGTTTAATAATTGAATTTTGTTGCGCTAACAATAATAAAACTGACTATTTGTTGATTTGTAGACGTTAATTATCATATTTTTGCCTTTTAACGATGTGTAGCCAATATCAACATCTTCAATTTCTTCGTAAGCAACAGATTGCTTTCGATCGCTTTCATTGTAAATAACATCTAAATAATCATGTATAATGCTGTACATGCCAGAATGTGTACGGTTTTCAATGTGGTTATCTTGTTCTTGTTCGTTTTCACTGTAAACAAGATTTGAATAATCGTGTATTGTGCTGTATATGCCAGAATTCCTACGACTTGTATCCTGGTTATCTTGTTGTTCCGGAATTAAAGGAAGTGGGGTGACAGTGGAAACTGTTTCAATAAAAAAATAAATTGTTATAATTTTGCAATTTTGCTAAAAATATATTTGATTTTCCAATCTTAGTTAATTATGTGAATTTATTTAAATATTCAGGTATAATTTTGAATTTTATTTGTATAATTTAAAATTAATATATAACCAAGGTTTTTAGTTTGAATACTTCTCTGATAACGCCAGACTCCAATAACTGTCCAAATAAGAACAAAAAGAAGTGTTCCAAGTACAGCGATGGCTGTTATACTACCTGTGTCTGAAATAATTAGAACACTTTTTTGTTCTGTTTTCATAATTGTGTCTTACAATTATCATATTAAATAAAATAAAATAATTTTACCTTTTTTGGGTCTATTAGTTTCTTCAACAGTTGTGTTATTCTGTATTATTGCATGCAGAGTTTGGATTGTCTTGTAAGGTGTCCCTTAAAGGTTTTTTATTTATTAGACTTCACGAATAGTTTAGTACAATAACTTTGTTTTAGTT
Organism: Erpobdella octoculata; assembly: GCA_963978895.1. NCBI lineage: Eukaryota > Metazoa > Annelida > Clitellata > Hirudinida > Erpobdellidae > Erpobdella > Erpobdella octoculata. Next base: position 36,801,725 of record OZ022240.1, read on the forward strand.
ATTTTCAATTGTAAACACATAGTTATTCTGTTTGGTAGTTGATTAAGTTATTTTAACATATACCTACGTTCAATTTTAATCAAGTACTATTTTGTTAATGTTTCTAGGAATGTTTAATTAATTTATTTTTAAGTTCAGACTGTAATTATAATTATAATTAAAAAAATAAATTTAGTTATAAGAGTTTTAATTTTATTCAAATAATTATAGTTAAATTACAGTTAATTTTTGTTATAATAGTTTATAGTTGAAATTTTTGGAAACTTTTTAGGGCAGGGCAGATTGTTGGCTTCCCCAAGAAATTTTTAAAACACAGTTTTTAAGGGGAGTTGGGAAAGCCGTCGTCTCCCTTCTCCCAAACGATTTTTTAAAAAATAACTTAAAAAATAGCTATGGAGGACGTTTTAAAGAACATTTGTAAAAAATATAAATACTTATAGAGGTTCTTTTAAATTTGATTGGTATTTTTCTACTGTTATGTTCTGAAAGAATAGGAAAACTGGTTATCACAGACTGTATCCATAATACACTCAGGATCAATTTGAGTGCTGAGTTACCAGTCAGCAACAGTTGCTTGCATAGTCCATAAAAGCTGGGTAAAGTTCAGCGAGATGTCAGTGAAGCTGCGCTTCAATTATGGAAATTAGTTTGATTTGCGGTTAAGAAAACCAGTTTTTGTTGTACGCTTGACTCGTGCAGTTTTTCTTCAACCGAAATCTGATGAAATAATGGAGTAGTTTGACGGAGCCATTTTTCAGCTGGTTTGCAAAAAAATTGTTGTCGCTCAATGTGAATTAGACTGAAATGGACATATAGCTAAGCCGCTTAGATGTTGTATAACATTGCAACCCTTCAAACTGCTGTGAAGAATTTGATTTCTGAAAATATTGGTAAAATAATTAAAAAAGAGCATTTTTTGCTAAAGTGCCAGAATAAATAAATTGATTTAGTACTAGAAATATACGATCGAATATCAACAATTATTCCAGCGCAAAATTCCCATTTGCGCTAATAAAACTAGCCCAATTTGTGCGTTGTTATGGTTATCTCGCTGATGTTCCGGTCTAATCAAAACAAAACATCTCGAATTATTTAAATTTCTTTTCAGATATAAATCATACTTCAGTTTTATTACGTAACAATAACACGTTTTTATTAATAACTAGCGGGGTTACCCGGCGTTGCCCGGGGTTTTTAGAGGTTTTTCTAATGTTTGTCTCTCTCGCTCCCGTTTCCTTCTCCACTTTCCCGTTTTCGTCGCGTTCCCGGTCGCTTTTCCGCTCTCGGTCGTTTTCCAGCTCCCGATCGCTTTCCCGCTCAGAAGTTTTGTTATCGATTTTCTCTCTTGCTCGCGTTTCCTTCCAAGCTTGCTCTCCCGATTCCAGTCGCTTTCCGCGTTCCCGGTCGCTTTCCGCGTTCCCGGTCACTTTCCGCGTTCCCGGTCGCTTTCCGCGTTCCCGGTCGCTTTCCGCTTTCCCGGTCGCTTTCCCGTTCCCGGTCGCTTTCCCGTTCCCGGTCGCTTTTCCGTTCCCGGTCGCTTTTCCGTTCCCGGTCGCTTTCCCGTTCCCGGTCGCTTTCCCGTTCCCGCTCACGCTTGCTCTCCCGTTCCCGGTCATGCTTGCTCTCCCATTCCCGGTCATGCTTGCTCTCCCATTCCCGGTCACGGTTGCTCTCCCGTTCCCGTTCCCGTTCACGCTCATTTTCTCTTTTCCATTCTTTCATAACTTCTGTTAGCCTATAAAACGTAAAATAGATTTGCTAAGACTATATATATATATATATGAATGTTTGTGGATTAGTTTGTCTACTATAGAAACGGGAAAGCGACCCGGAACGGACAGCGAGCGGGAACGGAAAAACAAGCGTGAGCGGGAATGGGAGAGCAAACGTGAGCGGGAACGGGACAGCGACCGGGAACGGGAAAACGACCGGGAGCGGGAAAGCGACCTGCAGCGGTAAAGCGACCGGCAGCGGGAAAACGACCGAAAACGGGAAAGCGAACAGGAGTGGGAAAGCAGGTGGGAAAGGAAACGGGAGAGAAAGAGACAAACAGTAGAAAAACCTCTAAAAAACCAGGGCAACGCCGGGTATCTCCGCTAGTACATACATAAACACACACAGACACACATACATGCACATACACACATACACACATACATACACACATACATATATATATAGTTCCCGCTCGCTCACCCGCTCCGCTCCGCTCATTTTGACTCTCAAGGTTGTGTGAAAATTTCATTACGATCGGATGAATGGTGTAGCAATGCATGAATACAATACCTATATACATACATACATACATACATACATACATACATACAAATATTCATTTATATATATATATATAGATAAGTTTCGTTTAAGTTTCGAACTTAGTAAACAGCTTTGACGCCGATAATGTTGGAATATTACCATGGCCACATTCGATCGCTTGTTCAACTGACTCCATATTTTTTTGCTCTCGATCACACGCACTACGCTCGTTGGGTCCCAATTCATGAGCGTGATATGGTGATCCTGTCTGATGTGCATCCATCAATAAAGAGCGAATTCGATTGAGGCAACTTCACAGTTTCCAAATCTCAGTGCCCATTTTCAGCAATAGCAATCGACCATGCACATGAACAATGCAATAAAGTCATTAAAGAAGACGGCGGAGCAATTGGTCTAACCGAAAATGAACAAGCTCTACGAATATGGATGATAACTGGTCCAGACTGTTGAATGAATTTGAATAAATAGAAGATATTCATAAAATGCCAAAACAATTGGAACAGACCAAATCATGTCAAATCAAATTTATAACTGACGTCAAGAAATTATAGATGAAAGCAATCAACTGGTGTCGTTGAAGTCTCAAATAATAGTGACTATCGAAGTGTTGGAAACTGTCCGTAACATCAAATCGGTTGGGAGGAAACAGTATACTGATTATGTAAGGGATATATTGACTTCAAATACTATTTCAATTCAAGCTCCGATTCAACGCAACAACTTGGCTCTGTTTGGAAATATGTCGCACAAACTCAGTATTTCTAAAGAAAAACAGCATCTGAATGCTATAAAGAATAACTGTTCTCTGTTCTCGCGCTTGTATATCGCCAGTTAAACGAGGGATGGAGATATTGATGAATTTTTCTGTCATGAGAATCAATCTTGTCCTCCATCTCTTTGTCAGGTGGGCCAGATGAGACAATGTACGAAATCAGATCTGATCACTTGTTTGGACAAAGAATACAACACAAAAATTAACAATCAACCAAATGTCAGTTGTGTAATCATTGATGGAGCAGCAGCAGTTCAGATGATCAATCCAGGAATTAGGAAAACTTTTGCTGAATATGCAAATCAAGCATTCAAGCTTTTCATCTTGAAGTACCTTGAAAAAGCAGATCGTGTTGATGTTGTTTTTGATGTGTATCGTGCAGACAGTCTAAAAACTGAAACCAGAATCAAACGAAGAACAGGGATACGACTACGAATTTTAGGGGAGACGCGCCACCCACCAAACTGGAAAGATTTCTTAAAGTTGGATGACAACAAAACAGAGTTGTTTATGTATCTTGCAGTAGTACTAACAAAGATGGAAATACCTTGAAAGCAGATCGTGGCAACCTTTGGTGAGAACGTTATCTGTGCTCCCACGAAATCGGTTGAATTGTTGGCACCATGTTTTCACGAAGAAGCGGACACACTAATGTTGTTGCATTCCAAAAATCCTGCTGACCAAGGAATGCGCAATATATTGTTAAGAACTGTTAACACAGACGTTGTAGTTATTGCTGTGTCCGTGTTTCATCAGCTGAATGTCGAAACATTGTGGATTGCGTTCGGAGTCGGAAACACTTTTGCTATATCTCAATCCATGATTTGGCGAACACTTTGGGATTGAGAAGATCGATAGCACTTCCGATGTTCAATTATCCTTGCTCTTACCGGATACGACACACTTTCATTAATGTGTGGTAGAGGAAAAAAACGCGTACGACACTTGGTCAGTTTTTCCAAATCTGACGGATGCGATAACCACAATGATGAGCACACCAGATCGAATCACTGATGAGAATTTAGATATAATCGAGCGCTTCATCATTTTGTTGTATGACAGAACAAGTACTCAAACATCTGTCAATGCATGCAAGAGAGAACTTGTCTCAAAGAAAAGCCGTTCCATGGAAAATATTCCTCCGACAAAAGACACATTGAAACAGCACGTGAAACGAGCATTCCATCAAGCTGTGCACTGTTGGAATGAAGCCCTTGTTCTGCAACACAGTATGTTCCCTCATTCTGATTGGGGCTGGGCTTTGGAAGATTCAAGATGGACACAAGTCTGGATGACAATACCAGAAGCAGCAAAAGGTTGCTACGAACTGTTGCGTTGCAGTTGTATCAAAAGCTGTACTGCTGGACGTTGCAAGTGTCGAAAGTCATTTCTGAAATGTACTTCGTTATGCAAATGTGGGTGTGAATGCTATGAATTAATTGTTTGACAATTTGAAATGCTCCAAGTAACACTCAATGACATTGATTTATATAAAATAACGTTTTCCAAAAATAAATTGTTTTTTTTCATAAAAAAGACAAAAAAAATTTTTCAAGTGGCACGTATCGGAATTTGATTGAAAAAGCATCTCTGAGTTTATTTGTAAAATAGTACGTTCTTTACAGGTTTTTGGAGAGTAGTAAGGTTAAGCTGCTTAGCTAATATCTCATTCTTTTCAACAAAACGCCAGTATTATTACTAAGACGCAAAAAATATGGTTTCATGCTGGGAGCTTCTTGGTCGATAACTGATATTTCTAAGTAATAAATGAGGCAAAACAAGTTATAAGCACAGTTGTAATAACCTTGCGGATTTTTTTTAAAGGACAAGGTTGTTCAAAATTAATAGAGTTAGAAAACTAATAGCGCAACGTTTTTTTGCAAGTGTACTTAAAAAATGAAACATTAAAAAATGTGCTTGATATTGCAACATATGTCAGTTAAAAAAACATTTTTATTAATTTTATCACAAAATATATATCTACTTTAGTAATTATCTAAGTTTGTCTGTTTGTTTTTTGATATAATTATAATACCATTGCATTTTGCATTGCAATTACGTTTGACATACCTACACTTTCTTTTTTATGCTGATTTAAAAATTAACATTATTTTTCAGATTGCAAAAAATTGTTTTTTTTTTTATTTCGGTCATCCAAGAAAAATTAATACTATTTATTTAATAAAATTCTGTTAATTTTTTAAACATTAATTGAATTTAAAATATAGATATTAACAACATCAAATTTACTAACTTGGCTTTGAGTCATACGATTGAGACAAAAACTTAAAGTTAGAAGGTTGAAATTCATAAAAAGGAATATTTTGGGCAAAATAAAGTGCTTTGTTGAGATTTAAATGAAACCTTTCATCGTATAAAAAATAATAATAAAATAATTTTCTAAAAAACAAAATTACTCTTTATTTAAAAAACTTACAAATTCAAAGCATTTTTCATCTTAGCTAAATAATTGCTGCAGTTGAAAGCAACTAAAAAGGTTTCGTTTTGTTTTTGTTGAATATTTGTTTGAAGGAAAAACCACAAATTCCTATTTTCAACACAAAATTCTTTATCTGATTTTGTGTCTGATTTATTGTTTACAAGATCATACCAGGTTGGCATTAACTGACAATGTTTTGAAGCATAAAAATCTATAGAGCAGTTTAAATTGGTTTTGTTATTTGTTTGAAATACAAGTTCATGTGATAGATTATCTTCTTGTTTCAATTCCGTTAAGCAGCTAACGTTTTCTTCTGATAATAAAAACACGGCAAAATTGTGAGTATTTAAAAATAAAACAAAAAATAATATAATTCAAGTTATTTATTACCTATTAAAATGATATCTGCCGTAAATTCAGTATAAACAGAATAACATAAATAAAATCCTGCTTCTGTGTTCTCAATGTTGTTTATCTTCAAAACATGTCTGCATTCTGCATTACTTATGTATTCAGTAGTTATGTTGATATGAGAGTTTGTTTCTAAAGTGATAAAATCACTTTCATTGATTGGCATAAATTTCCACTGAACTAAAATATTGCAGTCCAACGGACATGTAAGTTCAACATCTGCACCCAGTTTAACTATTTTATTTTCCATGGAAGATGTTTTGTTGTTTTGAAAATCATGTTCATTTTCTTTTGAAACGATTTCTAACAAAAAAGTTTTAAAATTATTAAAAACCTTCAAAGTGTTTTCTGAATTAAAAATAATAAATAACATTTCTAATAATATATCAGATAGTTAAGCTTAAGAAGTGTGCGGATTCAATTGAAATGCCTTGGAAAATAAATGTTCTCATAAGATTTTTGAGTTTTGTAAGGCAAGGTGATGGTTGAAAAATTTAAAAAATTAAAACACATTCATTTTTGCATGCCACTTACACAATCAGATCAACTAACACGCCAGTGGCAGCTCCGCATACCTCTCGCTAGCACACAAAGGACATTAACCCCCAACGAAGTTGGTACTCATTTATTGACCATTGAAGGACGAAACGCTGTGTTGAAGTGAGCACATGTGTGTTATATAAATATATGTATATATCTATATATATAAAATTATATAGCTATGCGATGTCTCGCTAAAACTCAAAAACCGCCGATTTGATTTTATTGGTACACTTAATTAAAATATTTAGCAGATTTTATATATCAATTTTGGGAAAAATATATTAATCCGTTGGTGTTTTATGATTTTAACGTTTTGGTCAGCAGTTGTGAAGGAAAGTAAAATTTTTTTCAAAATAAAAATACATATAAATATATATAAATTTATAATTAAATTTAAAACAAGTTTTTAATAGTTTTTTATTAGTCTTAAATATAAATATCAAACAAATTTCTGTGTAGTTTAGTGGCGCCCATTATTTTTGTTTTTGTTCCTTTATCGATCCGGAATTAAATCTTAATTTTTTTTTAGCTATATAGGCTGGTTAGTTGATGGATATTAATGACACCTTAATTTGAAAGGTATTTACTCATTATTTCAAGCATATTTAGTGACAGCGATAATGTACAAAACAGTGCCGTTGCGTCAATAATTGAGAGTATGCCTCATTATGCCTTTTATGCTCATCAGTTTCGAGTGCTAGAAGTGATTCTACACATTTCTATGCCAACATACAAAAATACAATAATTGTTTCCAAATGATGGTACAACGTCTATTGTGCAGGAAAAATTCATGCCCACTTTCAAGGTAAGATTCAAATTATTACAATAAAATAAATAAAAAATTTTTATAACCATTTCAGATACAGGGACAAATATGAATATATCACTTATTAGGAATAATATGTTGTATCCGCAATCACTCAAATAAAAAATTTTCAAATAGATTTTTGGCGAAAATGTAAAAATAATCGAGTCAAAGCCAGGCATTCCAAGCAAGCAGAGGAACGGGAGCGAGAGAGATTAACAATGATTGAAAACCCCCGGGCAACGCTGGGTAACCCCGCTAGTATGTATGTATATATATATATATATATATATATATATATATATATATATATATATATATATATATATATATATATATATATATATATATATATATATATATATATATATATATATATATATATATATATATATATATATATATATATATATATATATATATATATATATATATATATATATATATATACCAGAGGCGCTGGTGGCAGAGCGGTAGAGCGCTCGCCTGTTGATCGTTAGGTCGGCAGTTCAAGCCTCACCTGCGTCACCAGCGTAACTCCCTTAGGCAAGGAGTTCACTCGCATTGCTTTCTCATGTCTATGAAAATAGCGTGTTCTTCGAAGTTTCCGATCCAAAGGAACCTTCGTAAGCGCCTCTGACTTATCTGGCGCTATATAAATTCATCATTATTATTCATTATATATATATATATATATATATATATATATATATATATATATATATATATATATATATATATATATATATATATATATATATATATATATATATATATATATATATATATATATATATATATATATATATATATATATATATATATATATATATATATATATATATATATATATATATATATATATATATATATATATATATATATATATATATATATATCTATATATATAAAAGAACATGTCCTGACTGACTGACTGACTGACTGACTGACTGACTGACTGATAAACAACGCCGAGCTCAAACGCCTCATCCTAGGAACGTGAAATTTGGAACTTATATTACTTTTATAGCGTAAACATCCGCTAAGAAAGGATTTTTGAAAAATTTGCTCCTGAGGGGAAAAAACTGAAAAACAAACTTTTTTCTAAAACAATGTATATCTCGAAAACCAAAAATGAGGAGATTTTGAAATTTGGTATATAGATTCTTTTTGAAAAATAAAAAGATACGTGTTTCACCATTTTTTGAAAATTCGGTTTCCCGGACCTCAAATGTGGGTTGGAAAATTGGGTTATTTGGTTTTTAAAGTAGCTTCTACTCAAAAACTGTTACTGCTACAGGAGTAAAAATTAGTATTTAGTTTCTACTCCAAAAATAATGAAATACGTGTTTTAGCATTTTTTGAAAATTTGGTTTCCAGGACTTCAAATGTGGGGTGGAAAATAGGGCTAATTGTCTTTTATAGTAACTGCTACTCAAAAACAGTAAATACCACAGATGTAAAAATTATTATTTAGTTTCTTTTCTAAAAATAAAGATATAGGTGTTTCACCATTTTTTACAAATTTGGTTTCCCGGACCTCAAATGTGGGTTGGAAAATTGGGTTATTTGGTTTTTAAAGTAGCTTCTACTCAAAAACTGTTAATGCTACAAAAGTAAAAATTAGTATTGAGTTTCTACTCTAAAAATAAGGATATACGTGTTTTACCATTTTTTGAAATTTTGGTTTTCAGGACCTCAAATGTGGGGTGGAAAAAAGGTTTCTTTGGTTTTTAAAGTAACTGCTACTCAAAAACTGTGAATGCTACAGATGTCAAAATTAGTATTTAGTATTTACTCAAAAAATTATGATATAAGTGTTTCAACGTTTTTTTAAAAATTTGGTTTCCAGGACATCAAATGTGAAGTGGAAAAAGGGTTATTTGATTTTAAAATAACTGCTACTCAAAAACTGTAAGTGCTACAGATGTGAAAATTAGTATTTTGAGGTTTTGTGCCGGTTAAAAGTAGATGAGTTCAGTTTATCACCGGACGGACGGGCCAAGCGTTATTTTAGGGTCTTCATACGGCCCTGCCCAAACCTTGAATCAAGGTGGGACGGGCCAATATTTTTAACCAAGTATATAGACATTTTAGTGATTTTAGGGTGTTCAGACGGGCCGGGCTAAACCTGAAGTCAAGGTGGGACGGGCCGAAGTTTTTCATCAAGTATATAGAACTTCTAGGCCTGTAAAAAAGGGTCCGGGCCAGGAATTTTGGTTTTTGAAACGGGCTGGGCCAAGTTGTCGACGGGCCGAGCCGAGACCTAAAAAATTGATCCGTGCAGTACTCTACTATGTAAGCACGGTTCAAATTCTCTAATTTCATGCGAGCGAAGCCGCTACGGGCACTGCTAGTATATATATATAGTCTTAGCAAATCTATTTTACGTTTTATAGGCTAACAGAAGTTATGAAAGAATGGAAAAGAGAAAATGAGCGTGAACGGGGACGGGAACGGAGAGCAACCGTGACCGGGAATGGGAGAGCAAGCATGACCGGGAACGGGAAAGCGACCGGGAACGGGAAAGCGACCGGGAACGGGAAAGCGACCGGGAACGGGAAAGCGACCGGGAACGGGAAAGCGACCGGGAACGGGAAAGCGACCGGGAACGCGGAAAGCGACCGGGAACGCGGAAAGCGACTGGAATCGGGAGAACAAGCTTGGAAGGAAACGCGAGCAAGAGAGAAAATCGATAACAAAACTTCTGAGCGGGAAAGCGACCGGGAGCTGGAAAACGACCGAGAGCGGAAAAGCGACCGGGAACGCGACGAAAACGGGAAAGTGGAGAAGGAAACGGGAGCGAGAGGGACAAACATTAGAAAAACCTCTAAAAACCTCGGGCAACGCCGGGTAACCCCGCTAGTACTAAAATAATCAAAAGACCGGATTTAGAAATTCAGGTCAGCAGATACGGCTCACCTCACCGAAAGCCATTGTCGCCATATCAAGCAGAGCCAAAAACACCATGCTCCATTTGTGGCGGACCACATTGGAAACGAGAGTGTCCTAACGTCAGACAGACGAGTTTTCCAGATTTTCGCAAATCACGAAAATTTGTATCACGGGATCATCCAAGCAGGAGGCAAAATTCTTTTACACACAGAGAAAAGAGTGCTTCTAGACAAGACCGATTCATTAACCTAGTAGACAACGGAAATGAAATCAAACAGTACATGTTTTGAAAAAAAAGAGCTGTGTTTAGAGTATAGCGTATAAGGTCGGAGCTGTATTAAAACATTAGTTCTCCATGCAGAATGTTTCGACGCAAACACGCATGGAATTCCGCTATAGTAAAATTAAAATTCATTTTAATTTAATAATTCAAAATATTGAACTACCTTTTGAGCTGTTATTATTTACAATTTCGATTTCTCCAGCTATCAATAAACGTAAATAGGGTAAATTAAATTCTTCACAGGCAGCAATACAAGTGTACATTCCAGGTGGTAGTTTTTTATTACTTTCCAGCCATTCAGCACTAACATGTATCAAATTTTGACCTTTGTTGAATATTAGAGAAGGAAAATAGCAACTAAAACCTTTGCTTTTCCTGATGATGTTTTCACAATTATCGAGAGTAAACAAGTTTTGATGTATTTGTAGGTGATTTTTTGTTTTCTTCCTCAAATCTTACAAACATAAATACACCCATTAAGGCAAAAAATAAAACTATTAAACAGCTTTTAAAAAACGTTTTTCAATGTTTTACAGATACAAAACGCCATTACGTTTTTTTTTTCAAACTTACATGTTATTTTAGGCAGATAAAAACTGCACTGAGTAACATTATGTAACGGACCTTCCAAAGAACATTCAAACTTTTGATCTTTCATTTCCCATGTTACTGTTTTGTTAATAGCCAACTTGTTAGCAAATGAGTCTCCTTTTCCAAAATACGATTTGCTGACATCAGGATCTGATGATACTTGTGTACCATTTTTCCATTTTCTACTCCATTTTAAGTTATACTGAGTACCATACAAATCATTGGAAAAGCAGTATCCGACAAATTCAGTTGCTTCAAACCCTTGTCCTTCAGTTTTACCTTGATTAAAGATCTTTATTTCCTGCTCTGCTTTTTTAGCATGTACTGTGACCCCCGAAAGTAAATTTGAATAGCAAGTTAACTCTGTAAAATTAAATCATTAAGATGAAAACTCATCAAGCTTGTTTTGTATATAAATTAATATATTTTAAAAAAAATCTATTAAAATTTTTTTTTTATTTATTTATTTATTTTGTTTATTGAGATGATGAACACAAAACACAAAAAAGAACAATAACTAAATACATAAATACATAAATAAACATCACCCAAAAGGAGTCTCCCAAGGGAAATACTTCCCATCTAGGGGATATCCTTATAGCAAATAGAAATAATAAGAAGCAAACAAAGAAATAAAAACATAAAATTAACTCAATAAAGAAATAAAAGATTTCAGATGTCATTTCAATAATAATAATGTAAAATAATAAACAAATAATAATATGGGATTAAGTCACAACAATTCAATTGAGACAGAGGTATGTAATCAATTTGAGTAAAACTAAAATTTCTAACATTTTTGTAGTCAGCATTATAGATTTCATTGATTTTAAATGATAAAACATAGTTTTATCTACTGAATAACTTGTTAAATTTTACGGTAGAATATCTGTAAACTCGAGATACAAATTTTAATAACGTAAAGTAAGGTAAAGTAAAGTAAATAAGATAAAAGTCTTAAGATTTCTTGTCTTTCTATCTTCGCTTTCTTTCATTTATTTTTTTTTCTTTCCACAAGCTATCAATGTTGTTTTTAAATTTATCCACACTCTTCCACAACACCATATTTTTTGGGTGTTGATTTCCTTTATCAATTATTCTTAGGCAGAAACTGTATTTTCTTGTGTCTTTTCTGACCATTTTCTTTTGTAACCTGAGTTCATTACCTCTTGTATTTTTCCCTCTTTTAACTGTAGGCTTGGGGCACAGTCTTTTTAATATTATCCATGAATGATTTTGAATGTTTCTATCAAATCTCCCTTATTCTTCTATCTGACAAAAATGGTAACCCAAGATACCTAAGCCTGTCCTCATAGCTTTTGTTTTTACAGCTCTTAAATAGTTTTGTAGCTCTTCTCTTTATTTTTTCTATTTCTTTGAGTATTCCTATCTTATAAGGAAACTAAACACTAGATGCATATTCAACTTGACTTCTCCCTAGTGCTATGTACAGACAAATGAATGACCCCTTATACATCAAATCGAATTTTTTTTATCAATTCCAGTATTTTTTATGCTTTACTGGTAATGGTATGAATGTGCTCTCTGAAAGATTGTTCATTGTCAAAGATGACACCTAGGTCACGTGCTGATTTAACTTTTAATGCTTTTCCATTTATGATGTAATTAAGATGTAAAATTTTGTTTCTGTTTAATTTCATTATACTACACTTATCTGCATTTATCTTCATATCCCATTTTTCAAACTATTCTATTACTTTATTCAGATAATTCTGTTTCACGGCACAATTTTCTACCTTTGTTAGTGTTTTCTATATCTTTGGACATCTTCAAATATAAGATTGCTACCTTTTTGTTCTGGTTATATCATATCATCAATGTATATAATGAATAGCAATGGCCCAAGTATGTTTCCCTGTGGCACACCACTCCCTACATCATACCGCTCTGATACTGATTTTGTTACTCTTACTCTGAACTTCAGACCTATAAGAAATTTAGTTAGTTGTCTATTTATTTATCCTGTCCATTTTAAATAACACTGTCCTAAACAACTAACACAACAAAACTTAATCTAAACTTAAATTTACTCTAAGTGGAGTGAGATTTCATATCAATGTAGAAAAATAAAATAAACTAAAAATACAATATAATCGGGCGTTAAAACAATTGTTACTCTGCACGCTAGGTAAATTGCAACGTTTAGGATTTTAAATTATGTAACTGCCTGTGAAGTGCTAAATAATTTAAGTTTGTTACGACAAAAGAAGAGCCCGGACCCCCAGGAACCCCTGTAACCGCCTCTGCTTGACCGCAATCGAAGAATATCAAATTTAAATTGTTTAGCCGCATCAAAATTATGCCATCAGAATGTGAAAGGTGGTAAAGAGTTTTGATGCTATATAAGCTTTTTATTAACAACTTGCTCTTTTGTTTGTTTATTTGTTTCATCGCATATGTTGTTGTCTAATCACCAAAGTTAAGCGACGTTGAGCTCGGTTAGTACTTGGATGGGTGACAATACATTAAACCGTTTTTAGATTTATAAAAAAATAAAAAAAATATTTAAACATTAAACAATGAAACTGTTTTTTTGGATTTTAAGAGCGTTAGGCGTTATCTATGTATATATTCGATTATCGCCCAACGCTCTTATCTTCCAAACAAAACGTTTAGTTAAAAGATTTTATTACTTAACATTAAATACTATTTCTAATGTCTTTCAATTTTATTAGGTAAACTTTTAGACAGAAACGGAAAATAATACGAAAATAAAAATTAAGTGCATTTCTTTAAATGCTGGTAAATAACTTAATTGAAAATTATCTACTCTTTTACCTGATTTTGATTGAAAAACAACAATTATTTACCAAGGTTGAAATAAATTCAGATAATTTAACTAACAAATAACCTTGAAAACTCAATAACACTGTAAACTAAGATTTTTATGTTAATGAATTGATAATAAATAATTCAATTGAAAATAACCTGCTTTCTTCACAAAATATTGATTAACATTTTTTACGCAATAAAAATACTCTTTTTCATTAATTACGCTTTTGATTTCGAGATCACAAATTTTTTTTTTTAGTGAACAATTAACCGCATATCCATCTTCAGTGTAATTTCCATCAAAATCAAAGATTGTTTTAACGGAAGCATTTTCATTCACTCGAAACCATTTGATATTTCTGTAACGTCCATCATATATGCAAGGTAATACAATTTTGTTACCTTTGCTGACATAAACATTGATAGTTAAGCAGCCTGTTAAATAAAATTGTTTAATGATGATTTCTAACATTACATTGTTAATAGAAAATGTTTATGACGTACGTATAACAAATTTCTATGTTTTTATCAAAACTCACCTTCAAAAAATAGGATGAGCCACATTAACATATTAACCAATGAGTAAAACAAGAAATTGAAATTTATTTAAATTCAAATTTGTTTTTAAGTCTATACAAACATAAAGTGCATAATATAAAAGACTCTCGGTTTGCTGGTTTTTATGTTGAGGATGGGCTAATTACTCAAGTGCTCAAATACTGTAGTATTGTAGACTGTTGTTTCATGTATTTTAACAAGAAAAACACTTTTATTATACAATCATCATTATAACAATTATATTTGAATTGGATATTCACAAAAACAGTACTTTAGCCATCTTTATGGTTTTTTCCCTAGATAAAATCCTCTTTCACTTTCTGATGGCTGAGTAAATTATAACAACATCAAAAGAACTTTATTCAGCTTACGAACTTTATTATCAGGTAGGGTAGTTATTCATAGATTCAAGTTTTCAAAGTGTTCTAAATTGTCCTAATGGTATGATACTAATATCTGACGTCCAGTCTCTTGCACGTGTAGATTTGCACAAGTCGAAAACGACTAAAATAATCTTTTTCCTTACGTTTCTATTTTTCATCATCAATCGTTTCAAATTAGATAACAACGATTTTATTGTGGTTGGTGAAATCGATAATATCTACTACAAGCCATCTCCACATTTACAATAAAACTTTTTAAGAAACAGCAAAAAAACGCATATTTGAACTCGTGATAGTTTTTCCATTGCGTTAATTTTTCAATTTGCTGAATCTGAACAAATTGAATAACAGTTTGTAAACAGGCTGTAAAATTTTATGTTGTTTAAAATAATTAACGCTGTTTGTTTGGAAGTGAAGCATTTGTTTGTAGACCAAAACATCGGCGAATAGAAAATTCAAGTGCCAAATATAGAAAAGAACACAGATACGTAGAAAATAAAGTACCGAAAAGGTTTGTTTGAAGACTGAAGTGGTCGCTAGAAACATGTGAAGGTTAATTAAACAAAAATTAAAACATACTATCAAAGCAGCAATAAAATTTCATAGCGACATCGTATAGCAAAAAATATTATCTCGGTGAATAGTGAACAAAAGGTGTTTGTAGTTGCTATAAGGATGACAATTTTTGCGTCATTATCATTTGATTCTTTAATTTATTTTTTAATAATGTTTTGTTTTTAAATTGTATTTGTATTCAACTAAACTATAATTTTTCTAAGTCGGCAAAACGTTGAGTTCAAAAACGGATAGGAAAAAAATATAATTGCATATTATTAAATTATTGAATTTATAAAAAAAATGCAAAATAGTGTTTTTTTGAATTTTTTTTAATTTTGGGTCATTTTGTATTTTTAATCAACTTAATAAAATACTTAATTGGTGAAGTAAGTTTTTACAAATCTACTTATCCATCGTTCGTGATTTTAATTAAAATTAAAAAAAATACTTATTTAATTTTTCTATAAAAAGATCATTGTATAGAGCTTATCGTAAAATCAACTTGGTTACTTGCACAATCAGTTTATTAACTTGGATGTAAATTGTATAAAAGTGAACAAGTAAAATATATTTAGTTTTGAAGACATTTTTAATTTTATACAACGTTTTTCAAAAGCAGAATTAAATTAATTTTGTGTTCTATTTGATTGAATACTAATTAAACAGTGAAGTGTTCTGAGAGAAAACATGGAAGTTATATTTAAATAACAAACCAGAATGAATTTATAAACTGAATATAAGTAGGACAATGAATAATGTATCAGCGAAAAATTGCATTTTATATTTTTCTTCTACTTGTGAAACAATTGAAAGACAAAACCTATTTTTTTTAAGTTTTCATTTTTTATTCAATATTTAAACCGTTGATTGTTTTGCATGCTAACAACTAGCAATTCCAGTTTGTTTAAACATGAATATTTTATTTGAACAATATTACTACATACAGGGTGGCCCAAAAAAAATGGAAACCTCTCTCACATAGTTTAATTAATTCTAATTTTTCATACAATTTTTTTTATTGAAAATCATGTTCAAGGTGTTTTCCTTGCTTTTCAACGACTTTTTCTAAGACTAATTTTGATGTAATAAAGTCACTTCTTACGAGATGTTTTGTACGACAACTCAAAGAAATTTTAGGTCAATCAAATGGACGTTTGTTATATCACTCAGTATGATTGTATGAAGAAGAGGATAACGATTTGAAATTTGATGACACATGTTGAAAACATCACAACTGTTTAAACCGGTTTTTTAATTTAAATAAATAATTTATTTATTTAATTTTTTCAAGGTTTTCTAATTTAATTTTTTCAATTACCAAAACATTTAACAACAATAATTTTTGAATGTATATAATAAATAACATAAAATCTTAAATAGTTATAATAATATTATAAAATTTTTGTTGTGAAAATACTTTTTCAAATAAGCTAACCAGATCATAAAACATTTTATTTAATTACATTTCAAATGTACTTTGATGAAACTATTATAAATGAACCGAGAACTGACAAACAGTATTCAAATACATTAGCCATCTTTTTTCTTTTCTTTTGATAAAAGAATCCTCTTTCACTTTCTGGTGGCTTGGTAAATTATAAAAACATAAAAAACTTTTGATCAATTTACCAGCTCAATAGTTTTTTTTAATTTATTCAAATTTAGTTTAGCTTATGTTAGATCAATTTCAAATTTATTCCAATTTTCTTAGATGAGATGATTTATTATAACTGATGTTTTTACGTATTAAAAACCAGTAAATTGATTAATGTTTGTCATGTTTTTTTGTGTGTAGACCTTTTGCAATTGGCTTCAATCAACAAGTTGCATCCGTTTTTAACAAAAGAATAAAAAGCGACATTTTAAGAAGAAATGGAATTGGTTCATTGTTCTACAAAAACGTTGTAATTTTCTATGTATGTTTGAGTTTTAAATGATTTTAATTTATAATTCACTCAATTTTAGTCCAATCAATCTAAACGTTTACAACCATGTAAAAAAGTCCGTAAAGACAAATGAACCCACAAAATTTCAACTTGATTGGATATGAAGTCCCAGAAACCAAATTTTGTTGAAATGGTGAAACACTTTTTTTTTATTTTTGAAATTCAAAAAATGTGAAAACATGCGTTATTTTGATTTTTGATATGTACGTATTTTTAGTTTATTTCTTTAAAAGCCGGATTTCTGAAAAAAAAACCATTTATAGCAGGTGTTTTCTAAGTAAATATTTGTGCACAAAAAGACAGTTAATAAAATCATTCGTAAAAATAATTACTCTTTATTTCTCTTGAAACAAAAATATTTAAAAACAAATTGAAATCATAAACCAAACAAAATGTATTAATTAATTTAAAACGTATTTCATTAAATAAAAAGTGGAATAGCGTGAATAGAATAAACTGAAAAATCAAAAATCTAGAGTGTTCTATGAAATTGTATATTTTCTTGTTGAGGTTGTTTTCTTAATACTGGAGTTGAGTTGCAATTGCTCTTTTCTGGAATCAAAACGTTTTTGTTAATAAACTTAATACACATTTTTTTGAAACAAATAGCATTGCAAACACTAATTTGTTTTCCAGTCATAACAATTAATAGTTTAATTAATATGAACGATTGAATTAAATTCAGTTTTATAATTGGATTTTGTTTAAATTCAAAATCATATTTTTTAAAATCTTAAAAGGTATTTTTTAATTTTTGCGCTAACAATAATAAAACTGACTATTTGTTGATTTGTAGACGTTAATTATCATATTTTTGCTTTTTAACGATGTGTAGCCAATATCAACATCTTCAATTTCTTCGTAAGCAACAGATTGTTTTCGTTCACTTTCATTGTAAATAACATCTAAATAATCATGTATAATGCTGTACATGCCAGAATGTGTACGGTTTTCAATGTGGTTATCTTGTTCTTGTACGTTTTCACTGTAAACAAGATTTGAATAATCGTGTATTGTGCTGTATATGCCAGAATTCCTACGACTTGTATTCTGGTTATCTTGCTCTTCCGGAATTAAAGGAAGTGGGGTGACAGTGGAAGTTGCTTTAATAAAATGATAAACTGTTATAATAATCAATCTGCACATGGTTTTGGTAAAATATATTCATCTTTTTATCTTTTTATTTCAGTGAGTTATAACAGGTGATGAATGACAATAAAAAAGATGTTTCTATTCCAAAATTAATATATAACCATGGTTTTTAGTTTGAATACTTCTCTGATAACTCCAGACTCCAATAACTGTCCAAACAAGAATAAAAAGAAGTGTTCCAAGTACAGCAATGGCTATTATACTACCCGTCTCTGAAACAATTAGAATAATTACTGTTTTTTGTTGTCGGTTTTTTACAATTTCCATTTTATTAAAATAAAATAAATTAACCTTTTTTTGATGTTTTTGTTTCTTCCATAGTTGTGTTACTCTGTATTGTTGGGGGCAAAATTTGAAATGTTTCGTAATGTGTTCCTTAAAATGTGTCAAAAAAGTTTAGAAATGGTTTCTTTTTTAATAATTTGTTTCCAGTTATTTTTAAATTGTAAACATTTGATTTGTAGAAGTTAATGAAAACCAAAACAAATGTGTCTTCAGGCAATGGTTTGCCAAAATGGAGGTTGACAAATGTCAAATTTCAACACGGATGAAACGTTGAAAAAATAGTTTTCAATTACTTTTTGATGGGAAAAAAGGTTACGGTTTGCTGCTGCAAAGTCTTTTATGATTTAAATTTAACCTGCTGTGTTTTAAGAGATTGGTTATAGGCGTTTGAGAATGCTGCTGATGATTCTTGCAAATGTTTGGAAGACGACAGTCTGTAATGAGATCTGGTCGCGTTTTCTATGAATAGTTCAACCCATTCAAGGTACAAAAGCGGCGGATGGATTTTAAAACCAAACCTTGTAGATTTGCGCGTTCAGTGCTGGACGTCAATAGTTCATTAAATTTGTTTATTTTATTTGTGTTAGTATTTTGCTACGCTCTTTCTGCACTGCCAGATACTATCATTCTGCAGAAATAATGAAGGAAAACTAGGCTCTTGTTGTTTTGATGAAGAGTTCAAGGTTGATGTTTATTCGACGGATAGTGTTGAATAATTAAAATAGTTATGAAAATAGTTGTGTGATAGTTTAGAATAAAAAGTCTTGTCCTTTTTTCATGATAAATTATTATTTGGGAAAAAACATGTTTTTATATATGGTATTTATTCATTTTATTTTTAGTTAGTTCCAGTTATAGTTTGATTTTAATAACGGTTATCTTTGTTGTATTAGTCGTGGTTTTTGTTACTAGAACTTCGCTGTTTGTCAACTCTTGCCTTATTGAACAAAAATATTTTCTGACAAACAGTTTCTTTAAATTTAATATATTAACTGTACTTTGTTTTTCAAACCTA
Organism: Erpobdella octoculata; assembly: GCA_963978895.1. Classification (NCBI taxonomy): domain Eukaryota; kingdom Metazoa; phylum Annelida; class Clitellata; order Hirudinida; family Erpobdellidae; genus Erpobdella; species Erpobdella octoculata. The sequence goes on from OZ022240.1 coordinate 36,821,436, forward strand.
AGATATTTAAAAAAGAGCCCTTTTGAAAATATACGATTGAAGTTCTATATACAAAATAATGTTTACATATGATAGAATTTTTCCACCTTAGTACAAATATTCCCAGAAATTTGATTCTCAATCAGGTTTTTATGATGTTTAAGATTATAAATTAAAATCTCACCAGCAACTATCAGTTCAATTTCTGAAACAACTTTATCTGGCCAATATGAATTTGTTCCAGTTTTACATTTGTATAATCCTGCATTCTCTGCAGATGCCTTTAACAACGTGAGATTACAAGATTTTTTGTTGTATTCACACTTTATTTCGTAATTAGACCTGGTATTATTTTCTTCAGTGTAATAAATATAACGTTCTCTATTTTCTCCAATTTGTACATAACTCCACACGAGTGATGTAATGCTATTGTCGTCAAATATGCATGGTAGTTCAACCGAATCTCCCGTTTTTACAATCAAATAATCATTATCTGTCAAGCAGCAAAACATTTTATTTTATTTCACTAAACGTTTTTGTTCATTTGTATTAATCAATAACAACAATTACTGTAAATTTAATTGAACTAACCATCTGAATTGATTATCAAATTTAAATAAAATATAGTTTGGCCATTGATGATGTTACATAAATTAATATATTAAAAGTTTTAGTTATATATGACAATAGATGACAGTTACTCAATTTTAATCAATTCAATTTTTGGCACTATGCGTGCACAAACTTTATTCACGATAACAAAAAAGATTAGGCCATACAGTTATGCAATCGTTTTTGTTGCTTTCATTACGTCACTAATTTTAATATCACATGTTTAAAATAGTCGTATATTGTGCACTGCTTAACATATACCGGGACGTGCAGCTAATCTAATAAATTAGCGCCCAGATAGGCCATTCTATGTTATTGTTGGATTATATTGTTCAGTTCTTGAATTTTTTATATCTGGCTTATTTTTTCATATACATAAATTTCCTTGGCTATAAAGTATTTGGATATAACTAACATTTGACTAAGGCGTACTAAAAGATTGGTCCCAATTAAAAAATTGTCCATGTATATAACAAATTACCTAACTTATTTACAAAGCATGGCCGGTATAATAAACGCTTATTGCATCGTCTGGTGTCTCAATTCTGAGATTAAGTTATCGCTGTATGTTTGCATCTATTAGCCAGCATAGCGTTACCGGATGTCAGTACGTGTTTGAAACAAAACACCGCGTAAGTTCGTATTTTGTCTCATCAAATTTTTTTATTCAAATTTGGTTACAAATTGCAATTAAAAAACAATCTGAAAAAGTTAGGCCTATTACATAATAATGTTTTAATATTAACAAGTTTAAATTAAATACTTTTGTGTCTTGAACCAAAATTGGTCAGCCTCATAAAGTTTCAGCTCTGGTAGTACACCTCCTCTCTTGTGTACAGACTCACAAAAAAGAACTCATGTTCAAATTCAAATTAAAACATGTAAAAAATAAAAAAAACTGTGCATTTTTTAAATTTTTAAATTAGGATATTGTTTTAGCACAAAACTGACATAATATAAAAATATATCAGGCATTAATGAATTAATTGTAAAATGTTAATTATAAGACTGCACATTGTTAAAATGAGAAAATAATAAAGTATTATAAATTAATAAAATAATGAAAATCTGACAATTTTAATGCATTAACCAAATTGCTCCAATTTCCCTCGGATAAAGAACAAAAACTTTTGTAGTTTTTCTTATGTTGTTAAATATACTGCATTTTATTATGCATGAGTTAGAGATTTTCTTTACTAAGTTTTGGTCACACATTTAAAGTTAAAAAATAATCAAATAACATCCACACTGGTTTTTTTATCTACCCAACAGGTAAGCATCCATTAACACACATGTCTATTATCTCACAATAATCAATAGGTAAGCTTCGACACGCATACAGACATGTCTATCTCTGCAATAACCAACGGGTTATTGACACCAAGAATAACTTAAGAATTGTCTACTAGCCATGCATTGTTTTTTCTACTTAAAATAACTTCTTTATTTTGTCAGGTAATCGACAAAACCGCAGTTTTCAAACGACATGGTCAATTTTTTCTACATTCGGAATCAGTCTTTTCCAGTTCCAAATCGTTTACTCCAATTTTTTACTCACCTAAGTTCTGATCACAGCTCCTGCATATATCTCATTGTCAACCGAATAGCATTAAGAAACGCTCTGAGGTCATCATTTCCATCTCATTCGAATTGTTTGATGTGCCCCTTAGCATCAAAGCTGTGAACATCGTCAGGCAAAATGCTTCCACTACAACTTCACATCTGAACCCTGTTTTCGATGCGCGACAACCAATCAGCCTGCTCACAAAAATCCCAACAGACTCCTATGCAAAACTCCGGTTTTCCCAATATGCCAGGAGGCGCCTCCGACGGATCAGAATCTCTCAGAGTCCAGCAACACTCAGCTACAGGGCCCACCTTGGTGGCGCCTTGCCATAAAACTTGGTCAATTCTCCTTTTTTCCCTTTATTCCGTACCAGCTTCTGTTTTTTTCGTGCCCCGTCTGATTTGTGCAGTCTGTCTGGCCGTCATCTGTCACATATTCTGAAACACAGCTAGTAGACTCCGGTTCAAACTGGGTTTTGCCTCAGCAACCTACAATAATTTTTTTCCAACAACACGCAGGGCCAGAACCGTGTCCACCACTGACTCAGCCGTTTATGTGACCAGACACTCAACAGTTTTGTCATCCAGAAAACACTCAGGTAAACCACTACCAGAGGATCCCCGATTTCATTTATTTGTTTGCTGTACACTGGTAGTATTGCTGTACCAGCCTCTGGTATTCTGTTTTTAAGGCAGACCTGACCGCCAAGAAATAATTGTTCTCTTGTCTTCTTGTGTGCTGCTTTATTTTTCTCGTTTGTTGTGTTTCTTTCTCTAACAAATTTATTTTCAATGTTTTCCGGTTTTTCAAAGCTTTTTCGTCAATATCGAATTCATACTCATTTTCTCCAGGTCCATAGTCTTTATTCACTAACGGCGCTAGGGGGCGTTCACTAAGTTCATCCATCTTACCATTATCACTTAGGTTTTGTTTCTTCAGTGCATCTGTCAGCTCACACATCAAGAGAGAGTGAATGAGGATACGAAATTATAAAAGTAAATATAAATTCAGTAAACTTACTTGTTTTACCTCTGTTTACATTTACAAATTGATAAAAATGTTCCATGTTGAAGCGTTGAACTCTCTGTTGGGGAATATTTTGAGCGTAATAAATTTCTTTGTCTCCATCATAATAAGTTTTTTTACTTGATCAAAAAAATTAAATAATTTTTAATTCAATTGAAATAAATAATAATTAATATTTATAATAACTCACATTCTATTAAAGTTTCCTATTTTTCGTAAATAATCGCTGCAGTTGAAAATAACTGTGAAATTACTGTTTTCAATTTTTTTAGAAGTTGTTTCTAAAGAAAACCACATGCTGGTTTCTCCAATTTTATAGATTTTTTTTTATTTTGTGTCGGATTCATTGTTTACAGGATCATACCACTTTGGTATCAATTGGCAATGATTTGATGCGTAAAAATCCAATGTGCAGTTAAAATAAAGTGTATCATTTGAGTGAAATAGAATTCGTTTGAATACATTATAGTTTTGTTTCTCCATTACGCAGCTAACGTTTTGTTCTGGAAATACAAAACATGGCAAAAATACAACCAAAAGCAAAGAATCTAAATAGTTACTTAATTTGTTTACCTATTGAAATTATATCTGTAGTAAATTCAATAAAACTTGAAGAACATGAATAAAATCCTGATTCTGTTTTGTTAATCTGGTTTATTTTCAGAACATGTCTGCATTCTGTATTGTTCCTGTATTCAGTGGTGGAATTGATAGAAGAGCTTGATTTTAATGTAACAAGATTACTTCCATTGAATGGTATAAACTTCCACTGAACTAAAACATTGCACTCCAAAGGACATGTAAGTTCAACATCTGCACCCAGTTCAACTACTTGGTTTTCCATGAAAGAATATTTTTGTTGGTTTTGAATTTTCTTCTTTTTTTCTTTTGATTTGATTTTATCAACAGGGCAAATATAAAAGTATTTTAGGCAACATTTTAGTGAGAAATACAAATTTAAAAAGTTTTAATGTTTTAGTTAAACAAATTTAAATACTTTTGGAAAGGTAATTATAATGAATTTCTAGTTCTCCGGCAATCACCAAATGCAAAGATATTTGTGGAGATTTTGTGAGTACACAATCAGCAATGCAGGTATAAAAACCAGGTAACAGTTTTATATTACTTTTCCACCATTCATAAACAAGGTGGACTATATTTTTATTTTTTCCAAAAGTGAGAGAATAGTAGCAATATATATCTTCACTCGTTTTAATGCTTGTTTTACATGTATTCAAATTAAACGTGTATCCACGGAATTTCTGGTGACTATTTGTCAGCTTTCTCAAATCTTTCAAACATATATACAAAAATTAATTCAAACTAATAATTGATTGTAAAAACTGAACAAAATATTTTACGTTTGATTTGAAATAAAACAACATTACTTTAAAAACATTTGATATTTTAATATCTGTGAAAAAACTTAAAATGTGCGAAACTTGTTTAAGCAACATACATGTTATTGTAGGCAGCTGCAAACTGCATGGAGTAACATTATGTAACGGACCTTTCAAGGAGCATTCAAATATTTGATCTTTCATTTCCCATGACACAGTTTTGTTAATGACCAAATTCTTGATAATTAAGTTTTCCCAGTCAAGGTATGATAGGTTAACATCAGGATCGGAAGAAACCTCTGTACCATTTTTCCATTTTCTACTCCATTCAAAGTTATATTTAGTTCCATACATTCTAATTTTGGGTGAACAATATCCAACAAAATTAGTTGCTTGAAATCCTTCTATTTTAGCAAACACTGTGTAATCCGGATGTAAATTTGAAAAACAATTCAAACCTGCAAAATTAAATTATTAAAATAAAATTGTATCTAATGACAAATTTTGGAAATAATTACATCATATATATTGACGAATGATTTTATAATGATCTTTCGGACTTCAAAACGTCCGCGGACATCCCATGGAAATCCGGAAAAACAAAAATTAATAAAAGCATGTAAACAAAATTTAATTATCAATTGCAGTACACAAATAAAACGTAAAACAAAATTTTTCACTAATCACTTATTTTTCAGGATTTACCAGCTATTCATTAATTGCAAATATTTTTTTTAAACAACATTTTCTGACTTTATACATGTGAACATTTATATAATTGTGTTTAATTTGTTTTTTTTTAAAACATATATAAATAATAATTTTAATAAAAAAGTATTTGCAGTGGCATGAAGAACGAGTTTATATTTAAAATTTCAGCTTAATTGGATGACGGGAAGTTAGTTAATTTTCACTTTCAAGGTTTGCACACAACATTCAAGCAAGCAAACAAGCAAACAAGCAAGCAAAAACAGTAGTGAATTTAATATAAAAAATTTTAAAAATAATTTTTGTTTTACTTAATTACTGTTGGTAGAAAACTGAAACAAAAATACCTGTAATTCTTACAACGTAAATTTTCCGAATTGGTCTACAATGAAAAGTCTCTTCTTCATTAACAATGCTTTTGATTTTCAAATTGCAAAATTGCTGGTTTACTGAGCAATTAACGGCGTATCCATCTTTAGTGTAGTTTAGCTCCATATCAAATATTGTTTCGTATCGTTCTTCTACGGAGCTAAGATCTTTATCTCGAAGCCATTTAATGTTTGTGTAGTGCTTTTCATTTTTGCAAGGTAATACCAGACTGTTGCCTTTGCTGACATATACATCTGTAAACGCTAAACTGCCTGTAAAATCATGGGCAACGCTTCTGATTATAAAGTTTTAGAAATTATTGTTTGACTACGTCATTTTTTGGTGAATAAAACTCTTTTGTTTTTACTAATTTAAAAATTTTGAAAATCACAGAGAAATAAAACTAATTTTTGTTAGATGTATTGTTATAAAAATTAAAAATCAAGCTGGTATTCAAAATAAAAATTATGCTGTTTTATTTTTATTAAACTGCTATGTTTTAGTTAATAAAAAATATTATAAAATGTTTCTTTTTTGTTTTTTAAAAGTCAATTATTGATTTTCGACATTAAAATATTAATTACAACAAAATTAATTTTTTTTCAGCTGCTTAAAACTCATAAAATTGTTTAAAACGTATAAAAAATGTTAATTTTATTGAAACTAACCGTCAAAAACTAAGATGAACCACAACATGTTAACTGAACAGAGAAACAAAAAAAAATTAATTTGTCTTGAAATTCACTATTGGCTTAATATGTGTAAACTTAAACCGCATAAAAATTAACATCCTGTTTATTTTCAATCTTGTTAGTAAGTGATGGGAAAATTACTCAAGTACTAGATTATTTGAAACGGTTTTTGTAATACTTTTACAAAAAGGACGCATTTAATTAGTCGTACATATTTCAAATTACTAAATAAAAAGTTTTAAATTAAATGTAATTACAAGAAAACAATTTTGTTGTTTTTATTGTTGCATTTTTTCTAAATAATCAAAAACTTTTGTATTTTTTATAATTTGTTTATAAAAACTTATAAAAAAAAGTTTATTTAAATGATAAAATTCAATTAACCAACAACAGTGTAAACCAGTTTTTTATATTAGCTAAATTATTTATTCGTTAGATTAAATTGATACTCATATCATCTTTATATTTCTAATATAAATTGAATAATATTGAATATAGGTCGTCCAGTTAGCGGGAAGTAATTCCCTTTGGATGAACCTTTTGAGCACTTGATTTTTTTTTCCTTATTTATAACTTCACTGTTGTTTTGTTTCGTGCTCAATAAATGTTCAAAAAAAAAAAAAAAAAAAAAAAAAAAAAAAAAAATTATTAATTTTGTTTTGATATTCGTATAAATAATTGTAATAATTCAATTTTTATGTTATTAATATTAATTTGTTTAGTTATTAACTTATTTATAAATAATTTTATCCAAAGACATTTAAGAAACTTTTTTCACATTTTATATTCAGAGGCTAGAAATTTTAATTAGTCATGATGAACCGAATATTCAGAAACAGTATTCAAATATTTTAGCCATCCTTTTGTTGTTTTCATACGGAAAATCCTCTTTCACTTTATAGTCGCTTAGTAAATTATAAAAATATCAAAAGAACTTTATTGAATAGACAAGTTTTTTCTTAGAAAGTTAATCATGTGACGTTTTAGCTTAAATTATATCATTTTTAAAGTGAATTCAAATTGTTTTGATGATATGTTTTCCTATATCTTACGGGCTAAAAAAGTAAAATCGTGTGGTTTAACACATTTGCGCAGGTCAGTTATCTTAAAAATCAATATAAATTAAATAATTGTAATTCCTGTTTTTGTTATCTTTACCAATCGTACCCGCATTAAAACACTTAAATTTAAAAAAACTCATATTTAGGTAGTCATGAAATTAACAAGTTGATTCACACTGCTTTTGAAAACCGCCCAAAATTCATTTGCTGAATTATTTAGTTTTACGGTTTTTTTTCATATTTTTCATTTGTTGATTTAAATAACCTAATTTTTTAATTTACATGTTTGGGTGGCAGCCTTAGTGTACTCCTCCGTCTTGAAAACATTTGAAATGATAGAGAAAGCGAGAACAGTGTTTTTACTAGTTTCCGTCGAGCAACAAATCGGTATAAGATTAGCACTTTTTTCCTAAAACTGTCCACGTCTAATATATTTTTTAATTTTCATTGTTCGTTTTTAAGAATGTAAACTAAAAAAACCATTTTGATGTTTTATAAATAATTTAAATGAAAAATACATGTTCTCGTCTTTGAAGTATGTTTTGTTAAAATGACTCATCAACTCAACTATTGTGGCTGGATGTCAAAGTTCCTGATTTAATGGTTGTTGAACACGGCCTTGAAGACCAGATGTGGCCTGCAGTAATTTCAAACGAGGTTACTACTCCGGTAAACTGAGTACGAGCACATGTTGGTAATTGTTTAATTTGAATTATTTTTTTACACTTAAAGTATTGTAATACTGGTAAAAATGTGTTTAGTACACAATGTCAAAAGCAAACAATAAATGCAGCACAAATTACGTTTTTTAGCTGAATCGGTCACACAGTGACATAATTAGATTATTTAAACAACAGAACACATCAGCAATATTTATATGTTTTTTCTTATATTAAAAAATTGGTTTTAGCGTATAAGGAGTCTTACAAATATACTGAATACAAAAACACATCAGGCAATAAAACAGCAAACTATTAAGTCAAAAATGTGTTTGAGCGCACTAATACCTGTGGTACTGCCTCTCGCTCCAGTGCCAGTTTGAAGAGATCAATTGTTTCTACACATCTGCTGGTTTTATGTTTCAACAAATTGTGAGAGTTCTTTTAATAAGGTTTTTGATTATATTTTCAGATTTAATAATGTTTTAGAAGCAGCAAATTATAAAATATCATGTTACAGGTAAGAAAAAGTGACAGGTTATAATACCAAATGCAGTTTAAGACATAATGATGTCGCTTCTTTGTCAGGCAAACGTTTTAATCGCACAAATAAACAAATCAAAATTTATGATTTTTTTTTCTTTTCTCATTTATTAAAAAATTGAACAAAGAAACAGACAAATCAGTAAATATTTTTTGACATATATTCATTGAACAAACTGAAGTGTCAAATAATGTTTGACAGAATAACTGCTCTGAAATATGTCGCAAATAAATAACCAAAAATAATTTTACATGATACTTGAATAAAATGTTTGGTTGTATACATAGAGTCAACCTGTACTATTCATTAAAAAACTTAAAATCAATAAAGTTGGATCAAACCAATAATAAAACAACTAATAACTTGTCAGTTTATAGACGTTTTCTATTGTATTTTGACTTTTCAGATGTGTTAATAATAATAAGCAAATTACAGTTTTTTAATAGATTTTAGTTAATAAACCGTAAAATGAGAAAACAAAACCCACAGTATAATTCATAGGTTTTCTGAAAAAATTCAATAATTATTTAATTTTGACAACACATGTTGCGTTATTAATAGTTTAGTGACTATTTTTTAAACAAAAATTACAAACAGTTTTCAAGCATTTTTGGTTAAAAAATTGTTCAATTAATCTTGATTAAAGTGTTCTGTTGCATATATCGGTGAACATGCGATGTCCAAATGAAAAAACCTATAAAATTGAATAATTATTTTTTTCAAAACGAATTTATATAACTTTATTTGTCTGTTGGTGACAAACCAAATCAAGTCAAATCAAGTCGAACACTTTTAAGGCGAAGCGCTTTGAAAGTGAGAGGTTCTGTGTTCAAATCCCAGTTTTTTAGTTTAATTATTATTTCAGGATAGGCTCGTTCTGATTAACAATGATTTTACCAACTTAAATTGAATAATAATAATAATTTAGACAATATTATTTTTATAATTTATACTATTTTATTAATGCTTATTTTGGTCAAATGAAAAAACAATTAAATACAATTAAAAAGTAATTACCTCTTTCAGCTTTTTCCAACTATTATATTTTAGTTTTTGAAATTGAACTGGGGCTGGTTGTTTCTGTAATAACAAAATTTAAATATTACAGATAGATGGTGATTTGTTTTTTACATGTTTTGATACAGAAGTTTATAGAAAATTAGAGAAATTACTGAAGTCTATTTATAATTTAACAATTTTCGTCTTTAGGACCTTGCGGACTTTGTTAATAAATATTGAGCCGGAAAATGATTTTACATTCTAGAGCAGTGATGGCAAACATGTATGTGTAGTGAATTTCACAATAAAGCTATTTTGATCTGCATGAAAGATCAGAGACCCGGTTGACTGAGGAAGACAAATAACTTGAGAATAGTTTGTAAGCGGATTTGTAGACCTGTACAATGAACTTGAGTTAATTTTGCTTCATTATTGCTATTGGTAGCTAGTGTAAAAAGGCAAGAATGAGAATGATGTGTTTGATTTTGCGCTCACAAGTGACCATACGAACCGCTGCGCTAACCAAACAAAAAATACGATTAATTTAGCTACTGCGTGACTTAACTAAAAAAAATTTGTCACAGTAAAATTAAATAGGGTTTTATGTCAAGTTAGTTTAATAAAAAACAACAAAAAACAATTTTTAAATTAATTAGAGAAACTGGCACAAATAATAATGAAATAAAATACCTGTTGATTTATAGACATTTATTATCATATTTCTGGCTTCTAATGATTTGTAGCCAATATCAACATCTTCAATTTGTTCGTAAGTGGTTGATTGCCTTGGTGGTATGTTTTCACGTTGATTAACATTTGAGTAATCGTGAATAGTACTGTACGTTCCAGAATTCCTACTATTTTCAGTGCGGCTATCCTGTTGTTCCGGAACTGGTGCTACTGGTGTGCTAATCAATGGTGCTTAAAAAATAAAATAAAAATACATTATATTACACCAGGACGTCTTTGACGGTAATAATAAAACACTAAAAATTTGTTATTTTTTTAAAAGTGTGTATACTAATTGTTTATTGTCCAGGCCGCTGGAGCAATTTAAACAAATTTTGGCATGGAAGAAAATAGGATTATAGGAATAAGGCCTCAACCTGATCATTTTTGTGCCGATGTGAAATTAGTAAAATGAGTTGTATAAGCATTTTTGAAAAATTATTTTTTACTTCAAAGAAACCCAAGAAAAAAAAAACTCTAAAAAATAATAGGGTGTCAGACACAAAATATGAAGCACAAAATAAAATCTTCAAAATAAATCCAGGTTAACCATATTAAAGCGAGTTACAATAGTCTATCTTGGGTAGTATACAAAAACAACAGATTGCAATGTAGGATCATCTATATATATATATATATATATATATATATATATATATATATATATATATATATATATATATATATATATATATATATATATATGACTCTACTAGGAATCGAACCCACGTGTCTACGGCAACACCGCCTCGCTAAAGAGCATCTCCACCCACCTAACCCACATCACCCAAGACTCATACTCTTTCATCCATAGCCTTCAAAATTTCTCCTCCACCAAAAACCTAACCTCATCTATTCTTTGTACATTAGATGTAACATCCCTCTACACCAATATGAACAACAAGAGAAGTCTGGAAATCGCAACAAATCTCTGGATGCGAAAACAAAAACACCCAGGAGAACCAAGGTTTCTCAACCACCTACTACGTCATTCTCTCTCACATAATGACTTCACATTTTTCAATCACAGGTACATCCAAACTAATGGCTGTGCCATGGGTAAGGCTTACTCCCCTACCTTGGCCAACCTATACCTCCATGACCTGGACGTATTCATCACATCCAACCCAGCAGTTTCTTTCTACAAAAGATACATAGATGACATCTTTCTTATATGGCTGAAAGACCATCACTCACTCCAGAATTTCATCCAACAATCCAGCAGCCTGATAGAGGGTATACAACTCACTTCAGAAACAGATCAGGCATCCATAAATTTTCTTGACATAACAATCAGCATCTCAGATTCTGGGATCCTGTCATATAGACCATATTTTAAACCCACAAACTACTTCCTTTACCTCCACCCCTCCTCTCACCACCCCAGCCACACCTACAAAGGTATCAAATCGCAGTTCATAAGGTTTCTGAGACTGTCGTCATCAATGAATGACTTCATCTTTGCCTCAGACATCCTAATCTACCATCTCTTAAACAGAGGCTACACTTATTCCCAACTTAAAAGACAGTATAATCTCGTCAAAAGAAACTTCCCTAACCACACCAAAAATCCCCCATCTCAAGAGACAACACAATCTTCGTGACCAGTAGTCTCAATAAGGTTTCCTCATTAATTTTCGCATTTGCGAAGGAAATCATCCCCCAAAATTACTTCTTCTCCGAGCATAAAATTATCCGCTCAAATACCTGCGATAAGAATCTTAAAAGATTACTTTTTAAGACACCTACACTTCCACCTTCCTAATCATACTAAAATTAATAACCTCCCCCCCCCCGGTCATCAATTTTTTCATTTTTTCATTTCATACTAAAATTAATAACCTCCCCCCCCCTTTTCATCAACTTGTTCATCTTTTCATTTTTTCATATAATTTCCCCCCCCCCCCCCCCGGTCATCAACTTTTCTCCCGCTCACGCCCTCAAGAAAATGCCATCAAATTCACTATAATATCCCGCTCACTCCCCCAAAAGACCCGCTCAATACATTATGATATATATGGTCCTTATAATGACCATATATATATACTGTATATATATATATATATAAATATATATATATATATATATATATATATGTAAATCATATATATATCTAATATATTATATAAATAAACCATATATATATATAATTATATATATAAGCCATATACATATACCATTTATATATATATATATATATATATATAATATATATATAAATCCAGCCCGTATATATGTATATATACCATATATATATATATATATATATATATATATATATATATATATATATATATATATATATATATATTTATATATATATATATATATATATATATATATATATATATATATATATACATATATATATATATATATATATATATATATATATATATATATATATATATACATATATATATATATATATATATATATATTTTTATCGCGTAAAATATATATATATAAGCCTTTTCCGTTTTTTTACCTTCATTTACGTTTTTGTTCAAAATAATAACAACTCCGCCTCGCTTATTGCGAGCCAGTCCCAAGCCTGGAGAAAGGAGGAGGGAAAAGTAAAAAGGATCAAATTCTGATCCACGACAGGAAGTACTTAAGTGCTTCCTACATACAGCCATTAGAGTCTTAAAACACATGGTGTAAAGGACTATAAACTATTATAAAAAAAAAAAAAAAAAAAAAATCAAAATAATAAATCGCTTCTGAAGAAGGTCCTTGTAAGACCGAAAGCTCAAGCACTCATAAAATCACACTCAGTGTAATCTCTATATCTCATCACTCGTATTTCAGTATCACTCTTACTATTAGCGCCGGATCATTTATTTGATTCTCACCTTATTCTCACCTTATTCTCACCTCTACGGGGGCTGTTAGGGGTGGAGGGAGGGATAGGAGGGTGAGAAGAGTGAGAAGAGGATGTATCAGACGGTGTCTGAGGTCTGGGTGAGAATCAAATAAATGATCCGGCGCTAATAGTAAGAGTGATACTGAAATACGAGTGATGAAATATAGAGATTACACTGAGTGTGATTTTATGAGTGCTTGAGCTTTCGGTCTTACAAGGACCTTCTTCAGAAGCGATTTGAGTCTTGGGTGATGTGGGTTAGGTGGGTGGAGATGCTCTTTAGTTTGAAATCCAGGTATTGATTGATTCTATTATCGGGTGACCCTATGTCAGAAACAATAGGGCGCCCAGGAGGCTGGTTTGTGTTAAACCATTTGTTGGTTGGTTTGTGGATTTTGGGGAGGGTGTAGAAAATTCTTTCTTTAGTCTGTTCGGGGGGGTAGAAGGAAATAATATAACTTTTGGGATATTATTTTGTGGTCGAGGGCTGTTTTGAGAATTTTTGTGAGTTTTTTTGGGGCCTGGATGCTGCTACAAATAGGGGAGTAAAATTTTGGATCAGAGAGTTGGTGAAGACCCTCGTTGACATAGTCAGATGTGTTCATTATGACAAAGACGTTGCTCTTGTCCGCTTGTCTAATTATGATGTTGGGATTGTTTTGGAGCGATTTCAGGGCCATCCATTCATCTTTGGAGAAGTTGGACTTGGCTCCTGATTTTATGGTCAATTTGTTGTTGTGTTGGAATTGAAAAGATTTGATAGCGTCAAAGGTGAAATAGAGTAATTTGTCAGTGGTTTCAATGGTTTCTTTGGAAACCATTGATCTGGCTGGGGTCCAGTTGCTTTTGACGAAGTGGGGAGTGTCCGGTTTAAGAGTGGTGGAGTAGGATGGATTCCTGGCAAAGTAGTCCTTAGTAAACAGTTGGGAATTTAGTTTATAGGTCCTTTGCTCTATTGTGAGGAAATCCGCTAGTGTGTTGGAGGGTACAAAGGAAGTCCCTTTCTTGAGCACTGATTTTTCTACATCGGTTAAGGCGTAGGTGCTCAGGTTGAGGAATCCATCTAGGTAGGGGGTAGGGCTAGATGGACCCTCGAACCTGTCTATAAAAAATGGCTGCTGACTATGGCTTTGAAGACGTCATGACAAGCATGCGTCTTACCATCGCACGTAAATATTTTGAGTGATTCGTGTATGTAGTGGGTAGTTACGTGATGTAAGTCTTCCATGGTCAGGCTGGTGACTAGTTGTGCTACGCTGGGTGGTTGGGCTTTGAAGATGTCTAGTACCAAGTCGTCCTTTAATTTAGACATTTTTCCTTGGAAGTAGATGATAGGAGGAACGAACGAGGTAGGTGGGTTTAAAGGGTCGAATGGCGGTCTGATGTAAATTTTGTCATGTTTTGTGTTAGTAGCTTGTCGATGGACAAAGACTACGTGGCTTATAGCTAAGTGGCAATTTGTGGCCCTTAAGAAAAATTTCTTCTTAAGGTGTTCTGGAAGGGGATTATAAGGTGTGAGGGTGATTTCATCCTCCGAGTGGTGATCTGAGGTGGAAGGTGAGGTAGAGTATGCGAGAGGTGAGGAAGTTTGAGAGGGGGAAGGGTTGTAGTTTGAGGTGATAGGTGACTGGCTTGGGGTGGAAGGGGGGGTGGGGCGGGTCTACGGGGGCTGTTAGGGGTGGAGGGAGGGATAGGAGGGTGAGAGGAGTGAGAAGAGGATGTATCAGACGGTGTCTGAGGTCTGGGTCTCTTGTGGGCTGAAGGTGCTGAAATAGTTCTCCTTCTTTTGTTACGATGTGGGGTTGTGTGGGGTATAGTATTAGAGAGGGGGAAGGGGGAAAAAATAGGGGGAGATTGTATGTTAGGGGTGGGGTTAGGGGTGTTGGGTCTTGGGGTTGGGGATGATGTGGGTGAGAGGGTGGGTGGTTGTGTTGGTGGGTTGGTGGGTTGTGAGAGGAATGAGGCGTTAGTGATGATGTTATGGAGATTGTTATCCATCCATCTAAGAAACTTGCCTGCTGCCGTTTTATTTCTGATGAGGAACTTGATTCTTGTTTTAAGGTGTTCCATGTGGGTGGGATCTCTCAGCTTATGTGTGTCTAACGAAACTGAGAAGTCAAGTTTGAGGTTGTCAGATGTTTCCTGAAGGTGTTGGAGGACGATTTGTCTGTTGATCATCAGGAAGTTAGCCAAGTTTAGGTTCATGGCCGCGGTGGTTTTTGCGTTCTTCATAGGCGGGTTGATAGTTAGGTGTATGTTTGTGAAGGCTTGCTCAAAAGACATTGTTTTCTCGTCTTTCCAATGTGGGATGGCGCAAGTTGTTCTGAATAATGAGACAAGTTTGGATGCGATTGTTTTCACATTATTCCAATCTTGTGTATTGAGTTTGGGGAGAGGTGATTTTTGTGTAGTTCTGGAAGTAGGTGTTTTACTGGGCTGAGTGTGTTGTTGTTTGTATGATCGGGTAGATGGAGTTGGTTTGTTGTATGTGGACGTAGTGGGTTTTTTGTTTGTAGTTTTGAGGGACATGAGAGCAGGTACTTGTTTGTTTGGGGCTTTATGTTGGCGATTGTGTTGGTGATGGGGCTGGTGCTGTTTGGTTGTGACTGGTGGTTTTTCTACTTGGGTGGGATTGAAGTTTTTTAGAAACTCTATAAGTGCCGGGATTAGGGGATTGACCTGCTTAGCAGGTAGAGGGTGGTGTTGGTTGGGTCTTGTTTTAGATGGGAGTCGCGTTTGTTTGTTCAGGATGGTCAGTAGAATTCTAGAACTCACCGTAGTAACTTCAGCGTCACTTCTAGCTAAGAGTTGTAGGATCGAGTTAGGGTGAGAATCAAATAAATGATCCGGCGCTAATAGTAAGAGTGATACTGAAATACAAGTGATGAGATATAGAGATTACACTGAGTGTGATTTTATGAGTGCTTGAGCTTTCGGTCTTACAAGGACCTTCTTCAGAAGCGATCCAGATAGAGAAATCCAGTCGTTGTTTAATATTATTGATGTTGTTTGGACGTTTTGTTTCACACATCTGGTTGACAGCCAGATAACTTCAGACTTGCTTGATTTCAGTTGAAGACCACTGTATGTAAAAGCATGGAAAAACTACTGACCAGAGCTTGACCATATTATTAGGATCCCATTGACCATTAATCTGTGGGTCATCAGCATAGAAATGCGTGCAGAGTCATGCACTCTAACAAATTAGAGCTAATTTGTTCCAGTTGAGCAATGTACATTGAAAAAATAGTCGGTCTAATAACTGAACGTTGTGACACACCGCAGTTAACTAAAGAAGTTACCAAAATATTTTCTCTGACTCTGATCTTACATTTATGTTGGCTAAGTTACAAGTAAAACCACTTTAAACAAAAAACAAAATGTGGGTTGACACTGACACCGTCAACTTTTTTTCCGTAGCTATCATCAGACCCATACTAAAATATGGATGACCAAATGCCTAGTTTGGCAAAGCATGCTTACATAGAGTCTGTTTCCACTAATTGAGTCACAGAAAATTTGCTCACTGAGCATCATCTACGGTGATATGAGATATAATGAAGCATTGATGACCAAGATTATTCCCGTACTCTATGACAGGTGCGAGAAAATCACAAGAGTAGTTTCTTTCAATCATACATGTATGTATGTATGTATGTATGTATGTATGTATGTATGTATGTATGTATGTATGTATGTATGTATGTATGTATGTATGTATGTATGTATGTATGTATGTATGTATGTATGTATGTATGTATGTATGTATGTATGTATGTATGTATGTATGTATGTATGTATGTATGTATGTATGTATGTATGTATGTATGTATGTATGTATGTATGTATGTATGTATGTATGTATGTATGTATGTATGTATGTATGTATGTATGTATGTATGTATGTATGTATGTATGTATGTATGTATGTATGTATGTATGTATGTATGTATGTATGTATGTATGTATGTATGTATGTATGTATGTATGTATGTATGTATGTATGTATGTATGTATGTATGTATGTATGTATGTATGTATGTATGTATGTATGTATGTATGTATGTATGTATGTATGTATGTATGTATGTATGTATGTATGTATGTATGTATGTATGTATGTATGTATGTATGTATGTATGTATGTATGTATGTATGTATGTATGTATGTATGTATGTATGTATGTATGTATGTATGTATGTATGTATGTATGTATGTATGTATGTATGTATGTATGTATGTATGTATGTATGTATGTATGTATGTATGTATGTATGTATGTATGTATGTATGTATGTATGTATGTATGTATGTATGTATGTATGTATGTATGTATGTATGTATGTATGTATGTATGTATGTATGTATGTATGTATGTATGTATGTATGTATGTATGTATGTATGTATGTATGTATGTATGTATGTATGTATGTATGTATGTATGTATGTATGTATGTATGTATGTATGTATGTATGTATGTATGTATGTATGTATGTATGTATGTATGTATGTATGTATGTATGTATGTATGTATGTATGTATGTATGTATGTATGTATGTATGTATGTATGTATGTATGTATGTATGTATGTATGTATGTATGTATGTATGTATGTATGTATGTATGTATGTATGTATGTATGTATGTATGTATGTATGTATGTATGTATGTATGTATGTATGTATGTATGTATGTATGTATGTATGTATGTATGTATGTATGTATGTATGTATGTATGTATGTATGTATGTATGTATGTATGTATGTATGTATGTATGTATGTATGTATGTATGTATGTATGTATGTATGTATGTATGTATGTATGTATGTATGTATGTATGTATGTATGTATGTATGTATGTATGTATGTATGTATGTATGTATGTATGTATGTATGTATGTATGTATGTATGTATGTATGTATGTATGTATGTATGTATGTATGTATGTATGTATGTATGTATGTATGTATGTATGTATGTATGTATGTATGTATGTATGTATGTATGTATGTATGTATGTATGTATGTATGTATGTATGTATGTATGTATGTATGTATGTATGTATGTATGTATGTATGTATGTATGTATGTATGTATGTATGTATGTATGTATGTATGTATGTATGTATGTATGTATGTATGTATGTATGTATGTATGTATGTATGTATGTATGTATGTATGTATGTATGTATGTATGTATGTATGTATGTATGTATGTATGTATGTATGTATGTATGTATGTATGTATGTATGTATGTATGTATGTATGTATGTATGTATGTATGTATGTATGTATGTATGTATGTATGTATGTATGTATGTATGTATGTATGTATGTATGTATGTATGTATGTATGTATGTATGTATGTATGTATGTATGTATGTATGTATGTATGTATGTATGTATGTATGTATGTATGTATGTATGTATGTATGTATGTATGTATGTATGTATGTATGTATGTATGTATGTATGTATGTATGTATGTATGTATGTATGTATGTATGTATGTATGTATGTATGTATGTATGTATGTATGTATGTATGTATGTATGTATGTATGTATGTATGTATGTATGTATGTATGTATGTATGTATGTATGTATGTATGTATGTATGTATGTATGTATGTATGTATGTATGTATGTATGTATGTATGTATGTATGTATGTATGTATGTATGTATGTATGTATGTATGTATGTATGTATGTATGTATGTATGTATGTATGTATGTATGTATGTATGTATGTATGTATGTATGTATGTATGTATGTATGTATGTATGTATGTATGTATGTATGTATGTATGTATGTATGTATGTATGTATGTATGTATGTATGTATGTATGTATGTATGTATGTATGTATGTATGTATGTATGTATGTATGTATGTATGTATGTATGTATGTATGTATGTATGTATGTATGTATGTATGTATGTATGTATGTATGTATGTATGTATGTATGTATGTATGTATGTATGTATGTATGTATGTATGTATGTATGTATGTATGTATGTATGTATGTATGTATGTATGTATGTATGTATGTATGTATGTATGTATGTATGTATGTATGTATGTATGTATGTATGTATGTATGTATGTATGTATGTATGTATGTATGTATGTATGTATGTATGTATGTATGTATGTATGTATGTATGTATGTATGTATGTATGTATGTATGTATGTATGTATGTATGTATGTATGTATGTATGTATGTATGTATGTATGTATGTATGTATGTATGTATGTATGTATGTATGTATGTATGTATGTATGTATGTATGTATGTATGTATGTATGTATGTATGTATGTATGTATGTATGTATGTATGTATGTATGTATGTATGTATGTATGTATGTATGTATGTATGTATGTATGTATGTATGTATGTATGTATGTATCCGATAATTGCTCCAATTCAGCTTTTGTTACATAATAATAAAACGTTTCTTTTTTGTTTTCATCTTTAATAGATAAAACGCAAATTGTTTTTACTTGTAATAACCTTAGAACCAACAAGTAAATTAAAAACGAATTTTTAAAACCAATGCTCTTATATGTAATTAAAACACAAATTTTGCAATCAATTTTTTCTTATATTACTCTTTTATTATATGTTAAAGTCGAAATATCTTAATTATATCGAAATATCGAAATTAATTAAAATTATCTAAATTAATTGACTTATTGTAAAACTAATAATTGAATATTGCATTGTCTTCTATTTTGAGCATGTATGCAAAACTTGAAAAAATCTATCATCAGGAAGTGACTCAAAAATTGATTGCAAGATTTGAAACAGACAGAGAAACAAACAGACAGATAGAGAAACAGAGACGACGAGTTAATAAAAGCATTGGTAATAATAATAAAAATATCAAAAAGCATCGAATTTAAATATCTCAACTATTTTCATGAAAATTTCGTACACGCTTGAGAATCGCGGTCAGTGAGTGTGGTTCGTGTTAACTTGGTAAAATAGTCTGCCAGTCGGTTAGCGTTTTGTGGTCAAGAAAACCCTCAAGAAACCCCTCGATAAAATCCTCAAGAAAATTAACTAAATTAATTGACTTATTGTAAAACTAATAATTGAATATTGCATTGTCTTCTATCTTGAGCATGTATGCAAAATTTGAAAAAAATCTATCATCAGGAAGTGACTCAAAAATTGATTGCAAGATTTGAAACAGACAGAGAAACAGACAGACAGAGAAACAGAGCCGACGAGTTAATAAAAGCATTGGTAAAAAAGGAATCTGCATGAAACGGCGTGGAAAACGTTTGCGACCCAAGAAAGACTTTAGTAAAAAAAATTAGTACAATGTAAAATTTTGAATCTATTAAAAAATGAGCAAAATCGTGTGACCCAGCTAGATAGTATATTAACATATTAAAAAAAATTCAAAAGAACTTTGTCTTAGTAGTTGTATCATTACCTGAATTTTTTGCTTGTTTTCTCTTTTGATAATTCCAAATTCCAATACTTGTCAAAATAAAAATAGCAAGAATAGTTCCAAGTACAACATTTGCTATTATGCTACCTACACCTGAAATAGTTGAAATAATTTTAGCTTTTTTGTCAATGTTTTTCTTAAATAGTTTTGTTGTTTTTTTTTTGGTTTGGAACCATTCAAAAACCAAACTGTTTTTAATTAGTTTAATTAAATTATTTTGTAGTTTTTTATGTTGTTAAAGTATTAGCTTTTCTGTTCTTTAGTGAGCAAGTTTGTTTACAATAATCTATAATAAGAATAGGACAAAAGAGTGAAAAATAAAAACTATTGAATTGGTTTGTTGTTAATATTAATGAAACAGTGCGGGATGGATGAGGGTTGAGATGATGTATGAGGGTTGAGATGACTGACTGGCGATGAGAATAAAGACGGCTGGAATAATTGGGAATAGTTATAATGCATGCGTGGAAAGTTGGGGATGAGAACTAAGAATGGTCCTCGCTCGCACATCTCTATTTCCAGCGACCGTCTAATATATTTTTTAATTCTTATTGTTCGTTTTTAGGAATGTAAATTAAAAAAAACATTTTGATGCTCTATAAATAATTTAAATGAAAAGTACATGTTCTCTTCTTTGAAGTATGTTTCGTTAAAATGACTCATCTACTCAACTATTTTGGCTGGATGGCTAAGCTCCTGATTTAATGGTTGCTGAACACGGCCTTGAAGACCAGATGTAGCCTGCAGTAATTTCAAACAAGGTTACTACTCCGGTAAACTGAGTACGAGCACATTTTGGTTATTGTTTAATTTAAATTATTTTTTTTACACTTAAAGTATTGTAATACTGGTAAAAAACGTGTTTATTACACAATGTCAAAAGCAAACAATAAATGCAGCATAAATTACGTTTTTTAGCAGAATCGGTCACACAGTGACATAGTGACATGGTTAGGTTATTTAAACAACAGAACACATCAGCAATATTTATATGTTTTTTCTTATATTAAAAAATTGGTTTTAGCGTATAAGGAGTCTTACAAATATACTGAATACAAAAACACATCAGGCAATAAAACAGCAAACTATTAAGTCAAAAATGTGTTTGAGCGCACCTGTGATACTGCCTCTCGCTCCAGTGCCAGTTTGAAGAGGTCGATTGTTTCTACACATCTGCTGGTTTTATGTTTCAACAAATAGTGAGAGTTTTTTTAATAAAATTTTTGATTATATTTTCAGATTTAATAATGTTTTAGAAGCAGCAAATTATAAAATATCATTTTACAGATAAGAACAACTGACAGGTTATAATAACAAATGCAGTTTAAGATATAATGCTGTCGCTTCTTTGTCAAGCAAACGTTATAATTGCACAAATAAATCACAGTTTATTATTTTTTTTCTTTTTTCATTCATTAAAAAATTGAACAAAGAAACAGACAAATCAGAAAATATTTTTTGATATATATTCATTGAACAAACTGAAGTGTCAAATAATGTTTGACAGAATAACTGCTTTGAAACATGTCGCAAATAAATAACCAAAAATAATTGTACATGAAACTTGAATAAAATGTTTGGTTGTATACATAGAGTCAACCTGTACTATTCATTAAAAAACTTAAAATCAATAAAGTTGGATCAAACCAATAATAAAACAACTAATAACTTGTCCGTTTATAGACGTTTTCTATTGTATTTTGACTTTTCAGATGTGTTAATAATAATTAGCAAATTACAGTTTTTTAATAGATTTTAGTTAATAAACCGTAAAATGAGAAAACAAAACCCACAGTATAATTCATAGGTTTTCTGAAAAAATTCAATAATTATTTAATTTTGACAACACATGTTGCGTTATTAATAGTTTAGTGACTATTTTTTAAACAAAAATTACAAACAGTTTTCAAGCATTTTTGGTTAAAAAATTGTTCAAATAATCTTGATTAAAGTGTTCTGTTGCATATATCGGTGAACATGCGATGTCCAAATGAAAAAACCTATAAAATTGAATAATTATTTCTTCAAAATGAATTCACATAACTTTATTTGTCTGTTGATGACGGACCAAATCAAAATCAAATCAAGTCGAACACTTTTAAGGCGAAGCGCTTTGAAAGTGAGAGGTTCTGTGTTCAAATCCCAGTTTTTTAGTTTAATTATTATTTCAGGATAGGCTCGTTTTGATTAACAATACGTTTACCAACTTAAACTGAATAATAATAATTTAGACAATATGAGTTTTATAATTTATATTATTTTATTAAAGGTCATTTGTGATCATATGAAAAAACAAAAAATACAATTAAAATGTAATTACTTTTTTAGCTGTTTCCAACTATTATATTGTCATTTCTGGAATTGAACTGGGATTGGTTGTTTCTGTAATAACAAAATTGAATATAACAGATAGATGGCAATTTTTTAACATGTTTTAGTACAGACGTTTATTTAATAATTTTTAAATCAAGTATAATGCTAGACCACGACAAATTGCGTTTTCCAAACCCTGCGGACTTGGTCAATAATTATTAATCCGGTGGTAATTGCCAGAGAGTGATTTCATGCTCAAAGGCAAGGTAGGCAAATATGTAAGTGAAGTGAATGTGACGATAAGGCTCAGACACCCGGTTGACCGAGGAAGACATAAAACTTGAGACTAGTTTGTAAGCGGATTTGTAGACCAGTACAATGAACTTGAGTTAATTTTGTTTTGTTTGATTATTGCTATTGGAAGCTAGTATAAAATAGCAAGAATGTGAATGATGTGTTTGATTTTCCGCTCACAAGTGCCGCTGCTCTAAGCAAACCAAAAAAATACTATTAATGGTGACTTAACTAGAAAAGATTTGTCACATTAAAATTAGATGTGACTTTATGTCAAGTTAGTTTAATAAAAAAGAACAGAAAACAAATTTTAAATTAATTGAAAAAAAACTGACACAAACAATGATGAAATAAAATTACTTGTGGATTTATAGACATTTATTATCATATTTCTGGCTTCTAATGATTTGTAGCCAATATCAACATCTTCAATTTGTTCATAAGTATATGATTGTCTTGGTGGTATGTTTTCACGTTGATTAACATTTAAATAATCGTGAATAACACTGTACGTTCCAGAATTCCTACTATTTTCAGTGCGGCTATCCTGTTGTTCCGGAACTGGTGCTACTGGTGTGCTAATCAATGGTGCTTAAAAAATAAAATACCAATACATTATAATACACCAGGACGTCTTTGACAGTAATAATAAAACACTAAAAATTTGTTTGTTTTTTTTAAAGTGTGTATACTAGTTGTTTATTGTCCAGGCCGCTGGAGCAATTTAAACAAATTTTGGCATGGAGAAAAATAGGATTAGAAAAATAAGGCCTCAATCTGATCAGTTTTGTGCCGAGGTGAAATTAGTAAAATGAGTTGTATTAGCATTTTTAAAAAATTATTTTCAACTTCAAAGAAAACTATTGTAGTTTGATCAAAAAGAAAAAACTATAAAAAATAATAGGGTGTGAAACACAAAACATGAAGCACAAAATAAAAACTTCAAAATAAATCCAGGTTAACCATATTAAAGCGAGTTACAATAGTCTATCTTGGGTAGTATACAAAAACAACAGATTGCAATGAAGGATCATCTAGAAATAAAAAAAAGTTGTTTGATTTTACAAATCTGTAATAACCAAGACGTTACCAAGTTACCAAAAAGATATGCTGACTAAAAAAAACATTTAAGTCAAAGAGAAAACTTAAACTGCAATTTACTCGTGATGAACCAAAAATAAAAACTAATGAAGAAAAGCTTGAAAGAATGACAAGTAAAAAGAAGCCTTGTATTATTGAGAGCAAAAAATATTTCAAATTTAGAAAAATCGCATTTTAAATAAATTGAAGCACTCCCGAATATAATCTTTTCAAAAAAAAATGCAAAATTAAGCATTTAAAACAAAATTTGAATAAAAAATTAAAAAACTAGAAACTATTTTTGTATTTATTTGATAAATTTAAAATTGCGTAAATTAAAAGACTTTAAAGTTCCATGCAGTCGTGACTCTCTCCCCTAGTTATAAAAAAGCCAACTGGAAAACACATTCAAAAATTAATTGAGCCAGCTTAAGGTTAATCCTACAGTTGACCATCGATAGTTCTTAAAGGACTGTAGTGAAATGATCATAACGTCATTGACCGGTCAAAACCTGCCTGCTGCATTAACCATTGAGTGAAAGTTCCAAGTCAAGACCTTGGGGAGGCCAACTAGTGTGGAGTTACAACGATTAAGTTTTAAGAACACTGAGGATGGGATAAGCAGGTCGAGCGCCAAGGAAGGTGAAGACGAAGACATGGCTTTGATTTGTCGCAAGGTTGAAAAACAGCTTTGGGTGATGCGACTGACATGAGTGATCATAATCAGGTCAGAATAAAAAATATCGTAATTGCGAATTGATCCAGATAGAGAAATCCAGTCGTTGTTTAATATTATTGGTGCTGTTTGGACGTTTTGTTTCGCACATCTGGTTGACAGCCAGATAACTTCAGACTTGCTTGATTTCAGGTGAAGACCACAGTATGCGAAAGCATGAAGAGACTACTGACCAGAACTTGATCGTGTTTTTAGAATCCCAGTGACCATGAATCTGTGTGTCATAAGCATAGATGTGCGTGCAGGGTCATGCACTCTAACAAATTAGAGCTAATTTGTTCTAGTTGAGCAATGTACATTGAAAAAATAGTCGGTCTAATAACTGAACGTTGTGACACACCGCAGTTAACTAAAGAAGTTACCAAAATATTTTCTCTGACTCTGATCTTACATTTATGTTGGCTAAGTTACAAGTAAAACCACTTTAAACAAAAAACAAAATGTGGGTTGACACTGACACCGTCAACTTTTTTTCCGTAGCTATCATCAGACCCATACTAAAATATGGATGACCAAATGCCTAGTTTGGCAAAGCATGCTTACATAGAGTCTGTTTCCACTAATTGAGTCACAGAAAATTTGCTCACTGAGCATCATCTACGGTGATATGAGATATAAGGAAGCATTGATGACCAAGATTATTCCCGTACTCTATGACAGGTGCGAGAAAATCACAAGAGTAGTTTCTTTCAATCATACATGTATGCATGTATGTATGTATGTATGTATGTATGTATGTATGTATGTATGTATGTATGTATGTATGTATGTATGTATGTATGTATGTATGTATGTATGTATGTATGTATGTATGTATGTATGTATGTATGTATGTATGTGTGTGTGTATGTATGTATGTATGTATGTATGTATGTATGTATGTATGTATGTATGTGTGTATGTATGTACGTATGTATGTACGTACGTATGTATGTATGTATGTATGTATGTATGTATGTATGTATGTATGTATGTATGTATGTATGTATGTATGTCTGTATGTATGTATGTATGTATGTATGTATGTATGTATGTATGTATGTATGTATGTATGTATGTATGTATGTATGTATGTATGTATGTATGTATGTTGTATGTATGTGTATCCGAGAATTGCTCCAATCCAGCTTTTGCTACATAATAATAAAACGTTTCTTTTTTCGTTTTCATCTTTAATAGATAAAACGCAAATTGTGTTTACTTGTAATAACCTTAGAACCAAAAAAAGAATCTGAATGAAACTCGGCGTGGTAAACGTTTGCGACCCAAGAAAGACTTTAGTAAAAAAAATTAGTACAATGTAAAATTTTGAATCTTTTAAAAAATGAGCAAAATCGTGTGACCCAGCTAGATAGTATATTAACATATTAAAAAAAATTCAAAAGAATTTTGTCTTAGTAGTTGTATCATTACCTGAATTTTTTCTTTTATTCCTTTTTTGATAATTCCAAATTCCAATACTTGTCAAAATAAAAATAGCAAGAATAGTTCCAAGTACAACATTTGCTATTATGCTACCTACACCTGAAATAGTTGAAATAATTTTATCTTTTTTGTCAATGTTTTTCTTATATTTTTTATTGCTTATATATATAAATAGCACAATAACTTCATCAATTTTGACTTTTTTGTTTTTTCAATAGTTTTGTTTTTTTTTGGTTTGGAACCATTCAAAAACCAAACTGTTTTTAATTAGTATAATTAAATTATTTTGTAGTTTTTTATGTTGTTAAAATATTAGCTTTTCTGTTCTTTAGTGAGCAAGTTTGTTTACAATAATCTATAATAAGAATGGGGCAAAGGAGTGAAAAATAAAAAATACTGAATTGGTTCGATGTAAATATTAATGAAACAGTGCGGGATGTATGAGGGTTGAGATGATGGATGAGGGTTGAGATGATGGATGAGGGTTGAGATGATGGATGAGGGTTGAGATGATGGATGAGGGTTGAGATGATGGATGAGGGTTGAGATGATGGATGAGGGTTTAGATTACTGACTGGCGATGAGAATAAAGACGGCTGGAATAATTGGGAATAGTTATAATGCATGCGTGGAAAGTTGGGGATGAGAACTAAGAATGGTCCTCGCTCGCACATCTCTATTTCCAGCGACCATCACAGGCTCAATTACTATCGACAAAGTCCGCTGGAGTTTGAAAACGCAATATTTTTGGGTCTAGCAAAATACAACTCTAACCCAAACGTAAACAACATTAATGAAATTTCTTACTTGAATTAGTTTGGTTTGCGTTGTTAATTTGAAATAAATAACCTAAGTTAATGTGTTGAAATTTATGGAAAGGAATATTTTGTGCATAATACGTTTCTTTGTTCCAAATAAATGAAGACCAGTCACTGAATAAAAATGAAATTTGTATTATTATACTTTAGTAGTAAAAACCCAAATAACTTTTTACTTAGAATAACGTACTCTTTTAAAACGTTTCTTAATTTTGTTAAAATATCACTGCAATTGAAGCCAATTGAAAAATCAACGTTCTCTTTAAATTCATTGTTTGACTGGAAATAAAACCAGAAGCGATTAATTTCAATTTTATAGTTAAATGTTTCTGTTGATTTCGTGTCTGATTCATTGTTTACAAAGTCGTTCCACTTTGGCATCAACTGACAGTAATTTGAAGCATAGAAATCTATGAAGCAGTTGAAGTTAGTTTTATTACTTAGTTGAAATGAAATTGTCTGGTATGAGATATCTTTCAGTTTAATCACACAACTAATGTTTTGATCTGAAAATTGAAATTTAATAAAATTTTAAACGTTGTAAAAAATAAACAAATTTTTGTGTTATTACCTATTAAAATTATATCTGTAGTAAATTTAAAATTATCTCGGTAAAAATAATTTTTTGCTGAATAACATGAATAAAACCCTGCTTCTGTGCTGTTAATTCTGTTTATCCTTAAAACATGCTTGCATTCTGAGTTGTTGTAGTATTTAGTGGTTATCCTGATATGAGAGTTTGTTTCTAAAGTAATAAAGTCACTTCCATTAAATGGTATAAATTCCCACTGAACTGAAATATAGCACTCCAAAGGACATGTAAGTTCAACATCTGCACCCAGTTCAACTATTTGGTTTTCCATTGAAGAATATATTTTGTTGTCCATAAAATCATGTTCTTTTTCTTTTAAATTTGTTTTTCAACAAAATATTTTTAAAAAAATTTTAAAACATAAACTAAGAGTGTTTTTGTTAAAAAAAACATAAAAAATATGAAAAAAATGTTTAAATTACTTTTCATATTTTATCATTTACCATTTCGGTTTTTAACAATATTTTTAACAAAAACGTTTTTAAATAAGCACAAATTTAGTGAGTGTTTTATAGAAAATAAAAAATAAATAAAAATTTTATTTGAAGGATTTAACAATTTACTATAAATACTTTTTAAGCGGTTACTTTTTACAATTTCTATTTCTCCAGCAATCAACACATAGATAAATGATGGAAATTTATCTTTACAAGTTGCAACACATGTATACAATCCAGGTGGCAGTTTTTCTAATCTTTTCCATTTTTCATCAACGTGAACTAGATGTTGACCTCTTTTGAATAAAAGGTAAAAGAAACAATCAAAATTTTCACTTTTGTCAACACTTGCTGAACAGTTATCAGGAGTAAACAAATTTTGATCTATTTGCTGACGATCATTTGTGTTTCTTTTTAAATCTTGCAATCACAAACAAAGGTCATTTAAATTACAACAATTATTTTAAATCAATTTAACTTAATATTGCTTAACTTAATTTTTTTATCTTGAACATACAAATGCTATTAAACATTTTAAAAACTTACGTATTATTCTAGGCAACTGTAAAATGCATGGAGTAACATTATGTAATGGACCTTCCATTGAGCATTCAAATATTGGATTTTTCATTTCCCATGACAGT
The DNA here is from genome assembly GCA_963978895.1 of Erpobdella octoculata. NCBI lineage: Eukaryota > Metazoa > Annelida > Clitellata > Hirudinida > Erpobdellidae > Erpobdella > Erpobdella octoculata. The sequence goes on from OZ022240.1 coordinate 36,850,408, forward strand.
GTTTCGTTTATAACCAGCTTATCAGTTAATGAATTTCTATATTCAGAGTATGATTTGCTAACCTCAGGATAAGAAAAAACCTTTGTATCATTTTTCCATTTTTTACTCCATTTTAAGCTATATCCAATACGATATAAGTCGTGGGAATAACAGTACCCCACGAATTTAGCTGCTTCATAATCTTCTGTTTTAATTTCATCGTAATTGAACATTCTTATTTTTTCTTTTTCAATTTCAGCTTGAACTCTGGCCTCCGAAAGTAAATTGGAATAACAAATCAATTCTGTCAAATTTCATCGTAAAAAATTATTAATCAACTTGTGCATAAAATTATACGTTATGTCAAATTAAAGTAATGAATGAAAACTACATAAAGAACAAAAAAGTTTTTTTTGTCTTCAGAAATTTGAAAATTGTTATAAAATTTTATATAAAAATTTGAACAATTGATTCAGAAATTCTTTAAGGTTCATATGAAAATTATTTTATATTTTGAAGTTTGCCAAAAAATGTCGTTTTTTATAAAAAATGTATTTTTATAGTATAAACAAAGCATTCACATTTCGAGCGATTTTTTTACATTATAACCATTTTAACAGGTGATATACGCAAAAATATAAAAAAAATTATGGTTTTATAATTGTTATGTTTTTAAATGAAATTTCTGTTGTTCGTATATCCATGAGATGTCCGCGCGCGGACGTTTAGAGTCTTGGGAGATCCTCATAAAATTTACCGACTTCAATTAAATTACAAAAATAACTATAAACATATTTAACAAAAAATATCAAAAAATAAATTTAAAAAGCAATGACAATCAGAAATTTTCATCCTTATAGTAATTACAAACATCTTTTGTTTACTATTCACCAGTGTAACATTTTTACGATACGATGTCGCTAAGAATATTTTCACCTATTCTAAAAGCATATTTTTAATTTTTTAAATTAACTTTCACTTTTACATCATTTTTTGTAAAATATTAGCGACACCAAAATTTATTAGTAAAAAAAATTAATGTCAGTAGATTTTTAGCAAATTAATTTTGAATGACCAAAAGGAATGAAATAAGAAATACCTCCTTCCTTCACAATATAAATGTATTCATCACTTATGCAATAGTACGCTTTGGGTCCAATTACGCTTTTAATTTCGAGATCACAAATTTTCTTGCTTAACAAACAATTAACTGCGTATCCATCTTCAGTGTAATTCTTTTCAAGATCGAAGATTGTTTTAAATGGCAATTCTTTAGAAACATCATAACGAAACCATTTGACGTGTGTATAGTCTCCATCATATTGACACGGTAATACAACTCTGTTGCTTTTGCTAACATAAACTTTTGTTATAGTTATAGCTAAAGAGCCTGTAAAATTAAGTAATTTGTTGAGTTGCTAAAATTAAGAATTTGTTTAATTATTACGACATTATTTAATTTTTTTGTTTCTGAAAAAAAATTAAAAAACTAAACAAAAGTGTTTTTTATTATTATGAATTAAAATTCTATTTGTTATGAATATTGAATATGTAACCCAACAAATAAATAAAGTAACCAGTCTATGATATTATATTTTTAATTCATGCTTTCAATATATGACAGAGAGTATATACGTGAGGTGATCAATTGGGTAAGCTCAGGACTCTGCTTGATTTTGATTTTTAGACATTAACGTGCATTAACCAAGTGAATGACCACTCAACTGCACAGATGATATCTTAGAAAGATGATATGTTGGAAGCTGATAAGATGAGGCTGATGATTTTGCTGTCGTCGGTGTACGTCTTGATTTGGTGTGTGATATGGTTTGGCTAGTCATTGATTCAATGATTTGCCAAACAAAATATAACTAGTTACATGTACCAGTTACTTATACTTATTAGAAATATAACTAGTTACAGTTAAAAATTATTTATTTTTAAATGTTACTAACTAACTAACTATAGTTACAAGTTACAAGTTACTAAAATATGTAACTAATTACTATGCAGTTACTTTTGATCGTAACGTATAACTACGGTCATAAAGGAATTCTTTTTTTTCTTTTTTTACAAAATGAAACATTTACTGTTTTTATTCTGATTACGTGTTTAAAGTGTTTAAGCTTTAAAAAACATTCGTTATTGTTTTTTATCAAAAATTTTAAATTCAATTAAAATAAAAACAACTTAAGCAAAAACGATTTCACTGGTTTTAGAAAATATAAAGAAATTATCAATTTTTCAAAACTTACAGTCAACAAATAAAGTAAACCACATTAACATATTAACTAATTAGTAAAGAGTAAAACTAAATTTTGTTGTAAATTAAATTTACTTTTAAAGGAAAAAACATAAAATGAACAATAATAAACTTCCTCTTTGTTTTTATGGGTCTTAGTGATGGTTTAATTACCTGTGTATTAGATTATTTGTAGCTGTTTTCTTCTTTGCAATGTTCAAACGTAAAAATACATATATATATATATATATATATATTCAGTTATCCATCGTTACAATAACTCGAAAAATAACTAAAAAATTTTAAATCACTAAAAACAAAACTATGGTACAAAGTGGATTTAGGTGAAATATTGGTATAGTTTTATAAGACAAAAATTGATTGTTTCTTAATTAGGATAGTTTATTTTTTATTCATTGCAACTAACTACGGCTAAAATAAAAATTAGTTAATGCAAAGACTGAAAACATAAAAAAACACTCATATAATACTAAACGATGCAGCTTCAAATTGAAGTTATTGATATAACTCATGAGCAACTTGTTGAGTCTAAGAATAATTTACGAATAAAAACCAAATTATTGGCTGTGGACATTTGAACAAGCAATCCATAAATAAAATACGCTAGTGATTGGCAGCCAACGAATGTTGATCAATCAATTAAGGACAAAAACAATTGACATATAAGTGAATATAAAACTTCATCTGCTTGCGAAACATGCAAACTCAGCAACGTTGACATTAGAACGTTACCTTCAAAAGTTTAGATGTCTAATAGGTCTGGCCTGCAAAAACAAAAACAGCTTTGCTAATTTGCTGTTTTTTGAGTTTACCAATTAATTATTATCATTATTGTGGTTTGACAAATTTATAGTAGCGTAAGTCCTAAAGAGCTTCAAAGCCACTGAAACAGATGCGTCTAGAGTCTTTTCCTTAAGCCTTCAACTGTTGCTGCGGAGGTGACCTCTGGGGGAAAAGTGTTGCATACTCTTGAGCCATCAACCGCAAATCTTCTGTATCCGGAGCTCTTCAGTCTCCTTGCCGACACGATGAGTTGAGATGATGATGAAGATCTCAGTTTTTTTTCGAGCCAAGATTTCCTGGATCTTTCGACGAGCCTCCCTGGAGTCCGATCCGATAGATCGTCGTGTCCGCGTGGAAACGTTAGGCGCGTGTGTTTCTGTGCGTGTGTGAATGAATGGCTTTGAATGAGAGTAAGGTTTTGCAAGAAAAAATGACATAATGTGTGTTTAGCAACTTAGAGCATAATCTCGTTATCTGCATATTCTGAGCAAAAACTGATTTGTAAGCATGGAAATTATACACTACTGTTCACTATTGCTAAACTAAAGGTAAAGATAATTTGTCAAAAATGACAAAATATTTAAATGTCAACGTATTTAAGTAGTTCTATTTTGCGATTGAAGCTAGATAGAGCTTGTTTTATGATGTTTCAAAACACGACATGACGCAGTCAACAAAATTAAAAAAAAAGACTCGTTTGACGAGGTAAGTGTGATGTCAAAACATCAGCCTGGACTGGACATCATAGCCCCTTATGTTCTTTGATTCAACCACAGGTTAATAATTTTATTTTGTCGGTCACATTTATCACTGTACTTTGACCAATTTGGATTGTTTTATAAAAAAAAATTTACCGCCCCTAAAGTTTCAGAACAGCAATATAAACTTTTCTACATCCCCTAATAAACCACAAATATTCACCAAAATATTTAATTATTCTACCCATGTTTACGTTGCGATCACGCTAAAATCCGCTTTCACTTTCGAGCCGCTCATCAAGTTATTGAAACATCAAAGGTACTGTTGGTTTGATCTTCTAAAAAACTTTCTCAGTGCTTATGGGGTTTAGCTTAGTTTTTTGAAAACGGAACTCCTTTTGACTTCTTTGTTGTTTTTTTTTCAATTATTCTTCTGACCAGGTCAACATAAGCAATGTGAAAGTAACCTCTATTGTTGCTTTTTGCAAAGTTGTGATGGTTTTAAAAAATGTTCTTAAATTTATGAGCATATAAAACTATAGTACACGTAAAAGTGAGAAGAAAAAATAAGTACAGTTTTAAATCTAATAGCAGACAAGAATAATGTGTTTATAGTTTAGAAACGTCGCTAAAAAAACTTTTGTTTTAAATAAGAAACGTATTTTTCTTTTTCAATATTTTTTAATAATCAGTGTCATAAAATTTCTGATTTTTTACAAAATCAGCTACTTCAACCGGGCTGATGAGTCTCCAGTGTTTCAGCTGCTGCTGCTGGCGGTAACGTTGCTGGAGTAACTGCTGAAGCAGCAAGTGAAGCTGTTGCTGCTCGAGGTCTTGCTGTCGGTCTTGGCGCTCGGTAACTTCGCTGAAGTCAACATCGCCACGACCAAACCTCATGTACTTTCCACCCCTGCTTGTTCTTCTGGATGTCGAGTAATCTTTTCGTTTTTGTGCCAAAAGATCTTCTGCTTGAAACCCTTCTTCTGAAGCTGACGCTAAATGCAATTAAAAAAAAGATAAATATATTAAGTAATGAAATTCTAAGCTTGAATGTAATGCTGTTTTTAAACTTCGGGGCGTTTACCTTTTGGTGTCTTATCACGAATCAATGGCGTTGTCATTAAAGCTGAACATAAAATGCATAATTTAAAAATTATTTTGTTATTGTATTTTAGTCATCTTGGTGTCTTATCATGAGTCAATGGCGTTGTCATTAAAGCATAATTTAAAAAATATTTTATTATTGTATTTTAGTTATGTAATATTTTTCTTTATTTTTTAGAGAGTAGTGCTTGTGCTAACACATTATTTATAACGTTTAAAAAATTAGTTTACTCATTTACAATGAAAAATATGAAACTTTGTCGTAATTTCAATAAATTACATTTAGCTTAGCAGCTGCTTGCATCAACAGCCTCCTATTAAAAATATCTAGTCAGCAACATTTTCAGATGACTTGCATTCCACAATTTTTCCTCAAAAAAGTCCTGGATAAAATTGCTTTTGCCAATACAACGTCAATTGCAAAATCATCAAGTTGAATTATGTTAAACGAATTTAGCCAAAATATGCAAATTAACTCATAATCATACTAATTGTTTTTTTAATTTATCAAAAGGTTTTCTAATCGGAGTTAGAAAAAGATCAGTACTATTTGTCATCATCAGCTTTATGAGCCACAAAAGAAACGATACGGAAAAATAGAAAAAAAAATGTAGACTAAGGTAAAAAAAAAAAAAGCTGAGATAAATCAATAAGCTAACACGTGTATTACCTTACGACAATAAGTGCGCATCTTACAATTCATCATTATATACCTTTGCACTATGGATTCTTTAATTAATGAGTCCATGCTTTGTACTAATTAATGAGGAAGCCATGTATATGATTCGGGTGTTTTGTAGCTTTCAGATTACTATGAACTTGCGGAGAAAATGTAAAAATAAAATATCTAAACCATTTTTTTTGTTTTTGTTATAAAATAAACTTATTCATTGCACGTTCATCCGGGATCGTCACTTAGAATATTTAAAGTGTCTGATTAGATTTCAACAAAAAAATTAAAATTTTACACATCTTCTCGTTTTACTAAAAATGCATTTTTATAGATTTTTAGTAAAGAAATATTTTGAGACTAAGCAAAATAACAAATTGTACATTTTTATTTAATGTCTAATAAATAAATTGGTTGCAGTTACTGCTCTTCCCCTCTTTGTCTTGAAATCATGATCGCCCAGTAGAAACTTCCTGATTTGAAACGCTGTTACGCATTTACATGCTTTTTAAAAACTCACCGAAGCGCCCTTCCAGTATGAGGAGCAGGAGGGACATGCAAAAAATTGTTTTTAAAATATTTGAAGAAAGTTCCATTTCTTCGTCAGTGGGATTCAAGGTGTGTTCAAGTATAATGTAGTAGAAGTCTCTTTAGAGCTCAAGTTTCTCTACTTTCTTCTTTCTTTTACTGTGTCGATGCTGAAAACATTAAAATATTAATGCCATTATTATTATTATTATTATTATTATTATTATTATTATTATTATTATTATTATTATTATTATTATTATTATTATTATTATTATTATAATTATTATTATTTTTATTAATTGTTACCGGTGTACTCATATAATTATGTATGCATCAGTTCAGAGAAGTATTTTTGTATTGCAGTTGATTACGGGGAAATTCCATATACGCGGAAGGTTTCGCTTATGAAGAAAAAAACACTTTTTAAAATTGAGAGTTCCGGATTCAATAGAACTTTGTTTAAATTTAGAATAACCAAAGATAAATAAAAATTTATTATTTATATTTGAAACCTAATAAAGAAATTCCAATCTGAAATTAGATGTATGTTTAATTTTATCAAACGTTTAGGATAAAACTGACACCTAACATCATTGAAAAACTAGCAGAATACTTTAAAAAAAAAAAAAAAATTCAGGGCTTACCATATAAAATTTTAACAACAACCAATATAAACTGTTTTTTTACTCAGCGTTTTACATTACCAACCAGAACAACTTATAAAAAAAGCCATAAATTTTGCGATAAAATATATTCAATTCAAAATACTTGAGCAATACCCACTTTTATAGCAAATGTCTTCGACAGGTTAGAGACAATGAGAACGCGTTTACCTGACGAAGATGGGAAAATGTTGGAGTATTTATGCAGACATGTTTCGGTTTGAAGGGGTCGATTGTTTCTACACGTCTGCTGGTGATTCAATTATCTTTTTGTGGTTTCGTGTTTCACCAAGTGTGTGAAAATTTTCTTTAAAAATTTTAGATACATTTCTTGCAGTATAGTTTTTTTTCTGTATTGTTTTTATTTGTAAAAATTGGGAGGAAAATAAACAATGCTGTTAAAAAGAATAAGATGAAATGGGTAAAAAATGATAAAAAATAGGAAAATCAATGTGAAGATTGAAAGAAAGATACAACCTAAACAAATTAAAATTACAACGCCATAGAATATTATCGCCACCGAATCTCAGAGCAAACACTGCTGGGACAAGTGCAGACATCTCAGGTTCGACTCCTGCACTTCTGATATGCAAGACGTCATCAAAAGACGACATCTCCTCAAGAGCAACTATTTCTTACGTGGTATCCTATGTCTTAAATCATTGAGTACCACATGCGTTTCTCTCTTTCTCTTTCTTTTTCTCTCTCTCTTTCTTTCTTTCTTTTTCTCTCTCTTTTCCTTTGTCTCTTTTATTTTTTATCTCTGTCCTTCTCAACTCTTCTTTGCTCTTACTGGGTACGACTTTTTGTTGCAGGATGTTGTGACGCAAACTGTTTTTTGTCCTATTTTGAACCAATTGATATCCATATTTAATTTTTGTTTATATTTGTAAATTTTTATGAGTGAAAATCTGTTTTATTGCATCATTAACAACAATAAATTAAATTTTTAAAAAATACAGCTGTCATTTAATTGTATTACAGTTATTTAACGAGTTGAGGTAGTGGCCATGCTTATGGTTTTTATAATTAAAACTGTTACTTCAATTTAAAATTTGTCATAAAAGAAGGAAAATGCTCGGGTAAATTGCGTACGTCTCTGTCAACCAAGCAGACGTTACGTTTCTATGCGATGGGTTCAATTGGTTTACGCTGATCTAAAAATGGAAACCCTTGCTGGATCTTGTGACTTGAACTCGACAATATTAATGATTTTAAATTTAACCGCATTTATTATATTAATTTATCTCAAAAGGCATGGAATTGATGGAATGCTTATAGCAATATTTAGTGTAACTTGTAGTCCCTAGATCCGGGGATATATTTTTGTGTTAATATAAATTAAAAAATCCATGGTCTAGAATAGTTCAGAAAACTGCAGCACGTGTAAGAGCCACTACAACAATTAGAGACAGTCGTTTATGGTGCGCGCCTTCCCACACCCCCCCCCCTTATGGACGCCTGTGACGCCGTTTTATTTTACTTAAAATCATGGTTGATTTTTTTAATAATCGTTTTTTGTTGTTATTGAAGTCAGTCTCGTGTCTTATTTTTATTATAAACGTGTTTGGAAACATAAATCATAGAACTATAAATTTTCATTTTTTTTTATTTATTTGGCTCCGAACCTCGTTCGACAGTGGCGCTACTTTAAAAAAATCTTTTTTTTTCAAAATTATTTATGTTTTACTTAAAATTGTCTTTTTTTTTCTTTTTTTGTAGTTGAATTTTTGAATTCGTCACCTCAAAAATTACTTTTCACAGATGCAGGACAAAGAAAAACTTTTCGCTAAGTGACATCTCTGTGTCTTCGTGGTAATCATTAGTTGACTCCCTGAGTATGCCTCGTTGTCCTTGAGTAGGCGTTTGTAATTTTGACTAACGAGCTTTCATTTTAAGGCGAGAACATAATTAAAAGTTTTATTTATAAATGCACACATACATTACAAAAACACAGACATGTTTAAACGGGAAACGTGTCACAGTCACAGTTTTTCACTTCCTTGAGAAACAACAAGTACACTTTTTTAGTTGCAACCCATTAAGTTGTAACCCATTAAGTTGCAACCCATTAAGTTGCACCCATTAAGTTGCAACCCATTAAGTTGCAACCTATTTAGTCGCTGCCCAGCTAGTCGTCAACCCATCTAGTCGCTATCCAGCTAATCGTAGGTCGTGATAAAGGTCGATTAGTACACAGAAAACACTTTTTTTGCAAATTGACGATCTGGCTAATTGATTAAGACTTTCAGCGAAGCTAACAAATCTACACATAACAAAAAAAAGTTATAAAACTAAGTTAAATTAATAAACAAATAGTTTTTTCATAATAGTTTATAGTCCTTTACACCAGGCTCTATGTAGTAAGCACATAAGTACTTCCTGTCGTGGATCAAAGTTTGGTCTTTTTAACTGTCTTTCCTCCTTTATCCAGGATTGGGACTGGCTCGCAATTAGCGTGGCAAAGTTAAACAAGTAAATTATCATTACAGTTAAATAAATCAAAATCTTCCATGTCAAATAGTCAAGCGTTTTCAATTACATATCTCAACGCCATTTAAGACTAAAGTTATAAAATAATAAAATTCCTAAAAATATTAAAAGAATAATTGCCGAAAACGTTTCCAAAAATCACTCATCTAGCTGGACAATCACTTGCCGACCAAACTGGAGCAGATCCTAAGCAATTGTCAAATATGCACTAAGATTGGTCGTACCATGAAAACTTGTACGAAATGTTTATCAGCATATATATGGAAATGTGGCGGGGCAAACGAGTTAGCAGATGCAAGTAATAAGAAGTTGCAAGTTGGAGTTTTTGAGTTTTGTAAACGGAGCTTGTTAGCTCAGCGAAAATCTCAACCTGAGCAATGCGATTATACTCCTTGCTTAAGGGGCTACACTGGTGATGCGGTAAGATTCGAACTGCCTACCTATCAACCGAAAGGCGAACTTTTTACCGCTATACCACCAGCCCCGATAGAACATCATCCAACGTGGAGATCGATGAATCTTAAACAAAGCTGGAAACTATGATGCCGGGAACATAGCAAGCTCTTTTAATGAATTGTCTTTTAATTATTATCCGGACAAATTGAATTTCTATTTTGTACGTTAATTACACTTAATGCTAGGAACATATTGCTGATTTTAATCTTACAATAGAGCATTGAAATATAAAATTTTAACGATTTTTATTTAAAAAAAAACCAGCTTTAGAAATCGTTGGCGATGGCTACTTGCGTTAGCGAAGTTTCGCGGTGACAAGCTGAGCTGGCGACTTGTTGGCCATCTCCAAATTGCCTTACCCAGGACCTTCTCAAGTTGTTGAGACGGCCATCAACGGCGCATTTCCAGTTTCTGGCCTACGTACCGCGAGTGGCAGGTCGAACCGCGTCCTATCAAATAAGTCAAATGAACGAGCTGTTCCAGGCGCTAACTTTACTTACAGCTACTACGTCATCAAATTTAACAAAGCGTTTGTCCAGCCAGTGAAACGTTTTTGACACAATTTGTCTTAAAAACCCAACAAACCAGAAACTCCAACTCTATTTATCCCAGCAGAAAACTTCATCCTATTTATCCCAGTTTCAAAAAATGTATCCAAAGAACAAATTAGAATAATTTCTAAAATAAAGCCCCAACTCCGATGATAACTCGCCAGTGATTCGTGAAAAAAATGAGATAATCAATAATGCACTGGTTTTTTACCCACTTTTATAGCAAATTATTCCATCACTCCTTAAAGCAGCCAATCATAGCAGATATAACAACAAAAGTTCTTCTTATTATATTTTTTTTTTCAAAAAAGGAATTATTTTATTTACAAGAACAATATTGATTAGGATAATGTAAAACACTTTCATAGAATCTTGTCATTTCTATGAAGCCGATTAGAACAAATGGAAACTGATACTCCCACCAGAATTGGCATGGTTGTTTCCAGCAGGTGTTTAATAAGTATGGAAAAAACCCA